>CM076575.1:1104461175-1105187057 GCA_034641835.2 Pinus albicaulis
TATCCCATCCAATGTTGCCATAGAATAATAGCAGTGACTCTCCCTCATGATTTCAGAATATACCTCCGAAACCAGCAGTGCCGGGGTTACCCTTGGAGACGCCTCCAATTTCTTCAATTTTATCTAATCCCTTTCTCTTATTTTGTTTAACATCATTTTTTTTCTCAATATCCACTAATGCATCATCAAATACAGGCCTTAGTGTTGGATCATAATATATGAAAAATATCCATTTCAAGTCCAAAATATCTTCATAATAAAGTACCTACACATGAACGAGTACATACATATATCAGACACATGTATAACAATTCTATTGATTAATAAACACATGTATATATTCAAAATAAACAATTTGTTAATATATTATTGATCAATACTGCTTCTAATTCTTTGTGTTAAAGAAATAGTTGCTCACAATGAATTGGTAGAACATTAGGCTCCTTATCCTCCAGTAGGAACTTTGAGGAATCTATAGAAAACAATCCACTATGGGTATCATGTCGTCATTTCCTCTCAAATGCTTCATACCATATATGCTTAAAAATATAAAATTTAAAAGAGTAGTAATCCAACTTAATAATTTCTTGTATTTTCCCAAAATATTGTGGATTCCCAACTTTAATAATATTCTTATATTTTGAGCCTAATCAACTAGATTGCCTTAAGTCAACCATGATGCCACATTCGAAGGATTGTGTCTTTACATCTACATGTTCTACACAATAATTTTTACCATATGCCCACATTGCTTGATATTTCCTTGCCTGTGAAGACCATTTACTTCAGTTAAAAAAAATATAATGATGCATATTGATATATTTAATAGTTTAAAAACTATAAGGAAACAACATTCTATAAAATTCCAATTGTACCTTTCATTCACATCCTCTAGGTATGTTTATTTCATCTTCTATTATGTTTGAATCTATACCTAAATATTCTATTTGATTTTGAATTTGTTTAGTAACCCATTCTAGTGTGCAATATTTGGCCAATTCCCCTTGTTGATCAATAGGAAATGGGGTATTCCTTGGGTTCGATCTCTTAAATTGTCTCCTTGATTCTAACACTTCTTCTCTCTTTCAAATAAATCCATTTGTTCATAAATTCCATGTGGTACAAAATGAACTTGTCGATTATAACACTTTCATCTACACCTATTACATGTAAACATGCTTATTGCAAACTCCAAAGGCCATGCTATTAATTTGATAAATAAATTACAGAGTAAATTAATGACCGCAGTAAAAATAACCACAATGATCACGAGTTTACTTACAAATTTCTACTTAAAGACCTTTAGATTGCTATTTTTATCCATCAATAATATCTAATGCTCATTCTTCATCTCGGAAACATGGCCCATATTTGAAATCCTTACCAAGGAATTCACATAGGAAGAAAAATTATTCATTCAATGCATACCCTTCAACCATGCAACCTTTTGGATGTTCCTTTTGTCAGACATATATTTTTAGAGTTTTCATATACCTCTCAAAGAAAAAAATTCACCTTGTCAATACGAAACCCGCCAATTAAATGTCATCGGCTAGGTGTATAAGTAAATGGACTTGTAGGTCCATGAAACTTGTAGGGAGCTCCTTCTCAAATATACATAAAATTTCTGCAATTTCCTTCTTCCATTTTGGCACTTCACATTCGTGGGTCTCCTTGGATGTTACCCACCTAATATAAGAATACTAAATTAGTATGGACCTTTAGGAAAAAATTAAAATGCAATACGATATCTCTATGTCTCTCACACTTGAACATATCAGTATGTCTCTAGGTATAATTGGCGCATGATGTAAAACCTTCTTTGGAACTATGTGGGAAATGTAGGACCTTGTACATTTGTAAGATGTCTCTTTTCTTTGCATACATGGAATTCTAACTTGTCTTGATGTATCTATCTAAAATAAAATCATTTTTACATGAATGAGTTTGCTTATATTCAATCCCCAACCCAACCAACAACTGGCGCGCCTCTCTGCAAGTTGATGGAAACACGCTCTCTTCAGGAAATATTTTAGTTTTTAGTGCCTTGTAAGATTGCAAAATATTAGGTCAACTGAATGTTTGAATTATGATGAAAATGTTTGATATGCCAATCTATATTATGAATATTCATATACAATATATGGTTTTAAAATATCCTTAAAGAAATATTAACGAAGTTGATGAATGTTTACAAATTACGTAGACCAATTGACATTGCATTGTAAGAAATATATTTCAACTCACTTCAATAGGGTGGTGAATCCTTTGTCTAACCAACCAAATAGTGACTTGATTTCTAATAATATTAATGTGCATGTAAATTTTTATGTTCTACTTGCCCCTGATTTGAACACGAGTGTCTTTGTTGCTTGCTTGATGGAGTCTTTCAATATGTTGTTATCATCAACATTACGTTGGTGGTAATTACCCATGTTGTCATCGTTACTGTCAAACATATGATCATTATTTTCATATTTCTTTCCATCCCCAAATAAATTTGTAAGAGTCTCATTCAATCCTTCTTTATGCATTACATTTTCACTGTCATGATCATTAAGGTCGCCAGCTAGTGGCATATTGAAATCATCAGTGTATGAGAATCTAATCAATCGTTTAAATTTATTAGGTGGTACAATTCTCTTTAAATATGCTCTTTTCGCCTTGGTGTGGTTTGGATCATCTCATACAAATATTAATAGCACATTTGGATCAACTTGGGTATTACTAGTCATTATTTCATCATCATCTTCTACCTATCGACAAACACAACCACTATTTAATGTTTGGAAAGAATTGGGAAAATCATAAATATATCAATTTCAAAGAAATATAATCAAATATCACTTAAAAAATCCCATCCCATGTAATATAGTCTCGACCAATCTCTTCTTCAGTGAAATTAGTTGTTGTGCCTGAAGTATCCATTGTCATATCCTCTTCCACACAGTGTGTTCTTTGTGATTTAATGGTTTTAGGGCCACAATCACGTACATATATATTTTTTTCTTTTGCTAGTTGAATGCTTAGGCTATGCACTTGTGTCAATCTCCATATGAGATATAAAAAACATGCATCATTTTTTTTCAAGGTTGGATAATACATTATAAATTCTAATAATACTATGAAAAATGATTGATGTATCACAAAATACTTCCTAAGTTAAAGTCAAAATTTGATAATTACCTCATGTCCTGCGACATCTATTGTTTCCTTATTAAATATGACATAATCTATTTCCATGGCCTCAAATTTCCCCAATAATACATAACATATTAAATAATGTTTAGTACACAAATTATATCATCTCAACCAATATGCTATCCAACACAAAACCTCACTTTACTCATATATTTTAGATATCAATATCATGTTTTGGATTTGAAAAAACCAACAACATATTTTATATAAATTTGTATCATTTATGTTGTAGCATTTGTGAATTCATAAAAACAATCCTCCTTTGGTTGAGGTTTCTTTGTCTTCTTACCTTTATTATATCTGCAGATTTCATATCCAATTTTATGGCCACCCACTTTCCTCTCATTGATTTAGTAGGTCTACATCGTCCACATCCTCTGCCCATGGCCTCCTCTAGATCCTGTAATACACAACAATGACATTAGTCACATAACATCAATGCAATTCATTGTTGCTCCATCCAATTTTCAAAATACACAATCGATTTAAGCTCAGTTGGTTTTCACTACACCTTTCTAACTTAAATTCCCCTATTTTCAACATATACCCTTTTTATTAATTTATACTCCCAATATGGTGACATGGCACAAATCTTATAAATATTACATTAGGATTATGAAAAATAATGGACTACTTTTTATTTTTCTCATATTTTCATTTAACTTAATTCAAACCATTCATCCATAATTTTAAACTCTCAAATATATGTATTTTTGTATATTTAATAAAAAATACTTTGACCTATATGTCAGAGAATAAACTATTTTCAATTTTTATTTTTATTTTGAAGTCATATACATGAACTCAATATATAATATAATAATTAATATAATTTACCTTGTGGATGAGATGTATTTTCAACGCCACCATCTACCCTATAAAGGAGTAAAGAGTGATTTTCCAGATTGCAAATGTTTGTGTTACATGTATATATAATCACTAAGAAAAATAATCTTCAAAGGTGAAAATGTGTGTATTTGACTATAACTAGTGGATCGTTACATTATGAGTCATTAGCTATTAAAATAGAATTAGAAAGTTTGAAATCACATCAAATTCATTAGTGGACTAGGAAAATATGACATAAAACACCCTTCATTGTGTTATCGTTCTGTAATTTAAAAGTTTGGGAGAATAAACACAGAGGACAACATCAAGACCACTTTGGAAGCTGGGATCTAGCCCTGCCATATTCAGAGAGGGATCTATATGTATAATTTAACTTTTGAATCAATCTTAGGCTACTTATGACTGTACATGGTTTTTTGTTTAATTTTGGTTGATTAAATTTCTATATTCCCATTGGGGAATGGAGTAAAAAATATAAAATTGGATACTACATCAATACTTAAAAGAGTTATCACAAGGAAAGCTAGGTTGCATTAACTGGATCTTTTTATTTTTTTTAAATGGATTATGGAGATGAAAGAAAATTGAATTTCAGTAGAGATTGAAAAGAAATTAAGTATTCTTCAATCTAACTTTAGTGGAAAACATATAAATTTTAAAAGCAACCATAATAAGTTGTTCCAATTAACATGTACTATTCATCACACTTTTTGTTTTACAATTAAGATTTTCTGATACACAGAGAAAAGGAAAAACAATGAAGTACCACAGTTACAGAAGAAGCACTTCACCAGTTAATACACCACATGAATCCTGTAATAAGTCCTTGTATTATTTATGCTCCAGCAAAACTTGAAAATTACAATTTCGCAATAGGAAAAATATATTCAAAAATCAACCTAGAATACTTTGAATAATGAAGTATTTATACTAAATATTACAAAATTGATTATAATCAATGCTGTCTCAATAGACAGTGTATTATCAGCCAAAATTGAATAATAAAATCTAACTGTGACAAAAATAGGCTCGGTGGAGGTGATCTGGAACGTTGGCACTATTTTAGAGGAAACAATTGCTGAGTAGACCTATTTGTGGGTTCCACTGGTTGTTGTGCTGGCTGATGTGATGGTTGATATGTTGGATGAAACTGACCTTTCTCATTTACTTTTTACTCTTGTAATTCACACAATTTATCGCATCGATCTTCATCTGGGATATTTAACTTGATTACCTTTCGGTAAATTTCATTCACTTCAGTATATCTGGAAAAAGTAGGTTTTACCACAAAGATGTGGTTTACCTCATGTTGGATGAAAAGATCATTGATCTGTGCTTCAAAGAATGCTTTACCTATCATGGTGCCTTTGATATTGGGGAATTTGGCAGTGTCCCTTGAAATTTCGCTTAGCTTCGTCACATAGTCTTGATGGGTTATCAACTTATTATTAATTTCAAACAGAGAAGGCAGACCCTTCTGTGTTAAAGGTTCAATCATACTGAAGAATCTATTCACAACTATCTCTAAACTGTGGCATTTCTCTTGTAGCTGAACAATAGATTCTTCTTATTAAGAATCTTATTCACTTATAAAATGGTCTCTGTTCTATCATCCACTCCCAAGTCATCTAGCTCATATTTTTTCTTAGAGTTTAAGAACTTAATGATGTTGTTTGCCGCGATAGTGTTAAACACACACACGGTGTGTGAGAAAGATAAAACACACACATAAGAAATATACGCATTCCTTTCTCATTATTCACCATAGATGTACATTTATAATACAATTTCGTGACCCTTGGATTCATCTTCCAAGGTCACTTGGACTCCTTTGTGACTGTTCGCCTTCCACACCTACCCATAGAGGATTAGGTGTTCAATATCCCCCCCCTTAATCCGAAGGGGTATGTGTGAGTCCAAGAAGAGAGTTGTAATACAAATCTACAAAATATACATGGCAACACTTAGGATAAATCAAATCTCTGAAATGTTGGCATAAAGAGGTGTTTTAAGGATGACCACCAACACTGGAACACAACGCTTATTGCAGTTCCCGGAACTCTTCCAAAACTAGCAAGAAGCTGAGGGCTTCTGCTAGAGGAAGTGTCCCTCATATTTGAAGAGGGAGACCTTCAACCTAAAAGAAGGGAAGTCTACAACCTGTGATGGTTTAAGGATGACCACCAACACTGGAATGTTTAATGCATTTCCTAGAACTCTTCCAAAGCTGGCAAGAAGCTGGAGTCTTCTGCTAGAGGAAGTGTTCTAAAAGAGGAAGAATATCAACCTCGCATGGATGGTTTAAGGCTGTCCATCAACCAAAGGCATGCTCATGGGAATCCATGTCTCTAGCTAAAACTCTGAATATGGAATGAGAGATTGTGGCTTAGGCTCGCTTGAACTGCTGTGTCTCTGGCTACAATTCTGAATCTGGAATGATGAATTGTGGCCCAGGCTTGCTTGAACTGCTATGTCTTTGGATACAACTTTGAATATGGAATGAGAGATTGTGGCTCAGGCTCGCTTGATGTGGCGTCGAAGCTTGTAGATGACCACCAGTTTCCCCCCTGTTAGGTACAAGGTGAGATGATGGCGAAAAATCAACTGCAAGATTGTTCAATATTATAGAACAAGTTCTGACATGCGACTTAAACATCTTCTTAGCTGTTGATGCCTATTGCCAAGAAGCGATCCATCCAAGATGAATCTTTTTTCTTGTAGGAGGCTTGTTTCTGAAGCATCTGTGTGAAGAACGGGTGTGCTGACCACAATTATTTCTTGGGTGAAGATCAAAACAGTGATCTTTCATATGGCCAACTCGATCACAGTGTTGGAATTTTACAATCTGTTATTGTTGTTGCTGTGGAAGAGGAGTAGAATATAGAACAGCTGAAGGTGAACTGTCATAAATAAATTCGGCACTCTGAAATTTGATGGGCTTGGAGTAGTCCGGAATATTAAAGGACAACCCCTTGTCATATCCAAGACAAGTTCTGTGCTTGTTGTGGACAAGCTCTTCCCAAGGTCTGATGATGGGCTTGGGAAGTGTAGACTAAGCTTCTGCATCTGCGTGTAAATATACTCTTGTACAAGGAACTGAATGTGAATCGAATGCAACTTTATATTCTTGCTGCTGATGAGAGTCCTTCTCAATTTTATAAACAAAAATAGGTTCAGAATGATGACTCTTTTGCTGAAGTTCATCTTGCTGGATTTGAGACTCCAACTGCAAAAACTCAATCTTGTCTTGTGCATCTTGCAAGCAAGTTTGAATATTAAAAAGAGTGTTCTTGCTCATTTTTACCATATCATGAACAATGGAATGAATGAGGCTATGCAACAACTCTAATGCATCATTGATTTTAGCCATTTTTCTCAACAACTCAAATTCAAAAAGATATTCACAAGCTTGGATGCTTCACTATCGATGAGCAGATGGTCTTGAGCTTGCTATATTACCTCACAATAAAGATGAAGGAAAATTCTAAAAAAAATCTTTGTGGAAAAACTATGAGTGAGTTTATGATGCCACTGATATTTTGAAAATGACGATGAATTTTCAACATTTGCCTTCACATTTCAATACCTTTCAGAGAGTCACCCTTCTATACATGCCAAAAATCTTGGTCATGTTTTTATAATAGAGAAACATACAACAAAAGCTTCACTTTTCACTATATAGAAAATCCATATATCCATTTATTCATATACCATCTCCCCTCTCTCTTCTTCTTCTTCTTCTTCTTTTTTTGTTTTGAAAATAAAAAATTGGGAGAAAAAATAGAGGTATTATCTGGGGGAGGTGTTTGCTAGGGGAGGTGATTACTATGGGAGGTGGTCTTTGGGGGAGGTGATTTCTGGGGGAGGTGAAATCTGGGGGAGGTGAAACTATAAAAAAAAATTAAATTGGTATTATGGCACAATGAAAAAAAAAAAAAGCGCAGAGAATCTACGTGGGAGGGGAAGGAGGCAGAGTGTTGAGGGGCGGGCATGAGCAGGGAGTGTAGGTGAGGGGGTGGGGATCATGTGAGGGGAGGGAGAGTGGTGGGGCGAGGGAGAGGGGCATGATTTTTATGATGGGGAGAGTGGCTATGAGGGGTGAGGGGGCAGGGGTTGTGAGTAGGTGGGGAAGTGGGAGAGTGGGTGAGGGACGTGAGAGGGGAGGGCTGGTGAGAGATGGGTGAGGGCCAAGGGCTGTGGGAAGGTAGAGGGGAGGGAGGTGAGGGGTATGGGGAGAGATGGGTGAGGGTGGAGGGCCGTGGAATGCGTGGGAAGGCCGAGGGCCGAGAGCCGAGTGCCATGGGAGGTGAGCTGTGGTGAGGGGAGGGGTCGAGCAGAGAAGGAGTGCAAGGTGGAAGAGGTAGCAGGGTTGTGTGCGCAGGAGTGGGAGATGAGCCGACGGAGAAGGGAGGTGAGGAAGCAGCCGATGAGGATGTGAAGGAGAAGTGCGAGTGGGAGCGAGGTTTACGATTTTGCGTGCTTCTTGAAACTATTTCACATCATAGACCGGCTCTGCCAGAACCTTGAATTCATATGGGTGTTGCTTGCCATGATGAACTATAAAAAACTTAAACACGAAGAAATTGATACTGAACAGTAAGTACAATTTCAAAATTGCAGAATTGCTGTAAATAAATTTAACTGTAGAATTGCAGAATTGTAGAAAAACAGAAAACTGAATCTCAACTTTGAAGCCACAAGGAGGGGGAGTGCAGGTGAGAAAAATTGCAGACTTAAAAATGCACATACTTTCAATTTCAGGGATATGGAAGTACATTTCTCTTCGAAAAAAAATATTTTCTGAACATGGCAACAAAATAATTTCTGAATGCTACAAAAATGATTTCTGAATGCTGCAAAAATGCAAAGGATTTTTGTAGGTTTACACAGGCCACAAAAAAAAGTGGCTCACACAGGATTGAGCTTGTTATGAATGTATCAGATTTGATACCATGTTAAACACACACATGGTGTATGAGAAAGACAAAACACACACATAGGAAAGATAGGCATTCGTTGTTCGTTATTCACCATAGATGTACATTTATAATACAATGGTGTGACCCTTGGATTCATCTTCCAAGGTTACTTGGACTCCTTTGTGACTGTTCGCCTTCCACACCTACCCATAGAGGATTAGGTGTTCAACAGAAAGGAATATCTCCAAGCTCTTCTTTTATGGTTGTGATGGCATCATTTGCTTTCTCAATTAACTCCTTCTGTTCAAATATAATCTGGATGTAGGGCTAGATTTCATTAATGGATTTAATGATATGTCTAGATGATTTATTTAACTTGGCCCAATGCCTGTCCAATGGATGGTTCTCTCTCTAATTTCTACAACCTTTCTATCAGTTTCTGATATCTGAGTGCTTCAGCTACATGAGAAACTTCACTTCCTGATTTCTGATCTTGCAAAAATTTGAAATGATCTTGAAGCTTCTTAATTTATTCTGTATGGATAGACAGATTCTCCACTACCTTTGTTAATTTTTTTTCACCATTTGTTGTAGAAGCCATGACTGTGGGGATGGATGTAAGAGGTACAAACTCCAAAGGAAACATGTAAAGTTTTGCAGCCTATTCCCTCTCCTTGATCATTTTATCCATTTCTGTCTCCATCTGTCTCAATTGGGAATTTTGCTCCATGATGAGCTTCATCATGTCCGACTTCTGAGACTATGTTTCTTCAATATCTTTGGTGAGAGGGTATTCTGTGGCTGACAACTTCAGTTGTTTCCTCAATGCTTCTATGTCAGCATTCTTCTTCTTTATTATCTCCTCGACAAATTTTATGTTAGAAGGATCATATCCTACTCTGACCACTAAGATTTCCAAAGACTTAATTCTTGTATCCTTGGCCAAAAAGGATATTTTCTCCATATTTAGCTATGACTGAATTTTTTCCAAGGAAAAATATAATTGGCTTATCTACGCACTAGTCAGAATAGTGTCCAAGGAGGTAAGAAATGGAAGTGATTATCTTCTTGGCTCTGTCAGGGAAAATGGAGGAAGAGTAAGGAGGATTCTTTTTAGGCAACTGAGTATATTCAACTAGAAACATTTCAAGGGTTTTATCCCTTTTGTAAAAACCTAGCTTTTGATACAATTCATTAAGGGATTCTTGGGAGAAAGGGGTTCCATTTTCTATAGAAGGGGCATGCATCATTTTTTTAATGGATTAGGCATTGATAGTGAACATGATTTCACCTGTGGGGTAATTATGGCTCTCTAGCTAGGTATGTAGTAGGCCTGGCATTTGTGGATGAATTCAGGGGCACTGTGGGTATGGGGAAAGATATAATGAGGTTTTTTGATTCCCATAATCCAATGTCATCTGACTTGTGTATGTATTTTACTTCTAGCCAACAATACATCTCAAAAATTTCAAATTCATAGAGGGTTTTATGAATTTTGTAGTATCTGTCGGCTAGAGGGATATGTTCTAGATTGACAGGAGGATGGATAAATGGGTTTACTGGTTCCTCCTGGCTTTTCTTCTTAGGAGGCATGATTCAATTTGATTTAGAAAATTGAAAAGGGTTGAGAAAACGACAGGTACCTAGACTGTGTAAGGCTTGGGACTGGTAAAGAAGGCACAATAGTCGCAGTTCTAGGATTGATAAGGACTGATAAATTGATCGAGAGCTCTGTAAACCTGTAACAAGAATTAAAGTGCAGAGAAATATGCAAGTTAAAGGTTAATCAGGTTCAAAATACATGCATTTATCAGGTTTCTGTTGCTTGTGGCATGAATCCATTGTATTAATAGTCAATTATTAATTAAATGCATAACAGATTCTTTTCCGCGGGAAGGGACCTAATTGGAAACATGCGTATGCAAGCTGGCATGACAAGATTGGTGCACAACAGATAGGTGAGCAATTTCGGATTTGCAGGGAGAAAGCAGTTTTCAGAGGGGGTATGAGGTGATAAGAAGTTTGAGTGGAGCGGGGTGTGAAATGCAGAGGAGGCGCCACGTTGTTGTGGGTCCAAAAAGTAAAACTGATTTTTTTGTACCCCCCCCTGTCGGTAAAGATCAGATAGAGGGGGGGGGGGGGGGAAATAGATAAGGACCATCGGATTCGGGGTGGAAAATATGATGGGTGGACAGATGTGTGGGATTTAAAGCGATGTGACATGATGGATTGCCAAGTAGTGGGAGATTTTAATGAGAAATAAAACTTTAGGATATATAATAATATGCCAAGTTTTTCCTTAATGCACCCAACTTCTTTAGCCAAAAACTTAGGATAAAATAATATTATCCCTTTTTCTCTTCATATGCATAAATAGCTTTGAAAACCAAAATTTAGTATAACCAATTTAATTCTTTTCAAGGCTTCCAAAACAACTTCTACCTACCCATGAATTTTATTTCTTTTTCTAAGCTAACATTTTTTATTCTTTTCTTAGGTGTAGTTAAGCTAGCAAACCCACATCACTTTTTTATAAAACATCTAACTTTCTCTATCACTTATTTCTCCTGTTGATTCAGATTAAACAGTTGAATAAATTTCATTTTCTACCTAACTACTGATTTTCCAAGATTAAATTGTTTGGCAAATCTTTATTCACTAACCTAATTAACAAAAAATTCACAATTTTTCAATCATGATTAGACTGTATGACTTGAAAAAAAATCTAGTCATTTTGACATTTTTTAAACAAGCTGCACACAATCTTATTTGATGATGACATAAAGAAAACTAATATATCAGTAATGGAATTTGAATTTGCAACACTTTCAGTATCATTCTATTTTTTCTTTTGTGGGGTTCCTATTCTCTTTTATTCCTTTCAACTTTCTTTCTTTTTGTATTTTCTCTGTATTTATTTTTTGACATACCCTCTTTTCATTTTCTTATATATATATATATATATATATATTGGAAATCATTTTCATTTTGAAAATTATTTACAATGTAAAATCATAAATACAAAATACTCAATCACCTTGATATCCTATAAATTATAGGACTCTAATAGTGGCTCTAGCTGGGGATGGCACTTCTCCATGTGAAGAGTCAAGAACATATGTTCAGTATCCTTGAGTATCCTATGTCTATAATGTCTACATCTAATTTCTTTTTCTGTTGAGGTACTCATGGTAGCTTATCAATCAAGGCTTAGGGCCTTATCTGCGGGCTTCAACTTCGGTTAATAAGTTACCCAATCAAAACAATATAGACTATGATATTTACAATGATGTAATAAAAATATTTATGCTAAGAAAAGTAGTGTTTCAACATCCTACCATTGACAAGACCTCCAAGTAACTCTACTCCATCCAGGTCCTTGAGGAAGAAGGCATTGTGTCCTCTGAAAGCGTAAATGATGTATGGCCCTTTCCAAAGGTTATCAAATTTCCCATGTTTAAATTTGTCTTATCTCCTGGAATCCCACCTCAGAACTTTGTCTCCAATGTTGAAGTCATCGGCTTTAGTCCCTCTGTCAAAAATATTTTTGACATTTTCCTGAATAACTTAGGTTTTGTTGTAGACTTCCTCCCTTGAATGCTGTAACTGAATAGTTTGATTGGTTCTTCTCTATGTTTCATTTGACTCAACGTGTACTTCTTGAATTATATTCATCACTGGAATTCCCAAAGAAGATGGAAAAAAAACATCCATTCCATAGACCAATTGATATGGTGACATGCCAATTGAATTATTTGTAGTAAGTCTGTCAGCCCAAAGTGCATTAACTAACTTGTTGTGCCAAGACTTCTGTTGTCCTCTAATAAATTTTTAATGATATTTACGAAGCTCTTATTTGAAGATTCAACCAACCCATTACCCTGAGGGTAATAAGCTGTTGAATGTACCAAAGTAATGTGGTATTTATTGCATAATTCAATCATTTTCTTATATTTAAAGGATGTTGCATTATCAATAATAAGTTTTCTAGGAAAACCAAATATAGAGAGGATATTAGTTTCAAGGAATTTAATGATGACATCATCGGTGTCATATCTGGAAGGAGTGGCTTCTATCTACTTAGTATTAATCAATGGCTGTGAGAATCCACTTATGTTGGGCAGAGGAAGGAGGATAAATTTCACCAATGAAATTTAGTCCCCACTGCTGGAAAGGGGTTTCACCTGATATAGGCTTTAATGGGAGGGGTAAAATCTTTCTTTTTCCTTCAAGTATCTAGAATTTATGACATGAGGTTACTTTCTTATGAATATCAGGGAAAATGGTAGGCTAGTAAAAACTAGCTCTGAGGATTTTGTTGGAAATGGTTTTCCGCTATAGATGTCCACTGCAATCACCTTCATGGAACTCTTGCATGGTTATTTCTACATCATCCTTTAACAAGCACTTAAGTAAAATACCACCAGAATCTTTCCAATATAAAACATTTTCTATGATGCAAAACTTAACTATTTTTAACTTTAAAAATATTTCCTTTGCTTTTGTTAGTCCAGGATGAGCATTTGAATTGAATAAAACTTATAACAAGTCTTCATACCAGGGTGAGTTCATAAATGCTTCATCAATCTATGGAGTTGTCTGTTCCTCTTTATCATCTAGTGCAACAACTAAGTTGATGTCTAATGCATGGAAATTTGACTCTGCCATCAATTTTTCCAGTTCTTGTCCTTTGATTAACTTGGTGGGTTTGATTTCTAATTCATATTAAAGAATGACAACAATGCATTTTCCTCGTTTACCATCAGGTCCATTCCGTGTTAAAATATCCTTGACCACTGAATTAGGTACATAAGCAATAATATGGGAATGCAAGATGTATACTCTAAAGTATTTAATTTCTTTAATCAATGAAAAGGCATGTTTTTCCATAATATTATATTTCAAAGATGCATCTCTTAAAGCTTTACTGAAAAATGCAATGGGTTGTTCAAATTCTTCATTATTTTTATGCAACGAGACAACTGCAACAGTGTGTTCAGAAGCAAAAGAGAAGATAATGAAATCTTTAGAAAAATATGGACTAATCAACACTCTTGCTTTTGTCAATGTTTGTTTAGCTACATCAAAGGTCTGTCTAGCCTCAATAGTCCATCTAATTTCTAAATATTTTTTCAACATATTTTCTATATTTCTGAGAAGTTCTGCAAGGTTAGCAATGAATCTCCTTAGGAAATTAATCTTGTCGATGAAAAATTGACGCTCCTTAATGTTTCTAGGGTGAATGATTTTTAATATTGCTTCAGTTCTACTGGGATCAATCCTAATACCATCCTTAGAGATAATATGACCAAGAAGCTTTCCTTCTTCAAGGCCAAAAAGTGTTTTCTTAGGATTTAATGAGATGCCAAACCTTATACACTTTTCAAACACTCTTCTCATATGTAACAAATGTTCCTCTTCAATTTTAGAATAAAAAATGATATCATCTAGATAGATCAAAATAAAACGACCAATTTCATCTTTAAAGGAAATATCCATTGTTCTTTGGAATGTGGCCCCAAAATTCATTAACCCAAAGGGCATCTTCACATACATGAAGGTCCCCCAAGGAGTAGTGAAAGTTGTTTTATCCTAATCATCAAGATGTACTAAGACCTGGTTAAATCTTGAGAAACCATATAATAAGGAAATCCTACTAGACCCTACTACATTTTGTAATATATGATCCATTTTTGGCAAAGGGTAGTTGTCTTTTAGGGAGACCTTGTTAAGGTTTCTGAAATCAATTCATAACCGAATTTCTCTAGTTTTCTTCCTAGTAGGCACTATGTTACACACCCATTTGGAGTATCTAAAAGGAACTATGATTTTAGAATCATACATTTTTTTAACCTCTTTCTCAATTAGAGGCTCCAGAATCAGATTTATTCTACGAAGTTTGTGTTTGAATGGTTTATGATCTTCCTTGATTCAGATTTTATCTTGTATGATATTGGTGTCATATGATTTGAGATCCTCATAGCTCCAGGAAAAGACATCAATGAATTCTTTGAATAAAGCTATGCATTCTTGTTTTTTAACAATAGGCAATGATTTTGAAAGTTTTATCATTTTAGGATTTTGTTCACTACCTATGTTACATTCCTCTACATCTGTCCCTGTGGGCTCTATTTTTGGCTTTTTTGCTACATCATTAAAATCGAAAAGCTATTCTAATGGAACTAGACCTCTAGGTAAAATATTGTCTTTAAGCTGAAGTATTTCAAATTATTCTTTTTCTGAATCAATTTCATGCAATTCTAATTTATGTACAACTTCATCTACATAAATATTTACATCTGATTCATCAAGTTGTTTTCCTACATTAGTATGTAATGCTATTTGATTTTCTACTTCACACTCTAAATCTATGCTATTTTCTTCATACTAATCCTTAGATTGCAAAAAATTTTCATTCTGTTTTTAATTTCCAAACACCTGCCAATACCTCATATTATCTGGTACAACTAGACAATGTTTTACTTCCACTGTATATTGTCTGTTGGGATGAAGCATTTTGCATTTGGTAGCTGGAAAAGAGAGACCATTAGCAAGGATATTCTGATCTGTAGGAATAACAACAAGATCATATTCTATAAAAGTTTGTAGGAAATCAAACACAACATTTTTGTATTCTATCAGTCTAGGATGATTTGCATAATATTCTCCTTTAATCTGTTTTAAGAAAATTCAGAATCTCCATGAACATAAATTCTTTTAGCACCTAATTTCTTCAATAATTGCAATCCTAAAAGAAGTGCTTCATATTATGTTATGTTATTGGTACATTGAAAATTTAGTTTATATGAATGACCTTCTGCATGATTATTTCCTAAATTTGATACCCACACACTTGTTCGTGTCCCTGCTTTGCTACAAGAGCCATAAAAAATGATGTTCCAAAAATTTTCAAGTTCAATGTTTTGTTGCAAAATTTGCGTTTGATTTTCACATGTTTCACAAATGTCATTTTTAGCATTAGTGACCTGAGCATCAATATCCCCATCATTGTAAAGAATGAAGGAGTCTAAATCAAAATGAATATAGTAAAGGGGATAGTTATGTGGTTTCTCTTGACTACTTACCATGTATTTCATTAAAGTTTCCCTATATATTCTTCTCTGCTAACCAGATACTGGTATGGTAGCATAAGTCATGTCCATTTGTAGGGTCCCTTGTAAATTTTCACCCCATGAGTGTGACAACAACTTGCCATACTTAGGGGGAATATCAACAACCACTATATCCATTACTAGACTCTTAACTGGGATTTGGGCTAAAGAAACACATAGATAATTAATGAGACCTAAAAATCTTACTTTGCTGGAATCAAGTGAATACAAGTCTTTATAAGGCCTAGTAATGTCAAGACTAATCTTCTCCATAATAGATTTTGGCATCAAATTGTGGGAAGCACCTGAATCTAACATAGAATTATGGAGAATATTATCATGAATGTTGAGACTGAAATAGAATGGAGGAACACCTCCTTCTTTTAGTTTAGAATCTACCTCTGGACCAAATAATAATTCAGGCTGATCATCATTCAAATTGATAGTGTCAGTGTTTTCCCCTATTTTCAGAGCTTTCATAACTTGAGTTCTGTAAATTTATTTTTTCATTAACTCTGTTAAGGGGATAAGAATTTTCAACTTTGCTAGTTCATTTTCAATATTGAATGATGTTTCAAATTTATTCAAGTTTAGAAAAGCAAACTTATCATCAATTTCTTTTGACACAGGCTCTTTTTTGTGACTGGTGGTCGGAATATCGGTTTGAGTAGTTTTGAAAGTACTCTCAACAATATTTTTGTTAGGGATTTATATTGTATTTTTGCTAGAACTATCAACAATTTTCCTAGAAACATTTTCTAGAGTTTTCTTTTCAGTGGTGTCAAAGGTTTTCTTGTCAGGATTTTCAAAATTATTTTTATTTGGGGTATCTGATGTTTTCTTACTCCTAAGATTATACTGTCTATGGACTTCCATACTATCATTTTCAAATCCCTTCTTGTAGTCATATGATTCTTCAGAATCAAGTTCAGTTTGGGATAATTGAAATAGTTATTGTTCTTCTTGAGTAAGAAACACAACTTCATCATCACTGATACCCATTAAATTGATCTGGTTGTATTCTACCTCTTCTACTACTTCTCCATCATCATAAACATAATTCTCCTAAAATGGAGGCCTAATTTGCTGATCAAGGCCCCTCTGTTCTCTTTTTTTCATTTGGGGAGGATTTCTCCTAGGATTTTGATTACAATTTTGAGGTGTAGGCTGATTTTCTTTAGGAGCAACCCTCTCATTTAAATTAATTCTTTCCATCATTCTTTCTACTATTCTAGCTAATGAATCAATTTTAGCATCATCAGAGGAAGTAGAGGTTTCTTCTTTTATGGTTACTCTCCTTTCATTCCTAATTCTAGCTCTCTTTGCTAACATATTTTATTCTACACTCATTGCATCCCTTTGCATTTCTTATAATGTTGAAAATTTATTTCTCTAAGCTGGTAAGACATGTATACCTCAAAGCCATTTGGGAATTTTATCGAGGCTAAACCTTGTAATGGTTTAATTTTGGTAGGAATTGCGTTGTATATAGTGTTAAATCTAGTACAATACTCCTGAACACTTTCCCTTAGTGCCCTCCTAATGCTTTCATACTCAGGGAAAATCCGAAGAGGGTTATTTTTAATTTCAAACCTATAATGGAATGTCTGATGGAATGCAGGGAGATCATTAATTCTAGCAGCAGGTAATGATTTAAACCATTTCATCACCTCTCTTATGATAATTTGTGCAAACAACCTATTTTTTACGCTTTCATCATCTACCTCTTGAAGGTAAAAACTATCATTCATCCTGTCTACATGATGTTGGGCAGTGATATGTCTGGTTCCATCAAATTGAGGAATTCTTGTTTGATAATCCTGTAGCATGTTTTCCAAATTAGCTTGAAGGACAAGGGGAGCATATATAGCTTCCATTATAGGGATATGAGGATGAACGATATGAGGATTGATCAAGGGTGGTTGTTGGATGAAAGGTGGAGGTTGAATCAGGGATAAAGGCTCAATTGAAACTTGGGGTTTTGGTGGAGATGAAGGTTGGATTGTGGTTAAGGATTGAGGAGAAGAAGGCATTTGAGTAGCTTGATGAGACAACAATGCAATGTTAGTGGAAACTACAGAAGGGCTAAGACTTGTTGATCTAGGATGCACAAATTGTGATGAGGTGGAAGATTCTTCATAAGAAGTCAGAGCAGAGACTTCTATAGATTTTTGGACATAAGCCTCATGAACAAAAATTTCAAGACCTGAGACTAAACCCTATATTTTATCAAAATCCTAGATAGTTTGAAGGTCTATATTAGAGGGAGCAGACTGTGCTTCAAATGAATGTCTTCTTAATGTAGCTTGGTCTACTACTATTTGACCTACCCAATTGGCTGACTTAGTTCTAAATAAAATATGTTCAAAAGGTAAGTCAAAATAAATGTCTTGCAGAGTTATAATGTCTTTTGGGAGTGAATTCACTCTATGGGGAGGACTGCTACTTCCTTGGCTCTCTATTATACTCTTTCTTCTCAGTATATTTTTAGGGTCATCTACAATTACTGTAGGCTTTGGATCAGGATGAGATCTAGTGTAGGCTCTTTTAGGAGCCAGAGTTATGATCTAGGGCACACACACACTTTATTATTTACAAAAAATGAAAAGGAAACCAACCTTCTTGAAGTGTTCCTATCATAAAATGTTTTAACAAGGGTTATGAATTCGAAAGAAATTAAAATTTTCTCAAATTTTCCCAGTATGGTCGCCACTATGTTATCGTTCAATAATTTAAAAGATTAGGAGAATAAACACAGAGGAAAACATCAAAACCACTTTGGAAGCTAGGATCTAGCCCTGCCAACTTCAGAAAGGGATCTCTCTGTATAATTTAACTTTGTTTTGAATAAATCTTAGGCTAGTTATTATTGTACTTGGTTGTTTGTTTGATTTTGATTGATTTTTTTTATTAAATTTATATATTCCCATTGGGAAATGGAGTCAAAAATATAAAACTAGATATTGAATCAATACTTAAAGGAGTTATCACAGGGAAAGCTAGGTTGCATTAACGGGATCTTTTTAGATTTTTTAAATTGATTATGGAGATGAAAGAAAAGTGAATTTCAGTAGATATCGAAAATAAATTAAGTATTATTCAACATTACTTCAATGGAAAACATATAAATTGTAAAAGAAGCCAGAATAAGGTTTTCCAATTAACATGTCCTATTCATCACACTTTCTGTTTTACAATTAAGATTTTCTGATACACAAAGAAAAGGAAAAACAATGAAATAACACAGTTATAGTAGAAGCACTTCACAAGTAAATACACCACATGAATCTTGTAATAAGTCCTTGTATTATTGATACTCCAGCAAACCTTGAAAATTAAAATTTCACTATAGGGAAAATATATTCAGAAATTAACCTAGAATACTTCGAACAACGAAGTATTTATACTAAATATTAAAAAACTGATTACAATCAATGTTGTGTCAACATACAGTGTATTATCAGCCAAAATTGAACAATAAAATCTAACTGTGACAAACATAGGCTCGGTGGAGGTGATCTGGAATGTTGGCATTGTTTTAGAGGAAACAATTACTAAGTAGTCCTATTTGTGGGCTGTGCTGGCTGTTGTGCTAGTTGATGTGCTGGCTGCAGTTGACTTTTCTCATTTACTTTTTACTCTTGTAATTCACACAGTTTATCCCATCCATCTTCATCTGGGATAGTTAACTTGATTACCTTTCAGTATATATGGAAAAAGTAGGTTTCACCACAAAGATGTGGTCTACCTCATGTTGGATGAAAAGATAATTGCTCAGTGCTTCCAAGAATGCTTTACCTATCATGGTGCCTTTGATATTGGAGAATTTGATAGTGTCCCTCGAAATTTCGCGTAAGCTATTCAAATAGTCTTGATAGGTTATCAAATTTTCTTTAATTAAAAATAGATAAGGCAGATCCTTATGTGTTAAAGGTTCAATCCTACTAAGGAATCTATTCACAACTATCTCTAAACTGTGGCATTTCCCTTCTAGCTGAACAATTAGATTCTTCTTAGTAAGAATATTCTTCACTTCTAAAATGGTCTATGTTCTATCATCCACTCTCAAGTCATCCAGATCATATCTGTTCTTAGAGTTTAACAACTTAATGATGTTGTTTGCTGTGATAGGAATATCTCTAAGCTCTTCTTTGATGGTTGTGATGGTGTCATTTGCTTTCTCAATCAATTCCTTCTGTTCAAATATAATCTAGATGCAGGGTCAGATTTCATTAATGGATTCAATGATATATTTCTAGATGAGTTCTTTAACTTGACCCAATTTCTGTACAATGGACGATTCTCTCTCTGACTTCTGCAACCTTTCTATTAGTTTTTGAGCTCTCTGTGCTTCAGCTACATGAAAAATTCACTTCTTGATTTCTGATCTTACAATAGTTTGAATTGATCTTGAAGCTTCTTAATTTCTTCTATCTGGATAGACAGATTCTCCACTGCCTTTTTTAATTGTTTTGCACCATCTGCTGTCTTTGTTGTAGAATTCGTAGCTGTGTGGATGGATTTAAGAGGTACAACCTCCAAAGGAACCATGTAAAGTTTTGCATCTTGTTCCCTCACCTTGATCATTTTCTCCATTTCTATCTCCATATGTCTCAATTGGGAATTTTTCTCCATGATGAGCTTCATCATGTAAGACTTTCGAGACTCTATTTCTTCAATATATTTGGTGAGAGGGTCTTCTGTGGCTGAAAAATTCAATTGTTTCCTCAATGCTGTTATGTCAACATTCTTTTTCTTTATTATCTTCTCTGCAAGTTTTATGTTAGAAGGATCATATCCTACTCTGACTAGTAAGTATTCCAAAGACTTAATTCTTGTATTTTTGGCGAGAGAGGAGTTTTCTCCATCTTTAGCTGTGACTGAATGTTTGCCAAGGAAACCTATAATTGGATCATCTACCCACTAGTCAGAATAGTATCCAAGGAGGTAAGAAATGACAATGATTATCTTCTTGGCTCTGTTAGGGAAAATGGAGGAAGAGTAAGGAGGATACTTTTTAGGAAATTGAGTATCTTTAGCAAGAAAAATTTCAAGGGTTTTATCCCTTTTGGAAAAATCTAGCTTATGATATAATTCATTAAGGGCTTCTTGGGAGAAAGGGGTTCCATTTTCTACAGAAGGGGCCTGCATCATTTGTTCAGTGGATTAGGTAGTGATAGTGAACATAATTTCACCTGTGGGGGTAATTATGGTTCTTTGGCGAGGTATGTATCAGGCATGGCGTTTGCGGATGAATTCAGGGGCACTATGGGTATGGGGAAAGATATAATGAGGTAATTTTGATTCCCATAGTCCAATTTCATCTGAATTTTCTATGTATTTGTCTTCTAGCCAATAATACATCTCAAAAAGTTCAAATTCATAGAGGGTTTCATGAATTTTGTAATCTCTGTCGACTAGATGGATATTGTCTAGGTCGATAGGAGGATGGATCAATGGTTTTATTGGTTCCGCCTGGATTTTCTTCTTAGGAGGCATGATTCAATCTATTTCAGAAAATTGAAAAGGGTTGAGAAAAGGATAGGTTGTCGGGGCTGTGTAGGGCTTGTGATTGGTGAAGAAGGCGCAGTAGTTGCTGTGCTAGGGTTGATAAGGACTGAAAATTTGATCCAGAGCTCTGTAAACTTGTAACAAGAATGAAATTGCAGAGAAATATGCAAGGTAAAGGTTAAACATGTTCATAATGAATTGTTTTCAAGTAAGCCATGTCAAAGGTAACATGACGAGGACACTAATTTGACATGACTAACAATAATTTTTTATTTATTTTATTAATATCTTTTTGTTTTAAATATTATATGTCAACTGAACATAAAATTACACATCTTAAGATATCAACAAGCTTTGTAGTGTAGTGTAGCCATTCAAGTGGAAATTATGTTTTCAGGAAAATTGCACCTTGATATATGAAGTTCAAGTGGAAATTATGTTTTCAGAAAAATTGCACCTTGATATATGAAGTTCAAGTGGAAATTGCACCTTGATATATGAATTTCAAGTGGAAATTAATATAATCACTTAATAATAGGGTTTGGATTGTATTTTTATTAAACTAAGGAGACATCTCATGAATACAAGACAATCTTCAGGTGTTTTTTTCTCAACGAGAACCTTTTTAGCCCAGATTGAAAAACTTGGTGTATAGTGAGGTGAAAAAGAGTAGAACACCATTTGAAACTTAAGTAACTCATAAAGAAGGAATAATGAGGGTATGACAAAATTTTTTTCGAGCTACATAAAACTAGGTTAAAAATTGAGGAATTATCATTTTGTCAAATTAATTGCAAGAAATTGAGAAATAATCTGAGGAATGTGAAAGAGGATTTTGTCACAAATGCATCTGTATTCATCCCCATAGGATTGTTACAAATTAGTGACATTTTTTGTTGGAACACCTAATCCTACATGGGTAGGTGTGGAATGCGAAAAGTCACAATGGAGTCCAAGTGACCTTGGAATATGAAACCAAGAGTCACACCATTGTACTATAAATGTACATCATGTATAATGGAAAAATAAGAAAGCCTCACGCTTATCCTTCATTTTGTGTTGAGTCTCTTGTGTGTGTTATTAGTTCTTCTCATACACCATGTGTGTGTTTAACATGGTATCAGAGCGGGCGATTGCTGGCCTTGCTCCAAATTGAGTGAGCCATTGGTGTTTATGGCCTGTGCATATCTGCAAAAATTCTTGGCATTTTTGCAGCACTCAGAGTTTTCAGCAGTGATTTTGCAGGATTCAGAAATTTTATCTTGAAGAAGAAGCATTCAGAAATTGGCAGCACTGGTTTTGGAGAAGAGCAGCACTGCACATCTGAAGGTTGATTTCTTCCTGCAATTTCTGCCCATTAAATTCTGCATTTTGGAGAGCTGTTGGAAAAATTGTTTAAAGTTGATTTCTGAAGAAGTTTTTGTTTTTTCACTGGAAAATATTTATGAGTACTCTTAATTTCTGCATTGAAGAGTTGCTGGAAAATTGTTCAAAGTGGATTTATGGAAAATTTCTGAGTTTTTCATTGAAAAATTTGTGCAAATCTCTGGGTTTTTACCACTGAAATCTTTTGGAAAATTCTGCATTTTTAAAGTCTATTTCTCTGCTGCTGGGCTACTGGAAAAATTTCTGAGTTTTGTCTGCTGAAAATTTCCAAATTCTACAGTGTCAAATTCTATGCTGCTGAGATATTTCATTGCCTAGAATTCTGCTATACATTTGTAAAATTTCTGCTGAAGACTCTACAAATTTCCTTCACTCTCTGCTATTTTAAATTAAAAAAAAAATAAAAAAAATAAAAAAAATATTATTAAAAAATTTAATTTCTGCAAAGCTATCGCTCCCTCTCCCTGCTACCCTACCAAACGTTGCATCTACCCATTCGCTCTTCCCTCAACCTCACACCTCGCTACTCCCTACGCTTAAACCCGCTCACCCTCGAGCTACAACCCGCCCCCTGCTCCCTACACAATCCGCCCCCTCCCTCGAGCTTACCACTACGCTCGACCCTTCCCTTGAGCTGTCCATTCATGCTAACGTGCTCTCTCTCCATTCCCAGCGCTCATCCCTACACCCCCTTATCCCCTGCGGTTAACAATACAACTCCCCTCCGCTACCTATACCTCACCTCACACCACTCGAGCCCTGTCCCCTCACTCCTGCTGCATATACCACGGCCTCACGGCCCTCTCGCCCACTCCCCCCGCATGACCTCACATGACGTGCTCCCTCTCCGCGTTAATGAACCGAAACCCTCCCCCTTACAACGCCAGCCTCCCTCCCTGCGCATACCGCTCCTACCTCCGCCCTTCTCCCTACATCCGGCCCCTCTCCTCCCATAACCTCCCCTACCCACGCCTTACACCTCCGCCCTCTTCCTCACACAGTGTCCCACAAAAATAATAACGCCCCCTCTCCATTGCAATATCGTCCCTCCTTACGGTTCCCTCTTTTAAATTCGTTTTTAATTTTTAATTTTTTAATATCCCCCCTCCTTTCCATATAATACCTCTCCCCATTAATCCTCATTTAATTAATCCATATATTAATTAATTCCTAAATTAATTCCCCCCCTCTTATTATTTTACAATAAATTTCCCTCCCCTTTTTAAATTTCCCTCCATTATTAATTAATTTTTTTTTTTAATTAATTCATTTTTTTAATTAATTTTTAATTAATTAAAAAAAAAAAACAACAGAGAGAGAGAGGAAGAAGAGGAAATGAACAGCAGAATTGAAGAAATGGACAGTATACATAGAGAAAATTGTAGATTTGACATTGTGTGATTTGTGGCATAAGAGTGATTTTTTGAAGAAATTGACATTTGAAGACAAGTTTTCCATCATTGAAAACATCTCTTTGAAGAAAAATTTCAGCTGCCTTAAAGGCCTCTTGCAAAAGTGTTTTGCTGCACACTCATACAAAAATTTGCAGAAATATTGTATTGAACTGACATTGATTTGCATCTTCATTCAAGACTTGAAGTGTATTTGAGTTGAAAAATTGTTGATTGTCCTCCATCATTTGAGGAGCAGACTTTGTACTTTGAGATTTCCATAGTTGGAAGTTCTCTTGAGTCATTTGTATTTCTTGTTGAATCATATTGTAAATGGGTACATTTTCAGTTGAAGCCGACACCCTTTCATTTTTTGAGCCTAAGTTGTTGAAAATGGCTAAAATCAATGAGGCAATATATTTATTGAATAACCTCATTCATTCAAATGTTGATGACATGATAAAAATGAACAAGTATGCTCTTTGTAACATTCAAAGTTGTTTGCAAGATGCACATGAGAAGATTGAGTTTTTGTAGTTGGAATCTTAGCTCCAACAAGATGAACTTCAACAAAAGAGTCACCATTCTGAACTTGTTTCTGTTCAGAAGATTGTGAAGGACTCTCATTAGAAGAAAGAAGATAAAGTTGCAGTTGATCCACATTCAGTGCCTTGTACTAGAGCAAATGTACATGCAGATGCAACAACTCAACCTGCACTTCTCAAGCCCATCATCAGACCTTGGGAAGAGCTTGTCCACAACAAGCACCGAACTGGTCTTGGATATGACAAGGATGTGACCTTTCATATTCCAGAATACACCAAGCCCATCATATTTCAGAGTGCCGGATTCCTATATGACAGTTCACCTGCAGCTGTTCCAGATCCTGCTCCACAACAACAACAACAGACCGAAAAATTCCAACATTGTGATCGAGCTGGCCATATGAATGATCACTATTTTGATCTTCATCCATGCAAGCACTGTGGTCGGCACAACCATTCTTCACATAGATGCTTCAGAAACAAGCCTCCTGCAAGAAAAAAGATTCATCTTGGATGGATCGCTTCTTGGCACTGGGCATCAACAGCCAAGAAGATGTTTAAGTTGCATGTCAGAACTTGTTCACGCATATTGCACAAACTTGCAGTTGAGTTTTCACCATCATCTCACCTTGTCCCTGACAGGGGGGAAAATGGTGGTCATGTACAAGCTTCGACGTCAGATCAAGCGAGCCTAAGCCACAATCTCTCATTCCATGTTCAGAGTTGTAGCCAGAGACACAACAGTTCAAGCGAGCCTGAGCCACAATTCGTCATTCCAGATTCAGAGATGTAGCCAGAGACACGGATTCCCATGAGCATGCCTTCGGTTGGTGGACAACCTTAAACCATCATCTTTGGTTGGTGGATAACCTAAAACCATCACAGGTAGTAGACCTCACTTCTTTTAGGTTGAAGGTCTCCCTTTCATATATGAGGAACACTTCCTCTAGCAGAAGCCTTCAGCTTCTTGCCAGCTTTGGTTGAGTTCCAGGAAATGCTTCAAGCATTCCAGTGTTGTTGGTAATCCTAAAACCATCAGAGGTAGTAGACCTCCCTTCTTTTAGGTTGAAGGTCTCCCTTTTATATGAGGGACAATTCCTCTAGCAGAAGCTTTCAGCTTCTTGCCAGTTTTGGAAGAGTTCCGGGAACTGCAACAAGTATTGTGTTCCAGTGTTGGTGGTCATCCTTAAACCACCTCCTTTTTCCAACATTTCAGAGAGTTGATTCAGCCAAGTGCTGCTATGCATGCTTTGCAGATTTGTATTACAACTCTCTTCTTGGACTCACACATACCCCTTCGGATTAAGGGGGGATGTTGGAACACCTAATCCTACATGGGTAGGTGTGGAATGCGAAAAGTCACAATGGAGTCCAAGTGACCTTGGAATATGAAACCAAGAGTCACACCATTGTACTATAAATGTACATCATGTATAATAGAAAAATAATAAAGCCTCACACTTATCCTTCATTGTGTGTTGAGTCTCTTATGTGTGTGTTTAGTTCTTCTCATACACCATGTGTGTGTTTAACATTTGTACAGTCTTCCACTAGAATTTTTCTAAGCCTAATATTTTACATTTGCACTTTATTCATGACAAAATAATTGAAGAGCTTAAGTCATTAGTTTTGAATTTTGACGAAGAGACTTACGAATTGTACACAAGTGTGAATAAACCATTCACTCAAATATGATATAACAATATCTACGTTAATTTTTTAGCTTGTGGAATGCATTTTATACTAGATGTCCATCGTAGTTGAAAAATTTGTTTAAAGTGCACTTTACATACATCCAATGTGAGCATAGAAGGAAAGGTTATAAAAAGTCAACAGAGGAATGCTATTTCCCAATATGTGTACCTATCCCATTCCCAAATTCATTTACTATAATAATTTCATAACATGGGTTAGCTTGCATTTTTATTAAACTAAGGGGACAACTCATGAATGCAAGACAACCCTTAGATGTTTTTGCTCAAAAACATGTTCGTATACCAAATTGAAATACCAAACATAGAGTGAGGTGGAAAATAGAAGAAAACAAAATTTAAAACTAAAATCAGTCAAAAATAAAGAAGAATGGGGGTACGGTGGGCATTTTTCGGAGCTAGGTCAAAATGGTTTAAAAGCAAAGAAATTGTCATTTTGTCAAATCAATTGCAAGAAATTGACACAAAATTTGAGGAATGCGAAAGAGGTTTTTATCAAAAATACATATTTATTTATTTTCATAAGATTATTTCTAATTATTGACATATGTACAGTCTTCGGTGAGAATTTTTCTAAGCCCGATTTTGTACATTTGCACTCAGTTTTTGACAGAATAATTCAAGAACGTAAGTTATTGGTTTTGAATTTTGACCAAGAGACTTACAAATTGTGCACAAGTGTAAATAAATCATGAACATTTAAATATGATTGCACAATATTTACATGCATTTATATGTTTATGGCTTGCATTTACACCAAATTTCCATCATAGTATAAATTGTTAAAAGTGCATTTTTTATACATCCACTATGAGTATATGAGAGAAGGTTATAAAAATACAACATAGGAAAATTATTCCCCAATATGTGTACCTATATTATTCCCAAATTAATTTACTATATTAATTTCATAAGAGGGGTTGACTTGCATTTTTATTAAACTAAGGGGATATTTCATGAATACAACCCAATAATGAAGAAATTGTATTTTTTTCATGGATATTCATAATGCTTCCCTCTTCATATATGCATGCAAAATATAATGTTTTATTAAAAAGTAAAAGTAATGAATAAGTAAGGTAATACTATAGAAATCAAATCATATTAGCAACGGGAAGAAGATGAATTTGACTCAATTTCTTCAAAGGCATCATTTGCAAGGCAGATTTGTTTGGTGCATTTCTTTGCTCAAAGCTAAATTTCCTCACCTATGTGCATCAATGCACACACACCCCAACTTAAAATCCTAATTGAAATATTTGAAGCAACAATAGGATTGTAATTGAAATATTTGAAGCAATAATAAATTTGCATCTCAAATTTGTTTCATCCCTTTAGGTTCTTAATAGATTCAAATCTAAAATGGATCTATGTTTATTTTATATTCAAGGGGGTAAATTATTAATTGCACTAAAGAAAAGTCCATTTTTTAGCATAATATTAATTGTAATATCCATTTATAACTCTTATGATACTGATAAGTGTGGTTATTTGGGAATACAAAATCTAGAATTTTAACTTAACCAATATAGATCCATCTTTAGGATCCTACCAAGCACTGTGAGGGATCAAATAACTCAAGATGAAAACCTATTTTTGAGTGCAACACTTGAAGAAAGGTTTGCACACCTTGATAAATTTGATTCCTCTTGGATCTTGGTAGATGTGGAGTTAAGATGGATCTATGTTTCTTTTGAGCAGAACACTAACAAAATATTTTACCTATATAAAAAAGAAAATCACCTGTTTTATATAATATATGCATAGCTAAAATTGAAATATTATGGGCCCATATTTGGAAGTAGAATCCCCCTCTACCCTCCTCCCCCCAATAGATATTGAATTATTATTTTTGTTTTCAAGTAAGCTATGTCAAAGGTAACATGACTAGGACACTAATTTGACATGACTAACAACAATTTTTTATTTTTTTTATTAATATATTTTTGTTTTAAATATTATATGTCAACTGAACATAAAATTACACATCTTATGATATCAACAAGCTTTGTAGTGCAGTGTAGCCATTCAAGTGGAAATTATGTTTTCAGAAAAATTGCACCTTAATATATGAAGTGGAAAATTTAATTTCGTACTTAGGGATAATGACTTTCATAAATTTTGGTGGGTGTTAACCACTAATAAGTTTGCACATTTACGTTTTTATTCACAATTGTTAACGTATTAAAAAACACCTAAATAATGGTGGGAAATAACTCTTCATAAGTATATTTATTTACATCTTGGTCTTGTCAACTATTTTCAATTAATGGTTTAATAATAAAAAATCATTGCACAAATATTTAAAAATCATGGCATAAATATTGCAACTGCCAAAAAAAATTATAGCCGAAAAATTTGAATAATTTTTTTTTTTTTTTTTTTGAAGTTAAACATTATAACTTGCATTGGTCAAAACTTGCTAACCATTATAACTTGTTAGACTAATAATATTATTAGTTTGAAAGTTAGTTTCAAACAATCATTATGCATCACAAATATCTGGGACTCTAGCAATCAACTTGCATATTCACCACTATTAGTTCAACATTGACCACGACAAGTTCTAATGTTTAAGTTTATAAATTATGAAAGTATTTCTTATTTTAATTAAAAAATAATTTGTTAGTATTTGGTTGACTTAAAATTGTGTCTTGACATGTGTCTCATGTTACCCATGAATTTTGGTTACCGTGAGAGCTTCATCTACACATTCTCACTTGGTATTCTGCACTTCTGCGCCATCGTTGATGCTTCAAGGGGAAGTCCTTCCAATCATTTAAGCCATGCATTAACAACTATTGCTTCATTACAAATCCCTTGCTTCTAATTTGATGGCAGTGGCATTCTGTCATCTAAAATGAACGGTAATGTGGTGTTGCTAACGAGTATGGATGCTGGCAACGAGATTTATTTTCCCAGTGGGTGAGTTGGAATGGATCATCCCCGTTGTGCTAATAAAGGCGGTGCTGCTACCTCCTTTTCTCCTCCTAATATTTTCTTTAATACGCAGCAACTATTCATCTTAACCGATTCAAGAATCCGTTTTATATTAAACTGATTCTTTATTTTCTTTATTAAATAGTTAAAATCCAAATATATTTACCACATTAATTTACGTAGATTGAGGAGGTCGGTTACATACTGCCCCCCTTAAGACAACACCGTCCTCGGTGTGCTTCTGTCACTAAAATTTAAACTTATACTCATGATATAATAATATAAACAACCCAAAGGGGCTCCTTCCCCTTGGCAATGAAACACTTTCGTTTCCTTAAATGCCATTAATTGAAACAATAATGTTTTTATCCATATTCATAAGCATGTATAGCGCAAAGAAAATTTCCTTTCCATTTCTACCTGCTTATTCTTTATTCAATTCATAAAAGTATAGAAAAATCTCTATAGGAACTTACCAATTACTATTGGTAGAAATGATGGCTTTTACGCAACCTCTCATCGAATGGTTGAACATCCACCAACACTTCCTGGAAAGAGCCTATAATGTAGGACTAACAATTCAATCACATTAGTCACATATTTTCAATCAAATGAAAATACTTGCAACTAATAAACATTCTTGCAATATAAAGAGATGTTTTAATCAAAGTACTTCCATAAGTACTCAGAGAGAACCAACCCTCTCATCATTGCATCACACGCACACTGTCTTAGCTCCTGTTAAAGACATCCACAGAGTACTACAGAAAGTACTCAGAGAGCACCTAGCTCTCTTCATCATACCAATGGTCAATCAATGCACCATGGTCATATCCTAGCATCTGCTAAGACATTCAAACAAATTAGTAATAAAATAAATGAACTTATACATTCAATAATTCATTTTAATATTTTACAACTTTTACTTAACTTGTTCCACTATGAGAACTGCAATGGTAAAAAAAATGGTCCTCCTAATCCATAGGATCGAGTCATTTTCACATCCAGACAGTCCATCTTTCCACACTAAAAAGTCTTTATAGTTATCTGGAAATTTAGTCTTTCAAGCTGTGGTCCTCCCAACCATCAAGTGAGGCTATTACGTCCTCCACTTGCCCCCTAGCTCCAGAATCTGGACAGTGCCACGAGTTAACAGTGGATTCCTCTGTTGTGACCTCGGGATGGCCAATCCAGTCACACTCAGATATTTTTGGCTTTACAAGGGTTGTTGTAAGATATTTTCAACTGGTCCCAACTAGCTCGAGAAAATACTCCTCCTTTACCAATTTCACAGAATGCCTACTCCTCCCCAGGGATCCAGCTTTATCCTCAGAGGAGTAGGTAACTTTCTTTCCAACTGTCCCCAACCACTTCCTATTCTTGGAAACATTTTTACCATCAGCTTAGAAATATTTTCTTTTATTAATTAATTTCAACAAATTAAATAATTTGCTTTATCAACAATGATGATTTAAGTTTTTCTTGCCAGATAAAATAAAATTAAACAAATTGTCTTTAGCTAGTTAATACTAGTTAACTTTAATGAAGCTGTCACAACTTCCCCCCTGGAAGTAACATACATGTGTTGTACATTAAAACATGATACTTTAATGTTTACTGTTGCAACTCACATTGCAATGCTTGCGATGCTTTATTTTCACAAATTTTTTGTTTCCATTAAGCTAGTCATGCTTACAATAAGAAACAATGCTAATCGTAAATATGCATTTCTCAAGCACATATTATCTTACGAAATCATTTCCAATTCTCATAATGTTCTGTTCCCACAAACTGATACACGAAGTAATTATCATAATCACTTGTTCACAACTTTCAAATAGCTTTAGTCAAAATCGATTCGTGCATATAACTCTCATTAGTTATTCATTCATAACTAATCAATGCTATTAATAATTTTAATGCATTCATGACACGAGTCATTTTAAAACTAGTCATTCCATGCCATTATGATCTTAATGCAGTCATGACGTCTCATGTAAAAACTGGTCAGTCAACAAGTCTTTTAGTGAAGTTTCACAACTTGACCCATTAAGAGGTTTTATTCGATTTAATTTTAACACTATATCATCTTATATAAGGAATTTCCTTATCTTTTGCATTCATGCATTAGTTTCACACACCATCACTATACACATTCATCTTTTTAAAGTAGTGCATGGTAACTTAGAAATTTTATTGCATGCAAAAACAATTACTTCTTTTCAAGCTCAAATGAAAAGTAACTATTTTTCCTTCATGTTCTTTTATACTTTCTTTCCTAAAGAAATAAGCCATAATACACATATTAATCTCATATGCATATTCTTATCCAGAAAAAATATATTATAATAGCATGTACTTTTTTAAGAATTCTCTTAAATGGAAGCTAATCTCATGAAATGCCATGTATGTAACAATACATTTTTAAAGGAATCAACATGCATATGCATAGACTTCTTAAAATAAAATAAAATAAAATACTTATCTTTATTTCATTTGAAGAACTTCTCTCCCTACTGCAGTACTCATCCCCATCAAGAAATTCACATTGCTCCTCTACAACAATGTTTTCTTTTAGCAGCATCATTAATATTTTATAGCATGATTAGATAAAACTTTAATCAATAAATAATCAATCTTTGAATGATCCTTTAACACCTATTCATGTGCTTATATGAGATGTGAATACAATGTCAGAACATGCTTTCTTCTAACATCTATACATTAGTGTGAGTAAGTAATTATCAATTCAAGTCAAATAACTCCCACATTATTATGACATTTTTCACACACGCACACATTCGTACAAGACAAATCACTATATCTGTTCAGAAACTCCTTTAATGGAAAATGACACAATGTGCATTCGATTTACTTAAACTTTAACAAAAGAACCACCACTTTAGATTTTGCCTTTGGAACATGCAAATATAATAAAGCTAACACATTGGCTGTTGTTCCTATGCATACAATGCATAAAGATTCTAATCTTAATTTCCCAACAGAGTACTTAACATAATCGAGTAAGAAAACTCATGATTCCTCTTCGAGGACACATAACATATTAGGCGTGCAAAACATGGTTTTCTTTTCCATAAAACTATTGGAATAAAACATAAGAATACATACCTTATTCTCGAAATATTATACCCACATTAGCCATGTATATATTTCAAGGAAACCAGAACATTACTTCAGTTTTTGTACATGTAATTCATCTTCTTTTCCAAAGAATCTTTTCTAAAGTATGATAACAAAACATGTTATCATTTTCCACATATAAACTTATGTTCTTTCCGATGAAATCTAATACAGCTATTGGATGCCTATGCATGAACTTGCTCCAAATGAAACTAACATAATAGTTATGATAGCATAAAGTACTCACATACTCAATAGATCTTCTTATCATGCAAAGAACCTTGTTCCTCTATGATTCTACATGCAAGTTGCTCATGCTTTGCTTCCAATAATTTACCATAGATAACCTCTATTAAGAATAAAAACTACGCAACAATAACAAGGTTAACTTAACCTTTAATATACCTAAATCAGGAAGTTGACATAATCCATCTAGTAATGTAGTATATTCAAGAGGTTATTATCTTTAGCATATATTTATTTTCAAGAAAAGAACTTGGATTCCTTATCATTTAACACATCAGTATGTAGTCCCTTTTAAAGAAAAACAAGCTTCCCATCTTTTCTTAAACAAGATATATATAAAGGAAAGCAAGTTTACTTATTTATGTTTTACTACTGCTCACACCTTTCAAGATACATACTAGTAATATTTGCAAGAACTCACATGGATTCTTCTCAGCAAAACTAGCATAGTAGTTTGGTATTTTACCATGGTATATCTTTCTAAAAGATTATCTTATTAACAATGCTTTATTACTTTCCAAAAGAACTAGCACAATCTTGCATATTAAGTAAAACCACATTTTACTTTACATTTGTCTCTTTTAGTTGCAAGATTCACATGCAAGAATTATTTCAAAATATACTTATTTATTTCCCAGAAAAATCAATTGTATATTAGTTAAATTTTCAAGAGAAACATGCACATGTTTCATTTTCCAAGAAACCAAAATCCCATCTCCTTTCATGAAAACTTCAACACAACAATAGAAGTTTTACGTACATGGAAAATACATATCCTCTTTTAAAGAAATGCTAACTCAACAATTATTTACTTTGTAAGCAGTGTATTTTCCATAAATGCAATAACTAGTGTTTCAAGAAAAGAAAGATAATAATACTTATCTCTTGAAACTTTTTATTCAACTTGGATTAGAGATGCGATGCCTTCCTTCACATACACGCTTTTCATCTTGGATCTCTCAAATTCTTTTTGCTAAGTCCCAAAGGCGCCATTTTTGCAACCTTTAGCTCTGATACCACTTGTAACATACTCCGATAACTTCACATGGAAAGGAGTTAAAATTTTTTATGCAAGTTACTCATGGGTAACTATCCATTAAATATTTCTTACTCATCATTACATAGTATGTTTACCAATTCATAGTGTAACTTTAGAATAAAGATATTAAGCTCCTTAACCATTTACAGCTTCCATTACAATTCATTAACATAATACCATATGATGTAACCTTCCATTCATTTCATCACTCTTATAGTCATCACATACTTGCCATTATGAACATCATAACAAGAAAGGAATCAACATCATCAACTTGACACAATAATCAATCACATCATTGAACACCAATATACCCTTGAAACCTCATAGGGTGAAAACTAGCAAATGTTTAATTTTATTATTAAACGCTCGTGAGGGTGTTCAACCCATCACTCAATGGCTTATAAGGGAGACCATCCCTTAACCATCGTTTATAAATCTTACAAGGAAATATACAAATATCTAGCTTAAATCCATTACAATAAATGTGATACCATTTACCCTCTGGTCTTCATATCTTCATATCTTGATGGCATGGAAGTTCCTACAAAGGTCCATCATACACTGGATCATCCGGTAGTTCGTACTCATCTGCATGAACCATGTTGGGAAAAATACTGAGAGGGGGGGGTGGATCGATGTTCTGCATATTCAAAACTTTTTACTTTTTCAATCTCTAAAACCCATACGCTACTTTCCTGATACAGACTCGCGTATATACGCGGATACCCTTTATGAAACTCGCGTATACACAGAGATATAACTATGTCATCAATTCTTCACTTAAATCATTCCATCATTCATTCATCAGATGTTTAATAAACATTAAACATGTGCAGTAAGAACAGAATAAACCATCACACAAAGCATCACACATGAACACCAGGATTTTTAGGTGGAAACCCAAGTCGGGAGAAAACCACCGCTGCAGTTGCTCAGCCTTCAATATTTTATTATAGAAAAAACATCTTACAACATATGTGCTGGTGCAGACTCCTACCAGCACGCAGGCACCCACCTGCGCTCGTTTACCAGCCTCTCCTGGAAGGGAGCTCCAACCCCCTGACTCATTTACCAGCCTCTCCTGGAAGGGAGCTACGACCCCCTGATCTCGTTTACCAGCCTCACATGGAAGGGAGCTACAACCCCCTGACTGAAGGCTACAACCCTCAGCACCTCTATGGACCACGTTTCATCAATTTTCACACTGGATCCAAAGCTTCCTTTAGGACACCACTTGCAGGCCACATTTCATCATATTTTCATATTGGACCCTTTCCATACTTTTAAGCACAGTCAACCATGAAACAGATACATATAACTCACTGACAGATATCAGTAAACCACCAGAACAGATCAGACATTTCTTACCACAGACTTCAGCAAACCCTAGTTTGCATACGCGCTTTCCCTTTACTGATGTCGCGTATATACACGCTTCCGTTCACATAGACCAGCGTATACTTCAGTACATATTATAAGGAAAATTTTATTGCGCATACGCGCTTTTTCTTCAGAGAAGCCACGTATATACGCGCTTCTTCTGCGGCAAAGTAGCGTATAGATCTTCAACCATTACAGAGCTGCATACTTCTTCAGATCATACATTCAGTTCAGATTCAACCCTTTACTTCAGACAGATGTTCGCCTCATCTCGGATCTAATCATTCCATAAACAGATCTAGCAAATACAAGTACAATTCAGATCTAGATCCCCTTCTTCATCACTCCTTCATCGGTGCATCATAGATTCAGATCTATCATCAAACCTTTACCCTTTCCACACAGATATACTTCACAGAGAAGTATTCATTCAGGCTCAGACATCTTGCACCCACACCTAATATGCACAATGAAATTCTTCTCTTTATATAGGTTTACCCTTTTTCAATACCATGAGCCAAAACAATACCATGAGCCCAAAACTACATTACTTCCGATGGTATTCTTGGACGGGGTCATTTAGACGAATCATTACCCAACACAATGGGTCAATACCATGGTGGTTACCCCTGGTTTTTCACTTTATGAGCGCTTTTTCCCATACGCGACTTGGAACATTTATTCCCGCGTGCATACGCGACTTCCCTTAGGCAAATCCGCGTATGCCTAGAGACATACTCTTTTCATCAAGATTTAGCACATGCTAAATTCCTTTCTTCATTTCCTTCTGTACACACTGTAGATACATCAGATTTAGTTCATCAAGACATGTTCTATCAAGCACAACTTCATCAAGTAAGTTGCCATCATCTTGCCATTCAAGGACAACACTCAGCATCATATTGCTAACAAACATCATTTACCAAGTCCATCAAGTCATGAATAACTTCATCAGGTGGATTGCCATCAAGGACAACACATGTCAACAGTCGCATGTCTTCATCTTCATTCAGTGGGTTGCCATCAAGGACAACACTCTGCATCATATTTCCAACAATCTCCCCCTTTGGACTTGATGGCAACCACGATGGTGTTTGATCACCACAACAGATAGGTACATTAAGAATACAATGACACCATGTCCTTCTCTCCATTTTTGACACCATTCAAACACCATGTCACTCTCCCCCTTTGACATCAAGGGCAAAGGGCGGACCAAAACCAACATACTCTCCCCCTTTTTCTCCTCATGTGGAAGAAGCGTTCTGCAGATCTGATATATACTGAAGTGACCAAGCTCCCCCTGAGTTCATGCTGAATTTTCAAACATGTTTTTCAATGAAGTACATGACTCTATGAAAGTCCTATCACCAATGACTCATACTTACATCAAAGATCCATCCAAGTGGATTTACATAAGAGACTCAACTACCCAACCAAGTGGGTTTTACAAAATTTGACTCAGCTACCCAACCAAGTGGGTTTACAAATTTGACAAGTCCTTACATGACTGAATATTACAATTTTACATCATGGGTCTCAATCAAGACCTTTTCATCAAATTACAAACATGACCATTTATGACCAATACCAGAAAGTCCTCAAGAAAGAGAACATGTATCAGAACCATCATAATGCCAACAATGCATTATACTCAGCAACGCTAATGCTCCCCCTGAATCTGTGCATCCAAACATCCTTTCCATATGACTAAGGCTCCCCCTTAGTTTGTGCATCCTGAACACTTTCACCAACAAATCATCAAGGCATCTTTATCAAAAACATTTAGAAATAGAATTATGAGAACAGGAACACCACCAGAGATACCAAACAGTATCAGAGATACCAAGCAGCACTGCAGCTGTGCTGAAGAGAGCTGACTCCAAACAGAAAAATGTCAGCAATCAGACATACGTGATTTTCTGTGCATGAACTCGCGTATATACGCGACTGTGATTCAAGAAACCCGCGTATCCAATGCTATCTTCTAAAAATTATGCAGATTTATTCTTTTGACTGGCAGAGATCACTCCCAGCTTCTGTCTTAGATACTCGAATGATTCCCTGGGCAGAGGTTTAGTAAAGATATCAGCAACTTGTTCTTTGGAGGGAACATACTCCAACTTCACTTTTTGCTCAAGCACTTGTTCACGTAAGAAGTGATACTTGATGGGAATGTGCTTGGTCTTCGAATGCATAACAAGATTCTTTGAAATACTGATGGCACTTGTATTGTCACACATAATGGGGACAGGAGGTGTACACTTGATTTGAAAATCTTGTAAGGTTTGCATCATCCAAAGGAGTTGAGTGCAATAAGATGCGGCAGCCACATATTCTGCTTCTGCTGTAGATAAGGCAATAGAATTTTGCTTCTTTCTGAACCAAGATACTAACCGGGGTCCCATATAGAATGCACCACCACTAGTGATTTTCCGATCATCAACACTTCCAGCCCAATCTGCATCAGTGTAAGCATGAAGAGTAAGATCAACATTCTTTGGATACCATAGACCAAGGTCTTGAGTTCCTTGTAGGTATTTGAAAATTCTTTTAACAGCCTGAAGGTGAGACTCTTTTGGATTAGCTTGGAATCGTCCAACAATCCAAACTGCATGCATAATGTCCGGTCTAGTTCCAGTGAGATAGAGTAGACTCCCTATCATTGATCTGTATTCAGGTTGATTCACCGAGGGAGAATCATCATGAGCACTGAGATTGCATCCGGTTATCATTGGTGTGCTTACAGGTTTGCACTCTTCCATGCCATACTTTTTCAGAATCTGCTTAAGATATTTTGCTTGAGATAGGAATATACCATCTGCAGTTTGATGCACTTGTAAGCCAAGAAAGAATGTTAGTTCCCCAAGTAAAGACATTTCAAATTCTTGCTGCATGACAAAAGCAAATTTTTGACTCATAGATTCTTCGTTACTCCCAAAAATGATATCATCAACATATACAACCACAATCAATAGTTTATCATTTTTAATTTTTGTGTATAAGTTGCTATCAGCAGACCCCTTTGAAAATCCTTGTTGATGAAGATATTTGTCAAGACGATAATACCATGCCCTTGGAGCTTGTTTGAGACCATATAGAGCCTTTTTAAGTCTACAAACAAGATGTTCATCATTTCCCAAAATGAATCCTTTCGGTTGTTCTATATATACTTCTTCTTCTAGATATCCATTAAGAAAAGCAGATTTGACATCCATTTGATAAACTTTGATTTGTTGATAACTTGAAAAAGCAAGAAACATTATTATGGCTTCAAGTCTAGCTACAGGAGCAAATGTTTCTTCAAAGTCTATACCTTCTTGTTGAGTATACCCTTTGCAAACCAGTCTAGCTTTGTTTCTTACAACATCCCCATTCTCATTTAACTTGTTCTTGAAAATCCATTTAGTTCCAATGACATTTTTATCATGTGGTGTTGGTACCAATTCCCAAGTGTTATTTTTTTCAATTTGATCAAGCTCTTCATCCATGGCATGATTCCAACATTCATATTTGCTAGCTTCATTGACATTGTGTGGTTCAATTGTGGATAGAAGTGCCATATGACTAGAAGATCCCACAAGAGTTCTCCTTGTTCGTACACCTGATTCCTTGTCTCCCAAAATTTGAGATTCAGGATGATTCTTTTGAACATATCTGGATGGAGCCTTTTCAGATAGATCATTTTCAGGTTCTTCATTGGATCCACTGTCTATATCATTTTCATTTTCATTTGATGTAGAAGGGCATATGTCACTGTCATCTTCCTTTGTTGTTTGTTTTTCTTCTTTAGGAGCTGCAGGAGACTCATCAATAACAACATCAATACATTCAACAATATTTTGAAGCCTTTTATTGTAACATGTGTATGCTTTGCTTGAATATGAGTAACCAAGAAATATCCCTTCGTCTGATCTAGGTTCAAACTTTCCAAGCTTTTCATCATTATTTTTGATAAAGCATTTACTTCCAAAAACTTTAAAATGCTTCACAGTGGGAGAATTACCATACCAGAGTTCATATGGAGTTTTGTCACTATTTACCCGAACATGAGCCTTGTTGAGAATGTTAACTGCTGTATGTGCTGCTTCACTCCAGAACATGTCAGGAACATTAGAATCAACAAGCATAGCTCTAGCCATTTGAACAATTGTTCTATTCATTCTTTCTGCTACACCATTTTGTTGTGGAGTGCCTGCTACAGAGAACTGTCTTTTAATGCCATGTTGTTCAAAAAATTCAAAGAATTCATTTGATGAATATTCTCCTCCTCGATCAGATCTAAGACACTTGATTTTTAGATCTAATTCATTTTCTGCCAATGCTTTGAAGCTCCGAAATTTTTCAAATGCTTGATCTTTGTGTTTAATGAACCCGATCCAACACATTCTAGAGTAGTCATCAATAAATAAGATATAGTATTCTTCCCCACGTAATGACTTTTTCCTCATAGGTCCACAGATGTCAGTATGAATGAGTTCAAGAGGCTTACTTGATGATCCTTCTTTGGCGTTAAATCGTACTCTGGTCTGCTTACCAAATTGACAAGATTTGCATATGATACTTTCAGGAAGATTGATTTTGGGAAGATCACGAATAGCTTGAAGTTTGCTTGCTTTGTTGATTTGAGAGAAACTCAGATGCCCCAGCCTTCTATGCCATAGCCAATTTTCTGAATACTTGCTCAAGTAACATTGATCTATGCTGTTCAGTACATACAGGTTGCTTGGATTTCTTTTTCCTTTAATAATGATTTTACCTGTATCAAGATCACGAACCACACATTCTTTTGAACTAAATACCACTTCTGTTCCTTGATCACACATTTGACTTACACTTAACAAGTTATGTCTTAATCCATCCACATACATGACATTTTTAGCCTTTACCTTTTCTTTTATAAATACTGACCCTTTTCCTTTAATTATAGCAGGAGTATCATTTCCAAATGTAACTTTCTTTTCTTTTTCTAGAGCATCATATGCGAGAAGTTTGCTTTTGTCACCTGTCATGTGTCTTGAGCACCCACTGTCAATCTACCATTGATTTTCTTCACCTTCTGCAAATAACGCTATCCCACAATTTTCAACCGATATTTCTTTCTCTTTCCATACTTTAGAGCTTGAGGGAACATGTTCTTTTGGCTGGACCTTGCTCCTGCATTCAGATTCTTCATGACCAAAGTTATTGCAATAAGTACATTCAACTTCGTTTTGAAGAGGCGAAAAGTTGTTGTAGGTGTTATTCTTTGGTTCGATATTCATCCTTTTATTTCTTGCTTCTCTTGTCATGATGGTTTTATATGAAACACATTGAACAGCTTTATGACCAAAATTGTGACATGAGAAACATTGTCCATTGAAGTAGAAATTTCTGTGATCATGAAATCTTCTATTAGAATTTACTTGTTCGTTGTAGCTTCTTTGAACGATCTCCTTGTTAGTGTTCCTTGAATTGAGATGATCATGCTTTACCTGTAAAGATCCTTTGTTCCCTTGCTGAGTGGCTGAATGTAGAGAACCAGCTGTGGCTGTTTTTGGTGCTGAAGTATGGGAAGATTCCCCAGTATATCCAAGACCTGTTTTTATAAGAGGGGACCGTTGTACCTTGATAATCTCATCTAAGGTTTCTGAACCTTTAGCAAATCTAAGATTGAGAGATTTCACTTTCTCATTATCTTTTCTTAGACTTACTACTTCACACTCCAATTCCTCAATGCGTTTTTCTTATGATTCAAGCTGATTTTCTTGAGTCTCTATGATTATGTTCTTTTCTTCTAGGCTTACTTTGAGTTGAGTGTTTTCTTCACGAATATTATTGTCTTCTAGAGCATCCACAAAAGTATCCTTTTCTTCTCTAAATTCTTGTTCACATTCTTTCAAGATTGCCCATACTTTTGCACCAAGATTTTGCAGATAAGCTTTTGTTTGTACCTTCTAGAATATCAGATTGCTTCCATTGAATGAAGGTGGCTTTATAGACATTACTCCTTCATGATTTCCCATTGTGACAGATCTCCTTCAAGCGATCAAGCTTCTGCAGAAGGACCTCGCTCTGATACCAATTGTTGGGAAAAATACTGAGAGGGGGGGGTGAATCAGTATTTACTACATATTCAAAACTTTTTACTTTTTCACTCTCTAAAACCCATACGCTACTTTCCTGATATAGACTCGCGTATATACGCGGATACCCTTTATGAAACTCGCGTATACACAGAGATATAACTATGTCATCAATTCTTCACTTAAATCATTCCATCATTCATTCATCAGATGTTTAATAAACAGTAAACATGTGCAGTAAGAACAGAATAAACCATCACACAAAGCATCACACATGAACACCAGGATTTTTAGGTGGAAACCCAAGTCTGGAGAAAACCACCGCTGCAGTTGCTCAGCCTTCAATATTTTATTATAGAGAAAACATCTTACAACATATGTGCTGGTGCAGACTCCTACCAGCACGCAGGCACCCACCTGCGCTCGTTTACCAGCCTCTCCAGGAAGGGAGCTCCAACCCCCTGACTCGTTTACCAGCCTCTCCTGGAAGGGAGCTACGACCCCCCGATCGCGTTTACCAGCCTCACCTGGAAGGGAGCTACGACCCCCTGACTGAAGGCTACAACCCTCAGCACCTCTATGGACCACGTTTCATCAATTTTCACACCGGATCCAAGCTTCCTTTAGGACACAACTTGCAGGCCACGTTTCATCATATTTTCAGACTGGACCCTTTCCATACTTTTAAGCACAGTCAACCATGAAACAGATACATATAACTCACTGACAGATATCAGTAAACCAGCAGAACAGATCAGACATTTCTTACCACAGACTTCAGCAAACCCTAGTTTGCATACGCGCTTTCCTTTCTTTGATGTCGCGTATATACGCGCTTCCGTCGACATAAACCAGCGTATACTTCAGTACAAATTACAGAGCTAATTTTATTGCGCATACACGCTTTCTCTTCAGCGAAGCCGCGTATATACGCGCTTTTCCCCCGTTGCAAAAGTAGCGTATAGATCTTCAACCATTACGTAGCCGTATACTTTTCCGTATCAGACATTCGCCCAGATTCAACCCTTTTACTTGCATGTATGTTCACCCTCTATATCCCCGATCTAATCATTCCATAAACGTATCTGCAAATTACAAGTACAATTCCGATTCAGATCCCCTTCTTCATCACTCCTTCATCGCGTGCATCATAGATTCGTATCTATCATCAAACCTTTACCCTTTCCACACGTATATACTTCACAAAGTATTCATTCAGGCTCAGACATCTTGCACCCACACCTGATATGCACAATGAAATTCTTCTCTTTATATAGGTTTACCCTTTTTCAATACCATGAGCCCCTTTTTTCAATACCATGAGCCAAAACAATACCATGAGCCCAAAACTACATTACTTCCGATGGTATTCTTGGACGGGGTCATTTAGACGAATCATTACCCAATACAATGGGTCAATACCATGGTGGTTACCCCTGGTTTTGAACTTTATGAGCGCTTTTTCCCATACGCGACTTGGAACGTTTATTCCCTCGTGCATACGCGACTTCCCTTAGGCAAATCCGCGTATGCCTAGAGACATACTCTTTTCATCAAGATTTAGCACATGCTGAATTCCTTTCTTCATTGCCTTCTGTACACACTGTAGATACATCAGATTAAGTTCATCAAGACATGTTCTATCAAGCACAACTTCATCAAGTGAGTTGCCATCATCTTGCCATTCAAGGACAACACTCAGCATCATATTGCTAACAAACATCATTTACCAAGTCCATCAAGTCAAGAATAACTTCATCAGGTGGATTGCCATCAAGGACAACACATGTCAACAGTCGCATGCCTTCATCTTCATTCAGTGGGTTGCCATCAAGGACAACACTCTGCATCATATTGCCAACAAACCATAGTCATTTACTAGCCACCAGGTTAAGCATAATATTTCCTTTATGCATATCCCATCATACCTTGCTAATGTCACGTTCAACATACATTGATGCCAAGATTCATAAAGTATAATAAATCATTTCACATATCTATACTATAGTAGTTTCTCCACCTACTCATGTATATTCATGTCATGCAAGTAAAGTACATTGAAATCCTTCCTTTAACAACACATACCTCACATGTGCTGGTTATAGGTAATCACATTAACTAATGTTTCCGTCACATAAGCACTGCAAGACAATAGCTACATCTCCCCAACATATATTTAAAATAAACTGATACTTAGTTATGTTACTCGTGCATGCAATTTATATAATTTAATCAAAATAGCTAACCCTTGAGCTATGAATTTCAGTACATGGAATGAAATCTAACATATCAAATGTTGCTCCCATGCATGCAAAGGCATATAGATTCCAAAAGAGTCTCCAATGAAGCACGTAGCTTTCTTCGCGAGTCTTCCCAAAGGAAATACCAATGCTAGTGAACATGTAAACATATGTTTTCCTTTTGTAAAAATATGCAATTAAGAATATAAATACATGTCTTCTTTTCCAAAGATTATAATACACAATCATATTCAATGTAGTTTAATACTACAAGCTATCTTTCTACATACAAATATGTATATTATTTTTCAATAAAAGTTAATACATATATTGCATGCTTATGCATGACCTTATTCCAAAAGAACTAACATAAACTAACATATTAGTTTTGATATCATAAAGATACTCACATATTCTTTTAAATATTAAGATAGCTCAACATTTCTTTATACATGCAAAGAACACGCCTCTATAACATAATGGCTATTCTTTGTGCATGCAAGAGAGATAACTCTCCCTCTTTGTGCATGCAAGAGAGATAACTCTTCCTTTAATATAGGAAACACATATTCCCTTCTTAGCTTTCTATCATCATGAAGTACTATTTCTCATGTAAAAAAAGATTATCATAATAGCAATCTTTAAAACAACATGGATTCTTTTTACAAAAAACTTCTTAGAATACTACCACTCTTAACTATTATGTAAAATATTGGCATAATAGCAAAGAATAACATAATAGAAATCTTCTAAAGAAAAGACAACATGGATTATTTTCCAAAAACCTGCCAATAAGTTTCCCTTTCACCATTCTATCTCTCTAATAACATTATCTTTCTAAAATATTAAAGTAAGAGTTTTTTCAAGAAAAGACAACAAGGATTCTTTTTAGAAAATAACCACAAAATCACGTGGTTAATCATCTTTTAATTAAGAATTTCTATGCATGCTGACATATCATGGCACAAGGACTATTGTATGAAAGTACACAGTTTTACCTAATAAGTAAAACCATATTTTACTCTATATTTATCTTTTGAATTTAATATTCAAAAGCATTAATAGTTGCAAATAAATGTTTATTTTATATATATTGCATTGATCATATATTATTAAATATCAATAATTTACTATTAGTTTGGCAAACCAATATACATAAATTATTGCCATATGCTAATAGCACTTTGGAGAATGCAAGAATTTCTATTCTCCTATATAAATGCATATTCAGTTATAGTGAAAAGGTTAAGATAAGAGCATGCATATACTCATATGTGTTTCCTGAAAACTATCATCATGAAACTATTATCGTGAAACATCAATATACTAAAAGAGAGATTCTTACCAAACCACTCTCGAATCTCATGAAAAGAAGACAAACAAGATTACCTATTCTCAGGTTGATCCTTCCTTCTGGATTCGGCATTATCGATGGCCACGTTCATCTACACATTCTCACTTGGTATTCTGCTCTTCTGCGCCATCGTCTATGCTTCAAGGGGAAGTCCTTCCAATCGTTTAAGCCATGCATTAACAACTATTTCTTCATTACGAATCCCTTTCTTTTAATTTGATGGCAGCGACATTCTGTCATCTGAAATGAACAGTAATGTGGTGTTGCTAACGAGTATGGAAGCTGGCAGTGAGATTTCTTTTCCCAGTGGGTGAGTTGGAATGGATCATCCCCGTTGTGCTAATAAAGGTGGTGCTGCTACCTCCTTTTCTCCTCCCAAGCTTTTCTTTAATACACAACAACTATTCGTCTTAACTGATTCAAGAATCGGTTTTATATTAAACCGATTCTTTATTTTCTTTATTAAACAGTTAAACTCCAAATATATTTACCATATTAATTTACGTAGATTGAGGAGGTTGGTTACATTGCCATTTAGGTTCCTTGTACTGATATGCATATTTTTGAGTTGTATTTAGGTTCCTTTACTGATATGCATATTATTGAGTTGTTGTTAGCAGGTAGCATGTTTTTCTTGCAAATGATTAAAGTGGGTTGTTTTTGTTTATGTTTTATTGCGTTTTGATTTTTTTTTTTTTTTTTTGGTTTAACATGTACATAGTAACCAAACATTCCTCGTGCCAGTTCTATGAATATTTTTGTGATGTCGAAATGCCTTGGAGTATGGGAAGATTATAATGTGTGGACATGTATTTTTAGTTTTCTTTTCATGCTTTGGATGGTTGATTTTTGATATTATGGCTATGTGGTGAGTTGTCATGGATTACTTAAAAAGGAACTTAGGTTTTTATTAGTTGTGTATCGTAGTTTTGCTTTGTTTTAGAAGAAAGAAATGTAGACTTTATTTTCAACTTATGAGTCTTTCTAACTACCATGGTTTTATTGAGGGAGTCATCAGAATGAAGATGTGATCAAAGGCAAAGAGAAAAGATTTTGTGAAAATTTATGAGCTAAATGTTAACTTTGAAATTAATTACTAATATTTTTTATTTAATTAAATATAATAATACTTATATATATTTCAAACTTTTGCTACCATAGTTTTAATAGATTGTTAATTATATATTATGTATTAATTTCAATGATCTTATTAATGAGAAATATGAATATCTATTTTATTTTTAAATATTATAATTTTTTTTTAAAGTTTAATAAATATATTAATTATAGATATTTTTATTATAATAAGTTTTTTCTCTCTTATAAATTATAATATTAAGATTTAATATGTTTTTTTTTTCGTTATGAGATACATTTATAGGAATAAAATCTTAAATGAAACTAAATAACTCTTTTCTTTAGGTCTGATAGACCAAAGATTGGTCTTAGTGGACCTCCTCCTCCTCCTCCTCCACCACCACCACCACCACCACCACCACCACCATCATCATCATCATCATCATCACTTTTTTTCTTAGATAATTATATTAACAAAAAGAAATATTTACATATTATAGCTTCATATTAAACAAATTATTCATATTATTATTATTATTATTTAATAATCATATCAGGGAAAATGGTAGGCTAGTAAAAACTAGCTCTGAGGATTTTGTTGGAAATGGTTTTCCGATATAGATGTCCACTGCAATCACCTTCATGGAACTCTTGCATGGTTATTTCTACATCATCCTTTAACAAGCACTTAAGTAAAATACCACCAGAATCTTTCCAATATAAAACATTTTCTATGATGCAAAACTTAACTATTTTTAACTTTAAAAATATTGCCTTTGCTTTTGTTAGTCCAAGATGAGCATTTGAATTGAATAAAACATATAACAAGTCTTCATACCAGGGTGAGTTCAGAAATACTTCATCAATCTATGAAGTTGTCTGTTCCTCTTGATCATCTAGTGCAACAACTAAGTTGATGTCTAATGCATGGAAATTTGACTCTGCCATCAATTTTTCCAGTTGTTGTCCTTTGATTAACTTGGTGGGTTTGATTTCTAATTCATATTAAAGAATGACAACAATGCATTTTCCTCGTTTACCATCAGGTCCATTCTGTGTTAAAATATCCTTGACCACTGAATTAGGTACATAAGGAATAATATGGGAATGCAAGATGTATACTCTAAAGTCTTTAATTTCTTTAATCAATGAAAAGGCATGTTTTTCCATAATATTATATTTCAAAGATGCATCTCTTAAAGATTTACTGAAAAATGCAATGGGTTGTTCAAATTATTCATTATTTTTATGCAATGAGACAACTGCAACAGTGTGTTCAGAAGCAAAAGAGAAGATAATGAAATATTTAGAAAAATATGGACTAATCAACACTCTTGATTTTGTCAATGTTTGTTTAGCTACATCAACGGTCTGTCTAGCCTCAATAGTCCATCTAATTTCTAAATATTTTTTCAACATATTTTCTATATTTCTAGGAAGTTCTGCAAGGTTAGCAATGAATCTCCTTAGGAAATTAATCTTGTCGATGAAAAATTGACGCTCCTTAATGTTTCTAGGGTGAATGATTTTTAATATGGCTCCAGTTCTACTGGGATCAATCCTAATACCATCCTTAGAGATCCTCATAGCTCCAGGAAAAGACATCAATGAATTCTTGAATAAAGCTATGGATTCTTGTTTTTTAACAATAGGCAATGATTTTGAAAGTTTTATCATTTTAAGATTTTGTTCACTACTTATGCTACATTCCTCTACATCTGTCCCTATGGGCTCTATTTTTGGCTTTTTTGCTACATCATTAAAATCTAAAAGCTATTCTAATGGAACTAGAAGTCTAGGTAAAATATTGTCTTTAAGCTGAAGTATTTCAAATTATTCTTTTTCTGAATCAATTTCATGCAATTATAATTTATGTACAACTTCATCTACATAAATATTTACATCTGCTTCATCAAATTGTTTTCCTACATTAGTATGTAATGCTATTTGATTTTCTACTTCACACTCTAAATCTATGCTATTTTCTTCATACTAATCCTTAGACTGCAAAAAGTTTTCAATCTTTTTTTCATTTCCAAACACCTGCCAATACCTTATATTATCTGGTACAACTAGACAATGTTTTACTTCCACTGTATATTGTCTGTTGGGATGAAGAATTTTTCATTTGGTAGCTGGAAAAGAGAGACCATTAGCAAGGATATTTGGTAGCTGGAAAAGAGAGACCATTAGCAAGGATATTCTGATCTGTAGGAATAACAACAAGATCATATTCTACAAAAGTTTGTAGGAAATCAAACACAACATTTTTTTATTCTATCAGTCTAGGATACTTTGCATAATATTCTCCTTTAATCTGTTTTAAGAAAATTCAGAATCTCCATGAAAATAAATTCTTTTAGCACCTAATTTCTTCAATAATTGCAATCCTAAAAGAAGTGCTTCATATTATGTTATGTTATTGGTACATTGAAAATTTAGTTTATATGAATGACCTTCTGCATGATTATTTCCTAAATTTAAAGGCTGTTGCATTATCAATAATAAGTTTTCTAGGAAAACCAAATCTAGAGAGGATATTAGTTTCAAGGAATTTAATGATGACATCATCGGTGGCATATTTGGAAGGAGTGGCTATTTTTGGTGACTGGTGGTCAGAATATCGGTTTGAGTAGTTTTGGAAGTACTCTCAACATTATTTTTGTTAGGGATTTATATCGTATTTTTGCTAGAACTATCAAAATTTTTCCTAGAAACATTTTCTAGAGTTTTATTTGCGGTGGTGTCAAAGGTTTTCTTGTCAGGATTTTCAAAATTATTTTTATTTGGGGTATCTGATGTTTTCTTACTCCTAAGATTATACTGTCTATGGACTTCCATAATAGCATTTTCAAATCCCTTCTTGTAGTCATATGATTCTTCAGAATCAAGTTCAGTTTGGGATAATTGAAATAGTTATTGTTCTTCTTGAGTAAGAAACACAACTTCATCATCACTGATACCCATTAAATTGATCTGGTTTTCTTCTACCTCTTCTACTACTTCTCCATCATCATCAACATAATTCTCCTGAAATGGAGGCCTAATTTGCTGATCATGGCCCCTCTGTTCTCTTTTTTTCATTTGGGGAGGATTTCTCCTGGGATTTTGATTACGATTTTGAGGTGTAGGATGATTTTCTCTAGGAGCAACCCTCTCATTGAAATTAATTCTTTCCATCATTCTTTCTACTATTCTAGCTAATGAATCAATTTTAGCATCATCAGAGGAAGTAGAGGTTTCTTCTTTTATGGTTACTCTCCTTCATTCCTAATTCTAGCTCTCGTTGCTAACATATTTGATTCTACACTCATTGCATCCCTGTGCATTTCTTATAATGTTGATGAATTTATTTCTCTAAGCTGGTAAGACATGTCTACCTCAAAGCCATTTGGGAATTTTATTAATGCTAAACCTTGTGGTGGTTTAATGTTGGTAGGAATTGCGTTGTATATAGTGTTAAATCTAGTACAATAGTCCTGAACACTTTCCCTTAGTGCCCTCCTAATGCTTTCATACTCAGGGAAAATCCGAAGAGGGTTATTTTTAATTTCAAACCTATAATGGAATGTCTGATGGAATGCAGGGAGATCATTAATTCTAGCAGCAGGTAATGATTTAAACCATTTCATCACCTCTCCTATGATAATTTGTGCAAACAACCTATTTTTATGCTTTCCTCATCTACCTCTTGAAGGTAAAAACTATCATTCATCCTGTCTACATGATGTTGGGTAGTGATAGGTTTAGTTCCATCAAATTGAGGAATTCTTGTTTGATAATCCTGTAGCATGTTTGCCAAAGGAGCTTGAAGGATAAGGGGAGCATATATAGCTTCCATTATAGGGATATGAGGATGAACGATATGAGGATTGATCAAGGGTGGTTGTTGGATGAAAGGTGGAGGCTGAATCAAAGGTGGAGGTTGAATCAGGGATAAAGGCTCAATTGAAACCTGGGGTTTTGGTGGAGATGAAGGTTGGATTGTGGTTAAGGATTGAGGAGAAGAAGGCATTTTAGTATCTTGATGAGAAAACACTAAAATGGTAGTGGAAACTACAGAAGGGGTAAGAATTGTTGATATAGGATGCGCAAATTGTGATGAGGTGGAAGATTCTACATAAGAAGTTAGAGCAGAGACTTCTATAGATTGTTGGACATAAGCCTCATGAACAAAAATGTCAAGACCTGAGACTAAACCCTGTATTTTATCAAAATCCTAGATAATTTGAAGGTCTATATCAGAGCGAGCAGAGTGCGCTTCAGATGAATGTCTTCTTAATGTAGCTTGGTCTACTACTATTTTACCTACCCAATTGGCTGACTTAGTTCTAAATAAAATTTGTTCAAAAGGGAAGTCAAAATCAATGTCTTGCAGAGTTACAATGTCTTTTGGGAGTGAATTCACTCTATGGGGACGACTGCTACTTCCTTGGCTCTCTATTATACTCTTTCTTCTCAGTATATTTTTAGGGTCATCTACAATTACTGTAGCCTTCGGACCAGGATGAGATCTAGTGTAGGCTCTTTTAGGAGCCAGAGTTATGATATAGGGCACACAAACACTTAATTATTTACAAAAAATGAAAAGGAAACCAACCTTCTTGAAGTGTTCCTATCATAAAATGTTTTAACAAGGGTTATGAATTTGAAAGAAATTACAATTTTCTCAAATTTTCCCAGTGTGGTCGCCACTATGTTATCATTCAATAATTTAAAAGACTGGGACAATAAACAAAGAAGAAAACATCAAAACCACTTTGGAAGCTGGGATCTAGCCCTACCAACTTCAGAAAGGGATCTCTCTGTATAATTTAACTTTGTTTGGAATAAATCTTAGGCTAGTTATGATTGTACTTGGTTGTTTGCTTGATTTTGATTGATTTTTTTGATTAAATTTATATATTCCCATTGGGAAATGGAGTCAAAAATATAAAACTAGATATTGAAACAATACTTAAAGGAGTTATCATAGGGAAAGCTAGGTTGCATTAACTGGATCTTTTTAGATTTTTTAAATGGATTATGGAGATGAAAGAGAAGTGAATTTCAGTAGATATTGAAAAGCAATTAAGTATTATTCTATATTACTTCAATGGAAAACATATAAATTTTAAAAGAAGCCAGAATAAGTTTTTCCAATTAACATGTCCTATTCATCACACTTTTTGTTTTACAATTAAGATTTTCTAATACACAAAGAAAAGGAAAAATAATGAAATAACATAGTTATAGTAGAAGCACTTCACAAGTAAATACACCACATGAATCCTGTAATAAGTCCTTGTATTATTGATACTCCAGCAAACCTTGAAAATTACAATTTCACTGTAGGGAAAATATATTCAGAAATCAACCTAGAATACTTCGAACAACGAAGTATTTATACTAAATATTAAAAAACTGATTACAATCAATGTTGTCTCAACATACAGTGTATTATCAGCCAAAATTGAATAATAAACTCTAACTATGACAAACATAGGCTCGGTGGAGGTGATCTGGAATGTTGGCACTATTTTAGAGGAAACAGTTATTGAGTAGACCTATTTGTGGGCTGTACTCGCTGTTGTGCTGGCTGATGTGCTGGCTGCAGTTGACCTTTCTCATTTAATTTTTACTCTTGTAATTCACACAGTTTATCCCATCCATCTTCATCTAGGATAGTTAACCTGATTACCTTTCAGTATATCTGGAAAAAGTAGGTTTTACCACAAAGATGTGGTCTACCTCATGTTGGATGAAAAGATAATTGCTCAGTGCTTCCAAGAATGCTTTACCTATCATGGTGACTTTGATATTGGAGAATTTGGTAGTGTCCCTCGAAATTTCTCTTAAGCTATTCACATAGTCTTGACGAGTTATCAAATTATCATTAATTACAAATAGAGAAGGCAGATCCTTATGTGTTAAAGGTTCAATCCTACTAAAGAATCTATTCACAACTATCTCTAAACTGTGGCATTTCCCTTCTAGCTGAACAATTAGATTCTTCTTAGTAAGAATCTTCTTCACTTCTAAAATGGTCTATGTTCTATCATCCACTCCCAAGTCATCCAGATCATATTTGTTCTTAGAGTTTAACAACTTAATGATGTTGTTTGCTGTGACAGGAATATCTCTAAGCTCTTCTTTGATGGTTGTGATGGTGTCATTTTCTTTCTCAATCAATTCCTTCTGTTCAAATATAATCTAGATGCAGGGTCGGATTTCATTAATGGATTCAATGATATATTTCTAGATGATTTCTTTAACTTGACCCAATTTCTGTACAATGGATGATTCTCTCTCTGACTTCTGCAACCTTTCTATTAGTTTTTGAGCTCTTTGTGCTTAAGCTACATGAGAAACTTCACTTCTTGATTTTTGATCTTACAATAGTTTGAATTGATCTTGAAGCTTCTTAATTTCTTCTATCTGGATAGACAGATTCTCCACTGCCTTTTTTAATTGTTTTGCACCATCTGCTGTCTTTGTTGTAGAATTCGTAGCTGTGTGGATGAATTTAAGAGGTACAACCTCCAAAGGAACCATGTAAAGTTTTGCATCTTGTTCCCTCACCTTGATCATTTTATCCATTTCTCTCTCCATATGTCTCAATTGGGAATTTTTCTCCATGATGAGCTTCATCATGTAAGACTTTCGAGACTCTATTTCTTCAATATATTTGGTGAGAGGGTCTTCTGTGGCTGAAAAATTCAATTGTTTCCTCAATGCTGTTATGTCAACATTCTTTTTCTTTATTATCTTCTCTGCAAGTTTTATGTTAGAAGGATCATATCCTACTCTGACTACTAAGTATTCCAAAGACTTAATTCTTGTATTTTTGGCCAGAGAGGAGTTTTCTCCATCTTTAGCTGTGACTGAATGTTTGCCAAGGAAACCTATAATTGGATCATCTACCCACTGGTCAGAATAGTATCCAAGGAGGTAAGAAATGACAATGATTATCTTCTTGGCTCTGTTAGGGAAAATGGAGGAAGAGTAAGGAGGATACTTTTTAGGAAATTGAGTATCTTTAGCAAGAAAAATTTCAAGGGTTTTATCCCTTTTGGAAAAATCTAGCTTATGATATAATTCATTAAGGGCTTCTTGGGAGAAAGGGGTTCCATTTTCTACAGAAGGGGCCTGCATCATTTGTTTAGTGGATTGGGTAGTGATAGTGAACATAATTTCACCTGTGGGGGGTAATTATGGCTCTTTGGCGAGGTATGTATCAGGCCCGACGTTTGCGGATGAATTCAGGGGCACTATGGGTATGGGGAAAGATATAATGAGGTAATTTTGATTCCCACAGTCCAGTTTCATCTAAATTTTCTATGTATTTGTCTTCTAGCCAATAATACATCTCAAAAAGTTCAAATTCATAGAGGGTTTCATGAATTTTGTAATCTCTGTCGACTAGATGGATATTGTCTAGGTCGATAGGAGGATGGATCAATGGTTTTACTGGTGCCGCCTGGATTTTCTTCTTAGGAGGCATGATTCAATCTATTTCAGAAAATTGAAAAGGGTTGAGAAAAGGACAGGTTGTCGGGACTGTGTAAGGCTTGTGACTGGCGAAGAAGGCGCAGTAGTCACTGTGCCAGGGTTGGTAAGGACTGAAAATTTGATCCAGAGCTCTGTAAAGTTGTAACAAGAATGAAATTGCAGAGAAATATGCAAGGTAAAGGTTAAACATGTTCATAATGAATTGTTTTCAAGTAAGCCATGTCAAAGGTAACATGACTAGGACACGAATTTGACATGACTAACAATAAATTTTTATTTATTTTATTAATATCTTTTTGTTTTAAATGTTATATGTCAAATGAACATAAAATTACACATCTTAAGATATCAACAAGATTTGTACTGCAGTGTAGCCATTCGAGTGGAAATTACGTTTTCAGAAAAATTGCACCTTGATATATGAAGTTCAAGTGGAAATTATGTTTTCAGAAAAATTGCACCTTGATATATGAAGTTCAAGTGGAAATTAATATAATCACTTAATAATAGGGTTTGGATTGTATTTTTATTAAACTAAGGGGACATCTAATGAATACAAGACAATCTTCAAGTGTTTTTTCTCAACGAGAACCTTTTTAGCCCAGATTGAAAAAATTGGTGTATAGTGAGGTGAAAAAGAGTAGAACACCATTTGAAACTTAAATAACTCATAAATAAGGAATAATGAGGGTATGACAAACATTTTTTCGAGCTACATAAAACTAGGTTAAAAATTGAGGAATTATCATTTTGTCAAATTAATTGCAAGAAATTGAGAAATAATCTAAGGAATGTGAAAGAGGATTTTGTCACAAATGCATCTGTATTCATCCCCATAGGATTTTTACAAATTAGTGACATTTGTACAGTCTTCCACTAGAATTTTTCTAAGCCTGATATTTTACATTTGCACTTTATTCATGACAAAATAATTGAAGAGCTTAAGTCATTAGTTTTGAATTTTGACGAAGAGACTTACGAATTGTACACAAGTGTGAATAAACCATTCACTCAAATATGATATAATAATATCTACGTTCATTCTTTAGCTTGTGGTATGCATTTTATACTAGATTTCCATCGTAGTTGAAAAATTTGTTAAAAGTGCACTTTACATACATCCAATGTGAGCATAGAAGGAAAAGTTATAAAAAGTCAACAGAGGAATTCTATTTCCCAATATGTGTACCTATCCCATTCCCAAATTCATTTACTATAATAATTTCATAACATGGGTTAGCTTGCATTTTTATTAAACTAAGGGGACAACTCATGAATGCAAGACAACCCTTAGATGTTTTTGCTCAAAAACATCTTTGTATCCCAAATTGAAATACCAAACATAGAGTGAGGTGGAAAATAGAAGAAAACACAATATAAAACTAAAATCACTCAAAAATAAAGAAGAATGGGGGTACGATTGGCATTTTTCGGAGCTAGGTCAAAATGGTTTAAAAGCAAAGAAATTGTCATTTTGTCAAATCAATTGCAAGAAATTGACACAAAATTTGCGGAATGAAAAAGAGGTTTTTATCAAAAATACATATTTATTTATTTGCATAAGATTATTTCTAATTATTGACATATGTACAGTCTTCGGTGAGAATTTTTCTAAGCCTGATTTTGTACATTTGCACTCATTTTTTGACAGAAGAATTTAAGAACGTAAGTCATTAGTTTTGAATTTTGACCAAGAGACTTACAAATTGTGCACAAGTGTAAATAAATCATGAACATTTAAATATGATTGCACAATATTACATGCATTTATATGTTTATGGATTGCATTTAGACCAAATTTCCATCATAGTATAAATTGTTAAAAGTGCATTTTTTATACATCCACTGTGAGTATATGAGAGAAGGTTATAAAAATACAACATAGGAAAATTATTCCCCAATATGTGTACCTATATTATTCCCAAACTAATTTACTATATTAATTTCATAAGAGGGGTTGACTTGCATTTTTATTAAACTAAGGGGATATTTCATGAATACAACCCAATATTGAAGAAATTGTATTTTTTTCATGTATATTCATATTGCTTCCCTCTTCATATATGCATGAAAAATATAATGTTTTATTAAAAAGTAAAAGTAATGAATAAGTAAGGTAATACTATAGAAATCAAATCATATTAGCAACGGGAAGAAGATGAATTTGACTCAATTTCTTCAAAGGCATCATTTGCAAGGCAGATTTGTTTGGTGCATTTCTTTGCTCAAAGGGAAATTTCCTCCCCTATGTGCATCAATGCACACACACCCCAACTTAAAATCCTAATTGAAATATTTGAAGCAACAATAGGATTGTAATTGAAATATTTGAAGCAATAATAAATTTGCATCTCAAATTTGTTTCATCCCTTTAGGTTCTTAATAGATTCAAATCTAAAATGGATCTATGTTTATTTTATATTCAAGGGGGTAAATTATTAATTGCACTAAAGAAAAGTCCATTTTTTAGCATAATATTAATTGTAATATCCATTTATAACTCTTATGATACTGATAAGTGTGGTTATTTGGGAATACAAAATCTAGAATTTTAACTTAACCAATATAGATCCATCTTTAGGATCCTACCAAGCACTGTGAGGGATCAAATAACTCAAGATGAAAACCTATTTTTGAGTGCAACACTTGAAGAAAGGTTTGCACACCTTGATAAATTTGATTCCTCTTGGATCTTGGTAGATGTGGAGTTAAGATGGATCTATGTTTCTTTTGAGCAGAACACTAACAAAATATTTTACCTATATAAAAAAGAAAATCACCTGTTTTATATAATATATGCATAGCTAAAATTGAAATATTATGGGCCCATATTTGGAAGTAGAACCCCCCTCTACCCTCCTCCCCCCAATAGATATTGAATTATTATTTTTGTTTTCAAGTAAGCTATGTCAAAGGTAACATGACTAGGACACTAATTTGACATGACTAACAATAATTTTTTATTTATTTTATTAATATATTTTTGTTTAAATATTATATGTCAACTGAACATAAAATTACACATCTTATGATATGAACAAGCTTTGTAGTGCAGTGTAGCCATTCAAGTGGAAATTATGTTTTCAGAAAAATTGCACCTTGATATATGAAGTGGAAAATTTAATTTCGTACTAAGGGATAATGACTTTCATAAATTTTGGTGGGTGTTAACCACTAATAAGTTTGCACATTTACATTTTTATTCACAATTGTTAACGTATTAAAGAACACATAAATAATGGTGGGAAATAACTCTTGGTAAGTATATTTATTTACATATTGGTCTTGTCAACTATTTTCAATTAATGGTTTAATAATAAAAAATCATTGCACAAATATTTAAAAATCATGGCATAAATATTGCAACTACCAAAAAAAATTATAGCCGAAAAATTTGAATATTTTTTTTTTTTAAGTTAAACATTATAACTTGCATTGGTCAAAACTTGCTAAACATTATAACTTGTTAGACTAATAATATTATTAGTTTGAAAGTTATTTTCAAACAATCATTATGCATCACAAATATCTGGGACTCTAGCAATCAACTTGCATATTCACCACTATTAGTTTAACATTGACCACGACAAGTTCTAATGTTTAAGTTTATAAATTATTAAAGTATTTCTTATTTTAATTAAAAAATTATTTGTTAGTATTTGGTTGACTTAAAATTGTGTCTTGACATGTGTCTCATGTTACCCATGAATTTTGGTTACTGTGAGAGCTTGTCAGTTTTCATGGAGATCATGTTTGACATCTTGTAATCAAAATAAAAATAAAACTATAGAAAATTATAATCATATAATCAAAACTGAATGAAATAAAAAATACAACCAAATTAAAAAATAAAGTTAAAAAAAATCAATACGTCAAATTAAAAAGTAATAATATAAAAGTATATCAATTAAAAATCAAAATAAATTTATGAAGTTAAACTAAACTAAATTGTTATAAAAATTGAAGTAACAAAACTAAACTAAAAATTAAAAATAATTAAAATAAAACCAAATAATAACTAAACCATATTTTCATGAGTCTTGTAATCTAATTAAACAAATTGATAAAAGTTAATATTGACATGAGAGTTATTGTATTTTAGAGTTTTGAAATCAATCATACTAGGAATTTTTATTTAGTGAATGTAAATATAAGCTTATTTCTTTCATGTCAATCATGAGACCAAGATCTTTAATCGATGCTCTGAGATAGAGGATGGGGTCATTCTTGTAGGGTCTCCTGTGATCTTTTTGTGTGCCTCAGTTTTCTTTGGAGACAGATCCACGACGGGGATAGAGGATGTTGAGGAGGAGCAATCCATAACAGTGGGAGTGTACTCGAAAAGTAAAGTGGGCTGAGAAGTGGAGGAAAACAGAAACGTTGGAGCCATTGTTGTCACAGCAAATTCATTCAATGGAAAATATTCAGTCTCCTTGTTAGCATATTTTACATGTATTGTAACATGAAAGTGTACATATATTGCTTGTAACATACTCCCATAACTTCACATGGAAAGGAGTTAAATTTTTTTATGCAAGTTACTCATGGGTAACTATCCATTCACTATTAAATATTTCTTACTCATCATTACATAGTATGTTTACCAATTCATAGTGTAACTTTAGAATAAAGATATTAAGCTCCTTAACCATTTATAGCTTCCATTACAATTCATTAACAGAATACCATATGATGTAACCTTCCATTCATTTCATCACTCTTATATTCATCACATACTTGCCATTATGAACATCATAACAAGAAAGGAATCAAAATCATCAACTTGACACAATAATCAATCACATCATTGAACACCAATATACCCTGGAAACCCCGTAGGGTGAAAACCAGCAAACGTTTAATTTTATTATTAAACGCTTGTGAGGGTGTTCAGCCCATCATTCAATGGCTTATAAGGGAGACCATCCCTTAACTATAATTTATAAATCTTACAAGGAAACATACAAATATCTAGCTTAAAGCCATTACAATAAATATGATACCATTTACCCTCTGGTATTCATATCTTCATATCTTGATGGCATGGATGTTCCTACAAAGGTCCATCATACACTGGATCATCCGATAGTTCGTACTCATCTGCATGAACCATAGTCATTTACCTGCCACCAGGTTAAGCATAATATTTCCTTTATGCATATCCCATCATACCCTGCTAATGTCACCTTCAACATACATTGATGCCAAGATTCCTAAAATATAATAAATCATTTCACATATCTATACTATAGTAGTTTCTCCACCTACTCATGTATATTCATGTCATGCAAGTAAAGTACCTTGACATCCTTCCTTTCACAACACATACCTCACATGTGCTGGTTATAGGTCATCACATTAACTAATGTTTCCGTTGCATAAGCACTGCAAGACAATAGCTACATCTCCCCAACATATATTTAAAATAAACTGATACTTAGTTATGTTACTCGTGCATGCAATTTATATAATTTAATCAAAATAGCTAACCCTTGAGCTATGACTTTTAGTACATGGAATGAAATCTAACATATCAAATGTTGCTCCCATGCATGCAAAGGCATATAGATTCCAAAAGAGTCTCCAATGAAGCACGTAGCCTTCTTCGCGAGTCTTCCCAAAGGAAATCTCAGTGCTAGTGAACATGTAAACATATGTTTTCCTTTTGTAAAAATATGCAATTAAGAATATAAATACATGTCTTTTTTTCCAAATATTATACTACACAATCATATTCAATGTAGTTTAATACTACAAGCTATCTTTCTACATACAAATATGTATATTATTTTTCAATAAAAGTTAATACATATATTGCATGCTTATGCATGACCTTATTCCAAAAGAACTAACATAAACTAACATATTAGTTTTGATATCATAAAGATACTCACATATTCTTCTAAATATTAAGATAGCTCAACATTTCTTTATACATGCAAAGAACACGCCTCTATAACTTAATGGCTATTCTTTGTGCATGCAAGAGAGATAACTCTCCCTCTTTGTGCATGCAAGAGAGATAGCTCTTCCTTTACTATAGGAAACACATATTCCCTTCTTAGATTTCTATCATCATGAAGTACTATTTCTCATGTAAAAAAAGATTATCATAATAGAAATCTTTAAAACAACATGGATTCTTTTTACAAAAAACTTCTTAGAATACTACCACTCTTAACTATTATGTAAAAGATTGGCATAATAGCAAAGAATAACATAATAGAAATCTTCTCAAGAAAAGACAACATGGATTATTTTCCAAAAACCTGCCAATAAGTTTCCCTTTCACCATTCTATCTCTCTAATAACATTATCTTTCTAAAATATTAAAGTAAGAGTTTTTTCAAGAAAAGACAACAAGGATTCTTTTTAGAAAATAACCACAAAATCACGTGGTTAATCATCTTTTAATTAAAAATTCCTATGCATGCTGACATATCATGGCACAAGGACTATTGTATGAAAGTACACAATTTTACCTAATAAGTAAAACCACATTTTACTCTATATTTCTCTTTTGAATTTAATATTCAAAAGCATTAATAGTTGCAAATAAATGCGTATTTTATATATATTTCATTGATCATATATTATTAAATATCAATAATTTACTATTAGTTTGGCAAACCAATATACATAAATTCTTTCCATATGCTAATAGCACATTGGAGAATGCAAGAATTTATATTCTCCTATATAAATGCATATTCAATTATAGTTAAAAGGTTAAGATAAGAGCATGCATATACTCATATGAGTTTCTTGAAAACTATCATCATGAAACTATTATCGTGAAACATCAATATACTAAAAGAGAGATTCTTACCAAACCACTCTCGAATCTCATGAAAAGAAGACAAACAAGATTACCTATTCTCAGGTTGATCCTTCCTTCCAGATTTGGCATTATCGATGGCCATGTTCATATACACATTCTCACTTGGTATTCTGCACTTCTGCGCCATCGTTGATGCTTCAAGGGGAAGTCCTTCCAATCGTTTAAGCCATGCATTAACAACTATTGCTTCATTACGAATCCCTTGCTTATAATTTGATGGCAACGACATTCTGTCATCTGAAATGAACGGTAATGTGGTGTTGCTAATGAGTATGGGAGCTGGCAGCGAGATTTCTTTTCCCAGTGGGTGAGTTGGAATGGATCATCCCATATACATAAATTATTGCCATATGCTAATAGCACATTGGAGAATGCAAGAATTTCTATTCTCCTATATAAATGCATATTCAATTATAGTGAAAAGGTTAAGATAAGAGCATGCATATACTCATATGAGTTTCCTGAATACTATCATCATGAAACTATTATCGTGAAACATCAATATACTAAAAGAGAGATTCTTACCAAACCACTCTCGAATCTCATGAAAAGAAGACAAACAAGATTACCTATTCTCAGGTTGATCCTTCCTTCTGGATTCGGCATTATCAATGGCCACGTTCATCTACACATTCTCACTTGGTATTCTGCACTTCTGCGCCATCGTCAATGCTTCAAGGGGAAGTCCTTCCAATCGTTTGAGCCATGCATTAACAACTATTGCTTCATTACGAATCCCTTTCTTTTAATTTGATGGCAGCGACATTCTGTCATCTGAAATGAACAGTAATGTGGTGTTGCTAACGAGTATGGAAGCTGGCAGCGAGATTTCTTTTCCCAGTGGGTGAGTTGGAATGGATCATCCCCGTTGTGCTAATAAAGGCGGTGCTGCTACCTCCTTTTCTCCTCCCAAACTTTTCTTTAATACACAACAACTATTCGTCTTAACTGATTCAAGAATTCGTTTTATATTAAACCGATTCTTTATTTTCTTTATTAAACAGTTAAACTCCAAATATATTTACCATATTAATTTACGTAGATTGAGGAGGTCGGTTACATTGCCATTTTGGTTCCTTGTACTGATATGCATATTTTTGAGTTGTATTTAGGTTCCTTTACTGATATGCATATTGTTGAGTTGTTGTTAGCAGGTAGCATGTTTTTCTTGCAAATGATTAAAGTGGGTTGTTTTTGTTTTTTTTTATTGCGTTTTGATTTTTTTTTTTTGGTTTAACATGTACATAGTAACCAAACATTCCTCGTGCTAGTTCTATGAATATTTTTGTGATGTCGAAATCCCTTGGAGTATGGGAAGATTATAATGTGTGGACATGTATTTTTAGTTTTCTTTTCATGCTTTGGATGGTTGATTTTTGATATTATGGCTATGTGGTGAGTTGTCATGGATTACTTAAAAAAGAACTTAGGTTTTTATTAGTTTTGTATCGTAGTTTTGCTTTGTTTTAGAAGAAAGAAATGTAGACTTTATTTTCGACTTATGAGTCTTTCTAACTACCATGGTTTTATTGAGGGAGTCATTAGAATGAAGATGTGATGGAAGGCAAAGAGGAAAGATTTTGTGAAAATTTATTAGCTAAATGTTAACTTTGAAATTAATTACTAATATTTTTTATTTAATTAAATAGAATAATACTTATATATATTTCAAACTTTTGCTACCATAGTTTTAATAGATTGTTAATTATATATTATGTATTAATTTTAATGATCTTTTTAATGAGAAATATGAATATCTATTTTATTTTTAAATATTATAATTTTTTTTTAAAGTTTAATAAATATATTAATTAAGATTAATATTATAATATTAAGATTTAATATGTTTTTTTTTTTTCGTTATGAGATACATTTATAGGAATAAAATCTTAAATGAAACTAAATAACTCTTTTCTTTAGGTGTGATAGACCAAAGATTGGTCTTAGTCCTCCACCACCATCATCATCATCACTTTTTTTATTAGATAATTATATTAACAAAAAGAAATATTTACATATTATAGCTTCATATTAAACAAATTATTCATATTATTATTATTATTATTATTTAATAATCATATAATTTTATTTTTCAATAAATTTTATAAATATAATTATTATTTTTTATATATTAAATTTATAAATAAAAATAATTCAATATTATTTTAAATATCTTATTAAAATAGAAATTATGAGTTTAATTTTTGTTTTAAAATTTTGTATATCAATATTTTAAATTAATTTCAAATATTTTATTTTATATTTTATTATGTATATGTATACATATTCTCTTACAATTAAACATTTTAATTATTTCATTAGATTGTATTAATCTTATTTTTTGAATATATTTTAATGTTTCAGATTTGACAATTTTTGTTTTACTTTTTAATATATATAAGAAAATTACAAATCTCTCTCATACTAAAATGTAAATTAATTTATTTTATTTTGAAATACTTTGTTAACATTAACTTTTTTAATTACTATTTTTTATTTTTTATTTATTAATATAAATATTTATTTATTATTTTTGAATATAACATTAAAAAATATATTTATAATATTTTTTAATTTTACAAAATATTTTATGGCTTTCTTAATAATATTTACAACTCAAAAATTAAATTATTATTTATTATTTTTTTATTTATTATATAAATATTAATTTACTTTTAAATATAGCATCAAGAAACATCTTTATAATATTTTTTAATCTTTACAAAATATTTTAAAATTTTCTTAATAATATTTATAAATCAAAAATTAAAATTTATTTACAAAATATATATTTTTTATCATTTTAATTATATTAATTAAGTAATTTTTAAATTTAAAATAAATTATTATTACAGAGTAATACCAATTTTTTTTTTTTTTTCCTAAGAACTTTCTATATTTTATTTACCCAATTATATAAACGAAATGCAAACCAGATATCTTGAACCCGCAAATAAAGTGAAAGGTGGTTTGTCCTCACAATCCATATTGACCATCGAAAAAACGTATCAAACTTTTTGTAATTATCCAATCCACCGCACTTGTGTGCGTAAACTTTGTTCAAACCAGGATATTCGAGGCGGTTCAGATTATTGTATGTTTGTAATATAATTTTTAAATTTTTTTTTTAGAATATTAAATCTATATCTACATTCAAAAAACCAAAAACGAGTTATGTAGATGATTTATATTATTTATTTAAGATTTGTGAAATTATGTGTCTATATTTGGTGATTTACGATGTGCCTACATTTCAGGTTTCGGTTGACATTAAATGCCAACTTTCTCATGTGGCCATCTTTAGAAGCCTCAGCCTCAGCCTCCTCCTTCGAGCATCAAGCTGTTGAAGGAGACCAACTGGCACCTCCTGAACCCGGGGGCTTCCTTTACATAAATTTTGACTCTACTGTAGTTTTGAATCCTTCAAATTACAAAACAAGGAGCAGAAATTGTGTGTTGTGTTATTCAGATACATTGCTAGAAGTTTCTTTGGCAAGGATGACAATGGGCTTTATGTGGAAAATCCTGGTGCTTGTAGCGGTGGCGAGCTTCTTTTCAGCCTCAGCTGACCCTACTGATGATGACAGTAAGTCTCCTTTGAGTCCACTGCAATATTTGAATCAGAATCTTAAAAGAGTGGATGTTGTTTTAATATAGCCTATAATTTGGAGAAAACCAAGTTTCTCTCAACATTCTGATTGTGTGAAGAAAGCTGTAATTTTGTCTGGTGAGATACCAAACTCTCCTGAGTGAGTTTGACTATTGTTTTTAATTACCCATTAGCTTTATTCGAAATTCTGAATAAATATTCTGAAATACCTATGATATATTTATTTATATTTTTTCATTAAGGTGAATGGGTAATCGGTTGTAGTAATTTAGTAGTTCCTATAACAACAGAACAAATGAGTTTGACTATTGTTTTTCACTACCCAGTAGCCTTATTCGAAATTCTGAAGATATACTCTGAAATATCTTTGATATATTTACTTTTATTTTTTCACTGAATGAGTAATTGGCTGGACTAATTTAGCTCTAACAATAGTGGTTTGTTAGATATTCTTTTATGATTTAGCAAAGATTAAAAACCAGGAGGATAATAAAACTTACTCTTTGAGCCTTATTATAAAGGCCAAAAATATTTTAATAAAATTTAAAACTAAATAAATCCATCCTATTATATATATAATAGAATAAATAAAACCTATCATATATATAAAATAGAATAGGAAAAAATGCAATTTCAACTACTTATACTTAATCCTAACTTTTAGGTTATTAAAACTATTCAAGTTTTTTCTGACAGGTGATGCCCTTATTGCGTTGAAGGAAAACTTAGTAGATCCGGACAATATATTGCAAAGCTGGGATAATACTATTACTGCATGTCAATGGTTCCGCGTTAGCTGTGACGGGCAAAACCGTGTTACTAGAGTGTAAGCTTGTCTTCCTATGTCTGTGCAGCGGTCTTGAGAAGCATTCTTGGGTTGGCTTTTATTTTACACTTTCTGGTAATTTTGCTATGTTTGCAGGGACCTGGGCAACGCAAATCTCTCTGGTAGTCTTGTGCCTGATCTTGGAACCCTCGATCATTTACAATATTTGTAAGTCTGTTCTTTTCAATTGGGCATGTCCATTAGATAACTATGTCTTTTATTCTCTCTTTTAAATGTTTGTTTTTCTTATATTGAAGAAAAAAACAGAAAGAGCAGGTTCCTAGTTTACTAAGTTGTTTGATTTCATACTTATATTTAGACTACCTAGTGCTACTAATCTTGTAATTCCGGTTCACATCATATATGGGTGACCACTTCAATTTTTTTCAAATTGATTGACTCTTCCCACCTAGTAAACATTAAAACTATTTTTCATATTTCCTGCCATTGACATATCCTTCCAAAGATTTAACCCCCTTAGATCCTTCTAAAGACTTAACCTCCTAAACAGTGAGAGAGAACGGTGATGATTTGTGATGAACACTACCATATAAATTATCCCAAGACTTAACCTCCTAAACATAGAGAGAGAACGGTGATGATTTGAGATGAACACTTATTATGGAAATTGTCCCAAGAAAGAGAGAACACTACCAAGGAAATTGTCCCCAGAGAGTATAAGTTGAAATATGTTTGAAATATGTTTTTTCAGTTTTGGATTTATCCTTCCCGGTGAAGCATCAATATTGTTTATTGAGTAAAGTGTTTTACTAGTAGTTCATCATTGCAATCTGCATATTTTTTTTTTCTTTCCAAGGACAACATGAGGCTTTAAAGGGAATGGTGCTTGTAGATTTGGTACCTAGGTAATCTTGCTTTGGTGGTTTAGCATATAAATAAATAAGAAGAAGAATTAGAGGATGGCAAAGTCATTTGTATGGTCTTATATATTATTTTGTAATGAATTTATTTAAGTAAATTTAATTAATATGTTTGTACACCATAGTTTATTTGTGATAGGTTTTGGAAGGTTTTTTGGCATATTTTCTAGTCTAATTTGCTTAGAATTTGGCAAGGGTCTATTGGAATCACAAGTTTGAGTTGTGAACTCTCCACAAATAGAGTGTCCTACTACTATTTTCAAAATACTGAATCCATATGTACAGTTAAAAACCTATTTTAAACAACAAAGATTAAGACTTTGACAAAAAAAAATCCACTAATTCTAACCCAACAAAAAAATTATTTTTATTCTCTAAAAAGAACTATAAAATTTATTGAAGTTATCCATTTGCATTGAACCATTTCTAACAGAAACACATAATATATGTTGAATCTCTCGAGCAAAAACACATATTCAATGTACAATTGTGTTTTTTTAATGACTTGAAACATATTCAAAGTACAATTATGATTTTTTTATGACTTAGCTTTTAGACTTGTTACTTCGCATGTGCATTGCAGGGAGTTTTACGAGAATAGCATCACAGAAAATATTCCAGAGGAGCTTGGCAATCTAGTGAATCTCGTTAGCTTGGATCTATCTGATAATTCTTTAACGGGTGAAATTCCAGCGTCACTGGGGAATTTGAAATCTCTCAAGTTTCTGTATGTGTTTTAAGCATTTGTCATTTCCAACGACTATTTAATTTATTTATCTTTTAATAACGTCCTCACAAATAAGTCAGTCTTGCTTTAAGTTTAATAAAAATGCTTCACGAAACTTACATAATTGATTCATTTGTTTAACAGTTTGCTCAACGACAATAGGTTGACTGGAAAAATTCCCCAAGCAGTATTATCACTTCCAAGAATTCAAGTTGCGTAAGTATCAAATTATTCGTTTATGGTTAGTTTCAAAAGTTACAAGTAACCAAGGTCCATAGTTATCAGTGGTTTCTTTTTCAGTCATCAAGTTATTTGTCTATTTTTTCATTCATCTTATTTTGTAAGTGTCAAGTTATTTCTTTATTGTTAGTTTTTTCATTTGTTAGAACTTATAAGTGACCACGGTCCATAGTTCTCAGTTGTTTCTTTTTCATTCATATTTTGCAGGAATTTTTCAGGCAATGAATTGACTCGGCCAACTCCAGGAATATTTTAACACTTTCCTCTAAAGAAGCAGAGCTATGTTTTGAATTTTGTTAAATGAGGGGTACTCTTTTCGACTACATAGTTGGCGGATTGCAATGAGACATTCCATTTAAAATTGATTGCACATGTATTTTAAAGTCTATATTAAAAGTTATTTTACTATTGTCATATGCATTTGGAAAATAGATTGTTAATGACATGATTTGTTACTATTATTCTGGCCGTTATCATTTTATTAATTATATGTATTATCTTGAAATTTGCTTATTTCTGTCTTTGTATTATTATTGGTGAATTGTCTTTTTATATTTGGTTCATGTTTTTTTTCATTGTTTGTAAAGCCATTTTATATGTTTTATTTGTAAATGGTATCTTGAATAATACCTGTGTGTTTTAATTAGTTATAAACTAAAGCAAATGGGATCTACCATGGGAAGGAAACTTGAAGTAGAAATGGAAAATAACAATAAATGAGGTAATACTAGAAAACAAATAGGAAGTTAAAAAAAAAAAATTGTATAAAGACAAAGTAAAATCTCATGGAAAAAAGAAAACTTTCATTTGTCATATACGCAATAAACAAGTTATAAATTGACTCCAGATGCATTAATGATAATTGTGGCATACCTACTACTTCACTCAATGAGGATATACAAAATCTCTTTCATGTCCAAGTTTGGTTACTACAAAGTGAAATACATATTTTTTAATTATATCTATATGCAAAATGTGTATTTTTTGTCAAGTTTTTAAAATTGCTATTTTTTAGTGAAAATTATTTTGTGTATTGAAGTATTAATTAACGATATTTAAATATATAAAAAAACTTCAACCTCAAAGTATTAATATTATTATTTTTTTCAAACTTTGCAAAACAAATTAAAATTTTCATTATAAAAAAATATTGCAAAGAAAAACAAAAAATACATGTTAAGAAAACCCTTTAAAAATAAACATCTTAGGACAAAAGACAAGAAGATGAATAAGATAACTTGAAAAATAGTCAAATAATCAACATTTAAATAAATCTATTTACACTTAATACATTAGAAAATTTAAAGTGTCAAAAATAAACCCTCTAAAAAAGGGGTTGATGTTTCATTAACATTTTTCAAAATGAGCAACAAAATTACCAACATTTAAAACAAAATGTTCATACTTGATAGATAAGAAAATTTAAAGTGCCAAAAATATGCTTCAAAAAAAATGTGTATTCTGAATAACCACTTTTCAAAATCAAGTGATTTTTTTGCAACCTCAAAATGATGATTAATCGGTAAAGTTCTCGTTTAATTGGTAACTATGTCCTTAAGTTTTTGAATTGTTATGTCACTAACATAGTGCAAATGTACAAAAATGGGCTTAGAAAAAAGCCCATCACAGATTACACATATGTCAATAATTGTAAATAGGCCTATGGGGCTGAATAAAAGTGTATTTTTGACAAAAGTATCTTTCACATTCCTTAAATTGTGTGTTATATTCTTCAAATTGATTTGATAAAATGACAATTTCTTAGTTTTTAAACCAGTTTTACCTAGCTCCGAAATTTTCCTGCTATACCTTCATTCTTCCTACTTTCTTAGTGACTTTAGTTGGAAATGGCGTGTTCTACTATTTTCCACATCACTATAAGTTTTATTTTTAAAATTTGGCTAAAAATGTGCTTATTTAGCAAAAACACCTAAGGGTTTTGCATTCATGAGATGTCCCCATAGTTTAATAAAAATGCAAGCCACCCTCTGTTATGAAATGATTACAATAAATGGTTTTGGCAATGGGATAAGTGCACATATTGGGCTTTTTATAACCTTCACTCATTTTATCATAGTGGATCTATGAAAAGTGCACTTTTAACAATTTTTAGTATGATGGACATTTGGTGTTAAATGCAAGCCACAAACATACAAATGCACACAAATATTTCGCGATAATATTTGAACAAATTGTTTATTTATACTTGTGCAAAATTTGTAAGTCTAAAAGATCAAAACTCCAAACTAATGACTTGAGTTCTTGAATTGTTTTATCAAGAACATAGTGCAGAGGTACAAAATTGGGCTTAGAAAGGTGCCCACCGAAGATTGTAAATATGTCATTATTTGGAAATAAGCCTATGTAGTTGAAGGGAGATGTATTTTTGACAAAAACCTCTTTCACACTCCTCAAATTTTGTGTCAATTTCTTGCAATTGATTTGACAAAATGACAATCTTTCATTTTTTAAGCTAGTTTTACCCAACACAGAAAAATGCCACCATATACCCTCATTTTTGCTTCTTTCTGAGTGATTTCAATTGGAAATGGTGTGTTCTACTATTTTCCATCTCATTATACACTTTGTTTTCCAATTTGGGCTAAAAATGTTCTTATTGAGACAAAAGTCCTTAAGGTTGTCCTATATTTATGAGATGTCCCCTTAGTTTAATAAAAATGAAAGCCAATCCCTGTTATGAAATGCCTATAGTAAATACCCAGAAGCGGGTGAAGGTAGTGGTGTGGGCATATGATGCCATGTCCTCCCCCCATTTAATGGCCATGAATGACGGGAGAGACGTAGTGAAAGGCTAGCACATGCCAAACCTACATCCATCTACTTCCCCATCTTTGTCTCATATTATTGATTAAATGGAAGTTCAAGATGCGTGTTGAGGATGGAAGTTCAAGATGCATGTCAAGGATTCCAATGAACTAGGTTTTTAGAAAATTATATGAATTAAAAAATCTATACTATAAATTCTATATATAATAAAATTTGTGCTATAAAATTTTATATAATAAGCTTTATAATCTGTATTCAATCTATGAAGAGTGCACTTTTAAATTTTTTTACCATAATGGACATTTGGTGTAAAATGAAAACCATAAACATACAAATGCATGCAGATATTGTGTGATCATATTTGAATGAATTATTTATTTACACTTGTGCATTGTTTGTAAGTCTTTTAGTCAAAATTTAAATCTAAAGACTTAAGTTCTTGAATTTCTTTGTCAAGAACAGAGTGAAAATGTACAAAAGTGGGATTTAAAAAATGTCGTAAAAAACTGTAAATATACCATTAATTGGAAAAATGTTGATGGGGTTGAATACATATGTATTTGTGAAAAAATCCTCTTTCACATTCCTCAAATTTTGTGTTAGTTTCTTGAAACTGATTTGACAAAATGATAATTTCTTAACTTTTAACCTAGTTTTACCCAGCTCGGAAAAATGCCCGCCATACCCTCATTCTTCCTTTTTTCAGAGAAATTTCAATTCAAAATTGTGTGTTCTACTATTTTCAACATCACTGTACACATGGTTTTTCAATCTAGGCTAAAAATAAGTTCGTTGAGCAGACACACCTAAGGGTTGTCTTAGAATGCACCTATCTTCTTTGTGCAATAAGGAATATGGAAATTTAAGTCAATGATCAAGGTTGAATGTACGGACTTAGTCGAAGAAATTTAATCTAAAGCAATGTAAAAAGTTAGTTGTGGTGTCTAATATCTATATAATGAAACAAAGAGAATGCAATAGGTAGAAAATGTTGTTATATTTTTTGTGAAGTTGTTAAATAAATGATTAAAAAATATCCTTCATTCAGTAGATGAAATAATGATTTGGGGATTTAAACCAATGATCAAGATTGAATGCGTCAATTTAGTTCAAGACAATTAATGTAAATCTAATATAACATTAGATGTGCTGGTTGGTATTTATATAGGGGTGCTTGAATAACATGCCATAGTCATCAACGAGGGCCGAAGTGACTCGAATTCCTGAAAGGTCTCTAAATTTTTTGATGGTGGATCATCGAATTTGGGTGGCTTAGAAAAATCAACAAGAAGATATGCACAACTGTCATCGGATGTATCAATGAAAATAATGTTAATTCCACTGGTTTGATCATAATCAATATTAAACATATCAGATTATTGATGGATGGAAAATAACTGAAAAATCACCTACAAAAATATTCTTCAGAAATAGATCCAATTCCTAGCCAACACTAGCTAAATTTCTAACCACAAACCCCTACGCAAATTCTGCTTAATAACCCCAGCGTAGGCTCTTAAAAGAAGAATTCATCCCAAAAATATACCACTATCTCAGCCTTGTAAATTGGTGCCAACCTCCTCCGCCTGCTAAGAGAAAAACTCCTACAAATGCTTAGAAGCTAAAAACAAAGAGAGTTGCTCCAAATGGTCATTGTAGTTATCCTTCCATGCCTAGGTAGTGTGAATGACTAAGAGAAATATTTGCAGTTATCTCCAATGGAAGTCTTGAAGTAGACTCCCCAAGGTCTCACTAGGGAGACATTCAAATTTGACCAAAATGAGGGTGGAATTTCCACTTGGAATTCTTGTGCTAAACAACCCCAAGAGAAGATGAAAGGTGAAATATAATAAAAAAAATATGATAAAAAAATGATTCCATTCTCCTTTTATAATTTCTCCCCATGCTTCTAGACTCCATTTTTTAATTATTATTTTATTAGTGGGGGCCATTTTCTGCTAAATGATTTTTCCTTCCATTTTAATAAAATAATAATTTTCTGGAAATCTCTATTAAAATAATATTTTTCCTCCCTTCAATAAAATATTATTTTTCCGCCATTCCATTAAACTAATATTTTTTTCCTTTTCTCACTAAATAATATTTTCCCCCTTTCTAAGATTATAAAAAATTAGCAAAACTCCTTGGTGATTTTATCATGCACAAAATTGGGGAAATGAAAACGTTTCATCGATTTTGAGACTAAAGTGACGTGAGACATATAAGGAATGTTTGCTGTTCATGATCATATGCCAAGGTAGGCTCCAAATATGTTAATCCCATAAACAATGAAAGATATAAGACATGTACAACATTCCCAAACATTTCCACATTAGCGGGACCAATCTCAATGATTGGTTGATATGTTCCATGCATGAGTAGAGTAGAGGCACCGGGAGTTTATATTATAGGAGTAGAGACTCCACTACTAGCCACTTATAATTATCACATGATGACAAGTGTATCATGAAAATGTGGATGCACTTTTGGGAATAAATGAGAGTAGTTATCATACGTATATCGCGAAGCATAAAGGTGATTCATGTTTAATGATTTTTTATGCTTGGATTGTTTAGAAAGAGTGAATTAAACCACTAGAATGTTTGGGTCTAATTCCATGTTATCCAAGTTGATGAGCTCCTTGATCTTAGAAAGAGAAGGATGTTTATTGGTAACATGACCAGGAATATTGCACAAAGCATAAGTAGGTGGAGGATCTAGTGTAGTGGTTTGGGTGGGCATAGCTTGAGCTATCTTCTCATTTCCCCCTTCATTCTTGGCTTTTCAACATTTTTTAGCTACTTGCACAATAGGAAAGGATATTGGTTTATGTTGTACTAGAATTGAAGCAAAGGGTGGGGACATAGGAATAACTCAAATAGGTTTCAAGGCCAAGTAAATTCGTATCTAAGAAGGTGGAGTGGGAGTTGTTGGAGAATCAACGTACGACACTAGAATCCCCAATATAAGGTTTGGAAATTTTAATGTGACCATTATTGGTGTGCTAACCACTCCTAGGGGTTGGAATAGGAAAGGAATCTAGACATGTGTATAGTGACTAGGGGGACACCCCTAGTCACAAGTGTTGAACTTGCAAATGTAGGTTGTTGGGGAGCTAGCTATGAAAAGGAACACCCAAGATTCAAAGAAGCATATGATATACACACCATGCACACTTGATAAGGGTTATGTGTACTAATGGTAGGTGGTGGGACATAGTAATCCCTAAGAAACAAAGAGCCTTTGTAGACCTTGATGATGATTTTGGTTAAGGAAATAATGACTTGATTTTCGACCATCAAGGAGATCACATTTTAGGATTAAGTTGAGGCTTAGGGTCATAGTATGTGATTTGGTAAAGTGAATATCCTCCCTGCATTATGAATGAATCTCATTATTCAATACATAGATGAGCATACCACTTTCATGGTGTACATGAAGCTACAACCTAAGAAGAGATTATAGTTGAGGGGGGCATCAATAACCTCCACATATACAAAGACATGTTTGCTGACAAACTCAATTGAACAATGTTGGTATAAACCTTCCAACTATGAGGGGTGACCATCTTACACTTATAAGGCAATTGTAAATTTTATGAGTTTAGGAGATCGAAGCTTTCACTAGAGTTGGGAAGCCATCATGCATGTGGATGCACCTTCATCGACAATGTAACATTAAATAATTGTATTCTTAATCAATTGTAGGATTTGGAAAGCTAATGATTGAGGTGGCTTGGAGTATCTTCTTTATTGAAATCAAAGATGATTATATGATAATCTGAGGGGTCCATAACACTTAAAGTAATGATTAGTGTATTTCATTGTTAAGAACATGTCTGGAGGACTTCCAAAGTTGACATGGAAACAAGGGATTATTTGAATTCATCTATAATGTTATATTTATGAGTGGCCAAAAAATGGGAATTTGATTCATTTTGACAAAATGTAATTATAACAATCTTAGTCTACACCTTCATAAATGGTCAATGGATCTATAGGGTTCCAGTTAGTGATGGCAAGGGCTTTGTGGATAGTGTTGGTTGAGTCTCGCATGGGGGACAATATTGAAGTAATCGAATGTAAAGGTTGGTGTAATCATAATTCATCATTAATATTTAGTAGGTTATAATGACATGGTGATTGGCTATCATGCTTATAATTCTCCATTATTTCCCATGTGAAATGCACTTCCATAAGAAGAGGAAACTCATGGGAATAATGACCATATGTGCCAAAACAAGGACACGACTTATTTTTTTGAATAGTCGTATTTTATTTGGGTATATTTCCCTATTGTTGGGTCATGATACTTGAGTTTCCTCCATTATTAGAATCAAGTTTTGGTGTTGTTTGCCTAGGTTTCATTAATTTTGGGAATTTTATTTCCATTTTCCTTATTCATTTTCTCTAAGTTAGTGGGATTATGTATGTTTTTCTACACATACACTTGACCTTGTTGGGGTGGTGCATGATGAAATATGGGACCTATTAGTTTCTAAATGTTCAGTGATCAAATACTCTCTTTCAGATTTATTTGGTAGTGGTCCTTGGTTAAACTTTTATGTTTACAAACAAATTCTCAAATAAATTTTGTTCATTAAATGTTGTCTAGGTTAGAACCTTCTCCCTCTACGCACTCACGACCATCATTAATTTCAAGGTTATATCATCATTTGAGTGTTTAGGCTCATAGATCAATCAAAATACCAATCATCTAGGTCATGGTCTAGCGCTTCTTTGTTTTGTCATAATATTGTCCAATCATGTCATGAAGAAGGAAAATAAAAGTCATTATCACTATTCAAATCATCTTCATTGGGAGTTAGCAAAGATAGGCAGTAAAACAAAGACAACTTGTCCCTTTTCAAGAAGTATGTTGCATGGTTAAAGTTTTTCAAAAGGATTTTTTCCTCAAAGTGCTTATGATTTTTCTAAAGAAAAAAGAAAATTTTGTGTGTTATAAAGGGAAATGAAGATTTTTGAGTTCATTTCATCCTTTGTTTTCAAAAGAGCTCCTCTATCATGGTCACAACTCTCCACAACCATCCTAATCTTGAAGACAACCAACAAAAACTGATCCAGACTTCTCTTCACTACGTTTCTTCTCCTCGCTACGCTTTTGGGGTAGCCACGCTACGCTTTTGGCATCTAAGCTCCAAAAAGCCATTAGAAGGGTCAGTTTAGAATTTCTCAAGGTTCAGGTGCTTCCAAGTCAGTAAGTGAACATTTCTTACCTCTCATTCAAGTGAATTTCTTCAGCAAAGGGTGGATTCCCTCTTTCGGGATTTTCAACTACGTTTTTGGTTCCATTGATGTTTAGTTTTCTTCAGTAAGAAAAAACCTAGTTTCATCACATACAAACCTTCACATATAAATTCTATACCTTAACAAATAAATACATATCATTCATACCTCTCATTGCTACCATTTTCACTCAAAACCTAGTTCTCACTATGCTTTTGCAGAGAAAACAAGGTTAACTCTGTATTTTAACCTTTTTTTCCCTCTTTCCCATACCCATTTCCAAAATTTTCACTTGTATTGCATTGCTAACTCACCATCCTACTTCCCCAATTTTTTAGGGACTTTTCCCTAACTCCATTCCATATCATTTATGTCCCTAAACCACTATATCATCATCCTCTGTTTTCCTAAATTTCACCTTCCCTTTCCTTCACATCAAGCTAGGGTTTTCTTTTGCTGAAAAACATCATGGAAGGTGAGAAGAGAAATTCTAACAAGGGAGGTCATCATTCCAAATTTGATCCATCTAGTTTGTAGGAGATCAGTGCTTCTCCCTATGTCAATAAATCCTCTGAAGGCACTGGTTGTTTAAGATTTTGCGAAAGAGTTCAAGAGGTAGGCTGTCATGCACAATTGACAAGCCTTGTTTCCACCAGCTTTAGGAGAGATAAATATAATATAACAAGGATTGAATTCACTATATCAGCAGATTCTATAGCCTCAACAATAGGTATCTCGAACCATGGAAAAATCTGGTTCAAAGAGATGGATTTGGACATCGAGAATTATAGAATCTTCTTAAAACCACATTACAAAGATGCTCCTGAATACATCGTTCCCTTCAGGCATTAACTTGAAAGGTATGCCCCTTTGAAGAAGCTGATCATGAGTTATTTTACATGTGAAGGGAGGTTCTTAAGATTGTACCAATACCACATAAGGCTATTGATGCATTTCATTGTTACCAAGCACTCAATTTGTTGCATTATCTATTCAAGAGTTTGGTCAAAATGACTAAAAAGTACAAAGTTAAGGCCAGGATCACCAAAATAATTTTTTCCACCATGGTTTGGTCAAGGTTATAGCCTTACATGAGCTCTCAAATATCAATATGACCTAGGAAACATTCATGAAGTTATTTGCTTCTACGCCTACTACTAGTCCACCTATTATTCAGAGTATACCATCAGTATCAACAAAGCCACAGGAGGTTGGCCCTTCAAGAAGACAAGAAGAGGTTCTTAAGACGCCAAGGGATGAAGTCACTCAGATGTATGAGAAGGGTAAAAGGATGATTTTTCCTCCTATTATCACTAAAGGTGTGCTTTCAGCTGAACCTACAATTGAGCAAGTATTAGGAGAAAACCATGGAGAAACCACCTATGCATGAGTGTGAGTCACCCTTGCAGCAACATGAAGAGAAATCACCTTTGGAGGTTGACATGGAAAAGCAGGTGGTAAACAAATCATATGAGGAGATAAATAGGGAAAAATATGCAGAGATAGAAAAGCTCAAAGATAGCCTCTCAAGAGAAAATTTCATGATAACATTGCTACAACAAGAAAACATGCAATTGAAGGTGAAACAACTGCTCTTAAGCAAACCAAAGGCAAATCTTGAGGCAAATAAAGGTAAGGGAAAAGAAGTGATAAATTTTGATTAGTTTGAAGACAAAAAGTCTAAGATAAAGCCAAGGAGGCCAAGTACAAGAGGATTAACCAGGCAAAAAGAACAAGAAACAAAGTTATCTCCTCCATTAGGTCAACAAAGTTTTGAAGATTTAATTATTGCTGAGATTGAGAAAGACAAAGAGTTCTAGCTTGACAGGGTGAATGAGAATCTAGATAAGCTCTTAAAGAAGGTATAAATAAACAATAACCTCCAAAGGCATGTGGTGAGACACTACTTCACTAGGAACCAAATCGCTAAAATCGTGGTTAACAATTTGAAGAAAAGTCTTTAAGAAGCCCTAATTAAGCTAAAAGAAGAAGGAAAACTTGGATTTGCTAGCTGAGGCATCCCTAACTGTCTAGCTCATCATTCAAGGAAGCTATGGACCAAAATTCAACAACTTTTGAGCATTTTTGGTATTTTTTGTGATTTTTGGCAAATTTTGGAAATTTCACTCTTGCAATAAAAAAGGTAAAACCTTCCAATGATTAGATTGCTCTTTTACTTCAATATATTTCTTTACTTCTTTCTATTTATATAATGTGTTTCATGGATTTTAGTGAATGGTTAGTAAATCAGGGAGATAATACTAAAGTTTTAATGAAATTTAATGATTTTTTAATGAGTAGATTTCTTTAATAACTTATTTTTAAAGAAATTATAACAATAATTTTGTTTTAAAATTATGGTTAAGTTAGATATTAAAGTGGTGTTTGAGATCTCTTTGTTCATGCGTAAGAGATCTTTTCATATAAGCATTTGATTGTTAAAGTATATGGAGATATATATATTTTACCTTTATTTAGATTTAAACCTATAATATTTTGAAAAAAAGCATTAAAAAACCCCTTAAACAAACCCTGAAGAAAATTAGAAAATTTTCAATATATTATAAAAGTTAAAAGAATAGTATATCATTTTAAAATGACAAATGTAAAATTCACCTACTTATTTTTGACATGAACACTTACTATATTTTAATGATATATCTATACATCACATAATATGCAATAAATAAATTATTTAAATACTTATTTAAAAAAAAAAAACTCAAATCACATAATATATAATAAATAAATTTTTTAAATATTTATTTAAAAAAAATTAACTCAAAAAACATCATTGTAAAATATTATTTATATTTTTAAAATTAATAAAAGTTAACAAATATATAATTATATTAATTTAAAAAATTATGCTATCCAATAACACTTACAACTTTTTTGCGAAAACTTTTCTCAGAGATTGTTCTCCTTATAGTGCATATAAGTCCAAGTGAGAAGCCACATCATCTTAGCATAATTCACCCACATAGGATTAGTAACATTTGGGAATCACAAATTTTAACTACCAAAAATATTTTAAATAATCTTATTATTTAAAATAATAATAACAATAACTAATAAATATAGAATTATATTAATTCAAAAATTTTCCAATTTTTTCTTAAAATTGTTTTAAACTTTAGTTTAAAACCTACCTCAATTCTAGTTATCAAAACCCATAGGAAAATGATCAATTTCTTTATAAGCGAAAGATATATTTTGAGAAACTCATCATTGATGCGTCACATTGATGCGTGTTTATGTTTTACATGGGAGGAAATTTCTTTTTGGAAATACCTTTACCATAGTCATAATCTAAATGTCTTCAAGGGCCATGAATCGTTTTGTAAATTTCGGGTAATACTTTTACTATAATTTAAATGCTTTAAATAATTTTAAGGGTTGAAGTTATATATTTATAATTTTAAACAAAGGATAATTTCAAATTCTTGTAAAAAATTAAAAAATTTTAGTGATTAAATTTTTCGTTTAATTACGCCGAAAGGCGTTCCCTTTGCTGGCTTTAGCCGAATGTGACTGTTCTTGCAGCCAATGGGAGTGCTTTCTCATCGTCCTTCCAACCAGTGAAAATCTGCCATTTGGCACCTCCTCCTCTTACCAGCTCAGTTCCAAAATTCGAGGCAGTTGCTCCACCCTCCTGCGCTCACCTCCTTCCCGCGCGCGTCGGCTCCTTCACGTCCGTGCTGTTGTCACGTCGTCCTGCCTCTACTTGACTCCTAGCCGCATCACTGCAACACGCCTCCTCTCCGTGCTTGCGTCCCAACTCCCGCCCTCAACCCGGCGCCCTTCCACAGACCCAGAGTAGCAGCAACAAGAGGATTCTGCAGTTTTCTGTACAAACATCTGCCCTTGGCTTCCAAGGCATTTTAATCGATCGTGAGGCCGCGCGCTGTGGAAGGAGGCAGATATTCAAAAGGAGGCAGATATTCAGATGATGCTTGCTGCCGATGTTCATCTCGGCACCAAGACGTGGGGTTTTGTCTGCTGTGTGCTTTCGGTTTCTCTTTTCCATCTGAAATTTGCCTTTACGATTAAATGTGGAAATTTGGAAATTATAAAACTCGCCCGCTTATGATGCTCTGTTGTGTTTTTTGTAATTTATAAGAAAACACGTTACAGATGCTCCTAGATATGTTCTGGGTAATTAATCCTTTCTGTGCTTTATACTTTATGAGGGCCTGTGCACCGCTATTTTGTAAGCTTATGTCTCTGTGACTAAAATTTAATCTTCGCAAGACCCTTTTCTTCCGTTTAAACTGTGTTGATAACTTAAAAAAACCTTAAATATTGAAAAGATTTAGAGCTACTCCTTTTTCTTGGGTCTGTTTAGTTTAAAGACCTATGTTTTAACTTTTAAAATTACCTGGTTCTTGGAGGAGATTTTGCTTTTGCTCCTTTCTAACTGGTTGCCTTCTATTCGGTTAATAATTTTAAGTTTTGTGCTTGATTCGCAGCTTTTCTTTTGTGTGCAGTCACCAATGGCATATCTCTCTGCTGGTTTATTTCCTCCTTTCAGTATATATAAAAAGAGCATTTAACAGTACCATAACCCTGTCTTTGGCGGTGCAACACTTGAGAGTTGATGATATTTACTATCTGCTTACAAGGGTCAGAATTCTATTAATTTGTCATCAAGCTAATGTGAAATTTATACAAAGTTTAAACTACATCAATCCATTTGAATATATATCTTGTAGATTCATTACCTAAGAGATCTGTTATTACCTTTCCTAATTCATTAGTCCTCTAATATTTGGAACAATGTCACAGAGTTTGACTTCGATTGGGCAGGAAAGGAGCTTTATTATTTCGGCCTCAGTTAAACTTGGGGTTGACCCAGTTTGAGGGAGTTTGATCACCTATTCATGGCGGATCAAACTCTACTTGATATTTTCCATATTTTTCCAAGTTTTTCCTAATCGGATTCAAATTCTTGAATCGTTTACTTCACCCAGTTTTTCCCAATTTCGAGTTTGGTAAACTTTGATTTCGAATTTATGTTTCTATGCCCTCTTGGATGTGCATTCCATGAGTACTTGTTTATCTGCAACCGGATGTCTTGCTTTACGTTTATATATAGTATTTACTGAATGCATGGTATTTTACATATTCATCTCCCAATTTTGCATGTTGATTATAGGATCTGGCCTTTATTGATATTCATATTTTCCTCCGTTCTAAGTAGAAGTAAATGTGCCATAACAACAAACTCGAAATCCACTGAGAAATGCTTATTTATCTTTGTGCATTTTCACTTGCTTCCAGACCTGGGAAATTTTCAAGGTTCTCACAGCTTCTCTACACATTGCTTCTTGGGACTGTTTACTCAACTTTTGGACCAAGTCTTTGTTTAATACTGGTGTATCATATGTCATATGACACATCGAATACTGAATAACTACATATTTCACCCAGATTTAATGTATTAATTCATACACTACCCCATTTACCTTTATGAATAAAACTATCACTTTAGAAGTACAGGGCGTTTTAACACTAAGGTTGAACTGAGTACACCAAGAGCTATAAAGATAAAAAATATTGATGTTTTAACTTAGAACTCCAAGAATGTGCAGAGAAATTTGAAACAGTTACATTTCACTTCATGAAAATTTATTTCTGCTGTTTCATTTTTTATTAATATTTAATGCATTTAGATCAGTTTATTTCTGCTAAAGATAAAACCATGAAATAGAATTTGTTTATCTTAGAGTTGCAGAGACAAAATGGCTTGTCAGCAGGATGGTTGGCACTTGTCTTATTCTCCGAGAAGATAAATTTGTGTGATTTGAATATAGAATAAAACTGTAAAAAAGAGCTTGTTTATTTAAGAGGTGCAGAGACAAAATGGTCTGCCAGCAGCATAAATAGTACTTGTCTTCTCCTCTGAGGAGATACGTTTGTCTAATTTGAATATAGGTGTTTCTACTAATATTACCTTCAGTGAAATGTAACGTTATTATGCGGTTGTGTGGTCAGTTCTATTACATTATATTGCATGAAACAGGGCAGCTGCATTTTTTTGCATTGGTTTGGTTGTTGACATGCTTGTCATTACAATTATGTATTCTGTGATAAAAATTTTCCTGAATAGTTATTGTTATCACGTTATCATCAGCTACCCCTACTTCTAGTGAATTCAAAGTATAACTTGGATTTAAAATACCACATTATTTCAATTCCAATCTCTTTATTAGTCTACGGATATGTCTCATTACCCATCGATTTAATTCTAACACTCTTCAGAGATTTTATTTGCATCTCTCCCCTCTTCCTCATGTATAGAGGTGGGGTTTTTCGCGAAATTTGGTTGATAACCGATTGAATTCTACCCTCAACAGAAACAGGGCGCTTATCACCATCTCTGATAGCAGTGGAGATGAACAAAATATGGCCATTCACTCCTACCTAAGAGAAAACCTCCCATGACAGAACTTGTCATCTTGTCCTGGCGCCATGTTTGCTGAGAATGTTTGCTGTCAATATATGATGTCATTTTTACTTTTATTATTAATACAATGGATCAATACATGTCATTATTTTTTATTCTTATTTTATTTTATTAAAATAGCAATAGAGCTATTGAAATTGAAGGAAAGAAACAAGTAGCGAAGCATGACTTCCTCTCACTCAACTCTTCCATGCAGTCACACTGGAATACTAATACTAAGATTTAAGATTTATATGTTGGATTATTTTAATTTTTTTTATTAGCAAGAAGTCTAATTGTATGAATGTTACACACATTACATGTATCAGTAATATAGAATGCACCTCACTTCTGGACAATTACAATTTGGAATTAAACCATGGTCAATCAAACTTGAAGCTAGCTCATTGCATGCTTATGAACCAACACCCTCACTTGTTAATGATTACTTCCAAGTTCCACCAGTGACTTCTACATGTAGTGATGAAGTAACTAAGAATAGATTTTAGATTTATATGTTGGATTATTTTAAATTTTTTTATTAGCAAGAATTCTAATTGTATGAATGTTACACACATTGCATGTATCAGTAATATAGAATTCACCTCACTTCTGGACAATTACAATTTGGAATCAAACCATGATCAATCAAACTTGTAGCTAGCTCATTTCATGTTTATGAACCAACACCCTCACTTGTTAATGATTACTTCCAAGTTGAATCAAACCATGATCAATCAAACTTGTAGCTAGCTCATTGCATGCTTATGAACCAACACCCTCACTTGTTATTGATTACTTCCAAGTTCCACCAGTGACTTCTACATGTAGTGATGAAGTAACTAATGCAAATTCTTAGCCTCTAACCAAGGAAACACAAGATTCTTAGTCATATGGACATCATTTTTGCAATCTAAAATTCACGTGTAGAAGTGGATGACCAAAGTATTGAGGAGTGTTGTTCTTTCTACTTTGCGATCAATATGGACCAAATGATTTGAGATGTTCAGAATTGGGGAGCTTGGTATTAGCCTCCAATATTCGTTTGCAAAAGGTTCCAGAAGAAATTTTCAGCAATGCCCTGTCTATTCAGGTTTTGGATTTATCATCCACTTCAATAAAAGGATTGCCAAACTTGAACCAACTTCAACAGCTTCAGTTTCTCAACTTGTATAGCTGCTCCAAGCTGGTTGATCTACCTGACAGCCTCTGTAGTGTCCTGTCACTTAAAGGTTTGGATTTGTCATACACTCCAATAAAATCATTGCCTGAGAACTTTTGTAATCTATCTAGTCTTCAGGTTTTGAATCTTAATTCTTGTTTAGAGCTGCATGAACTACCGAATAATATAGAAGATCTTCAGAATCTAAAGGATCTCAAACTGGATGCATGTTTAAGTCTCGAGAAGATTCCAAAAAATCTTTCTCAGCTCACTTCATTGAACACTCTCATTTTTCCATTAATGGAGTCTACTTGTGCAATGAGTGTGGAAGATCTCTCAAGGCTCTCCAATGTCATGGAGCTGACAACGGTGGTGAAATCAGAAACTGCATTGGCCACAATGGATGAGATGAGAAGCTTAACATTAGAATGTGACAATGATGTTGATGCTGGTGCAGATAGAGATGGTGCAGCCCCTGAGCGTGGTATTCACAATGAAAGAGCAAATGTAATGTCAGAGGGTATTGTCGGGTTTTTTGGTGACCTGATTTAGAGTGTACAAAAACAAACTCTATGTTGGATTTCTCATGTTATAAATATGTGAAGCATTTTTCATAGTTATGTTGTTATTATTGTCATTTGAACATTGTACATATGCTCTGTAAAGCTTTGGGCCACTGGTTATTAAATAGCTTTGTTTTGTACTTAGTTGACTTCCTATGTTTCATTTATGCTATGGTCACTTAGTACATGTTTGCTTATTCTTCTTGTTATCTTGATAAATAGTCATTTGGATTGTCGTGAAATTGTTGTTGGCTGGGTTCTATTTACTAAGTTTTTCTGAACTTGTTAAAACTTAATGGTTTAGACTTTTAGCTTATGACAACACATCCATCAGAGGGCCCAACATTTTGGGGGGAATTCCACTATAGGTTTTGGCTGCTGACAAGCTTGACAACCTCACTCTGATCTCGTTTATTCCCAGAACTAGTGAGAAACCCACGGAAGAGATGCTCTTAGAAGTTTACAAGGTCCACAAGGATGGGTTAATACCCTGTGAGAGGACTAGCTTGAACAAGTCATTGAAGTGCTCATAACAGCGCTCATATGCACATCGATATTATTGCGCACAATGCCACTAAGGAGCTAGAGGAAAAAAACACTGCAATGAAAATTGCTTTGTAAGTTTGTATTTGAAGGTCTTAATTGCAATTTGCTGTATCTCTTCTTTCAAAGGATGTATTCAAACAATGGACGTGCCCTGGTTTTTTCCAAAGGTCACTTGTTTGTCGTCGTTCATTAGATGTCTTATCTTATCTGACCTTATTGCAGCCTTTTTCTCAATAAGGCAGAGATGATCTGTTGTACTACTTGATCCCTTGTATATTTTTGCACATATTGTATGTATAGTTATTTTTATAAAATAAGAAGTATCTTCTCAAAGAAAAACTGGGCAGCAAACTCAACTTCGAATTTCATTAAACGGAATATAATATTTAGTGAGACATGATACATGAACAACATGAAGCTTTACAACAACTATTAATCCATCTACACACTACCAACCAACTAACGACCAATCCATTTACACTCAAGTTATGGGGGTATATTAAAATTAAATAATCTACTAGCAATATAAGTGTATAAAGCGATTCATTTTAAATTAAATATCTTTACAAATTTTGTGAAGAGGAAGAGATAGAGAGAAGATGATCCATTGTGGCTGTTGGGCTTTCACGTGACGATGAGCTATCCGTCCATTAGCACCAGCACACCTGATGATGAGCTGTCCATTTGCACCAGCACACCTGCATTGTTTGGTTTGCATGTTTATGACAAGGATTAGCTTACGAAAGTAGCATGACAAGCATAGCGCAACTGAATTTGCTAACTGAACGAAGTTCGAACATATTGCACTACTGTCACAGTGCATCTAGGAATATTAGCATGTCTACGCCAGAATGCCACTTTTCCAATTTAAAACACATCGAAGCTGTCCACACTGATATACATACAATGGCAAAATCTGAATATCGATGCTTAGAAAATTTCTTAGGGTGAACCTATCTTTAGTGAGACAATTTCTTGGGGTGAACCTGTCTTTAGTACACCTCCTCTAGTCATGGGCTTAGTGTCTAACCTCTTCTAGGATCACCAGAATTGAATTGCTTTGTAGCCAATGGAAAAACTGGAAGCAGATTGTATTGGATTGGAGAAATCACTCTGCAACAATTACAAAGCATAGAGCAACAAACATAACACACAAGCAGATTCTCAGATTCATAAGAGCAGAGCATAAAATGATGAGAAAGTTGAGGCTAGAGGTTGATGAAAAAGCCCTAGTGACAGAAAGGGTGATCAAAGCACTCAGGGATTAACCCTGACCACTCATTTCAGTGAATTACATGATTTCTACACACAGAACAGGTTAGTTATTTTCCACCTTACTGTATCACAAAATTGATTTGTGCTAACATAATAACAAGTTCAAGAGGAGCTGAGAAAGCTCTAGCTGCAATTTCAATAAAGAAAGGAGCTCAATAAGATTATTTCGGTAAGGATTGCTTGGCAACAACATCAATCTGGTCATTTGGGGCCAAAAGGAATCACAAGGACCCCTACAAAAGTTGATCTCAGTCTATACTACATTGCTGTTTACGAAAGATTGTTTTGAATTCAGAATGGATCATAAGGCACCCATGCTCGAGGAAACTGCGGATGCAATACTATGAATTTTCCGAGATCATACAGGTTGTCACTAGGACATAGTATACTCGTACCATGACCTCCTACAAGTTTTCTTTACTTGGGTGTTTTCATGGAAGCTTTGATTCCTGGAATTTTTTCTCAAAACTAGAGGATTTTTCCAACGAAGAAATTCTTAAATTTTGCCTTAGTATTCCTCTCTTCTGACCCTAAATCTTAACCATAATGTACCCAAAACACTGCCATTCTTACAGGTATGGATATAAATTGGGCATGGGAACAAGCTGTTTAAAGGGGAGATAGAGAGAAGAAAAGAAATGCTCGATTATGTTTCTTATGCTATAAATATGTGAAGCATACTGATACTTTTGTTTTTATTATAATTGACATTTGAATTTTGGACATTGTACGTATGCTATGTAAAGCTTTGCGTTAATGAATAGCTCTGTTTTATTCTTACTTGACTGTTTGTGCTTCATTTATGCTATGGTAGTTCAGTACATATCTGCCTTTTCTTGCTGTTATTATGATAAATAGTCATTTAATTTGAGGCAAGGTTGTTTTTGGGATCTTGGATGTGCATTTACTGAGGTGTTTCTTAATTTGTAAAGCTTGACAGTGCATTCCCTAGATGAACCAGCATATGTAATGTGCATATGTGCTTGTTTAATGATCTGACCTGTGCTGTCTACAGGATACAACAATATCCTCCAGCTAGAAGTGTTTACCCTGGCAACTTTGAAATTGATCTGATGATAAGCTATTTAAAACCTCCATTTCATGAAAACTGACTATACTTTATTTGTATTAAAAAATAAGAGATAGATTTAATTCAGATATGACTATATTCCACTAGAGCTGTAAATCTTTGGGGTAGTGACTTCTGAGTTTTACATGTTTAGATTTCCATGTCAGAGGAAAATTCAAAGTACTCCATTAGATGGACTCATGAAAGATCCATTTCTTTGTACATTTCATTTGCAGGCTTCTCCTAAATCTGTTGATGAGGTCAATGGCATTAGAGATTCAAATAAGATTGACATCAAGGAGGAACAAGAGGTTTGTCTTATGAAATTTAATCTATCCACTAAACAGGAGATCTGTTTTTTTTATCCATTTTGTTGGTATTTCTGTTGCTAAAAAACAATGAAGTGTAAATTATTTTTGCTTTGACATTTCATTGAGGTTTCGTAGTTATTGTTACCAGCCTGTGAGTTGTATTAAGCCTAAACAGATGATCTCATTTAGACATTTCGATTCCAATTCAGTTTGTTTCTTTTTCTCTAGAGTTTTCATGATGAGTAATTGGTGCTCTCTGGTGAGACCAAATGCCCCTTACAGATGGGCTTCTATTCACTCTTCTAATTCTTAGGATGTACAGGTGGACTTGACAACCATTCCTACAGCTGAGAATTCAATAAAAAATGTGCAGAGGTGTGAATAGAAAGGCCATGGAAACATGTCAAAATCAAATCATGAAGAGAAGGGCCATCGAAATTTGTGAAAATCAAATGGGGAAGAGACGAGGCATGGAAATATGTCAAAACCGCGAAGACGCTGGGCATGTTCATATGGATTTGCCAGAAACGTGAGAAAACATGAGAAAGACAATTTTACACATCCCTAGAAAGGGCGAATTCATAAACCGTTTGGTTTGAAATATGCATATATTAAAGCTATCTGTGTGTGATCAATTGGCTGATGTAATGTAAAGGCACTTCTCTTCTTTACCTCAGCGTTCAGAAAGACAATTTTACATTTAAATGGGCGAATTTATAATCCTATAAATTCAAGCATGGAAATATGAATAAAATAATGTTCAACCTATGACTGTAAATACCACAATACTCTAAGACTCGTAGGAGATGTGCTCACTGCTCACTACTGCAATGGATTATATCCAGTGCAACTTCAACTCTAACTGGCTTGAAGATGGGAATAGTGAGAGTTGAGCTGAAATGCAAGTCCTCATCACTGCTGGAGGTAGTTCTAATACTGAAAAGTGACAATAAAATGTTGCCTTTCGTGATAAAATTTTCATGAGAGGGGGGTAAAGTCCTTCCCTTTGAATCATACACAAGTCATATGTTTCCTCGGAATGAGTCATCCTACCAAAGCTTCTTGCAAAACATATATGGAAGCATGTACCAAACAAGGTCCCTCTAGCAAAATATTGCAGTGCTCAAAACCCAACTGCTTATGATTAGTGTTGAAATTTTTTCCAATTTTTTCAGTCGTCAATATTTCCAAGTTGTTCCAAGTTTTTCAGGTCCAACTTTATGCTTGACGATATTTTCTGCAAGATTATGCTGGACGATATTTTCCCCAATATTCCCGATAGTCCATTTCCGGACCCTCCACTCTATATTCCCCAACATGATATTTGCAACATTTTTGTGATACTTCAGACTTGCTTAGTTGAAAGGGCTAGTGGTTTAGTTATAACTACTTGAAAACAGTTGTAATAGCATCAATTAAGTAGCACATTAATTATGACAACTAATAAAGTAACAGTTGCATATTGTTTAAATAGAGGCTCACTATTTCCCATATAGTAGTTGTTGCCCAGACTAGGACCAATATATGCAGTTGATAAACGTTTAATGATGCATAAGGAAAGCAAGGGGGAGTTCACACGTTTACCCAGGAATTAAAGTTGTTGACGATGCATTTCTGCAACTCGCTGTAAGAAAATTATCTTATATTCTAGAATAGATGCTTCCCTTGCCTATACGTTAACATGGGGTTTTTGTGCCATCGGCCATAATTAGCATGGGATTTTATTGTCTTTGGATAGATGTCGCTGGCTTCAGTTCGAAATGCCTTTTTGTGAGTCTATCCTATTCTACTAAATCCTATTATCGAATTAATTAAACGTTAAAAATAACTAAATCATACTTAAAATTTGAATTTATATATTTATTTTATTTCCAAAAATTGAATGCTATCATACAAAAAATATTAGAAAAAAATATAAAAACAAATAAATTAATTAATTTAAAAAAAATACAAATAAATGAATAAAGCAAAATATGAATAGATAAATAAAAATAAATAAAAACAAACGAAATAAAATAAAGATAGAATTACAAATAAAAATATAATATATAAAACAAAAAAAAAACTATTTAAACAAAAAAAAAAAAACATAAATAAATAGAAAAAAAAAATTCAATAAATACATCAATAAAATAAATAAACAAACAAATAACGTAAAATAAAATAAATTACATTTTACTAATATTAAATTAATAATTATTCTTTTTATTAAAATAAATATTAAAATTTAAAATTAATTTTATCAGCTTTGATCATTTGCTTTACTCTTTTTTAAATAAAATAGAATGAATTTTATTATTTGAGTCAAACTTGCCATTATTTTACAAACGCCTGGTAGGAATTATAGTTTCTATTTAAAGAGGTTATTTGATTAGGTTTTCCATCTTATTCTAATGATGCCTCACACTGGCTGGTTCAACACGCGTCAACCTAATCTATTCTAATGTGATTTTCGCAAAGACATTTAGTACATTTGCTTCACTCTTTCTAAAATAAAATAAATTACTTTCTAATTGTTTGAGTCAAATTAGCCATTTCAATCTTACTCTCTCTACTATTTAGTATTTACTTAGTACTATTTACAACTTCAATCAATGTTTTTCTATTTCTGTATATGCTTACGTTTCAAATTGTGATGTGCATATATCATTTCAAATATGATTAACAATAATTTCAAAAAAAAAAAAAACGCTTCGAATATTACAAATATGCACTAGCAAGTCACTCTTTACTAATCTTAGGCAATTTTAATTTGCTGTTTCAGGCTTCAATATCTACGATTTAGTGTTTACTTAGTACCATTGACAATTCCAATCAACGTATTCCATTTGCTTATTCGCTTATGTTTCAAACTGTCATGTGCATGTGTCATGTCAAACATGATTAGCAATGAGTTGAAAAAAAAACTTGGAATATTCAAGATATACAATTGCAAGTAGCATACTTCAAAAACTAATTTACAAATATGCTTATTTGACATTACTATTTCCTTTCCTTTTATACCTACAAACCAACATCCTCTCCTAACCTATTTTGTGCCTATGCCTTGTTTACCATGGAAATAATTCAACATGCCCTATTCCAAAATATATGTTCCATAGGGAAAGCCTTTAAACTACTCATTGTCAGGAACGTATTTGCAAAAATTGCAATTGTAAAATTAGTCAAGACTAATAAGATTCATCTTAATATCTAAACTTTAAATCAAATTCTTCAAGAAAGTCGTTCTCAAGTATTGTTTCTTAAACGCTCATTCACACAGCTCCTCCTTTCGGCGTTCCTTTGCACCTCAGGTGCAATTGCTAGTTCACTATGTTTTTTCTACTTTACTCTATTTTTGAGTTCCAAACTTTTGGTTTATTTCATTGATTTTAGGGGATGGTTAATGAAAAGGGAGATAATAAGAAAGTTTTCATGAATTTTAATGATTTATTAATTTTTAATAAGATTTTTTTAAAGATAATATAATAATATATTTTACATATTTTTAATATAATGTTACATATTTTTTTCAATATATTATAAAAGTTAAGAGAATCATATATCATTTTAAAATAAAAAATGTGGAATTCACCTACTTGTTTATGACATGAATACTTATTATATTTTAAAAATATACCTATACTTCACATAATATGACGCATATAAATTTTCTAAATACTTATTCAAAAAAGATTAACTCAAAGAAAAACAATGCAAAATATTCTTTATATTTAAAAATTATTAATAATTAACATACATATAATTGTATTAATTTAAAATAATTGTGGTATCTAGTATCACTAACAACTACTGCTATTTTTTTTTTCAAATATATTTTCCTTGTAGTGTACATAAGTCCAAGTGGGAGCCATGTCATGATAACATGATTCGCCCTATTATGGCTATGAATGCACAACCACAAGGAGTTGTTGCTCCATGATCTTTTCCCTAAATATCACCAAACTATAAGAGTATGCAAGGCATAAATCAAACAAGCAAACACTTTTCTCATACAATATCATACATCCATACATATCCATTCAAGAAGGTGGGTGAATGAGGAACTTGACCCCTCATAGGCTGATGACGAATGTTGATCCTGATATAGATCAATAGAGATTCACCTTCAAATGAGCATCCCACTCCACACAATCCTTTATCCTATATCATGCACACAATCACCACCAAACAATGACACTTTCCTTCCACAAAGAGTAGATTATCTCATACGACAAACCAACATGATTATAATCAACAAAATGACGATTACATAAGAGGGGGATCAATAAATTACATTAATAATCAAAATTGATACATGATATACCCTCAACACAAGGGAATCTATTTCTCCAACTTGGTAGCCTAGCCTCCTCTTGCCTCACAAGACCAGAGCTCTCGCGCTATAGGGTAGACCTTAGATCTAGCCACTTTTTTCATGATAGGGTCAGATTATATAGGTTCATTCTATCCTCTGGGAGAATGTATCTAGACACCTAAGACCTTGAGAAATTAGGAAAGTTCTATAATAATGGACCCATAACTAACTCATACATAAGTTGGTCAAGTTGATCTATTTGGGAATTATAAAATATCGAACTTTTTTCTCAATTTTGAGTTTTTTCTAAATTATGAAATAATTATTATCTCATAATTATAAAATTGTGACAATATAATTATGATAAATAAATCAATTATGAAATTTCGCCCTTTTAACATGGAATAATTCCCTTGTTAGACCAATATGAGTAAAAGCAAGGGTGAAAGGTGATGCATTCTGGCCAACAAATGAGGTAATTTGAACTTGGGTTTCTCTCATTATGGTGGAGTGGTGAATAGGTTTATAAAAAATTCCCCTTAATGCATGAGGTCAGAAGAGAAAACGATGGTTGAAATTCATTATAAAAACTAGGAGCTTAAAATGGGAGGAAGGAGCAAGAACTGCAAAGCTGAATTGGAGGAACTGAAGTGTTGAGGTCTCAACCCTACTAATAACATCCCCGAGTTAGGCATTCTCATGCATGATCATAAAGAGGAACTAAACATGGACACTAACTATACACTGTGGATCCATGACATGAAGTGTTTGAACATGAACATGAACAATACATAGTGGATTCATGTGAAAGACTATAAATATCATAGCAACCATTAAATATAATGTGAATATAAGTCATAGTATACATCAATAATACTATGGACATATAAAAGAGAGGTTCCCCAGAGTAGCCCTCAAAGTACGTAATTGATACATAACTCCAATGCATCCTAGGAAGGGTGCCATATAAGAGGGAGATGTCCCTAATATCACAACAAATCCTTGTGATTAGCTCCCTTTTTTGTAGAAAATATACGTAGATTCAACTAATAATTGTAATAGGATAAAACATTATACTTGAATCTACTCTACCAATTGTAGAAACCAATTTAGATCTTGAAATCAAAAAACATGAAAGAGAAATAATTTCAATCGCACAACAAAAATATTTTCCTGGGAAAAGCCTCAGCTAAAATCCCCGCTATCTATATATTTCACAAGCCAAAGAATATGAGAAGATTACAATGCTTTTCTCCAAGCTGAGAAACCTCTGTACTATCTCTATCTATCTCAATGATTCCTAGACAAGCCTCGTTCAATACTTAACCAATTTCTGGCTTTCCCAAGTCCATATTTCCTTGTGCAGTTTCCTTGGGTAATTAGGCCATGTTAATTAGGGAAATTCCCAATCCATACTGTGCAATCCATTAGGGGCCTTCCTATGACTGCATGCAAAACTTGTATAATTCATATAATTATACAAGTGTTAGTACACTATCCTTGAACTCCAATCTCAACTGGGTCTTTCTCAAAACTGACATGCATGAGTTATTTATGAGTGAATTATCAGTTAAATGGTTGAACACATGAAGCGACACCCCACTATCTAACCTCCTACTTGTTCCTCCATCAGTTAGAACTAGTTTAACTGAATTTAACTCAAATAATTTAAGTTAATTAGTTACAACTCAAAATAAACTCAACCAGGGCTCCTATAATGTAGGAGACACTCTACATGCCTCTAGTTTGACCCTCAAATCGAAATAAATGAACCCTCTAAGTCATCCTAACTTATTTAACTTGTACAAGCTTTCATGTGATGTGGAATTAAAATTTATTCTAATTTAATTCAAGGGAAAATTAAATTAGAATCCTTTCTTGGTGCCATTTTCAAAATTCCCTCTCAGCAAGTAAGGGATTGTCTAATACCCTGATCCTGCCTCTATGGAACTAAAATTTTACTCTTGACAGTTCCTTCGTCAAGATGTAGGCGTCTTGCTCCTCTATAGGAATTTACTCTAATAGCATAATCTACCTCTGCACACAATCTATGAGATGGTGATACTAGATGTCGATATGCTTGGACCTATCATGAAAAGCTGGATTAAATGATAGTTTGATGCACCTCTAGTTATCACGATAAATCCCCAATGGATCCATCTGTTCACCAAACATCTCAACAAGAATCTTCCTCATCCAGATAGACTCACAAGGTTCTTGACTAGCAGCCATGTACTCTACTTTTGTTGAAATGAGTGCACCTGATCTCTGCTTCCTACTATACCATGAAACTGCTGTTGACCCAATACTGAAGATGCCCCCTAATGTGATCTTCCTATCAGATGGACTCCCTACCCAATCTGCATTTGTGAAGCCTTGAAGCTTTGTTCCCTCTATATGTATGTACTAAAGACCAAACTAAGTGGTGCCTCTGAGGGATCTCAACACCTATTTAGCTGCCTTCCAATAGAGCTTGGTTGGCTTAAGAATTGCTTGACTACGCTGGTTAACCGCATAACATATGTTCAGTCGTGTGTTCACCAAGTACATGAGTGAACCCATAAGCTTCCTGTAGATGGTAGCTTTTACCACTTCACCTAAAGTACCATCTTCCTTCCTCCAATTCCCTGTTAGAGGAGTCTCCATGGATTTACTACTCTCCATGTGAAACTTCTTCAGTATCTCATTCGTATACTTTACCTGAGAAACAAACAATTCCCCATCTCTTTGCAAAATTTCCAAACTAACGAAATAATGCAAGAGCCCAATGTATTTCACCTCAAATTCTCTTACAAAATCCTCTTTGCAAGAATTGATCAACTTCTCATCACCTATCAGAATCAAATCATCGACATATAATACTATAATCATTAATTTACCTTCTACCACAATATGGTAAAGGTTCGCATCTGCTTCACTTTTGGTGAAGCCCAACCCGGTGAAGTAGTTTTCGATCATGGGGTGCCAAGCACAGGGTGCTTGTTTCAGTACATACAACACTCACTTTAGTCAGCATACATGTGGATCTCTATCGAAGGTCTCAAATACTTTCGAATTCTCTATGTACACCTCTTCTTTAATCACTTTGTTGAAGAAATTTGTCTTTACATCCATCTGATGTATCTTCCATCCCTTATGTGTTGAAAGTGTAAGAATATATTTGATTGAAGAGTACCTTGCTACTGGAGCAAAGGTATCCTCATAATATACTCCCTCTACTTGAGAGAATCCCTTGGTCATAAATATGGACATGTGTTTCTCCACACTCCCATCCGCTGCTTGCTTCACCTTGTAGATCCACCAAGGTCCTACGACTGACTTTTCCTCCAGTCTTGGGACAAATTCCCATGCATTGTTTCTAAAAATGGATTCATACTCCTCTACCATGGCATCAACCCATACTAGTTTATGCACTTCTTCCTCGAATGAGGATGGCTTAGTCTCTACACTCTTGCTCATAAGATTCATTTAGCTAATGTATCTATTTGGGAACCTTCTCTTCCTGCGCTATGATGTGGGTGCTCCCACATTCGATCTAACATCACGCATAAACCCGTGAGCCTCTTTGGTGCACTTCCTTTCATATTTGGATGTATTTACTTGAGTGGGTGCTTCCACTCCCTTTTCCTTTGCTTGTGGTTTATCTACATCTTAGGGTTCTTCTTTTGGAGCTAAGAACTCCTCAACTACATGCATATGAATCTCCCTCTCAAGGGAAATTCACATGTTCTTTCCTTCATCGAATTTCATATCTCTACGAGCCACTGTCATCTTGTGAGATGACAGGTACACCTGATAGTTGTGAGGTGTATCAGTGTACCCCACAAATATGCCCAACTCAGTTGTCTATTATAGCTTTTTCTATGCATCTTTGGTAACATGACAGTAAACCGATGAACCAAAAATTGTAAAGTATGCCACATCTAGCTTCTTACCGAAAAAGGCTTCTTCTGATGTACTCATGCCAAGTATTCGATGAGGAATTTTTTCTGCACATGCACAACTGTGTTGCATGCTTCTTCCCATAAGTGCAACGATAGGACTTGATCATGTAACATCGCATGTGCAAATCCAACAATTCTTATTTTCTTCCTTTCTGCAAGCCCATTACGTTGTGGGTTTTGAGGTGTTACCAAATCTCGTCGAATGCCTTCTATTGCACAAAAGTCCTTGAATTCATTCGACACATATTCTCCACCATTGTCACTCCTAAGAGCCTTCATCCTCTTGCCTTTTTCTTTCTCAAGAAGTTCTTTGAACTCACAAAATTTTGAGAACACCTGGTCTTTCTTCTACATTAAGAATATCCCACTTACATTAAAAATCATCTAAAAAAATCACATAATACCTGTGCTTGGAAGTGCAAGCTGTTGAGAACGGTCCACACACATATGAGTGAACTATTTCAAGAATCTCTTTCGCCTGAATTTCCTTTTCATGAAAGGTGGATTTGGTGTACTTCCCCAATGTACACCCTTTTCATATATCACGTTGCTCAAGTGCACCATTGGGAAGTTGTAACATCCTCTTCTCACATCTACCAAAGTAACTGGCCAACTGAGGTAAACATGTGACGAGAGGCTACTAATGTGATATTAAACCTCCTAGATGACCTTAAGGAAGTGGAACCGATGGAAATAACAAAAACACACCTTACAAGGCATCATTGACATCCCAGGAGGTAACACAACCCTCTTGGGCCCTGTCCCTTGAGGGGGGATTGGTTTTTAGCCCCTTTAAGGCTTTGTCGCGGGCTTGTAAGGGCAAGGGAGCGACTATAGACCCTATAGTTGTGGGCTATCCTTGTAAAGGTAGTGGCTAAGGCCCAAACAATGAATTTTCAACCTATAGCTTTGGGATTTGTGCCACATTTTTATCCCCTGAGCCCATATCACTGCCCACAACTTCCGCTAACTTTAGGAGAGGGTAAATAACATTCAAAAAGAATATGGAAGTAACCACATCAACGATAACTCATCCGACCCCACCCTGCCATTACAGGCATTTCATCAAACATGTCACAAACATAACATCTACATGTATAAACAACAGATTTAAACAAATGGATCTCTTTCTTATCTGAGAATGGATAAGAATAACATCTCCCCTACATTATAAGCTATAAATTAATCAATTTAACCATATATACATTGTGCATTCATTCACAAGTACCACCTATACACACACTACTTGCACAACGTGTGCACTACATCACATGTACATGACACCACCCACAAAAAATGTACACAACGCCAAACTTACACCACACCACATGTACAATGTGTACACAATACCACATGTACACAACACCACATGAACGAGATGTACATGACACCATATGTACACAACACCACATGCACGACATGTACATGGCACCGCTTGCACACAACACCACGTGTACAACCTGTACACAACACCATGTGTACAATCATGCACACAACACCAAATGCACATAGCACCATACATACATCACACACACAACACCATATGTACATGGAATTTGATATTCAACATGTACATAGCACCACATATCCAACATGTACCTATCACCATCTATACCTGGAATTACATATGCAACATCATATATACAAAATGCATACAACATCATATGTACAAAATAATACATATGAAACATTACACATCACCATAGGTACAATCATTGAATATTCAACATGCACAACATATACACAACAATAACACTTCAGATCCATAGACCACACATTGACCCCACAAGAAACCTAACTTCTAGTTTCTTTCCACTATCAATGCTTATCCTAGCATGTTGCAAATCACACTACTTTCACTTCGTTGATATACCCTTCAGCATTACCTGTCCATAACATAAACATAGGCATAATCCAATAACATAACATTAAATCATACCCACATGAAATTTACCTCATAGGTATATCATAGTTACTCTGCCACTTAATTCCTCATAGCCAGGAACCTCTTCATGCCATTCACCTACATAATCAATCATTCCTCCACAATAATGATCCTTGAAAACCCTGTCATACAATGACATATATACATACATATAATAATTAGCAAAACAAAATCATGATCGTGTCAGACAACATCATACATACATAGATATATACATATAAACCATCAACATAAAACCATCAAGATCCATGATGACCATGTCAATCAACGACATACATACATACATACATACATACATACATACATGTATACATATGTAAACATCAACAAAATCATGATCACAACACAATGGATAGATATCATAAGTTCTAGGTTAAGATAACTTCATTTTTTGTGCACAACATGCACAACATTGAGAACAACAATTCCCAACATAGCTAAGGCATCTAACACCTCATTCATTTTACCATTTCCGTTTCCTTTCTCATGTTTGTATTGGCACCATAAATTTACCACAATGGACCCAACCAATCCAACTGAATGTCATACTCTTACCTTCTTCTACACTTACTTAGGCACTGAGCTTCATTCATGTCTTACATTACCTGTTGGGTACCACAAAGCTCTCCCCAAGCTCCATTAACTTTCCTCTTTCCAAACCAATTTTCAAGGCTCTCAAACAAAAGGCAAGAAAAAAAACGAACAAGAAGAAGACCATGAGAACCAAAAGCAATACGACACCTCAACAAAGTGGCATATATATGCACTAGACACAATCAAGACCAAAAATCAAGTGCCAACAAATCAAAATAACGAAAGCACAAAAATTTACAACAAACACCATGACTCAATCCCCATGGTTCCCAATACTTACAAGGAAATATCAGCTTGAGCCTTCTTATAGATTTCATGGTAGTATCTTTTTCCATACAATTCCCTGCATCATACTGCCATAACTACACAACTGTCAATGCATAAATAAATATACCAATATACTTGTTATCTTACCTTGTTGTGCCAAGCACACTGACCTGTAATTGAACACACATGTTAGCCATATGTATCAACATCAAGACAACATATCTATCAATTCGAAATAAATTTTTACCAAGACTAACCACCATTTCATAATCCATTGGTCAACTCACATTCATCGTTCATAATATCTAATGCTACAACTATCACTTACATACACTCAGGTACATATCATCCATCCCAACACGTGTGTTAGTACAACCATCTTAAAACAAGACCATTTCGTCATGCAATATTACAGACACATATACTCATATCATGCAATTAATCAAACATTCAAATAACTTGCAAACATACCATGCTAAATAAATCAACTAGATGATGTAATAGAAACCAAATCACTCAGACACCAAATAGATAACATAATCAAACAATTAAGCATCAAGTACACGACATAAGCAAACTCATACCTTGATGTATCTTAGGGGAGGCTATATTATCTGCACAATCAATTTATATTAGCACAATATAACTTCACGACACATAAACTCAACCTAAATAAGGTCATGATATCCATAATAGTAAATAGCTTCCAAGTTCAGATCGTAGTCTCAAAAACAAACTTCATTCAGACATATCAATCACATATGCACAATTAGTCTATATTAATGCAAAAAAATATCATAATTAGTTCAAATCATACTTGAATGTCATAACCATAACGAGTTTCATGGGCCAATCCAATTTTAGCATAATACATATAACATCAAAATCTTAATGCAGTAACCCTAATCATCAAGTTAACTCAGCAACAACATATAACATAATCATCGAGCTAACTACAAGTTAACATATAACATGCTCATCAATGACACATAACATAACCATCAAGTTAACCAATCATAAACAACAACAAGTTAATCATGTAACATAATCATCAAAAAAATATAACATAATGATCAAGTTAATATCATGGCTAACTAACGAACACATGTGCATATAATCACACTAGTTAACTAGCCTCTAGTAATATGAGATTTGACCTCCTTGTTGAGGAGGTAAATCCCCTCTGCGGACAGAGGCGATCCCTACTAGCCCAGCAGGGGTCTAGCAACAATCAAACAATGTTATGACGCAAGCTCCTAGCTACGAATGAAAGACTTGGGATAGAAGCCTACCTGGATTCCAACGCCACGATCTGAAGAAGAAACGTCCCCGTTCCTCAGCCTCGGCAGATCACAATCCCTCCACGAGCTCCGCGGATGAACACCTGCACATGGAAGAAACGAACAGATACAAGCATAGAAACCAGCATACGTAACTAAACATCAGTAAGAAAGGATGTTACTCGCATTAACATGATGGAAAACAGAGTGGAACCATAATCATAATCATCTATTAAATAATAAACGAAGAGAGATTACAACCAAGTTCTGACGTCGCGGTCTCCTTCAGATGGGTCTCCAGTCGTCCACGTCTCGCAAAGCTCGCCAAGGAAAGGGAAAACCTCTCCGGAGTCTCTTGACAATGGTCTCCTTACTTGAGTCAGCCTTAAGGGAAAGAGGGGATTCTTTACAACACAAAGGCTTTTGGGAATATGGAGATTCAGAGCTTATGCACTTCAAGACTAGCTTGCCATGGAATTGAGCAGGCTTTTATAGATGGGGAAGGAGGGAGTTGGGATCCCTATTATTATGGGATTGGCCCTATCAATAAGGAAGGTTCCATGGGAGGTGGCAAAACCACTTCCCTTCCATAGAACTCCCGCAGCCAAACCTCCCAACTCAAGATAGGCAATGGTTTGTGAGTTTGCTGGAACTCAACTTCCGCCATATTTATTTAAAAAACAGTCCCTAAATTGGGTGCTACCATCGTTCTATTATCGCAGCGCCGCCAGGCGGACTTTGTGTGCAGATTTTCCATTGGCGCGAGTACCGAACCGCCCGCCCGATGGCCACGTTGCAAGGGATGTTTTTCATGATTTTCGCAAGGAGATGTCTCAAGGGAAAATGAAAGCCTTTATGCTTAGAGGAATGCATCGATGGAGTTTTCAAGGCATGAAAATGTTCAAGAAGCGTGAAAATGTCCTTCCACAAAGTGACTGGGAATGGTAGGACGGTGACAAATTCTCATCAGGTAACATCAAGGACTCAAGGAAGTAGAACTGCAAACAAAAAACACACCTTACACTGCATCAATGACACCCCAAGAGGTAACCCAACCTTCCAGGGCCCTGGTCCCCTAGGGGGGACTAATTTTTAGCCCCTTTGAGGTTGAGCCACAGGCTTTTAAGGGAAAGGGAGTGACTCTAGACCCTAGAGTCGTGGGCTAGCCTTGTCAAGGTGCGGCTAAGGCCCAAACAAGGAATTTTCTGCCTTTAGCTCAAGGATCAGTGCCACAATTTTAGCCCCTGAGCTCAGGTCACTGCCCAAAACATCCTGTAAATTTATGAGAGGGTAAATAACATTCAAATAAACATATGGAAGCAATCACATCAACCGGAACTCATCTGAACGCACTTCTCCATGATAGGATTTTCATCAAACATGTCAGAAACATAACATTATAGGTATAAACAACATATTTGAACAAAGGGGTCTCTTTCTTATCTCAAAAAGGCTAAGAAGCATTGTTTGTTGTGAAACTAGCTCCAAAAATAGAAGAAAAGAGATATCAACATCTTAGAAATAAACCACTTCGAGGGGGAAACCTCCGATACATTACATGAATGAACAATTCTTGAATGATACAAATGACAAAACCTCCTTTCTATATATAGGAGTCCATGGGGCCATAATGTAATCCTAGCTGACCTAATAATAATAATGTAAGGGCACAATAATAACAAGATGGGGGTTACAGGGGTACAACAATAACAATAAGGGGGGCTACACTAACATAATAAGGGACTACACTATTAATATAGGGACTTAACATTGCTCCCCTACATTATAAGCTATAATTTAATCAATTTACCATATACACATTTTGCATTAATTTGCAAGTAAAAACATGGAGAGATCCATACCTCATCATTGTCACAATACATTCTCATAACCAACATAACACCATCATATATACCATGGATATATCAACAATATAATCCATATATATTCCAATGCATATATGCATAAAATACCATGGAAATGAACCTTTCATTAATGAATGCATAACCAACCCAGAATGGGACTTCCACGTTCCACCTGACCATAGACATGGTTGAGCCAAATATCACTTCAGCTAGTCACACCTGTGCTATATTCCAAGCATGAATGTGGGACTTTATCAAACACATCAATCAACACCAAACCAGGGCTCTTGAGACCAAACCATCTCAATCCCAAACCAATGATTCCACCTCATGGTCCGACATCACTAACCATCATGGATTGGTCTCCATCCAAGCTACTCCCGGGCTCCAGAGTGTTTGTTCCAACCAGGCTCCAAGGCTAGTAACTCAACCCCAGCTGTTCCCGGGCTCCGGAGCGTTTGTCCAACCAAGACTCCAGGACTAGTAATTAAACCCACCTAGGGATCTAGAGCATTTTTCCAACCAAGGCTATAGGACTAGTAACATAACCCAACAATTGTCTGTTGGGCTCCAAAGCATTTGTCAAACCAAGGATCTAGGAACTAGTAACTCAAATCAACAACTAAAGGAACCATGAGAACCAAACATAAAAAATAAATGGAAATAAACCCACAATTAGCATGGTTATCCAGGAAATGGAAAGGATAGGAAAATCCATTGTCAATCCCAACTATCCTGCATGCCCATGACAGATCATAATCAAGAAACTACATGCAATTCCATGCATACCAAAACTAGTGAGGAAATAGTACATGCAACTCGGTACCTGCACTCAGAACCTACTATAGATGTTGATCTCGATTTCCTTTGTGATTTCCTACTCTTCCTTTGCTTTCTTGATCCAAATATCTAAATATGCCACACTCTCCAGGAGTGCTCCAAGAATAATCTAAGTGTTCAAGAGTACGAGAGAGAGAGAATAATGGGAGCTCCAAAATTGAATAGATCAAGCCTTACCTATTGATCCTTAGAAGCATTTTTATTAATAAGGCCTCTAATTTCTTCATTTTCCATTATGTTCCTTCATTTTCCTCCTCACATGCAACCTATGACCTTTCACCTTCCTTTTCTCCTAATTTCTATTATTTTCATAATTAAAATGCCAATCAATGCCTCATGCCTTTGCCAATTTCCTTAGCCATAATAAACCAAATGAAAACCCTCTAGGATTTTTTTCCCACCATTTAGCTTGGAATACGTGTCCCATCAACCATGGTCTTATATATATTTTTACATAGATTTTTACCAGGGCTGTTACAGAAGTCCTGTAGAAATTTTCTGCATGATCTTCAAAGCTCCGTGGTGTAGATGGCCCAATATTCTATGTCATAACTCATCAATGTATCGGTTCTCCACCTTCTCTTCTTTCCTACTCAAGGCAACACAATCTTCAATTTTTAGAGGTTCTTCACTTGAACCTCGATCTTCTTCACTTGTCCCATGGTTATGTGATGAAGGAACACCTTTCCTTTTCTAAATATCACATCATAGCCACAATCTCCCAACATAGCAACTGAAACCAAGTTCTTTTTCAAACCAGGAACATACATGACATCTTTCAATGTGAGAGGAGAACCATAATCCCTTTGAAATGGAATTGGTCGCACTATACCCCCCATCATCACCCATCTCGATGCGCATCTTAAGATAATTATCCTCCAAGTTGCTGAAGAAATATTTGCTGCTATTCATATGGAATGAGGCTCCACTATCCAGGTATCACACAAAACCCATCACCGATGACACCATGCATGTGATGAGAGTTAAATAAAAATTGAATTGTGAATCAAGTGCTTCACCTACAGCTCCTCCCAAGGGATTCTTATCGGCCTTCTCATGTATACACTTTGTGGCATAGTCTCCCAACTCATGACAATGAAACATTTAATCTTCAACACTTATTTCTTCTTGTTAGCCTAACTAGAATCTGATTTGGAATGGGATGAATTCCCTTTCCCTTTATTTTCCTTTCAAGCCAAGGCACAATTATCCTCATCATCATGCTTTGATGAGGGTCCATCTCTAGTGTTTCACTGAATCTCATCTTGTACCAAGTCAGACCACAATCAATCCCACTTGGGTAGCTTCTCCCTCCCATTTACCGATTCCTGGCAGCTATGCCAAGTTTCAGGAAGGCCTAGAAGTGCTAGGATCACCAGATCATCCTCAAGAACTATAACACCAATACTTCCAAGCTCATCCCGACATTTAGTGAACTTGTTAAATTTTTTTGGTATTGTGTCTCCCTCCTCCTTATTGATCTTTCTGAGCTTGTATTTTAGTGCCAACTTCCTGTGGTCGTTGTTTGACGACAACAAAATTGAAATCGGACCCTTCTAAGGAGAGATGGTCACTGTAACCGTGGTTCTGTCAGCGTTTTCCTAGTCAAACCCTGTTCTTTGACTCCACTTGGTCTACTTATATTTTCCTCGGAAATTTATTTATCAAATTCATGGAATTTGATAAATAAACGTTATCCACAACCTTTGCAATTTTATTTATATCTCCGAACCTTATAACAAATGTTTGACCCTTTTGAACTTTATATTAATACTCCATGCCTTTTAAACAAATGGCTTATAATAAATCGTGGCTTCGGTCCCACCTCTACGATCGACGACCCAATCAGACGCACGCCCCGTACCAGTTATCTTCCGTGCATCTTTATCCAACGACCACCGTCCGATGGCCCCTTCCCAAATCAACGACTCTCGGCAATATCGCTCGGCTCCCCTGGTCGAACGATAATGTGCGATGGCACACTATGAACGGTGGTTTTCTCAGGGTCCACCTCGCCACGTGTCACTTACCCTATGGAATCACTTGCATTCAGAAAATACCGCCTACTCCACAAAAGCAGTGTGATATGGGCAATCCGGGGTTGTGAATCGACTAGTGGTTTTGTACAATGATTTACCAAGGTTTGTTTGGGGTTGCGCTATCCCTTGAATTCAGTTAACTTGCGTCTAGTCCTCAAGTCAGGTTCTGAAAGCAACAACTCGATCTCGGGAGTTTTACTATTTAAACGGTGTTCGCGACCGTGGATCCTCTACACAGGCCTTGACTGCACGGGTTCAATCCACAGGGTTGTTCGGGTAAATATTGAGAAAACAATAGAAAGAGATATGTAGAATTTATACAGTAGTTCAATTATACATGCACAGAGCTCAATCACCTCGCAATCAAAAAATTTCTTCACAATTAAGGACTCAAAACGACTCTATGGCAATGCGCACTGAAATTATTTAATTGGAAGCAATTGTGAACACACAGATTCGATTGCAGAAATCTCCCCTCTCTCCTCCTTTCTAAATTTCCGAGGAATACAATTTATATACCTCAATATGTGACTCTTCGGTTCCTCTATGAGGACCGTTCTAGAAATTCAAAAGCCTAATTACAATTTATTCAAATAATTGAAATATGACAGATGGGCTAACTATTCGACTTCTACTAACTCTAACTAATCTAAATAATACAGTCAGCTGGGGTATTGACACCTAGCTGTTACAATTCAAATGTTTTCGAACCCTCCCAGCCACAACATGTGGAAAAAACCTCCTACATTGTTGGCTAGTGTCTAATGCCCCTGCATCAGACTCCCGAGGGCAATCTTCTTCATGGGCTCCTGTCCATGAGCTCTTCCACTAATCTGCCTATCTTCTGCAACATTCCTTTAGTCATCCAAGTGGCATCTTCCTCTGGCTTGTCCTTCCATTTTATTAAGTACTGAAAGTACTCTTGTCCTCTGGTCCTTTTGAACATTCTTTTGTCCAATATCTTCTTTGGTTGCAATGTTTGTGCTGGAGGTAGCCGCTCCTTCCACTCAATCTGTTCCTTGTCTGCTAATCCTTCTCCTGCATCATAATCTTCATACTCGTACAAATCTGCAACATTAAAAATGGGAGATATTCCAACATCAGGGGGTAATTCAATATCATAAGCATTTGCATAAAACTTTCTAAGTATCTTGCATGGCCCAATATTTTTGAACTTCAATTTGTTATACTGCTTCTTTGGGAATCTCTCCTTTCTCAAGTGTGCCAAAACCAAATCTCCTACTTCAAAATGAACTTATTTTCTGCTCAAGTCTGCTTTGCTTTTGTATTTGATGCTGCTGCCTTGTAGTTGTTGTTTCACCTGTACATGTATGGCCTGGATCTCTGAAGGAAATTCCTCACCATATGCACTCCTTAGCTCTGCCTTTCCCATATTTCTTAACTCTGATATTCCTTTGGGGTGAATTCCATAAAAAATATGAAATGGAATTTGCCCTATGCTCCTGTTTGGTGAGTCATTATATGTATATTCTGCCTGGGGAAAAATATGATCCCACTGCTTGGGATGCTCTCCTGCAAGACTTCTCAACAAATTTCCCAGACTCCTATTCACTACCTCAGTTTGTCCATCAGTCTGAGGATGATAAGACGAGCTGAAACTCAGTTTGGTACCAAGTTTCTTCCACAATGTTCTCCAAAAGTGACCCACAAATCTGGTGTCTCTGTCTGAAACAATACTCTTGGGCAACCCATGAAATCTAACAACTTCTTTGAAAAACAAGTTAGCAACATGGGTGGCATCACTAGTTTTATAGCATGGAATAAAATGTGCCATTTTGGAGAATATATCCACCACAACAAAGACTGCATCATTCCCTCTCTGAGTCTTGGGAAATCCTAGAAAAAAATCCGCACTCACCATGTCCCAAGGCCTGTCTGGAATAGGCAAGGGAGTGTACGTACAATCCCGCATTCTGGCTCCTTACTTTGACATACTGACAGATTTTTCAATTCTTCACGAACTTGTCCACTTCTGCTCTCATCTTGGGCCAGTAATAGAAGTGACTCAGCTGCTCATAAGTCTTATCAGTACCAAAGTGTCCAACAAGTCCACCACTATTCTTCTCTTTGATCAATTTTTCCCTCATGGAACATCTTGGTACACACAGTTGGCTGCTTCTGAATAACAAGTCCTCCTACAGGAAATAATCCAGCCATTGGCTTCTATCTGTTAAAACAGGGTTACCACATGCCTCAAATGCTTCTTTAAAATCTGGATCTATTTTATACAATTATTTGAGAAAATCATATCCTATAACTTCAAAATTTGTTTCTTGAACAAGCATGTGCCTCCTACTCAAAGCATCAGCTAGTTTATTGGCTTGAACACTTATATGTTTCAAAACAAAATTAAAACCTTGGAGATAATCAACCCATTTAGCGTGCTTATGTTTCAACTTGGGCTGCTGTACAATATATTGCAAAGCATGATTGTCAGAATATAATACAAATTCCCTGGACATCAAATAGTGTCTCCATTTTTTCAGTGCCTGAAAAATTACATAGAATTCCTTCTCATAAGAGGAATAATTTCTTCTGGTGTCATTCAGCTTTTCACTGAAATATGCCATAGGCCTATCATCCTGACTCAACACAGCTCCAATGGCCTCTCCACTGGCATCACATTTTACTTGAAATGGTTTTGTAAAATTAGGTAGAATCAACACAGGCTTTTCAGTTATCTTTTGCTTCAAAACTTTAAAGTTTATTTCTGCTTCAGCAGTCCACTTAAATGGTTGTTTGCTCTTCTTTATTGTTTCAATTATGGGTGCATTGATCTTACTGAAGTTTCTTATAAATTTCCTGTAAAAACTGGCAAGTCCATGGAAAATTCTTACCTCAAAATTATTCCAGGGTGAAGGCCACTCCACAATTGCCTTAACCTTTTCTGGGTCCATCTTTAATCCTTCTGCAGAAACAACAAAACCAAAATACACTAACTCTTCCTTCATGAATGAGAATTTCTTCAGATTTATCAGCAGTTTCTCTTGGTGCAGCTTCTTCAAGACATGATTAAGATGCCTTAAATGTTCTTCTTTAGTTCTGCTGAAAACTAATATATCATCCAGATACACTATCACAAATTTGCCAATGAATTATTTCAATACTTAATTCATAAGTCTCATAAAAGTGCTAGGTGCATTTGACAACCCAAAAGGCATTACCATCCATTCATACAGTCCTTCATTTGTTTTAAAGGCAATTTTCCACTCATCACCCTCTCTTATTCTAATATGATGGTATCCACTCTTTAAGTCTATCTTTGAGAAATATTTAGCACCACTCAAACAATCCATTAAATACTCAACTCTGGGCAAAGGGAATCTGTACCTGATCATGATCTTATTGATTGCTATGGAATCAGTACACATCCTCCAGCCTCCATCCTTCTTTGGGCTTAAAACTGCTGGTACTGCACATGGGCTCAAAATTTCTCTGATCAGCCCCTTGTCCACCGACTCCTGTACTTGTCTCCTGATTTCCTCATTTTCCTTGGGAGTCATTCTGTAGGCTGCCTTATTTGACAGATTTGAACCAGGGATAAAATCTATCTGATGAATGATATTTCTCACAGGTGGTAGCTCATCAGGTAAATCATCCACAATAATGTCACAATAATCATCTAACATCTCTTGGATTTCTACTGGCAAATCAGAGATCTTTGTAGAAGTAAGAACTACTTTGGGTTTTCAAACTAAAGCAAAACTTACCTCTTCTTCTTCTAGCTGCTGCAGATATTCTTTCCCACTTAGCAACAAGGTATTTGGATCAATCACCCTGCTGGATGGCTCTCCTTCTTCCATGGGTATCAATGTATGATGTACCCCATCCTTGAAGAACTTGTAATTGTTATTCTTGACATCATGCACTGCTGCTCTGTCAAACTGCCAAGGTCTACCCAGCAGTATATGACACACATCCATGGGAATTACATCACACAAGACCTTATCTCTATATTTTCCCATTTGCAGCTCTATTTCACACTGTTCTTTTACAACTAGCTGGTGCCCTTTGTGCAGCCAGGACACCCTGTAGGGATTTGGATGCTCCTTTGTCTTCAACTTCAACTTTTCTATTACCTCAGTGGAAACCAGATTGTCTGTGCTGCCACTATCAATGACTAGCTGGCAGCATTTCCCTTGGACTTTGCATATGCTCCTAAACAAAATCTTCCTTTGTGCAGGCTCAGTGACCTCTTTGGCTTGCTTCAACAGGACCTTATTTACCACCAAGGATTCTCCCCTCTCTAGAAGAATTTCTTCTTCAATTTCTTCCTCTTCTCCAGCTTGGGCAACAACAACATTTCTTGGTCCAGCACCCACATTCTCTGGACACTCATAGTGCTTATGTCCCACTTGCTAACATCTATAACACCTCAACTCTCTACCTCTGCCTCTGTCTCTGCCTCCTCTTCCTTTTCCTTTGTAAGGACCCCTTATGCCCCTTGCATCATCCTCTGCAGATGCATTTTGAGGTGAGCTACTGCTAGCTCCATCCCTGGGTGTAGTAGGCTTTCCTCTACCACCCTGACTTCCCTTTCCACGGAAAGTACCTCTCTTCTTGGCAGATTGTTTCCTCAGGAGTTTCTCCTCTACTTTCAAGGCCATCTGGTAGTCCTATTCCACTGTCTTAGGAGACAAGAGACCAATCTCATCTTTGATCTCCAGCTTGAGACCATTCACATATCTGGCAGTCTTCTTTGGTGTGTCTTGGAATTGCCCAACCCTTATGCTTACTCTGTAGAATTCCTCTATGTATTCTTTTACTGTCAGCAACCTCTGTCTTAGGTTCTGCATTTGCTTATACAATGTCAGCTGGTAATCACTAAGCAAGAATTTACCTTTTAATTTAGCCATCATTTTGGTTCGATTCTTGATAGTTTGCTTTCCAACTCTCCTCCTTTCTGCCTGCACTCCATCCCACCAAAGTGTCGCATGTCCCTTCAGCTTTGTCACCGCAAACTTGACCTTTTTATCTTCACTTATTTCTTCATAATAGAAGCACTTGTTCATTTCATTAATCCAGTCCACCAGTTCCTCTGGATTCAGTCCCTCTGCATAACTCGACACTTCAATTCTGGGCTTAACTGTAGACCCCAGAACAGTTCTAAGGAGCCTCATGTAAGGAGGAATCTCAACATTTTCTTCAGCTTCTTCTATTTTAGGTTCGTTGATGTCTTCAGGATCTCAGGTCTGTCTTCGCTCCACGACATCCACTCTGGCTTTGAACCTCTGCAAAATATCGAAAACCTCTGCGTTGGCAACAGGTCTCCTGCTGCCAGCACCTCTACCAATTCGGATTTCCATGTCAGTTTTTTGCAAAAACAACCTTAAAAAAATGGCTCTAATACCACAAATGACGACAACAAAACTGAAATTGGACCCTTCTAAGGAGAGATGGTCACTGTAACCGTGGTTCTGTCAGCGTTTTCCTAGTCAAACCTCGTTCTTTGACTCCACGTGGTCTACTTATATTTTCCTCGGAAATTTATTTATCAAATTCGTGGAATTTGATAAATAAACATTAGCCACAACCTTTGCAATTTTATTTATATCTCTGAACCTTATAACAAATGTTTAACCCTTTCGAAATTTATATTAATACTCCACGCCTTTTAAACAAATGGCTTATAATAAACCGTGGCTGCGGTCCCATCTCTACGATCGATGGCCCAATCAGACGCACGCTCCATACCAGTTATCTTCCGTGCATCTTTATCCAATGACCACCGTCCGATGGCCCCTTCCCAAATCAATGAATCTCGGCAATATCACTCAGCTCCCCTGGTCGAACGATAACGTGTGATGGCACGCTATGAACGGTGGTTTTCCGGGGGTCCACCTCGCCACGTGTCGCTTACCCTATGGAATCGCTCACGTTCAGAAAATACTGCCTACTCCGCAAAAGTGGTGCGATATGGGCAATTCGAGGTTGCGAATCCACTAGTGGTTTTTTATAGTGATTTACCAAGGTTTGTCTGGGGTTGCGCTATCCCTTGAATTCAGTTAACTCGCGTCTAGTCCTTAGGTCAGGTTCCGAAAGCAACAACTTGATCTCGGGAGTTTTACTATTTAAACGGTGTTCGTGACCGTGGATCCTCTACATAGGCCTCACCTGTGCGGGTTCAATCCACAGGGTTGTTCGGGTAAATATTGAGAAAACAATAGACAGAGATATGTGGAATTTATACAGTAGTTCAATTATACATGGACAGAGCTCAATCACCTCGCAAACAAACAATTTCTTCATAATTAAGGACTCAAAACGACTCTATGGCAATGCGCACTGAAATTATTTAATTGGAAGTAATTGTGAACACATAGATTTGATTGCAGAAATCTCCCCTCTCTCTTCCTTTCTAAATTTCCGAGGAATACAATTTATATACCTCAATGTGTGACTCTTCGGTTCCTCTGTGAGGACCATTCTAGAAATTCAAAAGCCTAATTACAATTTATTCAAATAATTGAAATATGACAGATGGGCTAACTATTCAACTTCTACAAACTCTAACTGATCTAAATAATACAGGCAACTGGGGTATTGACACCTAGCTGTTACAATTCAAATGTTTTCGAACCCTCCCAGCCACAACATGTGGAAAAAACCTCCTACATTCCTGGCTAGTGTCTAATGCCCCTGCATCACTATTGTTCTGAAAAAATTTTGTTAAGGCCTTCCACATATCATATGGAGTTTCCTTTCCATGGAGGTTCGAGAGAATATGATCTCAAACACCTTCCAATAGAATCCTTCTTGCCTTTGCTATGTTCTTCTTCCATGCTGCCAGATCTTGAGCATATGTTGTTGTAGGCTTAGGAATATCATTGCCTATGAATTCCTTTATCTCATTGTCTTCCAAAAATGATTCTCTAAGATATGTAATTCGAGCTACCCTTAAGGGCATATTTGAGTCTCAATTCAGAGAAGGAAATCTTGATCCTACTAGTAGCCCTCACGAGTAGACCTGGAAATTTGGTTCACCCGCACAAAAAAAATTCATATTATTCCCTTGTAGAGTGATTAGTGCTACGATACCATGTATAAAATCCATGTAGATTCAACTGATAATTGTAATAGGCTAAAACATTATACTTGAATCTGCTATACCAATTGTGGAAACCAATTTATATCTTGAAATGCAAAAACATGAAAGAGAAAGAATTTCAATCACACAACACAAATATTTTCCCTGGAAAGCCTCAGCTAAAAAACCTGTTATATGTATATTGCATAAGCCAAAGAATATGAGAAGATTACAATGATTTTCGCCAAGCTGAGAAACCTCTACACTATCTCTATCCATCTCAATGATTCCTAGACAAGCCTGGTTCAATACTTAACCAATTTCTGGCTTGTCGAAGTCCCTATTTCCTTGCGTAATTTCCTTGGGTAATTAGGTCCTATTAATTAGGGAAGTTCCCAATCCCTATTGCGCAATCCATTAGGGGCATTCCTTTGACTGCATGCATTTCCTATACCATTCAGATAATTATGCAACCAATAGTACACTTCCCTTGAACTCCAATCTCAACTATGTATTTCTTAGAACTGAATGCATGAGTTATTTATGAGTGAATTATCACTTAACTGGTTGAACACATTAAGAGACACCCCACTGCCTAACCTCCTACTATTTCCTCCATTAGTTAGAACTAGTTTAACTGAATTTAACTCAGATAGTTTTAGTTAATTAATTACTACTCAAAATAAACTCAACCAGGGCTCCTATAATGTAGGAGACACTCTACCTGCCTCTAGTTTGACCCTCAACTCAAATTAACTGAACCAAATAATTCATCCTAACTTATTTAACTCATAGAAGTTTTCATGTGATGTGGAATTACAATTTTATTCTAATTTAATTTAAGAGAAATTTAAATTAGAATCCTTTCTTCGTGCCATTTTCAACATTTTTTTTCTCCCTTTTTTGCTTCCAAGGACTGTTTTAGTGTATTTTTCTCCAATTTTTTGAAAAATTCAGCGCTATTTATTTGGATGACACAATTTTTGGCATTTCTTTCACCAACCAAAATTGTTAGGTAGTAATTTAGGAAATACTAGCATCATAAATTTCAATGTCAATAACACTAGAAATAACACTTGAAATTAGAAAAAGAAGTAATGTTGTAAATTGCAACAAAAATATCTCCATCAATTGCACCAGAAATAACACTAGTGATAGTGCCGAGTTTATCTCCTTTTTTGCACGTACATTACCTCCTTGGTTAGCTCCCTTTTTAGCCCCGTAATTAGCGCTAGATGTGTCTAAGTAGTTAATTAATTGAGGTGTTGGGGTTTAAGTGGATAGGGGCTTTAAGGATTATGGGATTTATGGATTTAGGGTACTTAAGGTTAAGGGATTAGGGGTTATGGTTTAAGGGATTAAGGGTCAATAACTAAGGGATTTGGTGCTTATGGGTTAGGTAGTTTAATGGTTAATGGTTGGGCTATTTCAGGTTTGGATGGTCTGTCGAAGCTTGTCATTACAAGATTAAATTTCAGTTCTTTTATTGATTTGGATTAATTAAGGTTTCAAGAGATGTTGCGGTTACACAAACAATTGCTTAGGCATGTTTTTCCTTTCCTAATCATACCAGATCTAGGAAATATAATTATTTGTCCAATTAATACATACCTCACCCTCCCATAATACTGCATGATTAGAATGTTCTGACACCATTAAATTTTAAAATTAAACCAATGTAACCACTACCACTTAATATGGGGGGAGATGTTGGGTCAAAAAATTGTCATCTTTTTCCTACTTATTTTCTTGTTTCTTTTCTCCATTTTTTACCAATAGGACCATATATTATTACTGTAACAACCCCTATTCACCTAAGTATATCCTTTTTAGCTTTTTTATTTCTTAGTCCAATTCTACTTATAATTTGACATTAGAACTAGTTTCATAGGTTGTGTTTTATCATAAAACTAATGGGTTGTTTCAAGTTTGTATGCTCTGTCAAAGCTTGTTGTTACAAGATTACATTTCAGTTCCTTTACCAGTTTGGATGAATTATGTTTCCTGGAGTTGTTGCTGTTACATAGACAATTGGTTAATCACGTGTTGCCTTTCCTAATCAAATTGGATCTAGGAGCACGTCAAAGTCAAAAGAAACAAATCATCACTTGGATATATTTGTGGAGCATCGATATCATCTGGTTGAGATATTTTTAAAATATATTTGTAATTAAAGTTAATTGTTATAGTTTTACCCCTTCCATGGAAATCATTGTGTAATTGTTAAGATATCGTTTTATTTTAAGATCACATGAGAATTGAAATATTCTCATGATGATCTTATCATTGTAATTAAGATCTCTAAAAGAGAATATTGTTTACCGCAAGGGATAGAGTGAATAATTGGAGAATAGGATTGGAAAGGGGAAACGCCAGGGCTCTGTAATCCTGATACTTTTATTAATGCAAATCTCAACTTTGTGGTTCAATAATTTTCTATGAGTAGTTTGTGTGCATTTTGGTACACCGACCCTTGTTGAGGAGGAAGGGCCCTCCTTATTAGTAGGGATCATTGGTTAGTTAGAGTGGAATACATAATTGTATAAATATTTCATAGTTATTTGATGATTTTTATTTTTCTTATTAAAATGAAGTCTATGTGTAATTTAATTAATTGCAATAAGCTTTGGATGGTGTGACAATTTAATTCCTTAACTAGTTCCTCAGTTTAGTGTGGTAGTGAATTATTTGCTTTGTTGTTACAGTTTGGATTACATTTCCTTTTATGTGTGCAAATTCAAATAGTGATGGTTTTCAGTAGTGTTGTGAGAGTGGTTGAATGAAAAATTAGATAAATATTTATCATTTTTGAGATTGTTTTTATTGTTGTTGTTACAATTAATTCTATGTGTAATTTAATTAATTGTTGTAATATTTGGATGGTGTGGCATCTTAAGTCATGCACTGTTCCCTTAATTTAGGGTGGCAGTGAATTATTTTCTTCATTGTTATAGTTTGGATTGAACTTAATTTTATGTGTGCAAATTGAATGAGTGATGGTTTTCATGAGTGTTGTGAGAGTGGTTGAATGACATATTGCATAAATATTTCTCAGTCATGTGATTGTTGTTACTATTGTTGTTACAATGAATTTTGTATGTAATCTACTTAATTGCAATAAGCTTTAGATGGTGAGAAAACTTAAGTCTTGGAATGTTCCCTCACTTTACTATGGCAGTGAATTATTTTATTTGATGTTATAGTTTGGATTGCACTTCCTTTTATGTGTGGAGATTGAACGAGTGATGGTTTTTCAGAGTGTTATGAGAGTGGTTGAATGGAATATTGCATAAATATTTCTCATTTATGTGATTGTTGTTAGTTTTTTTTTATAGTTAATTTTGTGTGTAATTTAATTAATTGTAGTTAGCTTTGGATGGTGTGACAACTTAAGCCCTAGACCAATCCATTAGTTTAGTGTGGAAGTAAATTATTTACTTTGTTTTTATAGTTTGGATTTGATTTCCTTTTATGTGTGTAGATTGAATGAGTGATGGTTTTTAGGAGTGCTGTGAGAGTGGTTGAATGACAAAGTAGCTTATTTTGTAGTATTTCTTCACATTGGATCTGTGGAGTGTGTATCAACTTTGTTTATTGCTGAGATAGTGTGTGTGAAACGAATTTTGGTTGAGATTATTTTATACTAGTCATCATCTTCCTTAGCATATACTTTGTGCGACAATATTTTAGAAATCAAATCCTAATTGGATCGATAATTAAATGTAAGCTTAGGTCGACCAAAATTAAAATGCAAAAAATATAAAAATAATGAAGTTAACAAAGTTTCATATTCAAATCATTGTGAGATACATGCATTAATATTTTATTAAATTTTATGTCTTCATGAACATATGTTGATAAAAAATCAATGGAGGAAGCATTCAAGTAATCCTAATTTTTTCTGCCAACAATTCATACCATATCCTAAAAAATATATTAACTAAACAAAATATATAGTATTTACAACCACAAGGTTCCTCTCTTCCTCAGAACGAGGAAACCAAAGAGAAAAATAAAAATTTCTTTGACCCTGAAGGAGGAAACCAAAGCTTACAACTTCCAAATTGTTTCTAAAAAATGTGTGTCCATACAAATTACACAGGAGGGATGAGCGTCACGACATCTGGATAGTAGCCTGAGGAGTGGTAGAAAATGTGAATTGCAAAAAAACTAGGGGTGCCTCAGTCACAAACTTGGCACTTATGGGTCGAGCATGAGGGGTGTTATCACACTTATCATCAGTAATCCAAAAAGAGACTGTTCTACAATCTATCGAACAAAAATAAGGAGAGATAACCAACCTTTTCCTAGTAAAGTCGTCATAGGATAATGCGTTTCGCTGTGAAGCCAAACTGATGCTGAACTGGAGCCGCCATGTGCCTGAGAGCTTCCACAAGCCTGCAATGAAATTTTAGCCTCCAGAAGCTCCTCCATAATGAAACACCCGTATGAGCTAGGCTGAGGGGGAGAAGGGGGGGGGGAGCTTCATTTGTTGATGAGGGAGAATGGGTAACAGAGGGAGGAAAAGGAGATTTGTGAGAGGGGGGAGGGGATGAAATGGCTAGAGGGGAGTGCACATGAGACATAATAAGTGAAGGGAAGTTGGGAGGATAGTCGATATCCAGGCCTCTAGTTAAACACTTCAGGGAGGAGGATGAGTGGTTGAAGAGTGCAGGCTGGTGGCCTTGGTTTTAGCTTCATAATTTCCCTTCAGATGTCTAGGAAGGAGCTTGTAGAGGGCCCATATGGATGAGCATTGACCACAACGGGTCTCCTCTTCTTCCATGGCCACCACCTCTCTATGAACGTGATCAGGTATGCTGTGGTCAAACATAGTGGCTATGGAGGTGTTGTCCAAGGTGGTTGGAGGTTGTCCATGACTTCTTCTCCAACTTGGGCATTGACCTCTCCCTCTTTCACTGCTCATGAGTGTGATGCATGGGAAGTGAGGTGCAAGGATGAGGTAAAATGAAGCGACAATGATCACGGGGGAAGGAAACTAGAGGAAGAATGTCATGGAGGCCAGATAATTGCAAGGTAAAGAGCCTCGATCAATAGGGTGGTTTACACATTCCAAGGTGACGAGACGATTAAGTAATGAGTCCATGTTTTCCATGAGTTGAAGGATGCCTTGCATGTGCATGCAACCATCTAGTCTTCCTATGTGATCACCCTTAGGTCACTCGGATATGGGGGACTATTGTTGTTATAGTAATTGTGTGTAATTTAATTAATTGTAGTAAGCTTTGGATGGTGTGACAACTTAAGTCCTGGACTGGTCCCTCAATTTACTATGGCAATGAATTATTTGCTTTGCTGCTACAGTTTGGGTTGATAGGAAGCCATACTTCGTGACTCATAATGGTTACATCTGATGAGGAAGGAAACATCTAGTCATGGGAAAATTACATCAAGAAAGACAATATCTAAATATTGTATTTATATTTTTCCTCAAAAACTCACAAAAATAGAGGCAAGTTCTAAAATATGTATTTGTAATCTCTTTAAAAGGCCATCAAGCCTCATGATACTACAAGTGAATGTTAGTCTTTTATCTTAATCTTGTGTGATTGTGTTTGCTTCATTTGTTTTTTAGTCTATTTTTTGGAAGATCTAGCTGAGAGGTGAGGATCTCTAAGCCTAACCTCTGATTAATTTCAAATAAATTACACTTCCTTTTATGTGTGAAAATTGAATAAGTGATGGTTTTCAAGAGTGTTGTGAGATTGTTTGAATGACATAGTAGCTTATTCTGTAGTATTTCTTCACATTGAATCTGTGTGGAGTGTGTAATAACTTTATTTATTGCTGAGAGTGTGTATGCAATGAATTTGGATTGAAATTATTTTATACTAGTCATCATCTGCCTTAACATAGACTTTGTGCGACAGTCTTGTAAAAATTAAAGCCTACCTAGATCAACAATCAAATGTAAGAGTGGGTTGAACAAAATTAAAATTAAAACAATATAAAAATAATGAAGTTAACAAAGTTTCTTATTCAAACCATAGTGAGATACAAGAATTAATAATTTATTAACTTTTATGTCTTCACGAACATATGTTGATACAAAATGAATGAAATAAGAATTCAAGAAATCCTAATTTTGACTGCTAAATAGTTCATACAATATGTTGAACACTTTAATGATATTTCAATAGGTAATTTGTATTGACACAAACAATACTAAAGCATTTCAAAGTTTAGGCTACAATAATCATCATTTTTTAAACACAGATTACAAATAATTCTGAAAATTTAGAAGTCTTGGTCATTAACATCATTGTTTCCAATAATGCCATCCAGTGTATCATTGTCAATGTCGATATGATCTTTCAAGTAGTTAATATTATCATCATCCTCGTATTGGATTGCATCATCTTCATCATCAATGAAATTTGATTGTAGGCCATACATATTATTACCAGATGTATTTGGATCATCATTTTCTATACCATCCATATTGTTATCTTCTGTAACATCATGTAACTCTGTATTAATGTTGTCTTCTTATGCCTGAAGATAACCGTATTTAGCATCATTAGGGTTCCAATTTCTTCAATTTTATCTAATCCCTTTCTCTCATTTTGTTTTCCATCATTGTTTTTCTCAATATCCACTAATGCATCATAAAATACATGCCTTAGTGTTGGATCATAATATATGAAAAATATCCATTTCAGTTCCATAATATCTTCATAATAAAGTGCCTACACATGAACGAGTACATAAATATATTAGACACATGTATAACAATTCTATTGATTAATAAACACATGTATATAATCACAATAAACAATTTATTAATATATTATTGATCAATACTGATTCTAATTCTTTGTGTTAAAGAAGTAGTTGCTCACAATGAATTGGTAGAACATTAGGCTCCTTATCCTCCAGTAGGAACTTTGAGGAATCTATAGAAAACAATCCACTATGGGTATCATGTCTTCATTTCCTCTCAAATTCTTCATACTATATATGCTTAAAATTACAAAATCTTAAAATTACAAAATTTAAAAGAGTAGTAATCCAACTTAATAATTTCTTGTATTTTCCCAAAATATTGTGGATTCCCAACTTTAATAATATTCTTATATTTTGAGCCTAATCAACTAGATTGCCTTAAGTCAACCATGATGCCACAATTGAAGGATTGTGTCTTTACATCTACATGTTCTACACAATAATTTTTACCATATGCCCACATTGCTTGATATTTCCTTGCCTGTGAAGACCATTTACTTCAGTTAAAAAAAATATAATGATGCATATTGATATATTTAATAGTTTAAAAACTATAAGGAAACATCATTATATAAAATTCCAATTGTACCTTTCATTCACATCCTCTAGGTATGTTTATTTCATCTTCTATTATTTTTGAATCTATACCTGAATATTCTGTTTGATTTTGAATTTATTTAGTAACCCATTCTAGTGTGCAATATTTGGCCAATTCCCCTTGTTGATCAATAGGAAATGGGGTATTCCTTGGGTTCGATCTCTTAAATTCTCTCCTTGCTTCTAACACTTCTTTTCTCTTTCAAATAAATCCATTTGTTCATAAATTCCATGTGGTACAAAATGAACTTGTCAATTATAACACTTTCATCTACACCTATTACATGTAAACATGCTTATTGCAAACTCCAAAGGCCATGCTATTAATTTGATAGATAAATTACAGAGTAAATTAATGACCGCAGTAAAAATAACCACAATGGTCACGAGTTTACTTACAAATTTCTACTTAAAGACCTTTAGATTGCTGTTTTTATCCATCAATAATATCTAATGCTCATTCTTCATCCTAGAAACATGGCCCATATTTGAAATCCTTACCAAGGAATTCACATAGGAAGAAACATTATTCATTCAATGCATACCCTTCAACCATGCAACCTTCTGGATGTTCCTTTTTTCAGACATATATTTTTAGAGTTTTCATATACCTCTCAAAGAAAAATATTCACCTTGTCAATATGAAACCCGCCAATTAAATGTCATCGGCTAGGTGTATAAGTAAATGGACTTGTAGGTCTATGAAACTTGTAGGGAGCTCCTTCTCAAATATACATAAAATTTATGCAATTTCCTTCTTCCATTTTGGCACTTCACATTCGTGGGTCTCCTTGGATGTCACCCACCTAATATAAGAATACTAAATTAGTATGGACCTTTAGGAAAAAATTAAAATGCAATACGATATCTCTACGTCTCTCACACTTGAACATATCAGTATGTCTCTAGGTATAATTGGCGCGTGATGTAAAACCTTTTTTGGAACTATGTGGAAAATGTAGGATGTTGTACAGTTGTAAGATGTCTCTTTTATTTGCATACATGGAATTCTAACTTGTCTTGATATCTCTATCTAAAATAAAATCATTTTTACATGAATGAGTTTGCTTATATTCAATCCCCAACCCAACCAACAACTGACGCGCCTCTCTGCAAGTTGATGGAAACACACTCTCTTCAAGAAATATTTTAGTTTTTAGTGCCCTGTAAGATTGCCAAAGATTAGGTCAATTGAACGTTTGAATTATGATGAAAATGTTTAATATGCCAATCTATATTATGAATATTCATATACAATATATGGTTTTAAAATATCCTTAAAGAAATATTAACGAAGTTGATGAATGTTTACAAATTACGTAGACCAATTGACATTGCATTGTAAGAAATATATTTCAACTCACTTCAATAGGGTGGTGAATCCTTTGTCTGACCAACCAAATAGTGACTTGATTTCTAATAATAATAATTTGCATGTAAATTTTTAGGTTCTACTTGCCCCTAATTTGAACACGGGTGTCTTTGTTGCTTGCTTGATGGAGTCTTTCAATATGTTGTTATCATCAACATTACGTTGGTGGTAATTACCCATGTTGTCATCGTTACTGTCAAACATATGATCATTATTGTCATATTTCTTTCCATCCCCAAATAAAGTTGTAAGAATCTCATTCAATCCTTCTTCATGCATTACATTTTCACTGTCATGATCATTAAGGTCGCCAGCTAGTGGCATATTGAAATCATTAGTGTATGCGAATCTAATCAACCATTCAAATTTATTAGGTGGTACAATTCTCTTTAAATATGCTCTTTTCGCCTTGGTGTGGTTTGGATCACCTCATACAAATATTAATAGCACATTTGGATCAACTTGGGTATTACTAGTCATTATTTCATCATCATCTTCTACCTATCGATAAACACAACCACTATTTAATGTTTGGAAAGAATTGGGCAAATCATAAATATATCAATTTCAAAGAAATATAATCAAATATCACTTAAAAAATCCCATACCATGTAATATAGTCTTGACCAATCTCTTCTTCAGTGAAATTATTTGTTGTGCATGAAGTATCCATTGTCATATCCTCTTCCACACAGTGTGTTCTTCGTGATTTAATGGTTTTAGGGCCACACCCACGTACATATGTTTTTTTTTTCTTTTGCTAGTTGAATGCTTAGGCTATGCACTTGTGTCAATCTCCATATGAAATATAAAAAACATGCATCATTTTTTTTTCAAGGTTGGATAATACATTATAAATTCTAATAATACTATGAAAAATTATTGATGTATCACAAAATACTTCCTAAGTTAAGTCAAAATTTGATAATTACCTCATGTTCTGTGACATCTATTGTGTCCTTATTCAATATGACATAATCTATTTCCATGGCCTCAAATTTCCCCAATAATACATAACATATTCAATAATCTTTAGTACACAAATTATATCATCTCAACCAATATGCTATCCAACACAAAACCTCACTTTACTCATATATTTTAGATATCAATATCATGTTTTGGATTTGAAAAAACCAAAAACATATTTTATATAACTTTGTATCATTTATGTTGTAGCATTTGTGAATTCATAAAAACAATCCTCCTCTGGTTGAGGTTTCTGTCTTCTTACCTTTATTATATCTATAGATTTCGTATCCGATTTTATGGCCACACACTTTCCTCTCATTGATTTAGTAGGTCTACATCGTCCATATCCTCTACCCATGGCCTCCTCTAGATCCTGTAATACACAACAATGACATTAGTCACATAACATCAATGCAATTCATTATTGCTCCATCCAATTTTCAAAATACACAATCGATTTAAGCTCAATTGGTTTTCACTACACCTTTCTAACTAAAATTCCCCTATTTTCAACATATACCCTTTTTGTTATTTTCTACTCCCAATATGGTGACATGGCACAAATCTTATAAATATTAGAATAGGATTATGAAAAATAATGGACTATTTATTTTTCTCATATTTTCATTTAACTTAATTCAAACCCTTCGTCCATAATTTTAAACTACCAAATATATGTATTTTTGTATATTTAATAAAAAATACTTTGACCTATATGTCAGAGAATAAACTATTTTCAATTTTAATTTTAATTTTGAAGTCATATACATGAACTCAATATATAATATAATAATTAATATAATTTAACTTGTGGATGAGATATATTTTCAATGCCACCATCTACCCTATAAAGGAGTAAAGAGTGATTTTCCAGATTGCAAATGTTTGTGTTACATGTATATATAATCACTAAGAAAAATAATCTTCAAAGGTGAAAATGTGTGTATGTGACTATAACTAGTGGATCGTTACATTATGAGTCATTGGCTATTAAAATAGAATTAGAAATTTTGAAATCACATCAAATTCATTAGTGGGCTAGGAAAATATGACATAAAACACCCTTCATTGTGTTATCGTTCTGTAATTTAAAAGTTTGGGAGAATAAACACAGAGGACAACATCAAAACCACTTTGGAAGTTGGGATCTAGCCCTGCCATCTTCAAAGAGGGATCTATATGTATAATTTAACTCTTGAATAAATCTTAGGCTAGTTATGACTGTACATGGTTTTTTGTTTAATTTTGGTTGATTAAATTTCTATATTCCCATTGGGGAATGGAGTAAAAAACATAAAATTGGATACTACATCAATAATTAAAAGAGTTATCATAGGGAAAGCTAGGTTGCATTAACTAGATCTTTTTATTTTTTTTAAATGGATTATGGAGATGAAAGGAAATTGAATTTTAGTAGAGATTGAAAAGAAATTAAGTATTCTTCATTCTGACTTTAGTGGAAAACATATAAATTGTAAAAGCAACCATAATAAGTTGTTCCAATTAACATGTCCTATTCATCACACTTTCTGTTTTACAATTAAGATTTTTTGATACACAAAGAAAAGGAAAAACAGTGAAATACCACAGTTACAGTAGAAGTACTTCACCAGTTAATACACCACATGAATCCTGTAATAAGTCCTTGTATTATTTATGCTCCAGCAAAACTTGAAAATTACAATTGCGCAGTAGAATAATTTGAATAATGAAGTATTTATACTAAATATTACAAAATTGATTACAATCAATGTTGTCTCAATAGACAGTGTATTATCAGCCAAAATTGAATAATAAAATCTAACTGTGACAAAAATAGGCTCGGTGGAGGTGATCTGGAATGTTGGCACTATTTTAGAGGAAAAAATTACTGAGTAGACCTATTTGTGGGTTGCACTGGTTGTTGTGCTGGTTGATGTGATGGTTGATATGCTGGATGAAACTGACCTTTCTCATTTACTTTTTACTCTTGTAATTCACACAATTTATCGCATCGATCTTCATCTGGGATAGTTAACTTGATTACCTTTCGGTAAATTTCATTCACTTCAGTATATCTGGAAAAAGTAGGTTTTACCACAAAGATGTGGTTTACCTCATGTTGGATGAAAAGATCATTGATCTGTGCTTCAAAGAATGCCTTACATGTCATGGTGCCTTTGATATTGGGGAATTTGGCAGTGTCCCTTGAAATTTCGCTTAGCTTCGTCACATAGTATTGACGGGTTATCAAGTTATTATTAATTTTAAACAGAGAAGGCAGACCCTTTTGTGTTAAAGGTTCAATCATACTGAAGAATCTATTCACAACTATCTCTAAACTGTGGCATTTCTCTTGTAGCTGAATAATAGATTCTTCTTAGTAAGAATCTTATTCACTTATAAAATGGTCTCTTTTCTATCATCCACTCCCAAGTCATCTAGCTCATATCTGTTCTTAGAATTTAAGAACTTAATGATGTTGTTTGTTGTGATAGTGTTAAACACACACACGGTGTGTGAGAAAGATAAAACACACACATAGGAAAGATAGGCATTCATTTCTCATTATTCACCATATATGTACATTTATAATACAATGGCGTGACCCTTGGATTCATCTTCCAAGGTCACTTGGACTCCTTTGTGACTGTTCGCCTTCCACACCTACCCATAGAGGATTAGGTGTTCAACATTCCCATCCTTAATCCGAAGGGGTATGTGTGAGTCTAATAAGAGAGTTGTAATACAAATCTGCAAAATATACATGGCAACACTTAGGCTAAATCAACTCTCTGAAATGTTGGCATAAAGAGGTGGTTTAAGGATGACCACCAACACTGGAACACAACATTTATTGCAGTGCCCAGAACTCTTCCAAAACTAGCAAGAAGCTGAGGGCTTCTGCTAGAGGAAGTGTCCCTCATATTTGAAGAGGGAGACCTTCAACATAAAAGAAGGGAAGTCTACAACCTGTGATGGTTTAAGGATGACCACCAACACTGGAATGTTTAATGCATTTCCTGGAACTCTTCCAAAGCTGGCAAGAAGCTGAAGTATTCTGCTAGAGGAAGTGTTCTGAAAGAGGAATAATATCAACCTCGCATGGATGGTTTAAGGCTGTCCATCAACCAAAGGCATGCTCATGGGAATCCACACTAGAAAATTTGGTGGAAATTTCGACGACCAATTCGTCGCTATTCCGACACATAGTCGTCGCAAGAGAAACAGTTCGAGGGCGGGTAAAACGTGGTTTACCATACCATCGCAGTTCCGATGCAATTAAAAAGTGTCGCACTATCGACACTTTTTTTGTCGCTTCCAAACAAGAGTCACTCTTTTGACGTTTCCCAATCTGTCGCACTTCCGACCTTTGTCAACTGTCACACTTCCGACGAAATTTGGTCCGACTTTTTGAACGTCGCTCTTCCAACGTCTGTAAACTGTCACAATTATGACGAAATGTGGTCCGACGTTTTGTCTAATCTGTGCAATTCCGACGCTTACAAGGCGTCGGTATAGCGACGACAGTTCAATTTAAAAAAAAAAAAATGAAACTTTAAAAGAGGAAAAACGCTATTTTGAATATATTATATGAAGTAAAACAGTCCATGAAGTCATTACATTTTCACATCTGAAGATTGGAACCCAAATATCCATCCAGAAAAGTGGAAGTCCCACCCCAGACAATGATAGAAAAATACCCCATTTCACATACAGGGACATGATATAAAACCCAGTAACGGTCCACATGGAGATTATCGACAATCTGAGAAAGCATCCAAATATGCCCGAGGCATCTATAAGAAAGTGAAATAGCATTATGTAGAATAGTAAAGCAACAGATAGAGTACCGACATCCATTGTTCCAAATACAAATTAAAGTACCCAAAATCCTTGAACAGAGAAAAACGCTAATCATGTGAGGAGTGTGATATGTCCAAAATATAAAAAGACCATCAGACCATATCAATAAACCAGCAACATAGACCAACATAGCTAGTTTTGAAGGCAGAGTGATAAACATTAATAATTTTTTTTTCACAAGAGAAAAAACGTTGTTTTGAATATATTATATGAAGTAAAACAGTCCATGAAGTCATTACATTTTCACATCTGAAGATTGGAACCCAAATATCCATCGAGAAAAGTGGAAGTCCCACCCCAGACAATGATAGAAAAATACCCCATGTCACATACAGCGACTTGATATAAAACCCAGTAACGGTCCACATGGAGATTATCGACAATCTGAGAAAGCATCCAAATATGCCCGAGGCATCTATAAGAAAGTGAAATAGCAGTATGTAGAATAGTAAAGCAACAGATAGAGTACCAACATCCATTGTTCCAAATACAAATTAAAGTACCCAAAATCCTTGAACAGAGAAAAACGATAATCATGTGAGGAGTGTGATATGTCCAAAATATAAAAAGACCATCAGACCATATCAATAAACCAACAACATAGACCAGCATCGCTAGTTTTGAAGGTAGAGTGATAAACATTAATCATTTTTTTTTTCACAAGAGAAAAAATGATGTTTTGAATATATTATATGAAGTAAAATAGTCCATGAAGTCATTACATTTTCACATCTGAAGATTGGAACCCAAATATCCATCCAGAAAAGTGGAAGTCCCACCCCATAAAATGATAGAAAAATACCCCATGTCACATACAGGGACTTGATATAAAACCCAGTAACGGTCCACATGGAGATTATCGACAATCTGAGAAAGTATCCAAATATGCACGAGGCATCTATAAGAAAGTGAAATAGCAGTATGTAGAATAGTAAAGCAACAGATAGAGTACCGACGTCCATTGTTCCAAATACAAATTAAAGTACCCAAAATCCTTAAACTAGTAAAACAGGAGCAATTAAGAATTCACTGTTTATAACTAGTTTAGAAGAAAACATTTAGAATAATAATGATTAAAACAAGATTACACTTAAGTACCTTCTGATTTACTCCTTTTCATTAATTATTCAGAAATGAAACACAGTGATATAATAAACAGATATAAAAACTTAAAACACAGGATAGAAATGACTTATTGATCCGTAGTTTGACACATGAATCCTGTAAAAAGTCTCTAGCATCAATTCATCATCCAGCAAGCCACAAAGAAATTTCTCCAACAACACTTTATTTCGAAAAAGTCAATGTTACTGCAAAGTATATGAATCCACACTTACTACTCCAATTGATGGAGTATTTATACAAAAAATCATGCAAAATATCTCATAACAAATTGAGATATTATCTAGGATAACTAATAAGTATTTTACAACAATATAGAGACAGATGGTCTCGTAGATAAGAAAAATGATAACTGATGTTGTGTTGTTTCCTTCTTTTAAGAATGTGCTAGAGGCAGGCCCTATATCTTGGCTTGTTGCTGTCCTCTTCAGTAATTCTATGTTGATTATTTCGTTTCACTGATACTCTTTAACTACTCTGATACTCTTTGACCTTTGTTCATCCTTTTATCCTTTTTATCATGATATACTGTGGTAAATAGGAAAAAATTTATGTAAGGATAATTTTTTACAAATGTTCCATCATTTCTTCCCACCATTGAACTTCTGGCACTCTGGTCCTTTGCAACTTTCTTAGTGTTTCATCAGCCTCAGTATATCTGAAGAAATTAGGCTGATTTGGGAACAAATGATTTACTTCATGCTCAAGATAAAATAAATTCTCCAATCTGTCATGAAGGTTTTTCCTTGTAGGCAATGCTACTGTTGATGAACTGGTTGAAGAACTAGCTTGATTATCAGCATATTTGTCCAATTTTTCAACATAACTATCAAGGTCCATTAGCTTATCTTCTGCAACTATAGGACTGGGAAATCCTCTATTTAACAAAATATTCAATCTTTCTCTAAAGGCAATGATTTCTTCTTGCATATCTGAGCACCTTCATTCTAAATTTTGTACCAGAGTTCTTTTAGCAAAAACTCTCTTTATTTCCAGAATTGTTCTGATCGTGTCCTCAATACCAATTTCTACAAGTTGATTCTTAGTCTGAGTATTCAAAAAATGTATAAGTCTATTGGCCTCTTCTGGCATATTTCCCAACTCTTGTCTTGATCTCTCAATCTCATCCAGAGCCAATTTAACTAAGTTATTCTGTTAATCCATTATTTGAATTGAGGACCAAACATCCTTTATTGATTGAATGATATTATCCCAAAGAATTTCATTTATTTCTTTTAAAGGTTTCTCCAATGTGAGATCCTTTTCTAATGCTTTGACTGTTTTTTCTAATTTGTTCACTTCTCTTGTTTTATCAGCAACACTCATTTTTGAAAGCTCATATTTATGTTCTAGAGTGGCCAATTGTTCCTTTGTTTTGTGAAGCTCTATGGCCTGAATGTTCATATCTTCCATTGAATTTGTTAATTCATCAGTGTTCAAATTTGCAGTGTTGCTCTGTGACAATTCTGCTGGCTGACCTATTGTTACTGTACCTGTCACTACTCCTGCTGTAGATACTAGAATATTTTCTTGCTTATCTTTTAATGCATTCTCAAGCTCTTTTTTAGTTGCAGTAAGTTGCTCATTCAATTTTAAGAGCAAATCCATTAGTTCTTCCTCAGAATTTTGTTTGATGATTTCTGCAGTCTGTGGATGTCTTGAGGCCGGTAACTTTAATTGTTTTCTCAGAGCTACAATATCATCATCTTTTCTCTTGATCAAAGCTTCAATACCTTTCACATCTTTAGGATTATGACCCAAACCAATTATTATTTCCTCTAAAGTTTTGATTCTATTATCCTTAGCCTGGGAGGAGGATTTTTCAAGCTGCAACTGTGTATTAGTATTATCCAAAGAATCCTACAACTTATGGGTCATCATTGATTTATCCGTCAGAGTAGAATAAATCATCTCACCTGTTTTCTTGTGTAGCTCAATTTGATCTAAAGGATGGATATCCTTTGCTAAGACTTCAAAATTAGTCCTAACATAATCTGCAGCTGTCTGAGGCTGCTGCACCTTGGGCTTCAAATGGCTCATTAACATCTTACCCTGTTGGATGTCATAAGCTGACATCAATCTTTCTTGATTTTTTGGAGCCATCTTCAAAAATTGGTTGTACACTTGAAGTCTAAGTGGATCGTTCCTGGCCTTTATATTGATGAATGTTCTTTTGATGTCCCAGGCAATTTTTACTGGAGGTTTGAAAGAATATATTTCTGCACTTTGTTGCCTCTGTATTTCCTGTTTTTGAAAATTAGTGGATGTCCCACTACCTGTACCTGTTTGCTGACTGTCTTCTCTTCCCTGGCTGTCAGGGATTTCCTGAAATGATTCATCTTCTGGAAGGGGAGTTAATTTCTGCCTTTTAACATCTTGCTGTTTAGAAGAGCCACCAATAGGAGTAGTTGTTTCAACCTCTCTCTTTTTTCCCTTTTCTATATTCAGAGGAGTTTGTAAAATAGAAATTTCTGGCTCACTGATCTGAGTAGGAGGAATTTGTCCTTGACCTTGTTCTTTAGAAGTCTCTGGTTGCTCTGTCATTATGAATTTTTCAATTATTTATATATCATGCTCCTTTTCTTTTCCTTTAGATTCTACTGCTACTGTACTAATCTCCTGCAAATTTTGTTGTAAAGTCCTGGCTGAAGAAGATCCCTGCACCTGTCCAAAAGATTCTAGGTCAAGTATCTTTTCAAGATCTTTCATTACATTTTCAACATTGACCTACTCACTATATTTTTCAACCAATGTCCCTTCTGTCCATTCATCCATATTAGCATATTGTTCTATTTCTGGGATTCTTTGATGGATGTATGGTGACAATTTATTTTTCATTCTTCTATCACAGATAAAGTTGTTTGGATCATAAGGCACCTAGTAGAAACTCTTTTGTAGTTTGAGATAGTCTTCTAAAATCCTTTCGGCTTCCTTTCCAACTTCCCTAGAGTTACAAATGAAGAGACCTAATTGGCTCTTGATCCTGAGTTGAGCCTTTTTCTTTGCATTGAAAAAATGAATTATATCTGAATTATTCATCTGCCTGAAATATTCTAATGCAAAGAGTCTCATTGGGACATACTTGGGTAGTTTTAATGGGCATAATTCACATCCATATATCCTGATCTCTGTGTAGTTTTGATATAGGTACCAGTCACCTATCTTGTAATGCTTTGAGAGCTGAAGGATTTTCTTGATTTCATTTTTAATTCTAGGAGGAGAGACTCCTGTCAACAAGGTAGTTGCAGGATGAACAAAAAGGTCGACAAAATCATTATAGGAATAAGGAGAATAAGAGGAATTGTGAGTAATGGCAGACCAAAAGATGACTGACCTAGGATTCCCTTTGGAATCAAGTTTCTTAACATAAAAAGGGAAATTTTCTGACTGAAAGTAAATCATGAGATGATATATGATAGAAGAATACTTAAATACTCTCTCATTCTCAAATCTCATGAACTGATCATGGATTTTGTCAGCAATATAAGATGAAAAATCGTACTTGACAGCAGGAGGCTGTCCAGGGGTAAAAATGGATAACAATACTAGGGTTAAGTGATCAACACACTCACTAGTATTGAAGCCCATTATGGAAGATATCATGTCTAAAATAACTCTACCCTCATCAGTAAAGAAAGGATAACCATAAGGGGGAGGGTATTTAGGCTGATGCTCTGGTAACATGAAGGTTTTGCATAGGCGGTTTAACTCTTCATGGGATAACTTAGTAGATTTCTCAAGTAATTCAACCATGGACAGGGGAGTGAGAGCTTGACCAGGTTGGAATTGTAGCATTTCATTTATGGACTGAGTAGTTATTGGGAAAAGGACATTTTGACTTGGGGATAAAACTGCTCGTTGGTTGGGATCATAATTTGCGTAGCAATAATGGATTAACTCAGGAAAAATATGGACTGAGGGGAGAAGGTACATAGGAATATTTGATTCCCAAAGTCCAAATATGTCAGAACCATTCAAATAATTGTCTCTGCAGCGGCAAAATATTCGAAGAGGATTCTCACTGAGACGCAAGTCCTTAATTTGAAAATCCATATCGACTAAAGGCAAATAATCCAAGTCCTTGTGAGGGGCATTGATGGGCACGACATTCAGAGCTACAGGAACTTCCATTTCTGGTTCTTGTGGATTCAGAAATGGAATTTCGGGGTTTTTGTGGAAAAGGGGCACAATTACCAATTTTGGGAATATAATTGCAGTTCTGGGAACGAAAAAGACCAAACTGAACTTCTTTTCAGACCTTAGTGCAGAATTAAAACTAAAACCAGGATTTTTTTAGAGATTTTAGCGGGGAATTGGAATAAATACCTGTTTACGGGAAATGAAACGTGTTTAAACAGGCGCTGGTTATGACAGAAGAACCCTGAAATACTCGGCTTCAATTCTCTTCAGCAAGGTAACGGTCAGCAACCGTTAACAGTTGGTTTTTGAATTTTTTTGCATGGAAGACTGGCTAGCGCACGGAACAATGAAAATGACGCAGACGCAATTTGTTTTATTTACAAAGTCAAAAGGGTGGCGGGTTTTGATTGATGACGTCAGCATGTACGATGGTTTCGTCACAGAGGGATAGGAGCGGATCTTTGTTTGGGCCGCTCGCGCAGTGGAAATCCGGACTCGAAAAAGATTAGGGCGAATTTGATAAGAAATTCGCGTCACAACTCTCCCTCCGTACGCCAGCCCAACTTCGGACCCGAAAAAGATTAGGGCGGAATTCATTTGGTTTTCGCGTCACAAAATTGGCCGACGTCAGCAGGCTATTTTGGAACGCGAATTTTGTTTGAATTATGGTTTATCGCCATTTGAAGTCCGGCGGGCTCGACTTAAGAACAATTTTGTTTGATCCCATCTTATAAAATTTGTGTTGGTTTTCTTTGATAATACACATATTTATAATAAATCATGGGAATACCACACTATTAAACATGTGGAAAAGTTATATAAATTATTGAGAACAATCATTTTTATGTAAAAATATCCAAATGTGCTTTTGGGAAATAAGAATTTGAGTATTTGGTTCATATTGTTTTAAAGGAAGGAGTGAAGTTGGAGCCTCAAAAGATACAAGCTATTACAAAATGACCTATTCCTAAGAAAATCAAGGTTCTTAGAAGATTTTTTAGACTTACATGATATTATTGATCATTTTTTAAGAATTATGCATGCATTTCAAGTCCACTCACATATCTCTTGAATAAAATATCATTTATATGGAATGATGAGGCTACTTTGGCATTCTCTCTTTTAATGGATGCCATGTCTTCTACACCAACATCGGTTGCACCTACTTTTGGTAAAACATACATAGTAGAGTGTGAGGCACTAGGGCAAGGAATTTACGTAACATTAACACAATAAGGGATATCATTGGCTTTTAAAAGCAAGGAATTCAAAGAAAATATTTGGTGAAATCTACGTATGAAAAATAAATGGAAGCAATATTACATGCAATAAAAATGGGGATAGTATATCATTGGGAGGTACTTTAAAGTCAAGATATACCATGATAGCATAAAGTATTTTTTGAAGCTATGGATTTCATTGGAATATTAACAAAAATGAGGAGAAAAAATGCAAAGTTTTAATTTTGAGATAATCTGCAAAAAGGGTAAGGAAAATTTAGTACATGATGCTCTTTCTAAAATAAAAGAGGCCTCAAATTTATATCCAATTACATTTTCTATTCCTAGGTGGCTAGAAGAAGCTTGCCATGATGGAAAAATGACAATAGTACTAAACAAAAACTAAAATTTATAAAGGATGGGATGAACTCTATGGAGCATTGGGAGTGAAAGAGAGATATACTTTGGTGGAAATGTAGAATATTTTTATGCACACAAGCATATTTGAATAAAAAAATATTAAGGGAGTCCCATGTCTCTCTGATGGTAGGACGCAGGGTTCCTTAAAACATCTCAAAGGATCAAAAAATATATTTTTGGAAGGAATGAAGAAAGATATTCAAAATTTTATAAGAGAAGGTCAGGTTTGCATAATAAATAAAAGAGAGATAGTAAAATCTCTAGGGTTACTTCAACCATTCCACATACATATTCAAAGACTAGAAGATATATCAATAGAATTTATTACAGGGTTACTGAAATATAAGGTAAGTATTACATTTTTGTGGTCATTTATATAGACAAATTTTGTAGATTTTTTTTGTAGAGCTCAAAGTACATAAAAAACAAGCCAAGTGGCAGAAGTGTCCGTGAAAGAAATTCATAGTCTTCATGGTTTTCCTAAAGTAATAGTAACAAGAAACTTTTGGAAATAATTATTTAATAAGAGTGGAGAAACACTAGCTGCCATGAGTTCTACATATCAAACACAATCAAATGGTCAAACAAAAATAGTTAACAAATGTTTTTAAGGTTATCTACAATGTTACTCTTTAGAAAAGAAATCTTAATGGATGAAGTGGGTTCCTCAAGGAAGAATGGTAATATGATACTATCATACTACATATCACACATCTACTAAAATTTCCCCATTTAAGGCCCTTTATGGATATCCAACTCCTAGTATCTCATACTTTTTGCAAGATAAGTCCAAAGTCTAGGAAACAGAGTCACATATGGAAAATACTAAAGAAAATTTGAAAATTATTATGGAAAACCTTCAAATGACATGAAACATGATAAAACAACAAGGGGAACAACATTGAAGTGAAAGATAATTTGAGGAGGGTAATTAGGTATTTTTTAGATTATAGCATTATAAGCAATCTTCATTCAAGAAAAAGAAGAATAAAGAATTAGCTCAAAAATGCAATGTGGAAAAAGTCGAAGTCGGGATTAAATCGGCAAGGGTCCAAAAGTTGAAATACTCGATAAAGTCGGGAGTTTTTTGAAAAATTCGGCAAAAAGTCGGCAAAACTAAAAAAATACAAAAATATTCATTTTTGGAAAAAATCCTGATTTTTTCAAAAAAAATTAAAAAATTATTAAAGAAACTACCTCACTCAAGATTTTTTTTTCGAAATTTGGAAAAAATTGAGACTTGAGGATAAAATAAATGACTTTTTAAAGGATAGAAAAGTCGGAAAAAAGTTGGCCAATAAAGTCGCTCAGGGAAAAATTAAGAGGTTTTTCAAAAGTCAAGACTTTTTGCCGGAATTTTTTCACACTACAAAAAGTTATTATGGCCCTAAATAATAATTATTCATAGGATTGCACAAGTGGTATAGAAGTTATATTTTCCTTCTTCTTTCATTCATAAGGTTTTTCATGTATCTTTCCTAAAAAAAGGTTTTGGGAAAAAATATGCCAATGTAAATAGAACTTCCAAAATTAGATGAAGAATGAAAGTCGATTCTTGAACCAAAAAAAGTTATAGATAAACATTCTACATCTCTTTGACATATAACCATTATGAAGTACCTAATCAAGTGGAAGAATATTACTCTAGAAGAAGGTACATGGTAAAATGATCAATTTGTGATGAAATACCCACGTCTAAAGTGAAGTCTGCAAAGAACATCAAGGGCGTTTTTTTTATTTTGTAAATATGTTAAAAGGGGTGTGATAATTTTTAATATTTTATTAATTAATTTGAATAAAATAGGAGAAGGTGAGGATTTTTGTAAATATCTTTTTATTTAATAAAAGGATATGAGGGAATTTAATTAGTTGAAGGATTTTAGGGATAAAGATCTATCCTTTAGGGATGTTGAGAGATTTAGGGGTTTGTTGAGGAATTGAAGGGATTGAGCATTTAATTAAATGATTTTTTTTAAAATTGTATAAATAGGAGGGGGTTTTGAGAGAAAAACACATTAAGATTGTGAGAGAGTGTGAGGTTGAGAGTAGGCTTGAACAGCGGGACTGTAAGCCTTCAGCAAGTTGTAAGGGCCACGACCGTTGAATATCTGGCCACGAAGAAAGTTTGTAAGTATTTGTATGATAAGTGTGGTTTTTAGAAATTGGGTGTTGATTTTATGAAATTGTTTTGTTGAGTTATGCACACTTGTATTTGGATGTGTTTATGAATTCAAAGGCGTGGAATGGTATACAATGATGATGGATCATTTGTTTATTGTGAACACTCATATATAAGTATGTTGGAATGGCAATTAATTGGAAGCTGATGTATAAAATTCAGTGAATCGATGTTTGATTTCATACTTGGCTCTCTGAAGGAATAACATACACAGCACAAATAAATCGATATCCCATAAGTAGCATTTAAAAGAATGACTGGTTAAATACATAGAATTGCAGGATTAAAGAAAATCCGTGTTAAGAGATGCAGGTTGGGGTCGAAGTCAAAGAATTTGGGTTAAACAGCAATTGAATCATGAGGAGCGCTGTTAATTGAATAATATAATACGTTGAATGCAGCTGAAGGCATTGCTGTGAAAGATCGATGTATATCAAGATCGATTAAGGGTTTGCTGTAGTGTTAATTGGTGTTTGCTGTAATGATTATTCCAAATTGAATCCATAAGTTTGTATTTGTCATACTGAACGCAATCATTAATTCCGAAATAATGCATTGTTTGAATTGTTAAACTGAACGCTGGAATAATGCATTGTTTGAATTGTTAAACTGAACGCTGTTTTGATGGTGGCTCGAATGCAATTGGAAGAAGGAATGCACGTTGGTAAAAGGTATGCGGAGCTTGTTAACACAATAACCAATTGCTGTAAATCGATTAGCACAATAGATTTGTTGAAGTGTGGAACCAGAATTGAATCTGGTAATTGAGAATCGAAATTTATAAAAACACTGTTGTTTGAATTCACATGGCGCTGATATGAAGATCTCAAGGATACAAACTATTGAATGTTGATTATGGGATGCGTTAACCAGTTCTATTGAATGAAATCGATCAGTAATAGGTCTTCGTTTAGTGTGTTGAAGCCACAGGATGATATCGATCGTTTGGGGAATCAATTTGATGTGTGAAGGGCGCGTAGTAAGCAATTGAAGGCAACAAAGATTTTTAACAATGTGAAGACTCGGTTCAAGATCAACGAGATGTAATGATGCAGAGGTTTAATCCATTCGTTTGGGCAGGTCTTAACGCAGGTGAAGTATTTTAATTACCAGAAGTTTTAATCAGTTGTATGGTGGAGTCGATTGATGAATTAGAGCTGGAAAACTGTTATTCAAATTGATGTTTCTGCACTGAAAGCCGTCCAATGACTTGCTGAATAAAATGTTAAATGTTTAATAATCAATGTAAAGGTTGCCAGCGGAAGTTGAAAAACGAATGCATATTTAAAAAATAGTTGAGTGGGCCAGATTTTCCATAGAGGAGGTAAGTTTTCTTACATGAGCAAATTGTAGTTAAGAGCGCTGGTATTTTCTTGAAAGAAAGCCGTATGAAGACTCATGAGTATTAAATCAAACATGAATGAAATATTTGAATTGAATATTCACATAAGCGTGGAAAGATGGAATAAGAGGGATTAAAACAATGCAAGGTCGTTTTAAAAAAAAAACAATGATACACATTGTATAACGATAACAAGGGCGCATTTGACTTTGATTGAGAAATCTGATTTTAAAAAGGTGCATGTGTAAGATTTGGTTTTGAATGATGGGTATGAAAGTGTGTAAACATGGATTGGAGTTATACTTTTGCATAAAGTTTTATTTGAGGGTTTGAGTTTGGGCTTCATAAAAGAACCTTGTATGAGTTTCAAAGCCAATAGAGAAATTGTGAAGACATGTTATTAACTTCTACTTATGAGGATATGGGTTTCACATGCATTGCTAAAGTGTGAATTTGCCAGAAAAGAAGGATTTTGATTTGGAAAAGCTGACATGCATTCTTATATGCATGGTTGAGGAAGATTACGGAGTATTATGAGCTCTTGGCGTGCGTCATAAAAGGGTTCGTTTGAAGTTTTGACAAAGGTTTTGTTATATGTTTTATATAACGCGCGGTGGAATAATTTTATTGTTTGTTAAGGTCCCACACAGTGATCAAATTTGAAGGGCAGGTCCAAATTTCAATTAGAAGGGCAGGTCCAAATTTCAATTAGAAGGGCATATATCTGTGTCGCCCTTCCATAATGAAAAACTTTAAAAAAAAACTTTTCAATTGACCACAATAAATTATTTTTACATTTCATTTTCAGAAAGACAAAACCATCAATCTTTATATTAATAAAAGACTGTTACATATACAGCAATGAAGAAGGCTCCATCTTTCATTGCTTAAATATCTCATTGGAAATGTCAACATAAGTCTTGAAGACACTATTATAAGAATTTGGATACATACCACCGGGATATAGGAGATTCTTATGTGTCAGATTGTGTAATGCAATTTTGACTTTGTCTCACAAGGAGCAGCAGCATGGAGGTTTGGATTTTTCTTATAGAACTTTATTATTATTATTTGAAACGTTGTTTATAGATATGAAGACAACAATGAAATTATGAGCATGGTGGACAATTAGTCAAGCTCATGATGCCAAACCATGATGATGTAAGTTTGGAATTTAACACTTTTACATGTTAAAGACAAATAGTCAAAATCACTGACAACTTAGTATGCCATAATTAATAATCATTCCTTGTTCACTTTTTTTAATAGGTTTATGTCACACGATGATGCAGGGGCATTAGGCACTAGCCAGCAATGTAGGAGGTTTTGTCCACATGTTGTGGCTAGGAGGGTTCGAAAACATTTGAGTTGTAACAGCTAGGTGTCAATACCTCAGCTGACTGTATTACTTAGACTAGTTAGAGTTGTAGGAGTCGAACAGTTTTAGTTAGTTGAATTATTATAATTAGACCTTTTGATTTCTAGAACGGTCCTCTCAGAGGAACCAAAGAGCCATATGTTATGTATATAAATTGTAATTCCTCAGATGAATAAAAGTAGAGAGGGAAGAGGAGAGTAGAGAGGGGATTTATGCAATAAACCTGTGTGTGTGAACAATTGTTTCCAATTAAATGATTTCCAAGCTTAGTTGCCATTGAATTATCTCGAACTGCTAATTGTGAAGAATTGTTTAACTGTGAGGTGATTGGGTACTGATAATTCCATTCTTTTGTCTTTGAATTCCCGTAAATTGTTGGATAACCCTGTGAACTCACCCCACCCGAAGGCGAGGTCTGTGTAGAGAACCGGGGTCGTGAACACTATTCAAATATAAAAATCCCGCTTAATAAAGAGACAAGATTGTTGTGCTTTCAGAACCTGACCTGAGGATTGGACATGAGTTAACAAAAAAAAGGATAGAGGAACCAGACTTGCACCCGTGGTCAAGCCCTCTACCAAAACCACGAGTGGAATCACAAAAGCGGGTTGCCCATATCGCACCGCTTTTGCGGAGTAGGCGGTATTTCCTATTCGCGAGCGATTCCATAGGGGATGCGACACGTGGCGAAGTGACCCCGGAAAACAACCGTTTAACCCACGCCATCGCACGTTAAAGCCCGACGTTGGAAGCCGAGCGAAATTGCCAAGAGTCGTTGATTTGGAGAAGGGCCATCGGACGGTGGTCGCACGTTGAACTTTCCCAGAGGTTAACTAAGGTGTGCGGAGGATAGCCAGGTACGATACGAGTGTTTGATTGGTTATTGATATATATAGGTGGGGCCGGAGTATAATGAAATTGTTTAATTAAGCGATTGGCGGATAATTAGCATAAGTCTGGAGCGTGATTGTTGTAAGGCTGGGTGGTGAAATATAGAGCCAAAAGTTCATTACAAGTTATTTATTTAAAAAGAAACGTGGAGTATAAATACAAAGTGTTGAAAGTTAAACATTGGTTATAAGGATTGGAGATAATATAAAGTCAGGAATATAAATTAAAGTCCAACCATTGTGGATAGTATTTATTTATCAAATTCTACGAATTTGATAAATAAACCCGAAGAAAGAAGAAGTCAATTAAGGCTCAGGCTGGAGGAAAAGAACGGGGTACACCAAGGGAAAATGCTGACACAGCGATTGTAGACACACCAGCTCTCCTTGGGGGTCCAATTTCAGTTTTGTTGCGTCACACGATGATCTCTCTTCTCTGGCATTTACTTGTATTGAAGATCACTATTCTAGGAATAAGGAGTTATTTTCTCCAAAAATAACCCTAGCTAAACATTGACAATGCATCAAGGATATATTTCTATGCTTCATAAGTACATATGTTCTACTTCTAAATCATGTCTTGGAAGTGGTTGTTTTGCTGGAAATTATTCACCAGTTGGTTTCATACCAAAGTCTTTTTCACATTTTCAGCATCCAATACATGAAAAAGATAATGGTTTAAAACAACATAAATATTTGAAATTTCGCAAGAATTGTCTGGCACACTTTGAATATGAATTTTGAAGTCAAGTGCATGATGCTGTATAGGATCAAGTGTCATTTTGAATACCAAATGTTTCACAAGAAACTTCTCAACATGCTACCCTACAGTAAGGATTAAATGACAATGTTGCATCAACTATTTCCATAATAAAAGTGCACCTCGGCCATAAGACTAAACAACTACAAATGTTGTAGATCTAACAAGACCACACAATCAAATGTGTTCCACAAGGCCAATACTGTATGAAAAATGAAAAGGAGTTTGCAACCAAAAATACCTTAGGCAACTAATTCAATTAGATACACCAAACCATCAGCAAAAAGGAAAACTAGCCTACTTGGCCCCAATATTTTCAATTGGGTCCTCTAATTCAACCAATAAAAAGGCCAAAACCATAGCATTGAGATACATTTCATTACACTGTCAATAACAATAAAATTTGACTTAGCCATAACCCTTTCCTTTTATTGTTGTGAAAAGCTTTATGCATTACTTTAATATTGAATTATGTTTCAATTGGGTCCTCTAATTCAACCAATAAAAAGGCCAAAACCATAGCATTGAGATACATTTCATTACACTGTCAATAACAATAAAATTTGACTCAACCATAACCCTTTCCTTTTATTGTTGTGAAAAGCTTTATGCATTACTTTAATATTGAATTATGAACTGTAAAGGAACTTACAAAATGTGACATTATGAACTTGGTCAAGCGCACAAGCAAAAATATCCTGGACATGACCCTGGTTGACAAGTTGTATTGCTCATGATGCAAGAGGATTTGTACTTGCACTTCCAAGTCAATCAAAATCCATCATTATCTATACAATAAATACAAGTAATTGATGTAGTATTTTTTACTCTAAGATGCATTCTTATGATAATGTTAGAACATATGTTGAAAATGTCAAAAAATACTTGAATAAGCTCCTCTTCGTTTCAAGAACAATTTATTGGAGTCGCATGAACTTGGAACAAGCCTCCCACGATCTGAAAGAGTAGCAACTAAGTCAACAGTGACTTTTTTGTTGCTACGCTGGATCAAGGGAGGTTTGCTCCAAGATTAAATCGCTCCAATAAATTATTCTCTACTAAACAGGGCCAACCACGTGATGGTGGAAGCTCTTATGGCCCCTCCCCCCCCCCTCACATCACTCTCAATTCCCCAATACCCAATCTATATTTCATTTTTTACTTTCATGAGCATAAAAAATATATTCAATAACTAATAAAAAAACAATTCAACAAAAAGTACGCAAGGAAACATTGCAATTAATGCTTGACATAAAAATAGTATGATAAATGAGTTTTTTATATAATGCAAAAAACGTTCCAAGTATGGTAACGTTTGTCTTATAATAATACAATATTTTACATTATTGAATTTTCTTTTTCTTCTTCCTATTTCTAAAGCTCCTAATTACATCATCAATATCATCATGCTCTGCTCCTGTTTCGTGCCTTTCGACCCGCACTGCTGACCTAGTTGCGTAGTCACGATGTCTGGTCTCATCCAGTGACGGGGCATCGCCTACAAAAATAGATAATATTAAATTTTAATTGTCAGTTTTTAAATATCATTGAACTAGTTCGGTAATATTAATAAAAAAAATTGCAATGAGATTATTTACCTGGTGCACCAGTTGTCGCCGCTGACCTAGTTGCGTAGTCACGATGTCTGGTCTCATCTAGTGATGGGGCATCGCCTACAAAAACAGATAATATTAAATTTTAATTTTCAGTTTTTAAATATAATTGAACTAGTTCGGTAATATTAATAAAAAAAATTGCAATGAGATTATTTACCTGGTGCACCAGTTGTCGCCGCTGACCTAGTTGCGTTGTCACGATGTCTGGTCTCATCCAGTGACGGGGCATCGCCTACAAAAACAGATAATATTAAATTTAATTGTCAATTTTTAAATATCATTGAACTAGTTCGGTAATATTAATAAAAAAAATTGCAATGAGATTATTTACCTGGTGCACCAATTGTCGCCGCTGACCTAGTTGCGTTGTCACGATGTCTGGTCTCATCCAGTGACGGGGCATCGCCTACAAAAACAGATAATATTAAATTTTAATTGTCATTTTTTAAATATCATTGAACTAGTTTGGTAATATTAATAAAAAAATTGCAATGAGATTATTTACCTGGTGCACCAGTTGTCACCGTTGGGACTGTTGCCCTGTCTTCCTCTCTCGTGGTAAGATCCTCAAGGGAAACATTCTCTGTCATTTAAACAAAAAAAGTTATAAGGACAACCATCAAGGTATAATTAGAAAAAATTATAAGTGGAAATTAATTACCGTCACGGCCCTCACTGATAGTAGCATTGTCGGCCTGGTCCCTACTACAATGATCAGGTTGCACGTGAGGATCATCTACATTTGGCTCTAAAATTGGGTTATTTGCGTCGTCGGTAGTGTTTCTCCCCTGATTTAAACAAAGTTGTTAGACATTAAATTTATGGATGAAAAAAAACATATTGAAAGGTTAATGTTTTACCTTATCAGGCATTTTGGATCTTGGGACCTGCCCCAAGCTTATGCGACGTTCAACTACGGCTTGATAGCCGAAATGGAAAGCGATATTTTTATCTTCCTCTGTAGTTTTTGTTCCGAAGTCATCACCCTACATTACATATGATTGTGTATTTTTAATCATATTTGATAGGATTACAAAAACGCTGGAAGGCGATACAATTAATTATAAGATGTTTAGCTACTTAATTACAATTCTTGCGGCCAATTTCAAGTAGCCGCCCTGGCCTAGCTTGTGATGGCCCTTTTTTCAATCCTAGCTTTGGTTGCCTTTGAGGTGTCAGGCAACCTAGCATCAAAATATTAAAGTCAGATATGACGTAGCACACTTTTATTTTAGACATAGAGAAAATTCAAGCTATTGAATTAAAGTTGTAATTTACCTTGCAGGTCTAGTTGGCATTTTTCCTTCTTTCTTTGCCCTTTTCTCTTTTCCGTCATGGATGAGTGCTCTCCACTCACTCTCTGGAACTGTGAGAGGATGCTCGTATCTAGGGTTAAATTGAAATTGCATCCTATAGGTGTCCCTGGTATATTTCAAATATTTTCCGGCTACCCGAGCCACCGTTGTTCTGTCAAATGTGCCGACCCCAAAAATGGCTTCTAGATAATCTAGAAGTTCTTTTTTCAGGTTGGAATTCTGGGAATTCCACCCTGTGCATATGGTTGGGCCAAAAATTACCAACGCATGGCTCTCCAGAAACCTGTAGAACTCATTGTTTCCTACACAAAAAAGAAGAAGAAGATATTATCATTAATTTAAAAATAAAAATCATGATAAATATGTTTTAGATAAAGTACATGAAATAGTTAAAATATTAAAATTTACCTGGGAGTTGTACATGATTTATAGGGACACCTTCATCGTTCACCAACAACGTGCCATTAATGGTCCCTGTGGAGCTGACACGTGTAGCTCCAGGAAACGCAATAATGTAGTTGGCCATATCAACCTCATCATTTCCAACACGTTCAGCGCTTGGTTGGGTGTCTGCTTGGGCAGGGTGTGTTTCTTGGCTGGCACCTAAAGGAGTAGAAGGTGTACGAGAGGGTTGCTGGGCAATCTCTTGCCCTTGTGTCCCACTACCACCAACACCGGGTTCAGCAAGTGCCAGAAAACGATACATACAAAAGAACTTTTGTTAGTTTAGTCAATGTAAAAATTAAAAATCAAACTATCACAATTCATCTCATGCAGAACAAAAAAAATATCCTTTTGAATTTTTATTATTACCTGATATGTTTCTAGCTGGCTCATAAGTTTTTTTATCCTCTCTTCTATTTCAGGTGTTTGAGGCGCGTCTATCAAAGTATTAAATTTCGACCTTGCATCTCATGCCTTTTTTCGCAACAAGAACACTAGAGATAGGGATGAAGAAAGCTCTTCCTCAAAGAGGGAATCATCAGGCGTACCATGGCTAGGTGTCTGGATATTTGAACAAAATTAATATTATTTCAATTATGTAAATAACTAAAATACCTGAAGATAGAGCAATGTTGGCACTTTACATGTTCTTTCGCTGGCCTCTTTCTGTGATCATCCCGTCTCGGCGTTGTTCCTGCACTGCTCTGATCAGTCTGCCACATTGCAATAAAATTATAAATGTAAAATCTTGAAAACAATATCTAACTTGAAAACAAAAAATGAAAACTAAAATAATTTCTAATAAGACACCGGAAGACAGAGTTAGAGTTTCAAATATGCCTTGCATTGAATTCAGTCCTGGAAACATGTCATTGCACATTAAGGCACCCAAACAAGAGACGAGTTGACATTGAAGACCTTATTGAATATATTGTTGGAGCAACTTCTAGTAAACTTGTTGTGAAGACCTTGAGGACATTTTTGGAGCAACATTGTTGAAGTTGATGGTATAACATTGTTGGAGACTATCTTGAAGGGCCTTGAAGTGAAGCTTTTGGAGAAACTATTGAAAAATCCTTAGAGAATTTAAGTAAGGCACTTTCTATATTCCATCACCTTTTTCCTTTATATCCTTTAAACGATTTTTTTGATATTTAATGTTTGAAATCACGTTATAATTCCTTGATTATATGTGTTTGGGGACTAGAATAATTTCACACTAAACCATGCAAACTTAAAAGTAACTTAACAGATCCATAAAGTAATAATAATCATAATTCATAATTTCCTATTGTACGATATGATGAAAATTATTCAAACATGAAGCAATGAAGACATGCAATGTCTAAATTTCAAGATTGATGAACCAATACAAGAAGTTAGAAACTAAAACTTTGATTCAATACTCTGTGTCCTAACTCCAGGAAGGAATCTAGTTTGTAGTACAGAACATGCATCGTGTATTATCAATTCTTAATTGACAACAAATAAAGGTCATATACCTCATCAATTCCTTCCCATTTTGTGTTTTTATGTTATATTCCTCATAAAAGTGTCAAATTTCTCTCAAAGTAAGCAACCACTGAATAAAATAAAAAATAGTTGAGATATGATTGAGAAATGGTCATTTATTTCTTGAAAGGATATTCACAATTTCTTTGGTTTTTTTTCATCTCAAGAAACAAGAAATGACCTAAGAAACTATCGTGATGTAATATAAGAAACAACACGGTGCAATGGCCATTTTCAAAGCCAAATGATGTCCATTGAGGAAATGGCCTTTAGTTGGTTCCTGTTTCATAGGAGTTTCGGGTAGAAATGGAACTTTTTTGTACCATTTCCAGTAGTAAAAAGGGAAAACCTTCTCTTTCCATGGGAAATAATTTACCTTTCCTTTTTCAAGATAATCTCAATAAAAAAAAATATGAACTATATTGCACACATTCTTGGATAATGTGAAAGTGGAAAAGGAATACCCTACACAAGTGATGCACACATGTACATTTTAACACTAATAGATTTTTGTGGTTGAAATGCAATGCTTGTTTTCATTTAAATGTAGGATTTTTAAAGCAGGGAGAAATAATGGTTGCCAAATTAATAAGCATTTCTTTGGGAAAAATTTAAATCTTGTATTGGGTGATGAAGATAATAGAGGGTATTGAATCTTGATTCTTGACATCTATAGAGAACCCTACATCCTAACAAAATCTAATGGAATTGACCAAAAAAACCCAAATAAAGTCAACCCTACTATAGGAGGAAGGGCCAACAATAAGAACTTACCATTTTGCAAGAGCTGAGGGTGAATGCTGTTCTACAAGAGCTGAGGGCGAATGCTGTTCTGCAAAAGCTGAGGGCGAATGCTATTCTGCAAGAGCTCAGGGCGAATGCCGAGGGTGAATGCTGTTTTGCAAGAGCTCAGGGCGAATGCTGAGGGCAAATGTTGTTCTGCAAGAGCTGAGGGCGAATGTTGTTCTGCAAGAGCGGAGGGCGAATGCGTGCATGATATCAGACATTAATGTAGCACACATGTACATTTGAACACTAATAGATTTTTGTAGTTGAAATGCAATGCTTGTTTTCATTTAAATGTAGGGTTTTTAAAGCAGGGAGAAATAATGGCTGCCAAATTAATAAGCGTTTCTTTGGGAAAAATTTAAATCTTGTATTGGGTGATGAAGATAATAGAGGGTATTGAATCTTGATTCTTGACATTTAGAGAGAACCCTACAGCCTAACACAATCCAATGGAATTGACCAAAAAAACCCAAATAGAGTCAACCCTACTATAGGAGGAAGGGCCTGTAGTAAGAAATTACCATTTTGCAAGAGCTGAGGGCGAATGTTATTCTGCAAGAGCGGAGGGCGAATGCGCGCGTGATATCAGACGTTAATGTAGCTATTGCGACGGATACGAAACAATAAAATCATTTTTATGTAGCGTGCATAAAGTTTCGTATTTGTATTTAGCGCACATATAAGTGTCGTTATACTGATGGCGGAAAAGGCATCGCTATTGCGACGAAAGCCTCCAAACGTCGCAATTACGACACTTATACATTGTGTCGCACTTGCGACGTTTAGAGGCAGTCTTCGCAATAGCGACGCGTTGGGCCATAGTGTCGCAATTGCGACGTCTTCCTCCAAACGTCGCAATTGTGACACTTTTCTAAGTGTTGGTATTGCGACACTTTTCTATAAACGTCGGTATAGAGACGGTTTCGGGTAGGATGGAAAAAAATTGGGGAAATTTACGACATTTGGTCAAAAGCGTCAGAACCAAGTGTCAGAATTTCCGCCAAATGTAGTAGTGCCATGCCTCTAGCTAAAACTCTAAATATGGAATGAGAGATTGTGGCTTAGGCTTGATTGAACTGCTGTGTCTCTGGCTACAATTCTGAATCTAGAATGATGAATTGTGGCCCAGGCTTGATTGAACTGCTATGTCTCTGGATACAACTTTGAATATGGAATGAGAGATTGTGGCTCAGGCTCGCTTGATGTGGCGTCGAAGCTTGTAGATGACCACCAGTTTCCCCCCTGTTAGGTACAAGGTGAGATGATGGTGAAAACTCAACTACAAGATTGTTAAATATTATAGAACAAGTTCTGACATGCGACTTAAACATCTTCTTGGCTGTTGATGCCCATTTCCAAGAAGCGATCCATCCAAGATTAATCTTTGTTCTTGCAGGAGGCTTGTTTCTGAAGCATCTGTGTGAAGAACGGGTGTGCCGACCACAGTGCTTGCATGGGTGAAGATAAAAAAAGTGATCTTTCATATGGCCAACTCGATCACAGTGTTGGAATTTTACAATCTGTTGTTGTTGTTGTTGTGGAAGAGGAGCAGAATCTGGAACAGCTGAAGGTGAACTGTCATAAAGAAATTTGGCACTCTGAAATTTGATGGGCTTGGAGTAGTCCGGAATATTAAAGGACAACTCCTTGTCATATCCAAGACAAGTTTTGTGCTTGTTGTGGACAAGCTCTTCCCAAGGTCTGATTATGGGCTTGGGAAGTGTAGACTAAGCTTCTGCATCTGCGTGTAAATCTACTCTTGTACAAGGAACTGAATGTGAATCGAATGCAACTTTATATTCTTTCTGTTGATGAGAGTCCTTCTCAATTTTATGAACAAAAACAGGTTCAAAATGATGACTCTTTTGCTGAAGTTCATCTTTCTAGATTTGAGACTCCACCTACAAAAACTCAATCTTTTCTTGTGCATCTTGCAAGCAAGTTTGAATATTAAAAAGAGCGTTCTTGCTCATTTTTACCATATCATGAGCAATGGAATGAATGAGGCTATGCAACAGCTCTAATGCATCATTGATTTTAGCCATTTTTCTCAACAAATCAAATTCAAAAAGATATTCACAAGCTTGGATGCTTCATTATCAATGAGAAGATGGTCTTGAGCTTGCTATATTACCTCACAATAAAGACGAAGGAAAATTCCAAAAAAAATCTTTGTGGAAAAACTATGAGTGAGTTTATGATGCCACTGCTACTTTGAAAATGATGACGAATTTTCAACATTTTCCTTCACATTTCAATATCTTTCAGAGAGTCACCCTTCTATACATGCCAAAAATCTTGGTCATTGTTTTATAATAGAGAAACATACAACAAAATATTCACTTTTCACTATATAGAAAATCCATATATCCATTTATTCATATACCATCTCCCCTCTCTCTTCTTCTTCTTCTTCTTCTTTTTTTTTTTTGAAAATAAAAAATTGGGAGAAAAAACAGAGGTATTATCTGGGGGAGGTGAAACTGTAAAAAAAATTTAAATTGTTATTATGGCACAATGAAAAAAAAAAAAAAAACGCAGAGAATCTGCGTGGGAGGGGAAGGAGGCGGAGTGTTGAGGGGCAGGCATGAGCAGGGAGTGTAGGTGAGGGGGTGGGGATCATGTGAGGGGAGGGAGAGTGGTGGGGGGAGGGAGAGGGGCATGAGTTGTATGATGGGGAGAGTGGTTGTGAGGGGTGAGGGGGCGGGGGTTGTGAGTAGGTGGTGAAGTGGGAGAGCGGGTGGGTGAGGGAGTCGTGAGCTGTTGGGGATGGGGAGTGAGAGGTGAGGGCGGATGGGGGAGAGCGGGTGAGGGATGTGAGAGGGGAGGGCTGGTGAGAGATGGGTGAGGGCCAAGGGCTGTGGGAAGGTAGAGGGGAGGGAGGTGAGGGGGATGGGGAGAGATGGGTGAGGGTAGAGGGCCGTGGAATGCGTGGGAAGGCCGAGGGCCATGGGAGGTGAGCTGTGGTGAGGGGAGGGGTCGAGTAGAGAGGGAGTGCAAGGCGGAAGAGGTAGCAAGGTTGTGTGCACGGGAGTGGGAGATGAGTCGACGGAGAAGGGAGGTGAGGAAGCAGCTGACAAGGATGTGAAGGAGGAGTGCGAGTGGGAGCGAGGTTTACGATTTTGTGTGGTTCTTGAAACTATTTCACATCATAGTCTGGCTCTACCAGAACCTTGAATTCATATGGGTGTTGCTTGCCATGATGAACTGTGCAAAACTTAAACACAAAGAAATTGATACTGAACAGAAAGTACAATTGCAAAATTGCAGAATTGTTGTAAATAAATTTAACTGTAGAATTGCAGAATTGTAGAAAAAAAGAAAACTGAATCTCAAATTCGAAGCCACAAGGAGGGGGAGTGCAGGTGAGAAAAATTGCAGACTTAAAAATGCACAAACTTTCAATTTCAGGAATATGGCAGTACACTGCTCTTCGCAAAAAAATAATTTTTGAACGTAGCAACAAAATAATTTCTGAATACTACAAAAATGATTTCTGAATGCTGCAAAAATGCAAAGGATTTTTGTAGGTTTACACAGGCCAAAAAAACAAGTGGCTCACACAAGATTGAGCTTGTTATGAATGTATTAGATTTGATACCATGTTAAACACACACATGGTGTATGAGAAAGACAAAACACACACATAGGAAAGATAGGCATTCGTTGTTCATTATTCACCATAGATGTACATTTATAATACAATGGTGTGACCCTTGGATTCATCTTCCAAGGTTACTTGGACTCCTTTGTGATTGTTCGCCTTCCACACCTACCCATAGAGGATTCAGTGTTCAAAAGATAGGAATATCTCCAAGCTCTTATTTTATGGTTGTGATGGCATCATTTTCTTTCTCAATTAACTCCTTCTGTTCAAATATAATATGGCTGTAGGGCTAGATTTCATTAATGGATTTAATGATATGTCCGGATGATTTATTTAACTTGGCCCAATGCCTGTCTAATGGATGGTTCTCTCTCTGATTTCTACAACCTTTCTATCAGTTTCTGAGATATGAGTGCTTCAACTACATGAGAAACTTCACTTCTTGATTTCTGATCTTGCAACAATTTGAATTGATCTTGAAGCTTCTTAATTTCTTCTGTATGGATAGATAAATTCTCCACTGCCTTTGTTAATTTTTTTCACCATTTGTTGTAGAAGCCATGACTGTGGGGATGGATGTAAGAGGTACAAACTCCAAAGGAACCATGTAAATTTTTGCAGCCTATTCCCTCTCCTTGATCATTTTCTCCATTTCTGTCTCCATGTGTCTCAATTGGGAATTTTGCTCCATGATGAGCTTCATCATGTACGACTTTTGAGACTATGTTTCTTCAATATCTTTGGTGAGAGGGTCTTCTGTGGCTGAAAAATTCAGTTGTTTCCTCAATGCTTCTATGTCAGTATTCTTCTTCTTTATTATCTCCTCTGCAACTTTTATGTTAGAAGGATCATATCCTACTTTGACCAGTAAAATTTCCAAAGAATTAATTCTTGTATCCTTGGCCAGAGAGGAGATTTTCGCCATATTTAGTTATGACTGAATGTTTTCCAAGGAAAAATATAATTGGCTTATCTACGCACTAGTCAGAATAGTGTCCAAGGAGGTAAGAAATGGCAGTGATTATCTGCTTGGCTCTGTCAAGGAAAATGGAGGAAGAGTAAGAGGATTATTTTTAGGAAACTGAGTATATTCAACTAGAAACATTTCAAGGGTTTTATCCCTTTTGTAAAAACCTAGCTTCTGATACAATTTATTAAGGGCTTCTTGGGAGAAAGGGGTTCCATTTTCTACAGAAGGGGCATGCATCATTTGTTTAATGGATTAGGCATTGATAGTGAACAAGATTTCACCTGTGGGGTAATTATGGCTCTCTAGCTAGGTATGTAGTAGGCCTGGAATTTGTGGATGAATTCAGGGGAACTGTGGGTATGGGAAAATATATAATGAGGTATTTTGATTCCCATAGTCCAATTTCATCTGACTTGTGTATGTATTTTACTTCTAGCCAACAATACATCTCAAAATTTCAAATTCATAGAGGGTTTCATGAATTTTGTAGTATCTGTCGGCTAGAGGGATATGTTCTAGATTGACAGGAGGATGGATAAATGGGTTTACTGGTTCCTCCTGGCTTTTCTTCTTAGGAGGCATGATTCAATCTGATTCAGAAAATTGAAAAGGGTTGATAGAAGGACAGGTACCTGGACTGTGTAAGGCTTGGGACTGGCGAAGAAGGCACAATAGTCACAGTGCTAGGATTGATAAGGACTGATAAATTGATCGAGAGCTTTGTAAACCTGTAACAAGAATTAAAGTGCAGAGAAATATGTAAGGTAAAGGTTAATCAGGTTCAAAATACATGCATTTATACATAATTGGGTTGTTTATGTTGCTCGTGGCATGAATCCATTGTATTAACAGTCATTTATTAATTAAATGCATAACAGATTCGTTTCCACGGGAAGGGACCTAATTGGAAACATGTGTATGCAAGCTGGCATGACAAGATTGGTGCACAACAGATAGGTGAGAAGTTTCGGATTTGCAGGGAGAAATAAGTTTTCAGAGGGGTTATGAGGTGATAAGAAGTTTGAGTGGAGGGGGGTGTGAAATGCGGAGGAGGCAGCACGTTGTTGTGGTTCCAAAAAGTAAAAATGATTTTTTCGGACCTGATCCGAATGGGAAATGGCATCAACCCATGGTATTCATCTACCCATGTTATCCATCCACCCATGGACTTTACCCATGGTATTGTAAATGGCATCGACCCATGGTATTCATCCACCCATGATATTTATTCGCCCATGGTATTATAAGTGATCTATGGTATGTATCCACCCATGGTATTCATCCACACATGGGATTTACCCATGGTATTGTAAGTGGTATCAGATTCAGGTTATGCCTCCATGGGAATGAGGGTTTGAAACATATTTCAGTTTCAATGTTTTGCAGCATTCTTTAGCAAAATCCGTGAATTTTTTTGGGCCGCGAGTTTTCCGATCGGATCTGAAATTTTTGGTGAAAAATTTACAAAAACAAAGACCAGATCTGGATTCATTGCGAAAAAATACTCAAATTCAAAAAAAAATTGGCCAAATTGGAGTTCGGATGAGGGAGATATCGCTGATTCAAAATTAGCAATGTTGAAGGAATTTTTCTGATGACAATTCATGGACGACGACTCTCCTGTATTTTTTTACAATTTTTAGTGCATAATTTTAGAAGAATGGATATAGATCTGAGCTCCTCTTGAAAAATCACCCAATTTCAAAAAACAAATCAGTCGAATCGGAGTCTGGATGTGGGAGTTATCGTTGATTTAAAATCAACTATTTTTTCAGAAATTTTGTGACGGCGAGACAGTTCCAGCGCGAATCTGAGAGTCTAGAGTCTCTAGATAGTGGTTTCAAATACATGGGAAGATGCAGAATGATCATTCCATTTCCAAAAATAGGTTATAATAAATATTTTGAGTCATATTGACCGAGTTATGCTCATTTTAAATCTGGAGCAGCATTCGGAGCGAGTTCCCTTTGGAGACGTGCCCTCCCACCCCACTTTAGTAGACACCTGCTTCACATTCATCAGTTTCATCATAGCAGCATTTGGCTTGGGTTATTTGGAGACATGCCCTCCCAGCCCAAGCTATGTAGGCACCTGCTACTTCATCAACAATCAGCATCACGGTTATGGGTCAATCGCACAAAATCTTTTTCATCGAAGTCCATTTGCTAGGCCGCACACTGTTAGTCACATAGTTGGTCACAAGCATTACAGGGTATCTCTATCCTCGGATCTTAATTTTTCATGGATTTGGTTCATCCACAAACCCACACTTCATCGAAGTCCATTTTCTAGGCCGCACACTGTCAATATCACAGTTGGTCACAAGCATTACAGGGTATCTCTATCCTCGGATCTTCTTTCATCACTGTTATGGGTTAACTACACAAAATCCTTATCTTCAGTGGCTCTTCATATTAAAAAAAAAGGCTTCTCAGGAGGGAACTTCATGCAATGGGGACCATTGCTTCTTAAGGAGGGTGGAATGATCCGAATGGGAAATGGCATCAACCCATGGTATTCATCTACCCATGTTATCCATCCACCCATGGACTTTACCCATGGTATTGTAAATGGCATCGACCCATGGTATTCATCCACCCATGATATTTATTCGCCCATGGTATTATAAGTGATCTATGGTATGTATCCACCCATGGTATTCATCCACACATGGGATTTACCCATGGTATTGTAAGTGGTATCTACCCATGGTATTGGCCCATGGTATCCACCTATGGTATTGTATCTCAAAAAAGGCTATAAATAACAAGCCTCACTTTGTAAAAGGACAGATTGTCTACCACAATGTAGCTCCTACAATTATTATCTGTTTTAATAAAACAAGTTTCTTTGTGGTTTTATTTTCTTTGTGTTCTCTTTTTTTTCTGGCATTCTAATTTTGCAGATCTTGTTAGATCCATTTCAAATTTTTAGATCTTGGGGGCCTCCCCCCCAAGATCTGGATCAGGAACCCCCCCTGTCGGTAAAGATCAGATAGAGGGGGGGGGGGGGGGGAATATATAAGGACCATCGGATTCAGGGTGGAAAATATGATGGGTGGACAGATGTGCGGGATTTAAAGCGATGTGACATGATGGATTTTCGAGTAGTGGGAGATTTTAATGAGAAATAAAACTTTAGGATATATAATAATATGCCAAGTTTTTCCTTAATGCACCCAACTTCTTTAGCCAAAAACTTAGGATAAAATCATATTATCCCTTTTTCTCTTCATATGCATAAATAGCTTTGAAAACCAAAATTTAGTTTAACCAAATTAATTCTTTTCAAGGCTTCCAAAACAACTTCTACCTACCCATGAATTTTATTTCTCTTTCTAAGCTAACATTTTTTATTCTTTTCTTAGGGTGCAGTTAAGCTAGCAAACCCACATCACTTTTTTATAAAACATCTAACTTTCTCTTTCACTTATTTCTCCTGTTGATTCAGATTAAACAGTTGAATAAATTTCATTTTCTACCTAACTACTGATTTTCCAAGATTAAATTGTTTGGCAAATCTTTATTCACTAACCTAATTAACAAAAAATTCACAATTTTTCAATCATGATTAAACTATACGACTTGAACAAAAATCTAGTCATTTTGACATTTTTAAAACAAGCTGCACACAATATTATTTGATGATGACATAAAGAAAACTAATATATCAGCAGTGGAATTTGAATTTGCAACACTTTCAGTATCATTCTATTTTTTCTTTTGTGGGGTTCCTATTCTCTTTTATTCCTTTCAACTTTCTTTCTTTTTATATTTTCTCTATATTTATTTTTTGACATACCCTCTTTTCATTTTCTTATATATATATATATATATATATATATATATATATATATATATATATATATTTTGGAAATCATTTTCATTTTGAAAATTATTTACAATGTAAAATTACAAATACAAAATACTCAATCACCCTGAGATCCTATAAATTATAGGACCCTAATAGTGGCTCTAGCTGGGGATGGCACTTCTCCATGTGAAGAGTCAGGAACATATGTTCAGTATCCTTGAGTATCCTATGTCTATAATGTCTACATCTAATTTCTTTTTCTGTTGAGGTTCTCATGGTAGCTTATCAATCAAGGCTTAGGGCCTTATCTGCGGGCTTCAACTTTGGTTAATAAGTTACCCAATCAAAACAATATAGACTATGATATTTACAATGATGTAATAAAAATATTTATGCTAAGAAAAGTAGTGTTTCAACATCCTACCATTGACAGGACCTCCAAGTAACTCTACTCCATCCAGGTCCTTGAGGAAGAAGGCATTGTGTCCTCTGAAAGTGTAAATGATGTATGGCCCTTTCCAAAGGTTATCAAAATTCCCATGTTTAAATTTGTCTTATCTCCTGGAATCCCACCTCAAAATTTTGTCTCCAATGTTGAAGTCATCGGCTTTAGTCCCTCTGTCAAAAATATTTTTGACATTTTCATGAATAACTTAGGTTTTGTTGTAGACTTCCTCCCTTGACTGTTGTAACTGAATAGTTTGATTGGTTCTTCTATATGTGTCATTTGACTCAACGTGTACTTCTTGAATTATATTCATCACTGGAATTCCCAAAGAAGATGGAAAAACAACATCCATTCCATAGACCAATTGATATGGTGACATGCCAATTGACTTATTTGTAGTAAGTATGTCAGCCCAAAGTGCATTAACTAACTTGTTGTGCCAAGACTTCTGTTGTCCTCTAATAAATTTTTAATGATATTTACGAAGCTCTTATTTGAAGATTCAACCAACCCATTACCCTGAGGGTAATAATCTGTTGAATGTACCAAAGTAATGTGGTATTTATTGCAGAATTCAATCATTTTCTTATATTTAAAGGCTGTTGCATTATCAATAATAAATTTTCTAGGAAAACCAAATCTAGAGAGGATATTAGTTTCAAGGAATTTAATGATGACATCATCGGTGGCAGATCTGGAAGGAGTGGCTTCTATCTACTTAGTATTAATCAGTGGCTGTGAGAATCCACTTATGTTGGGCAGAGGAAGGAGGATAAATTTCACCAATGAAATCTTGTCCCCACTGCTGGAAAGGGGTTTCACCTGATATAGGCTTTAATGGGAGGGGTAAAATCTTTCTTTTTCCTTCAAATATCTAGAATTTATGGCATGAGGTTACTTATGAATATCAGGGAAAATGGTAGGCTATTAAAAACCAGCTCTGAGGATTTTGTTCGAAATGGTTTTCTGATATAGATGTCCATTGCAATCACCTTCATGGAACTCTTTCATGGTTATTTCTACATCATCCTTTAACAAGCACTTAAGTAAAATACCACCAGAATCTTTCCAATATAAAACATTTTCTATGATGCAAAAATTAACTATTTTTAACTTTAGAAATATTTCTTTTGCTTTTTTTAGTCCAGGATGAGCATTTGAATTGAATAAAACATCTAACAAGTCTTCATACCAGGGTGAGTTCAGAAATTCTTCATTAATCTATGGAGTTGTCTGTTCCTCTTGATCATCTAGTGCAACAACTAATTTGATGTCTAATGCATGGAAATTTGACTCTGCCATCAATTTTTCTAGTTCTTTTCCTTTGATTAACTTGGTGGGTTTGATTTCTAATTCATATTCAAGAATGACAACAATGCATTTTCCTCGTTTACCATCAGGTCCATTCTGTGTTAAAATATCCTTGACCATTGAATTAGGTACATAAGCAATAATATGGGAATGCAAGATGTATACTCTAAAGTATTTAATTTCTTTAATCAATGAAAAGGCATGTTTTTCCATAATATTATATTTCAAAGATGCATCTCTTAAATCTTTACTAAAAAATGCAATGGGCTGTTCAAATCCTTCATTATTTTTCTCCAACGAGACAACTGCAACAGTGTGTTCAAAAGCAAAAGATAAGATAATGAAATCTTTAGAAAAATATGGACTAATCAACACTTGTGCTTTTGTCAATGTTTGTTTAGCTACATCAAAGGTCTGTCTAGCCTCAATAGTCCATCTAATTTCTAAATATTTTTTCAACATATTTGTTATATTTCTAAGAAGTTCTGCAAGGTTAGCAATGAATCTCCTTAGGAAATTAATCTTGTCGATGAAAAATTGAAGCTCCTTAATGTTTCTAGGGTGAATGAATTTTAATATGGCTTCAGTTCTACTGGGATCAATCCTAATACCATCCTTAGAGATAATATGACCAAGAAGCTTTCCTTCTTCAAGGCCAAAAAGTGTTTTCTTAGGATTTAATGAGATGCCAAACCTTCTACACTTTTCAAACACTCTTCTCATATGTAACAAATGTTCCTCTTCAATTTTAGAATAAAAAATGATATCATCCACATAGATCAAAATAAAATGGCCAATTTCATCTTTAAAGGAAATATCCATTGTTCTTTGGAATGTGGCACCAAAATTCATTAACCCAAAGGGCATCTTCACATACATGAAGGTCCCCCAAGGAGTAGTGAAAGTTGTTTGATCCTAATCATCAAGATGCACTAAGACCTGGTTATATCCTAAGAAACCATATAATAAGGAAATCCTACTAGACCCTACTACCTTTTGTAATATATGATCCATTTTTGGCAAAGGGTAGTTGTCTTTAGGGAGACCTTGTTAAGGTTTCTGAAATCAATTCATAACCGAATTTCTCCTGTTTTCTTCCTAGTAGGCACTATGTTACACACCCATTTGGAGTATCTAAAAGGAACTATGATTTTAGAATCATACATGTTTTTAACCTCTTTCTCAATTAGAGGCATTAGAATTGGATTTATTCTAAGAAGTTTGTGTTTGAATGGTTTATGATCTTCCTTGATTCAGATTTTATCTTGTATGATATTGGTGTCATATGATTTGAGATCCTCATAGCTCCAGGAAAATACATCAATGAATTCTTTGAATAAAGCTATGCATTCTTGTTTTTTAACAATAAGTAATGATTTTGAAAGTTTTATCATTTTAGGATTTTGTTCACTACCTATGTTACATTCCTCTACATCTGTCCCTGTGGGCTCTATTTTTGGCTTTTTTGCTACATCATTAAAATCGAAAAGCTATTCTAATGGAACTAGACCTCTAGGTAAAATATTGTCTTTAAGCTGAAGTATTTCAAATTATTCTTTTTCTAAATCAATTTCATGCAATTCTAATTTATGTACAACTTCATCTACATAAATATTTACATCTGATTCATCAAATTGTTTTCCTACATTAGTATGTAAAGCTATTTGATTTTCTACTTCACACTCTAAATCTATGCTATTTTCTTCATACTAATCCTTAGACTGCAAAAAGTTTTCAATATTTTTTTCATTTCCAAACACCTACCAATACCTCATATTATCTGGTACAACTAGACAATGTTTTACTTCCACTGTATATTGTTTGTTGGGATGAGGCATTTTGCATTTGGTAGTTGGAAAAGAGAGACCATTAGCAAGGATATTCTGATTTGTAGGAATAACAACAAGATCATATTCTACAAAATTTTGTAGGAAATCAAACAAAACATTTTTGTATTCTATCAGTCTAGGATGCTTTGCATAATATTCTCCTTTAATCTGTTTTAAGAAAATTCAGAATCTCCATGAACATAAATTCTTTTAGCACCTAATTTCTTCAATAATTGCAATCCTAAAAGAAGTGCTTCATATTATGTTATGTTATTGGTACATTAAAAATTTAGTTTATATGAATGACCTTATGCATGATTATTTCCTAAATTTGATACCCACACACTTGCTCGTGACCCTGCTTTGCTACAAGAGCCATAAAAAATGATGTTTCAAAAATGTTCAAGTTCAGTGTTTTGTTGCACAATTTGCATTTGATTGTCACATGTTTCACAAATGTCATTTTTAGCATTGGTGACCTGAGCATCAATATCTCCATCATTGTAAAGAATGAAGGAGTTTAAATCAAAATGAACATAGCAAAGGGGATAGTTATGTGGTTTCTCTTGACTACTCACCATGTATTTCATTAAATTTTCCCTATATAGTCTTCTCTGCTAACCAGATATTGGTATGGTAGCATAAGTCATGTCCATTTGTAGTGTCCCTTGTAAATTTTCACCCCATGAGTGTGACAACAACTTGCCATACTCAGGGGGAATATCAACAACCACTATATCCATTACTAGACTCTTAGCTGGGATTTGGGCTAAAGAAACACATAGATAATTAATGAGACCTAAACATCTTACTTTGCTGGAATCAAGTGAATACAAGTCTTTGTAAGGCCTAGTAATGTCAAGACTAAGCTTCTCCATAATAGCTTTTGGCATCAAATTGTGGGAAGCACCTGAATCTAACATAGAATTATGGAGAATATTATCATGAATGTTGAGACTGAAATATAATGGAGGAACACCTCCTTCTTGTAGTTTAGAATCTACCTCTGGACCAAATAATAATTTAGGCTGATCATCATTCAAATTGATAGTGTCAGTGTTTTCCCCTATATTCAGAGCTTTCATAACTTGAGTTGTGTAAATTTATTTTTTCATTAACTTTGTTAAGGGGATAAGTATTTTCAGCTTTGCTAGTTCATTTTCAATATTGAATGATGTTTCAAATTTATTCAAGTTCAGAAAATCGGACTTATCATCAATTTCTTTTGACACAGGCTCTTTTTGGTGACTGGTGGTCAGAATATCGGTTTGAGTAGTTTTGGAAGTACTCTCAACAATATTTTTGTTAGGGATTTATATTGTATTTTTGCTAGAACTATCAGCATTTTTCCTAGAAACATTTTCTAGAGTTTTCTTTGCAGTGGTGTCAAAGGTTTTCTTGTCAGGATTTTCAAAATTATTTTTATTCAGGGTATCTGATGTTTTCTTACTCCTAAGATTATACTCTCTATGGACTTCCATAATAGCATTTTCAAATCCCTTCTTGTAGTCATATGATTCTTCAGAATCAAGTTCAGTTTGGGATAATTGAAATAGTTATTGTTCATCTTGAGTAAGAAACACAACTTCATCATCACTAATACCCATTAAATTGATCTGGTTGTCTTCTACCTCTTCTACTACTTCTCCTGAAATGGAGGCCTAATTTGCTGATCATGGCCCCTCTGTTCTCTTTTTTTCATTTGGGGAGGATTTTTCCTGGGATTTTGATTACAATTTTGAGGTGTAGGCTGATTTTCTCTAGAAGCAACCCTCTCATTTAAATTAATTCTTTCCATCATTCTTTATACTATTCTAGCTAATGAATCAATTTTAGCATCATCAGAGGAAGTAGAGGTTTCTTCTTTTATGGTTACTCTCCTTTCATTCCTAATTATAGCTCTCTTTGCTAATAGATTTTATTCTACACTCATTGCATCCCTTTACATTTCTTATAATGTTGATGAATTTATTTCTCTAAGCTGGTAAGACATGTCTACCTCAAATCCATTTGGGAATTTTATTAAGGATAAACCTTGTGGTGGTTTAATGTTGGTAGGAATTGCATTGTATATAGTGTTAAATCTAGTACAATAGTCCTGAACACTTTCCCTTAGTGCCCTCCTAATGCTTTCATACTTATGGAAAATCCGAAGAGGGTTATTTTTAATTTCAAACCTATAATGGAATGTCTGATGGAATGCAGGGAGATCATTAATTCTAGCAACAGGTAATGATTTAAACCATTTCATCACCTCTCCTATGATAATTTGTGCAAACAACCTATTTTTTACGCTTTCCTCATCTACCTCTTGAAGGTAAAAACTATCATTCATCCTGTCTACATGATGTTGGGCAGTGATAGGTATGGTTCCATCAAATTGAGGAATTCTTGTTTGATAATCCTATAGCATGTTTGCCAAAGGAGCTTGAAGGACAAGGGGAGCATATATAGCTTCCATTATAGGGATATGAGGATGAACGATATGAGGATTGATCAAGGGTGGTTGTTGGATGAAAGGTGGAGGCTGAATCAAAGGTGGAGGTTGAATCAGGGATAAAGGCTCAATTGAAACCTGGGGTTTGGGTGGAGATGAAGGTTGGATTGTGGTTAAGGATTCAGGAGAAGAAGGCATTTGAGTAGCTTGATGAGACAACACTGCAATGGTAGTGGAAACTACAGAAGGGGTAAGACTTGTTGATCTAGGATGCGCAAATTGTGATGAGGTGGAAGATTCTGCATAAGAAGTCAGAGCAAAGACTTCTATATATTGTTGGACATAAGCCTCATGAACAAAAATGTCAAGAATTTAGAGTAAAACATGTATTTTATCAAAATCCTAGATAATTTGAAGGTCTATATCAGAGGGAGCAGACTGTGCTTCAGATGAATGTCTTCTTAATGTAGCTTGGTCTACTACTATTTGACCTACCCAATTGGCTGACTTAGTTCTAAATAAAATTTGTTCAAAAGGTAAGTCAAAATCAATGTCTTGCAGAGTTACAATGTCTTTTGGGAGTGAATTCACTCTATGGGGAGGACTGCTACTTCCTTGGCTCTCTATTATACTCTTTCTTCTCAGTATATTTTTAGGGTCATCAACAATTACTGTAGGCTTTGGATCAAGATGAGATCTAGTGTAGGCTCTTTTAGGAGCCAGAGTTATGATCTAGGGAACAAACACACTTTATTATTTACAAAAAATAAAAAGGAAACCAACCTTCTTGAAGTGTTCTTATCATAAAATGTTTTAACAATGGTTATGAATTCGAAAGAAATTACAATTTTCTCAAATTTTCCCAGTATGGTCGCCACTATGTTATCGTTCAATAATTTAAAAGATTGGGAGAATAAACACAGAGGAAAACATCAAAACCACTTTGGAAGCTGGGATCAAGTCCTGCCAACTTCAGAAAGGGATCTATCTGTATAATTTAACTTTGTTTTGAATAAATCTTAGGCTAGCTATTATTGTACTTGGTTGTTTGTTTGATTTTGATTGATTTTTTTGATTAAATTTATATATTCCCATTGGGAAATGGAGTCAAAAATATAAAACTAGATACTGAATCAATACTTAAAGGAGTTATCACAGGGCAAGCTAGGTTGCATTAACTGGATCTTTTTAGATTTTTTAAATGGATTATGGAGATGAAAGAAAAGTGAATTTCAGTAGATATTGAAAGGAAATTAAGTATTATTCAATATTAATTCAATGGAAAACATATAAATTGTAAAAGAAGCTAAATAAGGTTTTCCAATTAACATGTCCTATTCATCACACTTTCTGTTTTACAATTAAGATTTTCTGATACACAAAGAAAAGGAAAAATAATGAAATAACACAGTTATAGTAGAAGCACTTCACAAGTAAATACACCACATGAATCCTGTAATAAGTCCTTGTATTATTGATACTCCAGCAAACCTTGAAAATTACAATTTCACTGTAGGGAAAATATATTCAGAAATTAACCTAGAATACTTCGAACAACGAAGTATTTATACTAAATATTAAAAAACTGATTACAATCAATGTTGTCTCAACATACAGTGTATTATCAGCCAAAATTGAATAATAAACTCTAACTGTGACAAACATAGGCTCGGTGGAGGTGATCTGGAATGTTGGCACTGTTTTAGAGGAAACAGTTACTGAGTAGACCTATTTGTGGGCTGAGCTGGCTGTTGTGCTGGCTGATGTGCTGGCTGCAGTTGACCTTTCTCATTTACTTTTTACTCTTGTAATTCACACAGTTTATCCCATCCATCTTCATCTGGGATAGTTAACTTGATTACCTTTCAGTATATCTGGAAAAGGTAGGTTTTACCACAAAGATGTGGTCTACCTCATGTTGGATGAAAATATAATTGCTCAGTGCTTCCAAGAATGCTTTACCTATCATGGTGCGTTTGATATTGGAGAATTTGGTAGTGTCCCTCGAAATTTCGCTTAAGCTATTCACATAGTCTTGACGGGTTATCAAATTATCATTAATTACAAATAGAAAAGGCAGATCCTTATGTGTTAAAGGTTCAATCCTACTAAAGAATCTATTCACAACTATCTCTAAACTGTGGCATTTCCCTTCTAGCTGAAAAATTAGATTCTTCTTAGTAAGAATCTTCTTCACTTCTAAAATGGTCTATGTTCTATCATCCACTCCCAAGTCTAACAACTTAATGATGTTGTTTGTTGTGACAGGAATATCTCTAAGCTCTTATTTGATGGTTGTGATGGTGTCATTTGCTTTCTCAATCAATTCCTTCGGTTAAAATATAATCTAGATGTAGGGTCGAATTTCATTAATGGATTCAATGATATATTTCTAGATGATTTCTTTAACTTGACCCAATTTCTGTACAATGGATGATTCTCTCTCTAACTTCTGAAACCTTTCTATTAGTTTTTGAGCTCTCTATGCTTCAGCTATATGAGAAACTTCACTTCTTGATTTCTGTTCTTACAATAGTTTGAATTGATCTTGAAGCTTCTTAATTTCTTCTATCTGGATAGAAATATTCTCCACTGCCTGTTTTAATTGTTTTGTACCATCTACTGTGTTTGTTGTAGAAGTCGTAGCTGTGTGGATGGATGTCAGAGGTACAACCTCCAAAGGAACCATGTAAAGTTTTGCATCTTGTTCCCTCTGCTTAATCATTTTCTCCATTTATGTCTCCATATGTCTGAATTGGGAATTTTTCTCCATGATGAGCTTCATCATGTAAGACATTCGAGACTCTATTTCTTCAATATATTTGGTGAGAGGGTCTTCTGTGGTTGAAAAATTAAATTGTTCCCTCAATGCTGCTATGTCAACATTCTTTTTATTTATTATCTCCTCTGCAACTTTTATGTTAGAAGGATCATATCCTACTCTGACCACTGAGTATTCCAAAGACTTAATTCTTGTATTTTTGGCCAAAGAGGAGTTTTCTCCATCTTTAGCTGTGATTGAATGTTTGCCAAGGAAACCTATAATTGGATCATCTACCCACTGGTTAGAATAGTATCCAAGGAGGTAAGAAATGACAATGATTATCTTCTTGGCTCTGTTAGGGAAAATTGAGGAAGAGTAAGGAGGATACTTTTTAGGAAATTGAGTATCTTTAGCAAGAAAAATTTCAAGGGTTTAATCCCTTTTGGAAAAATCTAGCTTATGATATAATTCAATAAGGGCTTCTTGGGAGAAAGGGGTTCCATTTTCTACAGAAGGGGCCTGCATCATTTGTTTAGTGGATTGGGTAGTGATAGTGAACATAATTTCACCTGTGGGGGTAATTATGGCTCTTTGGCAAGGTATGTATCAGGGCCGGCATTTGCGGATGAATTTAGGGGCGCTATGGGTATGGGGAAAGATATAATGAGGTAATTTTGATTCCCACAATCCAATTTCATCTAACTTTTCTATGTATTTGTCTTCTAGCCAATAATACATCTCAAAAAGTTCAAATCCAAAGAGGGTTTCATGAATTTTGTAATCTCTGTCGACTAGATGGATATGGTCTAGGTCAATAGGATGATGGATCAATGGTTTTACTGGTTCCGCCTGGATTTTATTCTTAGGAGGCATGATTCAATCTATTTCATAAAATTGAAAAGGGTTGAGAAAAGGACAGGTTGTCGGGACCGTGTAAGGCTTCTGATTGGCGAAGAAGGTGCAGTAGTCGCTGTGCTAGGGTTGATAAGGATTGAAAATTTGATCCAAAGCTCTGTAAACTTGTAACAAGAATGAAATTGTAGAGAAATATGCAAGGTAAAGGTTAAACATGTTCATAATGAATTGTTTTCAAGTAAGCCATGTCAAAGGTAACATGACTAGGACACTAGTTTGACCTGACTAACAATAATTTTGTATTTATTTTATTAATATCTTTTTGTTTTAAATATTATATGTCAACTGAACATAAAATTACACATCTTAAGATATCAACAAGCTTTGTAGTGCAGTGTAGCCATTCAAGTGGAAATTATGTTTTCAGAAAAATTGCACCTTGATATATGAAGTTCAAGTGGAAATTATGTTTTCAGAAAAATTGCACCTTGATATATGAAGTTCAAGTGGAAATTGCACCTTGATGTATTAATTTCAAGTGGAAATTAATATAATCACTTAATAATAGGGTTTGGATTGTATTTTTATTAAACTAAGGGGACATCTCATGAATATAAGACAATCTTCAGGTGTTTTTTCTCAACGAGAACCTTTTTAGCCTAGATTGAAAAACTTGGTGTATGGTGAGGTGAAAAAGAGTAGAACACCATTTTAAACTTAAATAACTCATGAAGAAGGAATAATGAGGGTATGACAAACATTTTTTCGAGCTACATAAAACTAGGTTAAAAATTGAGGAATTATCATTTTGTCAAATTAATTGCACGAAATTGAGAAATAATGTGAGGAATGTGAAAGAGGATTTTGTCACAAATGCATCTGTATTCATCCCCATAGGATTTTTAAAAATTAGTGAAATTTTTATAGTTTTCCACTGGAATTTTTCTAAGCCTGATATTTTACATTTGCACTTTATTCATGACAAAATAATTGAAGAGCTTAAGTCATTAGTTTTGAATTTTGATGAAGAGACTTACGAATTGTAGACAAGTGTGAATAAAATATTCACTCAAATATGATATAACAATATCTACGTTCATTCTTTAGCTTGTGGCATGCATTTTATACTAGATGTCCATCGTAGTTGAAAAATTTGTTAAAAGTGCACTTTACATACATCCAATGTGAGCATAGAAGGAAAGGTTATAAAAAGTCAACAGAGGAATTCTATTTCCCAATATGTGTACCTATCCCATTCCCAAATTCATTTACTATAATAATTTCATAACATGGGTTAGCTTGCATTTTTATTAAACTAAGGGGAAAACTCATGAATGCAAGACAACCCTTAGATGTTTTTGCTCAAAAACATCTTCGTATCCCAAATTGAAATACCAAACATAGAGTGAGGTGGAAAATAGAAGAAAACACAATTTAAAACTAAAATCACTCAAAAATAAATAAGAATGGGGGTACGTGGGCATTTTTCGGAGCTAGGTCAAAATGGTTTAAAAGCAAAGAAATTGTCATTTTGTCAAATCAATTGCAAGAAATTGACACAAAAATTGAGGAATGCGAAAGAGGTTTTTATCAAAAATACATATTTATTTATTTGCATAAGATTATTTCTAATTATTGACATATGTATAGTCTTCGGTGAGAATTTTTCTAAGCCCGATTTTGTACATTTGCACTCAGTTTTTGATAGAAGAATTCAAGAACGTAAGTCATGAGTTTTGAATTTTGACCAAGAGACTTACAAATTATGCACAAGTGTAAATAAATCGTGAACATTTAAATATGATTGCACAATATTTACATGCATTTATATGTTTATGGCTTGCATTTACACCAAATTTCCATCATAGTATAAATTGTTAAAAGTGCATTTTTTATACATCCACTGTGAGTATACGAGAGAAGGTTATAAAAATACAACATAGGAAAATTATTCCCCAATATGTGTACCTATATTATTCCCAAATTAATTTACTATATTAATTTCATAAGAGGGGTTGACTTGCATTTTTATTAAACTAAGGGGATATTTCATGAATACAACCCAATATTGAAGAAATTGTATTTTTTTCATGTATATTCATAATGCTTCCCTCTTCATATATGCATGAAAAATATAATGTTTTATTAAAAAGTAAAAGTAATGAATAAGTAAGGTAATACTATAGAAATCAAATCATATCAGCAACGGGAAGAAGATGAATTTGACTCAATTTCTTCAAAGGCATCATTTGCAAGGCAGATTTTTTTGGTGCATTTCTTTGCAAAGGGAAATTTCCTCCCCTATGTGCATCAATGCACACACACCCCAACTTAAAATTATAATTGAAATATTTGAAGCAACAATAGGATTGTAATTGAAATATTTGAAGCAATAATAAATCTGCATCTCAAATTTGTTTCATCCCTTTAGGTTCTTAATAGATTCAAATCTAAAATGGATCTATGTTTATTTTATATTCAAGGAGGTAAATTATTAATTGCACTAAAGAAAAGTCCATTTTTTAGCATAGTATTAATTGTAATATCCATTTATAACTCTTATGACACTGACGATTGTGGTTATTTGGGAATACAAAATCTAGAATTTTAACTTAACCAATATAGATCCATCTTTAGGATCCTACCAAGCACTGTGAGGGATCAAATAACTCAAGATGAAAACCTATTTTTGAGTGCAACACTTGAAGAAAGGTTTGCACACCTTGATAAATTTGATTCCTCTTGGATCTTGGTAGATGTGGAGTTAAGATGGATCTATGTTTCTTTTGAGCAGAACACTAACAAAATATTTTACCTATATAAAAAAGAAAATCACATGTTTTATATAATATGTGCATAGCTAAAATTGAAATATTATGGGCCCATATTTGGAAGTAGAACCCCCCTCTACCCCCCTCTCCCCAATAGATATTGAATTATTATTTTTGTTTTCAAGTAAGCTATGTCAAAGGTAACATGATTAGGACACTAATTTGACATGACTAACAATAATTTTTTATTTATTTTATTAATATCTTTTTGTTTTAAATATTATATGTCAACTGAACATAAAATTACACATCTTATGATATCAACAAGCTTTGTAGTGCAGTGTAGCCATTCAAGTGGAAATTATGTTTTCAGAAAAATTGCACCTTGATATATGAAGTGGAAAATTTAATTTTGTACTAAGGGATAATGACTTGCATAAATTTTGGTGGGTGTTAACCACTAATAAGTTTGCACATTTACATTTTTATTCACAATTGTTAACATATTAAAGAACACATAAATAATGGTGGGAAATAACTATTGGTAAGTATATTTATTTACATCTTGGTCTTGTCAACTATTTTCAATTAATGGTTTAATAATAAAAAATCATTGCACAAATATTTAAAAATCATGGCATAAATATCGCAACTCCCAAAAAAAATTATAGCCAAAAAATTTGAATAAATTTTTTTTTTAAGTTAAACATTATAACTTGCATTGGTCAAAACTTGCTAAACATTATAACTTGTTAGACTAATAATATTATTAGTTTGAAATTTAGTTTCGAACAATCATTATGCATCACAAATATCTGGGACTCTAGCAATCAACTTGCATATTCACCACTATTAGTTCAACATTGACCACGACAAGTTCTAATGTTTAAGTTTATAAATTATTAAAGTATTTCTTATTTTAATTAAAAAATAATTTGTTAGTATTTGGTTGACTTAAAATTGTGTCTTGACATGTGTCTCATGTTACCCATGAATTTTGGTTACCGTGAGAGCTTGTCAGTTTTCATGGAGATCATGTTTGACATCTTGTAATCAAAATAAAACTAAAACTATAGTAAATTATAATCATATAATCAAAACTGAATGAAATAAAAAATACAACCAAATTAAAAAATAAAGTTAAAAAAAAATCAATACATCAAATTAAAAAGTAATAATATAAAAGTATATCAATTAAAAATCAAAATAAAGTTATGAAGTTAAACTAAACTAAATTGTTATAATAATTGAAGTAACACAACTAAACTAAAAATTAAAATAAAACCAAATAATAACTAAACCATATTTTCACGATTCTTGTAATCTAATTAAACAAATTGATGAAAGTTAATATTGACATGACAGTTATTGTATTTTGGAGTTTTGAAATCAATCATACCAGGAATTTTTATTTAGTGAATGTAAATATAAGCTTATTTCTTTCTTTCTTTTTGTAAGTTCGGTGTGTCCATGCCATTTCTATTTATATTTTAAGACAGATTACAAAATATAAAGTCGTTCTTGGCCTCAACCTGCCCAGGAGGGAAACCAGGTTTATTGGCCTTCTAAAAACATGGTTTGCATCCCAAAATTGGAATTGTCTCTTGCGTCTATGACTTGCTTGTACTACCTGAGTTTCTACTTTAATATTTACAAACATAACAGTACTTTAAAATTCAAAATTAACAAAAGACCATGAAAGCAGACATCATTTAAACCTCAGATGATGAGACAGGGGCAAGTTCTTTGACATTAGACCCTGGCATTTCTACTTGGTTCAATTGCTGAAGGATCTTCTGAAGATTTTTCTCCATACGCCCCACTTTTTCATCTAATCTGCTAACCCTATCTGCAGTTTGGTATTGAGTGATCTTTAGATGCTGCTGGTTGTCCTGAATCTCCAAGAGAAGAGCCTGGGTGCGTAGGTCTGGTTGCATTGCTTCTGTCTTTACTTGGACTGGGTGATTACTCTGGATTGCTTTTGCTAGCAGGCATTTTACAATCCAATAGGTATGGACTGTCTGGTTAAACAAAGTAAGCCTGCCTCTTGTATGCCCTGGATCAGTTATAAAATCCAGTATTTCAGCCTCAGTCTCAGTTTCTTCTGGTTTGTGGTGGATTTCTTGTTCCCAACCTCGAATTTCATTCCTGGATGCCGAGGGGTTACTCATGACATATTTAACTGCCAATTCTTCCAGGTGTTCCAGATACGTTTTCCGCCCCCTTTTCTTTGGTACTTGATGTGGCTGATCAGGTTGCTTTCCCTTATTCGCTGCCCTATAGTGGTGCTTTCCCATTGCTGGAGATGAGGTTTTAACTAACACTGGCATGCAGGAAGAAACAAAATGAGAAAAGGTTTTAAAACACAGCATGCACCTTGCGGTGCCTTCAGACCTTCGTCGAAACGGGAGCTCGACCAACTTCTTGCACTTGATATCAATGGTTTGACTGTGGGGGTTATCATGCGGGTAAAAAGAAAAATGGATTATTTTTGCATCACCCAGATAAGCAGGTAACATGTTATGACTGAGGTTGTCGCCAATTAAGGAGTTGCAGACAAGACTATGACTGGGGAACTTAAGCCAACTTTTCCTATTTAGATTTTGACAGCCTATTCGAACCTGGCTACCACAGGGGTTACACAAATAACTGGGGGTTTTGCTCCCATACCTTCGCACAGAATTTGTTTCAGGTGCTTGGGAGTTGCCATGGTCGCAGAGGGAAGGGGTGACCGGATTCCATTCTACTTCCCAGCAATTAACAAACGACAGAAGGAACAGAAACAAACTGAAAGCTAAACTATCCCCATCACTATAGAGTGCATCAGCCGCAAATAAAATCAGAACTTGGAAATAACAAGGATCACGGAAGCAGGGAGGGACCTGATTCAGTTCAGGTTCCAAATATTTGCCAAACAACAAAAACGACAGAATTCCTAAACTATCTTCTTCACTGCAAACCATATCTGCCGCATTTAATATCAGAAGCTTTAAGGTTATTATCAAAACATACCCGGACAAATTCACGCGAATTCCAGGTTGCAGAGCTGTATTCTTCCTTCGATGCCTCCAAACTTTCGCATGCCAGGGATAATGCATGCTAGAATGAAGGGGTAGGTTAAATAAACTTACCAAGTTTTCTCTTGCCTTTCCGGTTATCTGACAGCCACCCTGGCCATCACGCGCCATCAAGCCTTTGCCGGCGGTCGCACCATCCACCTCGCTGTTCTGACAGGTCATTTAAATGATCTTAAGTGATGTTTACGGAAGCGCTTGCCACGTTTCAGCCTTCCCTTGTCATGATGGCAAGTGTTCACCCCGATCGGGGGGATAAGCTTATTTCTTTCATGTCAATCATGTTTTTTTTTTTTTTTTTCAATCTAGGATAATCGATAACTGGTGAGAGTTATCCTGAACAAGGCCCAGGATCAAATCCTACTGGCTGCCACTATAAACCTAGGCTAGGTGCAACAACCTGCAAGTCACACAATAGCAATTAACTTATGCCTCAACAGGAGCCGAGACGTCCACTATGGGGTCGCCTACTCTTCTAGCCAAGACACAACAGGCCATATACTCAATGAGATTTGAACCTCCATCTTGTGGTTTTCACCCAGCGAAACTTACCGTTAAACCACATGTCACTGTATAAAGGTCGTGGGCTTGGCCCTTCATGTCAATCATGTTAATCGATGCTCTGAGTTAGAGGATGGGGTCGTTCTTGTAGGGTCTCCTGTGATCTTTTTGTGTGCCTCAGTTTTCTTTGGAGACAAATCCACGACGAGAATAGAGGACGTTGAGGAGGAGCAATCCGTAACAGTGGGAGTGTACTCGAAAAGTAAAGTGGGCTGAGATGCGGAGGAAAACAGAAACGTTGGAGCCATTGTTGTCACAACAAATTCATTCAATGGCAAATATTCAGTCTCCTTGTTAGCATATTTTACATGCAGTGTAACATGAAAGTGTACAGATATTTCCATTTAGGTTCCTTGTACTGATATGCATATTTTTGAGTTGTTGTTAGCAGGTAGCATGTTTTCCTTGCAAATGATTAAAGTGGGTTCTTTTTGTTTTTGTTTTATTGGGTTTTGATTTTTTTTTTTTAACATGTACATAGTAACCAAACATTCCTCGTGCCAGTTCTTGGAATATTTTTGTGATGTCGAAATGCCTTGGAGTATGGGGAGATATGTATTTTTAGTTTTCTTTTCATGGTTTGGATAGTTGATTTTTGATATTATGACTATGTGATGAGTTGTCATGGATTACTTAAAAAAAACTTAGGTTTTTATTAGTTGTGTATCGTAGTTTTGCTTTGTTTTAGAAGAAAGAAATGTAGAACCATGGCTTTATTGATGGAGCCATCAGAATGAAGATGTGATTGAACCATCAGAATGAAGATGTGATTGAAGGCAAAGAGGAAAGATTTCGTGAAAATTTATTAGCTAAATGTTAACTTTGAAATTAATTACTAATATTTTTTTATTTAATTAAATAGAATAATACTTATATATATTTCAAACTTTTGCTACCATAGTTTTAATAGATTGCTAATTATATATTATGTATTAATTTTAATTTTAATGATCTTTTTAAAGAGAAATATGAATATCTATCTTATTTTTAAATATTATAATTTTTTTTTAAAGTTCAATAAATATATTAATTATAGATATTTTTATTATAATAAGTTTTTTCTCTCTTATAAATTATAATATTAAGATTTAATATGTTTTTTTTGTTTGTTATGAGATATAGGAATAAAATCTTAAATCAAACTAAATAACTCTTTTCTTTAAGTCTGATAGACCAAAGATTAGTCTTAGTGGACCTCCTCCTCCTCCTCCTTCTTCATCATCATCACTTTTTTTATTAGATAATTATATTAACAAAAATAAATATTTACATATTATAGCTTCATATTAAACGAATTATTCATATTATTATTATTATTATTTAATAATCATATAATTTTATTTTTCAATAAATTTTATAAATACAATTATTATTATTATTTTTTATATATTAAATTTATAAATAAAAATAATTCAATATTATTTTAAATATCTTATTAAAATAGAAATTATGAGTTTAATTTTTGTTTTAAAATTTAGTATATCAATATTTTAAATTAATTTCACATATTTTATTTTATATTTTATTATGTATATGTATACATATTCTCTTACAGTTAAACATTTTCATTATTTCATTGGATTGTATTAATCTTATTTTTTGAATATATTTTAATGTTGCAGATTTGACAATTTTTGTTTTACTTGAAAATTACAAATCTCTCTCATACTAAAATGTAAACTAATTTATTTTATTTTGACATACTTTGTTAACATTAGCTTTTTTTAATTACTATTTTTTATTTTTTATTTATTAATATAATTATTTATTTTTTATTTTTAAATATAACATTAAAAAATATATTTATAATATTTTTTAATTTTACAAAATATGGTTTTCTTAATAATATTTAAGACTCAAAACTTAAATTATTATTTTTTATTTTTTATTTATTATATAAATATTAATTTACTTTTAAATATAGCATCAAGAAACATCTTTATAGTACTTTTTAATCTTTACAAAATATTTTAAAATTTTCTTAATAATATTTACAAATCAAAAATTAAAATTTATTTACAAAATATATATTTTTTATCATTTTAATTATATTGATTAATTAATTTTTAAATTTAAAATAAATTATTATTACAGAGTAATACCAATATTATTATTATTTTTTAATTTAAATTTCCTAAGAACTTTCTATATTTTATTTAGCAAATTATATAAACGAAATGCAAAACAGATATCTTGAACCCGCAAATAGAGTGAAAGGTAGTTTGTCCTCACAATCCATATTGACCATCGAAAAAACCTATCAAACTTTTTGTAATTATCCAATCCACCGCACTTGTGTGCGTAAACTTTATCGAGGCGGTTCAGATTATTGTATGTTTGTAATATAATTTTTTTAAAAAAAAAATTTAGAATATTAAAAAATTATCCAATCCACCGCACTTGTGTGCGTAAACTTTTTGTAATTATCCAATCCACCGCACTTGTGTGCGTAAACTTTGTTCAAAGGCCGTTCAGATTATTGTATGTTTGTAATATTCGAGGCCGTTCAGATTATTGTATGTTTGTAATATAATTTTTTTAATTTTTTTTTAGAATATCTACATTCAAAAAACCAAAAACGAGTTATGTAGATGATTTATATTATTTATTTAAGATTTGTGAAATTATGTGTCTATATTTGGTGATTTACGATGTGCCTACATTTCAGGTTTCAGTTGACATTAAATGCCAACTTTCTCAGAAGCCTCAGCCTCAGCCTCCTCCTTCGAGCATCAAGCTGTTGAACCCGGGGGCTTCCCTTACATAAATTTTGACTCTACTGTAGTTTTGAATCCTTCAAATTACAAAACAAGGAGCAGAAATTGTGTGTTGTGTTATTCAGATACATTGCTAGAAGCTTCTTTGGCAAGGATGACAATGGGCTTTATGCGGAAAATCCTGGTGCTTGTAGCGGTGGCGAGCTTCTTTTTAGCCTCAGCTGACCCTACTGATGATGACCGTGAGTCTCCTTTGAGTCCACTGCAATATTTGAATCAGAATCTTAAAAGAGTGGATGTTGTTTTAATATAGCCTATAATTTGGAGAAAACCAAGTTTCTCTCAACATTCTGATTGTGTGAAGAAAACTGTAATTTTGTCTGGTGATATGCCAAACTCTCCTGAGTGAGTTTGACTATTGTTTTTAATTACCCATTAGCTTTATTCGAAATTCTGAATAAATATTCTGAAATACCTATGATATATTTATTTATATATTTTCATTAGGGTGAATGGGTAATCGGTTGTAGTAGTTCCTATAACAACAACAACAGAACAAGTGAGTTTGACTATTGTTTTTCACTACCCATTAGCCTTATTCGAAATTCTGAAGAAATACTCTGAAATATCTTTGATATATTTACTTTTATTTTTTCACTGAATGAGTAAGTGGCTGGACTAATTTAGCTTTAACAATATTGGTTTGTTAGATATTCTTTTATGATTTAGCAAAGTTTAAAAACCAGGAAGATAAAAAAAAGCTTACTCTTTGAGCCTTATCATAAAAGTCAAAAATATCTTAATAAAATTTAAAACTAAATAAATCTTATTATATATATAATAGAATAAATAAAACCTATCATATATATAAAATAGAATAAATAAAACCTATCATATATATAAAATAGAATAGGAAAAAATGCAATTTCAACTACTTATACTTAATCCTAACTTTTAGGTTATTAAAACTATTCAAGTTCTTTCTGACAGGTGATGCCCTTATTGCGTTGAAGGAAAACTTAGTAGATCCGGAAAATATATTGCAAAGCTGGGATAATACTATTACTCCATGTCAATGGTTCCTCCTTACCTGTGACGGGCATAACCGTGTTACTAGAGTGTAAGCTTGTCTTCCTATGTCTGTGCAGCGGTCTTGAGAAGCATTCTTGGGTTGGCTTTTATTTTACACTTTCTGGTAATTTTGCTATGTTTGCAGGGACCTGGGCAACGGAAATCTCTCTGGTAGTCTTGTGCCTGAGCTTGGAACCCTTGATCATTTACAATATTTGTAAGTCTGTTCTTTTCAATTGGGCATGTCCATTAGATAACTATGTCTTTTATTCTCTCTTTTAAATGTTTGTTTTTCTTATATTGAAGAAAAAAACAGAAAGAGCAGGTTCCTAGTTTACTAAGTTGTTTGATTTCATACTTATATTTAGACTACCTAGTGCTACTAAGCTTGTAATTCCGGTGACCACTTCAATCTTTTTCAAATTGATTGACTCTTCCCACCTAGTAAACATTAAAACTATTTTTCATATTTCCTGCCATTGACATATCCTTCCAAAGATTTAACCCCCTTAGATCCTTCTAAAGACTTAACATCCTAAACAGTGAGAGAGAACCGTGATGATTTGAGATGAACACTACCATATAAATTATCCCAAGACTTAACCTCCTAAACATAGAGAGAGAACGGTGATGATTTGAGATGAACACTTATTATGGAAATTGTCCCAAGAAAGAGAGAACACTACCAAGGAAATTGTTCCCAGAGAGTATAAGTTGAAATATGTTTGAAATATGTGTTTTCAGTTTTGGATTTATCCTTCCCGGTGAAACATCAATATTGTTTATTGAGTAAAGTTAAAGTGTTTTACTAGTAGTTCATCATTGCAATCTGCATATTTTTTTTTCTTTCCAAGGACAACATGAGGCTTTAAAGGGAATGGTGCTTCTGGATTTGGTACCTAGGTAATCTTGCTTTGGTGGTTTAGCATATAAATAAATAAGGAGAAGAATTAGAGGATGGCAAAGTCATTTGTATGGTCTTATATATTATTTTGTAATGAATTTATTTAAGTAAATTTAATTAATATGTTTGTACACCATAGTTTATTTGTTATAGGTTTTGGAAGGTTTTTTGGCATATTTTCTACTCTAATTTGCTTAGAATTTGGCAAGGATCTATTGGAATCACAAGTTTGAGTTCTAAACTCTCCACTTATAAAATGTCCAACTATTATTTTCAAAGTTTTGAATTCATATGTACAATTAAAAACCTATTTTAAACAACAAAGATTAAGATTTTGACAAAAAAAAATCCACTAATTCTAACCCAACAAAAAAATTATTTTTATTCTCTGAAAAGAACTATAAAATTTATTGAAGTTATCCATTTGCATTGAACCATTTCTAACAGAAACACATAATATATGTTGAATCTCTCGAGAATAAACACATATTCAATGTACAATTGTGTTTTTTTAATGACTTGAAACACATTCAAAGTAAAATTATGTTTTTTTTATGACTTAGCTTTTAGACTTATTACTTAGCATCTGCATTGCAGGGAGATTTACGAGAATAACATCAGGGGAAATATTCCAGAGGAGCTTGGCAATCTAGTGAATCTCGTTAGCTTGGATCTATTTGATAATTCTTTAACGGGTGAAATTCCAGCGTCACTGGGGAATTTGAAATCTCTCAAGTTTCTGTATGTGTTTTAAGCATTTGTCATTTCCAATGACTATTTAATTTATTTATCTTTTAATAACGTCCTCACAAATAAGTTAGTCTTGCTTTAAGTTTAATAAAAATGCTTCACGAAACTTACATAATTGATTCATTTGTTTAACAGTAGGCTCAACAACAATAGGTTGACTGGAAAAATTCCCCAAGCAGTATTATCACTTCCAAATATTCAAGTTGCGTAAGTATCAAATTATTCGTTTATGGTTAGTTTCAAAAGTCACAAGTAACCAAGGTCCATAGTTATCAGTGGTTTCTTTTTCAGTCATCAAGTTATTTGTTTATTTTTTCATTCATCTTATTTTTTAAGTGTCAAGTTATTTTTTCGTTCATCTTATTTTTTCATTTGTTAGAACTTATAAGTGACCACGGTCCATAGTTCTCAGTTGTTTTTTTTTCATTCATATTTTGCAGGAATTTTTCAGGCAATGAATTGACTCCGCCAACTCCAGGAATATTTTAACGCTTTCCTCTAAAGAAGCAGAGCTATGTTTTGAATTTTGCTAAATGAGGGGTACTCTTTTCGACTACCTAGTTGGCGGATTGCAATTAGACATTCCATTTAAAATTGATTGCACATGTACTTTAAAGTCTATATTAAAAGTTATTTTACTATTGTCATATGCATTTGGAAAATAGATTGTTAATGACATGATTTGTTACTATTATTCTGGCCGTTATCATTTTATTAATTATATGTATTATCTTGAAATTTGCTTATTTATTTCTTTGTATTATTATTGGTGAATTGTATTTTTATATTTGGTTCATGTTTTTATTTTTATTTTTATGGTAAGTATATTTATGTATTTTGTAAAGCCATTTTATATGTTTTTTTGTAAATGGTATTTTGAATAATACATGTGTGTTTTAATTAGTTAGAATGGGAAATGAGAAGTAGCTTTTCATAAACTAATGGAAAATAACAATAGATGAGGTAATACTAGAAAACAAATAGGAAGTTATATATATATATATATATAGAAAAAGTAAAATCTCATGAAAAAAAAGAAAACTTTCATTTGTCATATAAGCAATAAACAAGTTATAAATTGACTCCAGATGCATTAATGATAAATGTGGCATACCCACTACTTCACTCAATGAGGATATCACTCAATGAGGATATACAAAATCTCTTTCATGTCCAAGTTTGGTTACTACAAAGTGAAATACATATTTTTTAATTATATGTATATGCAAAATGTGTATTTTTTGTCAAGTTTTTAAAATTGTTATTTTTTAGTGAAATTTATTTTGTGTATTGAAGTATTAATTAACGATATTTAAATATATAAAAAAACCTCAACCTCAAAGTATTAATGTTATTATTTTTTTCAAACTTTGCAAAACAAATTAAAATTTTCATTATAAAATAATATTGCAAAGAAAAACAAAATATACATGTTAAGAAAACCCTTTAAAAATAAACATCTTATTATAAAAAAATATTGCAAAGAAAAACAAAATATACATGTTAAGAAAACCCTTTAAAAATAAGCATCTTAGGACGAAAAACAAGAAGATGAATAAGATAACTTGAAAAATAGTCAAATAATCAACATTTAAATAAATATATTTACACTTTTAATACATTAGAAAATTTAAAGTGTCAAAAATAAACCCTCTAAAAAAGGGGTTGATGATGCATTAACATTTTTCAAAATGAGCAACAAAATTACCAACATTTAAAGCAAAATGTTCATACTTGATAGATAAGAAAATTTAAAGTGCCAAAAATATGCTCCACAAAAAATGTGTATTCTGAATAACCACTTTTCAAAATCAAGTGGTTTTTTTGCAACCTCAAAAGGATGATTAATCGGTAAAGTTCTCGTTTAATCGGTAACTATGTCCTTAAGTTTTTGAATTATTATGTCACTAACATAGTGCAAATGTACAAAACTGGGCTTAGAAAAAAACCCATCACAGATTGCACATATGTCAATAATTGTAAATAGGCCTATGGGGCTGAATAAAGGTGTATTTTTGACAAAAGTATCTTTCACATTCCTTAAATTATGTGTTATATTCTTCAAATTGATTTGATAAAATGACAATTTTTTAGTTTTTAAACTAGTTTTACCTAGCTCAGAAATTTTCCTGCTATACCTTCATTCTTCCTACTCTCTTAGTGACTTTAGTTGGAAATGGCGTGTTCTACTACTTTCCACATCACTATAACTTTTATTTTTAAATTTTGGCTAAAAATGTGCTTATTGAGAAAAAACACCTAAGGGTTTTGCATTCATGAGATGTTCCCATAGTTTAATAAAAATGCAAGCCACTGTCTGTTATGAAATGATTACAATAAATGGTTTTGGCAATGGGATTAGTGCACATATTGGGAAAGAACAATCATATTTCAGCTTTTTATAATCTTCACTCATTTTATCATAGTGGATCTATGAAAAGTGCACTTTTAAATTTTTTTAGTATGATAGACATTTGGTGTTAAATGCAAGCCACAAACATACAAATGCACACAAAGGTTTCGCGATAATATTTGAACGAATTTTTTATTTATACTTGTGCAAAATTTGTAAGTCTAAAAGATCAAAACTCCAAACTAATGACTTAAGTTCTTGAATTGTTTTATCAAGAACATAGTGCAGAGGTACAAAATTGGGCTTAGAAAGGTGCCCACCGAAGATTGTACATACGTCATTATTTGGAAATAAGCCTATGTAGTTGAAGGGAGATGTATTTTTGACAAAAAACTCTTTCACACTCCTCAAATTTTGTGTCAATTTCTTGCAATTTATTTGACAAAATGACAATCTTTCATTTTTTAAGTTAGTTTTACCCAACACAGAAAAATGCCACCATATACCCTCATTTTTGCTTCTTTCTGAGTGATTTCAATTGGAAATGGTGTGTTCTACTATTTTACATCTCATTATACACTTTGTTTTCCAATTTGGGCTAAAAATGTTCTTATTGAGACAAAAGTCCTTAAGGTTGTCCTATATTTATGAGATGTCCCCTTAGTTTAATAAAAATGAAAGCCAATCCCTGTTATGAAATGCCTATAGTAAATACCCAGAGGCGGGTGAAGGTGGTGGTGTGGACATACGATGCCATGTCCTCCCCCCATTTAATGGCCATGAATGACGGGAGAGACGTAGTGAAAGGCTAGCACATGCCAAACCCGCTGCCATCTACTTCCCCATCTTTGTCTCATATTATTGATTAAATGGAAGTTCAAGATGCATGTCAAGGATTCCAATGAACTAGGTTTTTAGAAAATTATATGAATAAAAAAATTTATACTATAAATTCTATATATAATAAAATTTGTGCTATAAAATTTTATATAATAAGCTTTATAATCTGTACAATCTATGAAGAGTGCACTTTTAACAAATTTTACCATAATGGACATTTGGTGTAAAATGCAAACCATAAACATACAAATGCATGCAGATATTGTGTGATCATATTTGAATGAATTATTTATTTACACTTGTGCATTGTTTGTAAGTCTCTTAGTCAAAATTTAAATCTAAAGACTTAATTTCTTGAATTTTTTTGTCAACAACAGAGTGAAAATGTACAAAAGTGGGATTTAAAAAATGTTGTCAAAAAATGTAAAGATACCATTAATTGGAAAAATATTGATGGAGTTGAATACATATGTATTTGTGAAAAAATCCTCTTTCATATTCCTCAAATTTTGTGTTAGTTTCTTGAAACTGATTTGAAAAAATGATAATTTCTTAATTTTTAACCTAGTTTTACCTAGCTCAGAAAAATGCCCACCACACCCTCATTCTTCCTTCTTTCAGAGCAATTTCAATTCAAAATTGTGTGTTCTACTATTTTCAACATCATTGTACACAGGGTTTTTCAATCTAGGCTAAAAAGAAGTTTGTTGAGTAGAAACACCTAAGGGTTGTCTTAGAATGCACCTATCTTCTTTGTGCAATAAGGAATATGGAAATTTAAGCCAATGATCAAGGTTGAATGTATGGACTTAGTTGAAGAAATTTAATCTAAAGCAATGTAGAAAGTTAGTTGTGGTGTCTAATATCTATATAATGAAACTAAGAGAATGTAATAGGTAGAAAATGTTAGTATATTTTTTGTGAAGTTGTTAAATAAATGATAAAAAAATATCCTTCATTCAGTAGATGAAATAATGATTTGGGGATTTAAACCAATGATCAAGATTGAATGCGTCAATTTAGTTCAAGACAATTAATGTAAATCTAATATAACATTAGATGTGGTGGTTGGTATTTATATAGGGATACTTGAATAACATGACATAGTTATCAACGAGGGCTGAAGTGACTCGACTTCCTGAAAAGTCTCTAAATGTTTTGATGGTGGATCATCGAATTTGGGTGGCTTAGAAAAATCAACGGGAAGATATGCACAACTTTCATCGGATGTATCAATGAAAATAATGTTAATGCCACTGGATTGATCATAATCAATATTAAACATATCAGATTATTGATGGATGGAAAATAACTAAAAATCGCCTACAAAAATCTCCTTCAGAAATAGATCCAATTCCTAGCCAACACTAGCTAAATTTCCAACCACAAACCCCTACGCAAATTCTGCTTAATAACCCCAGCGTAGGCTCTTAAAAGAAGAATTAATCCCAACAATATACCACTATCTCAGCCTTGTAAATTGGTGCCAACCTCCTCGCCCTGCTAAGAGAAAAACTCCTACAAATGCTTAGAACCTAAAAACAAAGAGAGTTGCTCCAAATGGTCATTGTAGTTATCCTTCCATGCCTAGGTAGTGTGAATGACTAAGAGAAATATTTGCAATTATCTCCAATGGAAGTATTGAAGTAGACTCCCCAAGGTCTCGCTAGGGAGACATTCAAATTTGACCAAAATTAGAGTGGAATTTCCACTTGGAATTCTTGTGCTAAATAACACTTTTATTCTTGTGCTAAACAACCCCAAGAGAAGATGAAAGGTGAAATATAATAAAAAAAATATGATCAACAAATGATTCCATTCTCCTTTTATAATTTCTCCCCATGCTTCTAAACTCCATTTTTTAATTATTATTTTATTAGTGGGGGCCATTTTCTGCTAAGTGACTTTTCCTTCCATTTTAATAAAATAATAATTTTCTGGCAATCTCTATTAAAATAATATTTTTCCTCCCTTCAAAAAGTTTTTATTTTTCCGCCATTCCATTAAACTAATATTTTTTTCCTTTTCTCACTAAATAATATTTTCCCCCTTTTTAAGATTATAAAAAATTAGCAAAACTCCTTAGTGATTTTATCATGCACAAAATTGGGGAAATGAAAACGTTTCATCGATTTTGAGACTAAATTAACGTGAGACATATATGGAATGTTTTATGTTCATGATCATATGCCAAGGTAGGCTCCAAATATGTTAATACCATAAACAATGAAAGATATAAGACATGTACAACATTCCCAAACATTTCCACATTAGCAGGACCAATCTCAATGATTGGTTGATCTGTTCCATGCATGAGTAGAGTAGAGGCACCAGGGGTTTATATTATAGGAGTAGAGACTCCACTACTAGCCACTTATAATTATCACATGACGACAAGTGTATCATGAAAATGTGGATGTTTTGGGAACAAATGAGAGTAGTTATCATACGTATATCGCGAAGCATAAAGGTGATTCATGTTTAATGATTTGTTATGCTTGGATTGTTCAGAAAGAGTGAATTAAACCACTAGAATGTTTGGGTCTAATTCCATGTTATCCAAGTTGATGAGCTCCTTTATCTTAGGAAGAGAAGGATGTTTATTGGTAACATGACCAGGAATATCGCACAAAGCACAAGTAGGTGGAGGATTTAGTGTAGTGGTTTGGGTGGCCATAGCTTGAGCTATCTTCTCATTTCCCCCTTCATTCTTGGCTTTTCAACCTTTTTTAACTACTTGCACAATAGGAAAGGATATTGGTTTATGTTGTACTAGAACTGAAGCAATGGGTGGGGACATAGGAATAACTCAAATAGGTTTCAAGGCCAAGTAAATTTGTATCTAAGAAGGTGGAGTGGGATTTGTTGGAGAACCAACGTACGACACTAGAATCCCCAATGTAAGGTTTGGAAATTTTAATGTGGCCAATATTGGTGTGCTAACCACTCCTAGGGATTGGAATAGGAAAGGAATCTAGACATATGTATAGTGACTAGGGGGACACCCCTAGTCACAAGTGTTGAACTTGAAAATGTAGATTGTTGGGGAGCTAGCTATGAAAAGGAACACCCAAGATTCAAAGAAGCATATGATATAGACACCATGCACACTTGATAAGGGTTAGGTGTACTAATGGTAGGTGGTGGGACATATTAATCCCTAAGAAACAAAGAGCCTTTGTAGACCCTGATGATGATTTTGGTTAAGGAAACAATGACTTGATTTTCAACCATCAAGGAGATCAGATTTTTAGGATTAAGTTGAGGCTTAGGGTCATAGTATGTGATTTGGTCAAGTGAATATCCTCCCTGCATTATGAATGAATCTCATTATTCAATACATAGATGAGCATACCACTTTCATGGTGTACATGAAGCTACAACCTAAGAAGAGATTATAGTTGAGGGGAGCATCAATAACCTCCACATATACAAAGACATGTTTGCCGACAAACTCAATTGAACAATTTTGGTATAAACCTTCCAACTATGAGGGGTGACCATCTTACACTTATAAGGTGAATGTAAATTTTATGAGTTTAGGAGATCAAAGCTTTCACTAGAGTTGGGAAGCCATCACGCATGTGGATGCACCTTCATCAACAATGTAACATTAAGTAATTGTATTCTTGATCAATTGTAGGATTTGGAAAGCTAATGATTGAGGTGACTTGGAGTATCTTCTTTATTGAAATCAAATATGATTATATGATAATCTGAGGGGTCCATAACACTTAAAGTAATGATTAGTGTATTTCATTGTGAAGAACATGTCTGGAGGACTTCCAAATTTGACATGGAAACAAGGGATTATTTGAATTAATCTATAATGTTATATTTATGACTGGCCAACACATGGGAATTTGATGCATTTTGACATAATTTACTTCTAACAATCTTAGGCTACACCTTGATAAATGGTCAATGGATCTATAGGGTTCCACTTAGTGATGGCAAGGGCTCTGTGGATAGTGTTGGTTGAGTCTCGCATGGGGGACTATATTGAAGTAATCGAATGTAAAGGTTTGTGTAATCATAATTCATCATTAAGATTTAGTAGGTTATAATGAAATGGTGATTGGTTATCATGCTTATAATTCTCCATTATTTCCCATGTGAAATGCACTTCCAGAAGAAGAGGAAACTCATGGGAATAATGACCATATGTGCCAAAACAAGGACACAACTTATTTTTTTGAATAGTCATATTTTATTTGGGTATATTTCCCTATTGTTGGGTTATGATACTTGAGTTTCCTCCATTATTAGAATCAGGGTTTTGGTGTTGTTTTCCTAGGCTTCCTTAATTTTAGGAATTTTATTTCCATTTTAGTGGGATTATGTATGTTTTTCTACACATACACTTGACCTTGTTGGGGTGGTGAATGATGAACTATGGGACCTATTAGTTTCTAAATGTTCAGTGATCAAATACTCTCTTTTAGGTTTATTTGGTAGTGGTCCTTGGTTAAACTTTTATGTTTACAAAAAAATTCTCAGATAAATTTTGTTCACTAAATGTTGTCTAGGTCAGAAGCTTCTCCCTCTATCCACTCACGACCATCATTAATTTCAAGGTTATATCATCATTTGAGTGTCTAGGGTCATAGATCAATCAAAATAGCAATCATCTAGGTCATGGTCTAGCGCTTCTTTGTTTTGTCATTATATTGTCCAATCATGTCATGAAGAAGGAAAATAAAAGTCATTGTCACTATTCAAATCATCTTCATTTGGAGTTAGCAAAGATAGGTAGTAAAACGAAGACAACTTGTCCTTTTTCAAGAAGTATGCTACATGGTTAAAGTTTTTCAAAAATATTTTTTCCTCAAAGTGCTTATGATTTCTCTAAAGAAAAAAGAAAAGTTTGTGCGCTATAAAGGGAAATGAAGCTTTTTGAGTTCATTTCATCCTTTTGTTTTCAAAAGAGCTCCTCTATCATGTTCACAAATCTCCACAACCATCCTAAGATTGAAGACAACCAAAAAAAACTGATCTAGACCTCTCTTTGCTACGTTTCTTCTCCTCGCTACGCTTTTGGGGTAGCCACGCTACGCTTTTGGCATCTAAGCTCCAAAAAACCATTAGAAGGGTTAGTTTAGAATTTCTCAAGGTTCAGGTGCTTCCAAGTCAGTAAGTGAACATTTCTTACCTCTCATTCAAGTGAATTTCTCCAGCAAAGGGTGGATTCCCTCTTTTAGGATTTTCAACTACGTTTTTGGTTCCACTGATATTTAGTTTGCTTCAGTAAGAAAAAACCTAGTTTCATCACATACAAACCTTCACATATAAATTATATACCTTACAAAGTAAATACATATCATTCATACCTCTCATTGCTACCATTTTCACTCAAAACCTAGTTCTCATTACACTTTTGCAGAGAAAACAAGGTTAACTCTGTGTTTTAACCTTTTTTTCCCTCTTTCCCATACCCATTTCAAAAAATTTCACTTGTATTGCGTTGCTAACTCACCATCCTACTTCCCCAATTTTTTAGGGACTTTTCCTTAACTCCATTCCATCTCATTTATGTCCCTAAAACCACTATATCATCATCCTCTGTTTTCCTAAATTTCACCTTCCCTTTCCTTCACATCAAGCTAGGGTTTTATTTTGCTGACAAACATCATGTAAGGTGAGAAGAGAAATTCTAACAAGGGAGGTCATCATTCCAAATTTGATCCATCTAGTTTGTAGGAGATCAATGCTTCTCCCTATGTCAATAAATCCTCTGAAGGCATTGGTTGTTTAAGATTTTGCGAAAGAGTTCAAGAGGTAGGTTGTCATGCATAATTGACAAGCCTTGTTTCCACCAGCTTTAGGAGAGATAAGTATAATATAACAAGGATTGAATTCACTATATCAGCAGGTTCTATAGCCTCAACAATAGGTATCTCGAACAATGGAAAAATCTGGTTCAAAGAGATGGATTTGGACATCGATAACTATAGAATATTCTTAAAACCACATTACAAAGATGCTCCTGAATACATCGTTCCCTTAAGGAATTAAATTGAAAGGTATTCCCCTTTGAAGAAGCTGATCATGAGTTATTTTACATGTGAAGGGAGGTTCTTAATATTGTACCAATACCACATAAGGCTATTGATGCATTTCATTGTGACCAAGCACTCAATTTGTTGCATTATCTATTGAAGAGTTTGGTCAAAATTACTAAAAAGTACAAAGTAAAGGTAAGGATCACCAAACTAATTTGTTCCACCATGGTTTGGTCAAGGTTATAGCCTTACATGAGCTCTCAAAGATCAATATGACCTAGGAAACATTCATGAAGTTAGTTGCTTCTACACCTACTACTAGTCCACCTATTATTCAGAGTATACCATCAATATCAACAAAGCCACAGGAGGTTGGCCCTTCAAGAAGACAAGAAGAGGTTCTTAAGACGCCAAGGGATGAATTCACTCAAATGTATGGGAAGGGTAAAAGGATTATTTTTTCTCATATTATCACTAAAGGTGTGCTTTCAGCTGAACCTACAATTGAGCAAGTATTAGGAGAAAACCATGGAGAAACCACCTATGCATGAGTGTGAGTCACCCTTGCAGCAACATGAAGAGAAAGAACCTTTGGAGGTTGACATGGAAAAGCAGGTGGTAAAAAAATTAGATGAGGAGATAACTAGGGAAAAATATGCAGAGATAGAAAAGCTCAAAGATAGCCTCTCAAGAGAAAATTTCATGATAACATTGCTACAACAAGAAAACATGCAATTGAAGGTGAAACAACTGCTCCTAAGCAAACCAAAGGCAGATCTTGAGGCAAATAAAGGTAAGGGAAAATAAGTGATAAATTTTGATCAGTTTGAAGACAACAAGTCTAAGATAAAGCCAAGGAGGCCAAGTACAAGAGGATTAACTAGGCAAAAAGAACAAGAAACAAAGTTATCTCCTCCATTAGGTCAACAAAGTTTTGAAGATTTAATTATTGTTGAGATTGAGAAATACAAAGAGTTCTAGCTTGACAGGGTGAATGAGAATCTAGATAAGCTCTTAAAAAAGGTATAAATAAACAATAATATCCAAAGGCATGTGGTGAGACACTACTTCACTAGGAACCAAATCGCTAAAATTATGGTTAAAAAATTCAAAGAAAAATCTTTAAGAAGCCCTAATTAAGCTAAAAGAAGAAGGAAAAATTGGATTTGATAGCTGAGGAATTCCTAACTGTCTAGATCATCATTCAAGGAATCTATGGACCAAAATTCAACAACTTTTGAGCATTTTTGGTATTTTTTGTGATTTTTGGCAAATTTTGGAAATTTCACTCTTGCAGAAGCGTAGCATGGCCACATAACGTTTTTCCTCAGAGGGTCCAATCGAGGTTTTATTTACATGGTTGGGTTTCTTTTGAAGTGTAATTTCCAAATATGGTTTTGTTTTCATAACACCTCTTTATTTTGAAGAAAAACCCAAAAACCACCCTATTTTTCATGCTTCTGCCACTATTTTCACTACACGCTATGCTTACAGATTAAGTTTGGAAAAATGAAGTTTTGGAGGCATTGCAGGTGGTATTTTCTTAGTTTTAAGGTTGGTTTGGATATAGGACATCCAAGTCTAACTTTCCCAATATTCATATCAGGAAAAAGATGCGTTAAATCCACCTAAAAACACCCTCCAAGAGCACATAATGCTTATGCTAGGCACACAATGCTTCTGTGTTGGATGCTTTCTGGATAGGTTTCAGTGAAAAATGGTCAAATATTTGAGGTTATAAATGTCCCATTAGTTGTTTTATGGATAATGAAGTCTATTTATGCCCCTCATTGTTGAGGAATATTGTAATTACTCAACGAGACAAAGACTCCTAGTTATTAGCTAAATTTGGGGGAAATGTTTCTAACTTCCCTAAATTCCAGGTAATGGATCATTAGAAGCATTTATGAGGTATTTTGGATCAGGTTTTGACCCAATTACATGGAATATTCTCTATTTTATATATGTAATCCAACTCAAGTCGTTTTATAGGTTGGATAGTTGATATTGTAGTGTGGAGCTTATGTACATCTTTTTACAGTGAAATCAAAGACATGTTGCAGCTATAATTTTGGGACTCTAATGGTCTTCTTATTAGGAATTGTTTTTTATTGATTTCACCCTCAAATTGAATGTTTATACTTTATTTCCATCACATGTATGCTTCTATATGCTGACCTTATGAGTCTATAAGCAGAATTATTGCTCTTTTGTGCTATGTTTTATAAGATTTTCATAAATTTTTTCTACTTCCTCTGATGAAGGAAATCATGTTATATGCTCATTTTGATTCTCTATTTTGAAAACCCTATACCACATTGAAAATATAGGTATGTTTCTAAGTATACCTACCTGGAATTATCTTCATCTCTGTAGCTGTTCATTTGCAATCAAACCTAAAACCCTAATTCACTGAACTTATATCTAGCCTAAGATCATTTCCTTTCTAGTCACCTCATTGACTATGTAATTGAAATTGAGAGAGCCCTCTCTGGTTTGGTAGGGCTAGCTACCAAATATAAATATTGGTTTGAGGTTACCTCCTTCAGTCTCCTTTCTTAGCATTGGGAAACAGAGAGAGTGATAATATTTTTGGCGTTGTTACCAGGGATAAAATGTAAAACTTCCCTTGGGGATACTTCTTTTAGTTCACTGAAGGTTAGCCGTGTGGGTGAAAATTTTTTATATTCAAAGAAGGCTGAGTTAGTAAACTTGAGACAAACTGCAGATTTTAAAGAAAAATGGCTCCCAAAAGACACACCAGGTCAAATCCAGACCTGAATCCCTCACCAATTGTTAATGACCTTGAGAGTATTTTAAGAAAATAGAAAACAAAGTATCAAAAATTTAGAAAGGGTATACCTCCACTTGTGAAATAAAATCCTTGCCTAATTGTTCTAGAATATTTTTCCTTCAATTTCAAATTGAGACATATTTTTCAGGTCCAAATCATAATCCTTCCTTTCAGAAACAATCTTTGACCCAATTGATTTTGAGACATACTTACCATTTTTTGAGTCATCTTATTTCGAGTTTGATAGTAAAGTTTGGTCTGACTTTCATAAACTTCAGGGTTTGGTCGATAACTTTCAAGTAAATTCGGAAAAATATTATTTCGAGTACCAAAAAAAAGCTTTTTCTTCTGCATATACTGTCACACATTCTCACACAACTACACCATTGTCCCTCACTTTCACTCCATCACTTCCTTTGCAGATATACACTCCACAAACACCTCCACAACCTCCTCCATTAGTCATGGCTAGATTTTCTCTGTTGATTCTACTGCCACAAATCACTGCACTACCTCAAAATTTTGGTCAAATATTGCCTTTGTTTGATGGGACATCAAAGGTTACTGCTCACCAACACATTTTTAAGGTGGTTGATTTCATCGATCTTGAAGACACTGATAATGACCATGCCAAGATGCGCATTTTAGCACAAATTTTGTCGAGAGAGTTTAAGAAATGGTTTCATTACCTAAAAACTAGTTCTATAGCTAATTCACAACATCTAATTGATTTATTTATGCAAAAATGGGAAGAGAAGAAGAACCATTTAAAAATTCTAGCTGAATACAACACCTTGAAAATAAATCGTAATGAGTTTGTGCAAGACTTCACAGCTAGATTCAATACAATTTATGACTCCATTCTTGAAAATATCAAGCCTCTTCCTGGCCTCGCACCACTTCATTACTGAGATGGTTTAAATCCTAATATGGCTTACCAACTAAGGGAAATAAATCCATATACTCTTGAATAAATGCAGAGGAATGCAGTGAGCGTTGAAGAAAATATAATTATCAAGAAGTCAAAAATCAAAACAGAAAAGAGGGTAACCATCAAAGAGGAAAAATCTACTTCATCATAGGGTAAACTTGATACCTTGATCAAAGCAATGGACAAGATTATGAACAAGATGACTATCATGGATAGACAAGTTGAACCCTCAATCAAAAATCCCAATTTCAGGGGTCAACAACAGCAACCCAGATACAGGATAAAGAAAAGGGAGCAGAGGGGTCATGATCAACAAGGTCAACAAAAAATTCACACTCCATTTTGGAAAAACTATACATAAGTCCTTGATGAATAAGAAGAAGAGATTTCAGGAGAAAATCATTTATTTGAAGAAAATCAGCAACCTATTTTCTTGACTGAAGAAGATCATTTTTTTGACAGAAATTTATGTGTCGGATGATAAACAATATGTTTTGTCTAACGATGATATGTTATCAGTACAGACAAAAGATTACCAAAGAGGATATCATAATTCTTACCTAGGTGCCAAGGCAGTATGATTTTAGAAATAGGAACATGCCTATAACTTCAAGTTAGAAAAAGCAGAATTCTCAAACAGATACTCACCATAAATATATGACTACTTAAAATCATAGCAAGGATAAAGGACCTATTGTTCCTAATCATGGAAAAGGAAATGAAGCTTCTACCATCGATCAGAAGAAATACAAATAAGTTCAATATGGAGGACAAAGAAAGGAGATTCCACACAAATATTAGCCCGAAAAGAAAGGTGCACCATCTAAAGAGGTAGAGAAAAATTCTACCTTATTTAGTCTCGAAAATGAAATCTCAAAACTGAAAGTCTCCATTCCTTTGACTGAAATAATCAAGAATGACCAATATAATTTTTAGGTAGCCAAATTTCGTAGGGTAGATCAAATGTATGATATGGTGAATGTGAGTGATGATCACCCTGGAATTTTATTTGGTCTTGTTGTAGATGGCGACTTAGAAGATAGTGAGGTCCCTCATTTTTATCTTAGCCTCAAAATTCATGATTTTATCCTCCATAATTCCATGTTAGACTCAAGAGCATCCCATAATCTCATTCCTAAAGCCATCACGGAAAAACTAGGATTGGATATTACCAGGCCCTACCATGACCTTTACTCTTTTGATTTAGGAAGGGTTAAATGTATTGGTCCCATCAAAGATCCAGTGGTGTCTTTAGAGAAAATTCTAGCCAAGAATGTCCTCATGGACGTTTTTGTAGCTGACATCCCTCCAATATATGAAATTTTGATTTCCTATTCATGGGATAAAAACTCAGAGGCACCTTGTAGCTCGACTTTTCCTATGCTACTATATCGATCTTTGGGAAACTCAGAAAAATATACCGGGAAAATAAGATGAAGCACATGATTCGTAGCAAATAAAAGCATAATAATCACCGCATGTTGAAAATGGCAACAAGAAACAGTGAAGGAGGCCTCCTGAAACATCTTTCCTGATCCTAGTTGGAAAGTGATCACCTAAACTAGGTGGGGACCACACATGTGATTTTTGTCGGAAAAATCTATTTTTAGACTATGTCTATTTTTAGACATACGGAGCATAATTTGGGAATTCCAGTTGGAGATTCTTGAAGTATGCGACATGTTGGTGAAAATAGATGAGACCCTTATTTTTAGGACCCAGGCTATTTTTAGACCGTGTCTCCTAAAAATATGGAAGTCAAATATTATTTACCCTTAATAATATTTAGACTATAAACAACAATTTACTCTCTTGGAGCACTTCAGTTTGACCCCCAGAGGTGGGGCATGCAGCTGACATAAGGAAATTCGAATTTCCTATGAGTTAAGTGAGCTATTGCATGTTAGACTTCAGTTAGACTCATGTGGCAGAGTTTTGGTGGAGTTGATTGAGGAGTTAATGGAGGTGGTGTTCTCGTTAACTAGTTGAACTAGTTGTATTTAGTTTAACTGGCTAATACACTAGAGATGAGTTGTGTGAATTAAATATTATTTAATTCACTAATTATTAACTCATTATTCAACTAAAGAACACATCAGTTTAACTCAGTGCATGGACAGTTCAGTGGAGACCAGTGGAAGAGGTAGATGAAAGGTTGAGATAGCTATCAGTTGCGACATCAGTTGTGCATGAGATTTGCACCACACTTGGAGGAAATTACCAATGACAATTGCGCAGTTGGAGCCAGTGAGATTCGAACCTGGATCTCTATTTAGACCAGCCTTGATTGCGCAATAGAGGCAGAGAATTAGTGGGTGTGTTTTGAACCTGTGACTTGTTCAAAACCAAGCTAGTTTTTGTGTAGCTTTGGGAGATAGTACTGAGTACTTGTGAGGAGTTTGTACTATGTATTTGCTGCATGTTCTCTCCATTTATAATATACTATAGCTGGGGGTTTTCATCTATAAGCTTTCCCCATACATACTGTGTTAATGTGTGTGATGATTTGATGTGCTATCGCTTCTATTATTTCCGCATGTGACAATTAATTGTAGAAGAAGGTTATGTGTTATGCATGCAATTCGAAATTGATGTATGATCGGGTTAATCTTCATTGAATAAGTGATTTATTCAGCTAATTTCTACACCGCATACATGTTTTTCGTATATATATAGAGTATTTTATCATATTCAATGATGATTTTTCAACATCGTCAGAAGTTTTGAATCCAAATTGCAGCTTTCCGATGAAAAGTGGTTTGTGGACCATGGATTTCGATGGAGACTTAGGTAAGGGAGGGGTTGGAATTGGAGTGTGGATTAATATCCCTATGAATTAGTCATCTAACCTTCCTCATAATGTTTGAATTTATTCTAAAAAAATTGGCATTTTATGGTTCAAACAATGAGGAAGAATGTGAGGCTTTGATAGCCAGTTTGAAAATTCTCAAGAAACTAGGTGCCAAGAAAATTTTTGTGTATGGAAACTCTGAATTGGTAATAAATAAATTTAAAGGGGAAACAATTCAGTTGTGTATGGAAACAATTCAGTTGTTTTCTACGCAGCATGTACAAATCAATACACCATGAGGTAGAGCCCACAGGGGATTGTCAACATAAAAACGAACTCTGAAACACTAAAATTTCTATTCACACAGTCAATCATAGGGTTCCATCACACAGGTTTTGACTAAGGGATATATATATGGCCCATACAGAATTTACACAATTGATTATTCATTCTCGATCTCACAGTCAACCCTGTCTCAACAGTTTATAGATTTTCTTCAATTTTCTCTGCTCCTTGACAGATGTTGCTCCTTGCTTCTCTTTTTGTTGCTTCTACTGCCTCTCTATATCTCCAATCACATGACCCTTCTACAACTGCCTCTGCTTCATGTCTCATGCTCTCTTTTCCTTGTTGTTGTTTTAGGTGCTCCCTCCTTTGTCATCTCCTTTGCCATCAATGACAACATTTCCAACAATAAAAGTTTCTACCAATATCATTGTGACAAACTCTTTGGACCAGGTTTTAGGTGAATTTATCATCCAAATACCAAGTTATAACAACCTTTTATTTACCAAGCACTATCCAATCAAACTTTATCAATCCATCCTTATAATCATATCATAAATCATTTTTGTCAATAAATATGAATGCATACATCAGGGAAAAATCATGTAAGTTCCATCCATTCATTGTGAGATTACCACATACTCAATCACAATTGTTTATACTTCAACCAATGTTCCAAATCCAATGAATTTAATACAAAATCATTATTGAATACCATTATTAGTCATTGAAATTTACTATGCCCACATAGCATTGTTATCTAGGAAAATCATTAGTTATCCAAAACACTAATTTGTTAACATAGTGAATTCAAACAATCCATAATCCAAAATATATGAAGCATAATTTCAAAGTTATAAATCATATCTATGAATTATCAAGCATCATGTAAAAAGGCCAAATCTTGTCAAACCCTTACAACTTTTATCAAATATTGTCATACACTAGATTCAATGGTTAAATAAAAATTACATATTGATATGCATATTCCAGTCACCTACAAACACAAGTTTAGTTAACACTTTCACATTCTCTATAGTAAGTAAAACATTCAAACTTCCCTGCTCATAGAAATTTTTGTTGTCCACCCCATATCTGTAGGACGATCATACTCTTCATGAATTCCTGATTTAATGCAAAAAGCTTCAGTTTTTGTGACCTACGGGCATAACCGCACCCATAGACTTTCTTTTGTGTAGTTGTGAGGCTTATAATTGCACTGATAAGCTTGTTTCTGTGCAATTTGGGATTAGACTAAGGGAAATCATCTCTTCTCAGACTAGTTACTTGTTGCAGACCAACAATATCAAATATTTATTTTTTCATATCCAAAACTATTACTTAACTGTAAAGAATATTCTATACATTTAATGATTAAAGGTGTAGGGATCTTATGAAGAGTCTCCCTCTTAATGAGAAATCCCTTTAGACATCATCATTCATAACATCAACTTGTCTATCATAATACTATCATGCATCAACGAAATTGTTAGATCATGAAATAAAAACATGTATTCATCATGGCCATAACATATTAGCATCAACTACTTTATCATGACATAAAAATTTCAGCAAGAGCTAGTCATATGATTATGGAAGCTGACAGGTGTATCATTATACTTCAAGGACCATGACCATTTCATTACTTCTTTTACATTTATTCAACCATTAAATCAGGTCATTCAATTTTTCCATATTGTAAAAATTACTAAGCCAAGGTCAACAAGGATATCCTAAACAATAATCATATCGTTACACTTCTATCATCATGGTTATCATGCTCATCACAAACACTATCAATAGTATCAAGCTTCTATATATCAGAATCAATGTGTTAGCCTTCTTTATAAGATCAAGAAATCCATTATGTCTAAAATGAAAGATGCTTTCCAAATATCAAATATACCAATATATCAAAAATCATTTTTTCTAAGTAACTTTATCATGAATTAATACAATGTAAGATACTTTTCCAATACCAAGTGCACCATCTCATCATAGGTACCATGAATCAACATTGCTTCCATATATATGAGTCATTCATGAAGGTGAAATCCCCATCATACCTTAGGGCTTACCTTCCCATCCAATATTGCAGCTGAAATATAACATTGAAACAATACACCATACACACCTTGTAGTATTCAGATACATGCGTATCTTCTTATTTGACATTGGAAGCGGGAGCACTTTGTCAACTTTCTTGTCATGGGAAATTGTAGCTCTTCTCTTCCTGCAATAGCCACCTTTTCCTGCATCTCAGATGATCCTCAAGAAGGATCCACTTATCAAATATCATCAAGATCTTATAAGTATCAAAATACTCACATATACATGTAGGAAGAATAAGTAATAATCAAAACAATAAACCCAAACAAGAATATAATCACGAGGTAACATAAATATAAAAGGTACATATATTTTAGTGAGAGGAGATCAGCTCCATATTGAACCATCCTTCAAGATTAATTACCATCAATTATCCATATGCCAATGTTGCCTTCAATATTTCAACCAAATTCATCAACAACCAGGCCTAATAAAGTGTAACCCATTTAGGGCTTCATCAAATTTGTCACAAGTGCTTGAACGTCTTCTTATTTATCATTCTATGGTTTCTTATAAGCCTTAACCTCATAATATCCATCAATCCATAATAACCAAATTTCCTAGGGTTTCCTTCAAACCATATTATTCTTTTAGGTCTCCTCCAACTTCTATTCCTTCCATCAAATATGTCTTCATATGGGTGATCTTCAATGATTTTTCTTCAGCCTAGCTCTCAAACCATGTTAATTTTTCTTAGGGATATATTTTTATTTGTTTTGATAATTGAATTTTATCATTTGCATATTAAATTCACCCCATAACATCATATTATTATTCATCAACATATGTAATTACATAGAAAGAAAAACATCATCATCAATGCAATAGAACATAAAGGAACAATAGAAGAAAAACATTCACACATAGAGACACCAGGATTGGTTGGAGATCAGGGAAAAACCCACTACGGGGAAAGCCCTTTCAAATTCTTTTTCTTATTATATTATCATTGAATGACTCAGAAAAAGAGAGTACAATGATCCATATCTTCATCCATACAACTATCTAGAAACATCAACTAAACAATATCCATGAAGATGACCTTGGAAAAATCAATCTAATAAGGTCCATAAGGTGATTCCAGCAAAATTACTAATCAAATATAACTTCACCAGACTGTAGTCAACTTCATCCATCTGTGGTCAAATGTGGTCAATTGTGGAAATTAACAAAAAACAAAGCCTACTTTCAAACTACTGTTAGAAAATATATATAACAGAGCAATGAAACAGATAAAATATGCGGAAAACATAAGCACACAAAACACATAAAACAAGAGAGACACAGATATACGTGGTTCACCCAGTTTAAGCTACGTCCACCCCAAACAGCCAGTCCTTCCTTTCTATTATCACGCAAAAATGAAGAGACACAACCTACAACAGATCCGTTGTAATATCCTATGTTCTCTCTCACAGTCTCCCTCTCTGTTTCCTGCTCCGAGAATACACATACCATACATAGCCACAATACAATACCCTCATACAAGCGAGGGGGTGCCTTCTAGGGCAAAAAACCCTAAACTAAACATAACTTCTACCATCAGATCATCCGCCTAATGAATGGCCTAGATTGACTAGAAATTACTATACTTTTACAAGGCAATTTTACATATGTTTTTAGCTTTGGGGGCGTTGCCCCCGAAACCCCCCCACTAGGAGGGGGCTCCATAAAGTCGCAGCCACCCCCCCCCGGGACCCCCCAAGCAACGTTTAATTACGAGCGGCGTTGCCGCCACATTAAGGTACAAGGGTCCAATGCTGAGATACAAAATAAAAAAGATAATCAGGCTCCACACCCAACAATCTCCCACTTGGAGACTGATTATAGAAACTCCACCACTGCTTCATTTGATGGACAATGACTCCTCTTTGGACCTGGTTATTTCTCATCTTCATCGTCATCCTTGAAGACCAATTGAAACTAAGCATATTCTCAGTTTATCCCTGGTTACAACTTTTGTAAGTATATCTGCAGGATTTTGGCTAGTGTGTATCTTTTCCAGCTTCAACTGTCCATCTTCCAATACTAACCGTATGAAATGGTACTTGATTTGTATGTGTTTAGTCCTAGAATGAAATGTTGAGTTATTTGCAAGATGAATGGAACTTTGGCTATCACTGTATAACATGCCCATATCATGCTTCTTACCCAATTCATCCATAAACCTTTGTAACCAAATCATTTCCTTACTAGCCTCTGTAGCAGCAACATACTCTGCTTCTGTTGTTGAAAGTGCAACAACACTTTGGATTTTTGAAACCTAACTGACAGCTGTTCCACCTACAGTAAATACATATCCTGTAGTGCTTCTCCTGTTATCTCTGTCACCTGCCATATCTGCATCAACATATCCCTGTAGAGAAATGTTTGAACCACCAAAGCATAATGCTTGATTTGTGGTACCTCTCAAATATCTGAGAATCCATTTCACTTCCATCCAATGTTCTTTTCCTGGATTGTTCATGTACCTGCTTACAACTCCCACTGCATGTGAAATATTAGGCCTTGTGCAGACCATTGCATACATTAAGCTTCCAACTGCTGATGCATATGGAACTTTAGACATATAGTCCATTTCTTCTTGGGTCTTGGGGTACATCTCCTTACTAAGTTTGAAATGGCTAGCAAAAGGTGTACTAACTGGTTTTTCATTCTGAATATTAAATCTTTTCAACACCTTTTGTATGTACTCATTCTGAGATAGTATTAATTTGCGATTTTTTCTGTCTCTAGTTATTCTCATACTAAGGATTTGTTTTGCAGCTCCCAAATCCTTCATTGAAAATGAATTTGCCAATTTTCTTTTGAGCACATTTATTTCCTGCATGTTAGACCCTGCAACAAGCATGTCATCTACATACAATAACAATATAATATAGATGCCATCATTTTTCCTTTTTAGATAAACACAATGATCAGAGTGACATCTAGTATAACCTTGTTCAAACATAAACTTGTCAAATTTTAGATACCACTGCCTTGGAGCCTGTTTTAAGCCATACAAGCTCTTCTTTAACCTGCACACTAATTTTTCTTTCCCTTTGACCTCATATCCTTCTGGTTGCTCCATATAGATCTCTTCCTCCAAATCTCCATGGAGAAATGTTGTCTTTAAATCTAACTATTCAAGATGTAAATCTTCTGCTGCTACAAGACTTAAAATAGTTCTAATTGAAGTCATCTTAACAAAAGGAGAAAATATTTCATCAAAATCAATACCTTTCTTCTATGCAAACCCCTTCACCACAAGTCTAGCTTTGTACCTTTCTTTTCCTCCATCTTCTTCCTTCAGCCTGTAAACCCATTTATTCTGCAATGTATTTTTACCTACAGGCAACCTGACTAAGTCCCAAGTATGATTATGCATTAAGGAGTCCATATCTTCTTCCATGGCTAGCTCCCACTTCTTCCTGCTTTCAACCTGCATTGCTTCTACATAACATTCAGGTTCACCAGAATCAGTCAATAATAAATAATATAATGAAGGAGAGTATCGTTCAGGCGGTCTACTTATCCTGGTAGATCTTCTAACTCCACTTTCAGGTGTTTGAGGTGCTTTTCGCTTTTGTGGTGGTTGTTGTTGTTGTGGCTCTTGATTATTATTATTTTCAGGCACCTTTACCTTTTCAGTGATCTCATCAAGAACTGTGTATTCTTTGTTTTCTTTTTCCTTTTTCTTCTCCTGCAACTGATTCTTATACAATACCTTTTCATTTAATATTACATCTCTACTCCTAATGATTTTTTGATTTTCATAATCATATAAGCGATAACCAAAATCATTAACACCATATCCAATAAAGGTACATTTCTTTGATTTTACCTCAAGCTTGGTTCTATTTTCTTTATTAATATGGACAAAAGCCTCACAACCAAAATTCTTTAAAAAAGAGTATTTTATCTGTTTACCTGTCCATGCTTCCTGTAGAATACCACCATCCAAGGAACTTGAAGGCCCTCTGTTTATTAGATAAACAACAGTATCTACAACATCTGCCCAAAATTGTAAAGGCAGTCCTGCATGCAATCTCATGCACCTTGCATGCTCCATGATTATTCTGTTCATCCTTTCTGACACACCATTTTCTTGTGGTGTTCCTGGAATTGTCTTCTCTTTGTGAATTCCATGCTCTGAATAGTACCTATCAAACTCTTTGTTGCAATATTCACCTCCATTGTCTTATCTGAGACACTTCAACTTCCTTCCTGTTTCAATCTCAACCAAAGCTTTCCATTTCTTGAAAGTGTCAAATACATCAGATTTATTATGAATACAATAAATCCAAGTTTTTCTGGTTGCATCATCAATAAAAGTAACATAATAACAAGAGCCACCAAGAGATGACACCTGAGAAGGTCCCCATACATCTGTATGCACAAGCTCTAATTTTTCGCTCTTCTTTTCTTTCCAAACTCTGAGAAATCTGACTCTCTTCTGTTTTCCATAAATGCAATTCTCACATAAATCCAAATCAACATTCTTCAAACCCAGCAACAAATTTCTTGAGTGAAGAATCTTCTTCCTCTTCTCACTCATGTGTCCGAGCCTATGATGCCATAATGCTACATATGCTCCTTTGGAAGTTAAAGCATTAACAGAGTTAGAAATACTATTGCATAAATAAAATGTACCAAACTTTTCGCCTTTTGCTATTACCAGGGCTCCTTTGGTGACCTTCCAAGTTTTATCTGTGAAAGTTGTCAGACAACCTTCACTGCCTAACTGCCCTGTTGAAATCAGATTTTTCTTTAGATCTAGAACATGCCTTACCTCCTTTAGTAGCCATTGGTTTCCATTATGTTGTTTTACAAGAATTTTACCCATTCCAACAATTTTACAGGGTTTATCATCACCCAAACGAACTTGTCCAAAATCTCCTTGAACATAGTCATGAAAATATTTCTTATCAGGTGTGGCATGGAATGAAGCCCCTGAATCTACAACCCAAGAATCAATAACATTTTTAAAAGGAATAATCAAAGCATCTTGTAACACATCATCTGTCACATTTGCTTCATGATTTTTTTCTTGCTATGTGTCTCCTTCTTTTCCCTTTTGAGATCTACAGTCTTTCTTTAGGTGTCCTTTCTTTCCGCATTTCCAGCACACTATCCCCGATCTGGACTTGGATCTACCTTTCCTTTATTTAATGTGATATCCTGAGCTCTTTCCTCTTTCCATTTTTCTTCCCATAGACTCTGCACTCAAAGCATCACCCGATGTCTCACTGGAGCTTTTCCGTCGCATTTCCTCGCTAAGGATAGCATCGACAACATCATCAAACTTTAAAATACTAGATCTAGAGACAAAGTTACTAATGGCCATAACTAAACCATTCCAACATTCTGGCAATGAGCACAGAAATAAAAGAGCCCTAACTTCATCATCAAATTTTACCCCTACAGAACTTAACTGACTGGTAACTGTATTAAAATCATTTAAATGGTTTACAATAGATCCACCTTCCGACATATTCATATTAAATAAACATTTCATGAGAAATACCTTGTTTGAGGCCGAGGGTTTTTCATATAATTTCGCCAATGCCTTAATGAAACCCTCTGTTGTTGTTTCCTTCGAAATATTGAAAGCTACCGACGCTGCAAGACACAACCGTACTATTTCGAGGTACAAATATTTTTGATATATATAATCTTCCATCTGCATCTTCCACAGCGAGAAGTTTTAGCCGTTAAATTTCTCGACCCTAAACTTACCATATTCCGCCATTTCTCCCACTCGAACCAGGAACCCTTCTTTCCTGTGAGTTTATCAGCCAAATATACCTTTGGCTCTGATACCAGTTGTTAGAAAATTATATATAACAGAGCAATGCAACAGATAAAATATGCGGAAAACACAAGCACACAAAACACATAAAACCAGAGAGACACAGATATACGTGGTTCACCTAGTTTGGGCTACGTCCACCCCGAACAGCCAATCCTTTCTTTCTATTATCCAACAAAAATGAAGAGACACAACCTACATCAAATCCATTGTAATATCCTATGTTCTCTCTCACAGTCTCCCTCTCTGTTTCTCGCTCTGAGAATACACATACCATACACAGTCGCAATACAATACCCTCATACAAGCGAGGGGGTGCCTTCTAGGGCAAAAAACCCTAAACAAAACATAACTTCTACCGTCAAATCATCCACCTAATGAACGACCTAGATTGACTAGAAATTACTATACTTTTACAAGGCAAATTTACATATGTTTTTAGCTTCGGGGGCGCTGCCCCCGAAACCCCCCACCAGGGGGGGGCTCCATAAAGTCGCAGCCTCCACCTATGGACCCCCCAGGCAGCATTTAATTACGGGCGGCATTGCCACCACATTAATGTACAGGGGTCCAACACTTTGATACAAAATAAACAAGATAATCAGGCTCCACACCCAACAACTACCGCGGAAGACATGTTGTGTGTGTCACCAAAAGGATTCAGTCGCACAGATGAGCCGGCCAATGTGTGGTTACAATCGATAATTCACTATGGAAATCTTGCGGTTGAGACTCAAAACCCTAAAAAAAACATGTGAGCTTCATACCCTACAATTTCACCTTCGTCCAATTCTCTGCATACCTACCTCAGACCTATGCGAGCCAAAACTAAGGAAGGGAATAGAAGAATGCTCCATGATGATTGTCCAAATGAGGGTCATTTGACCTATATTTATAGCCTTCCAAGGGAGTCCAATTTGCTTTGGGATGACTTGATAAAATATGCACAAGTGGGGCTTAATTCAAAAATACAATTTCACTTGTCCAAATTGAGTGCTTCAATAGTTAAAATTGGTCCTCTCGAAAAGAGGACCTCGTCCCATCATTGGAATTTTTCACTAAGCTTAAAAATTAACATGTAGTGTTGGACTTGTGGAGAAAGTTACCAGTAGAGAGACTATCCCTAGTGATAGGGAAAGGGTCCAATGTTGCATAATGTGTAGGAAGTGAATACAATGAGAGATGTGGCATAAAGCATACCACTAATTTAGGTCATGTTAGACAACAGGAAGGATGATCACCAAGCGACAGTAATCGAGATGGAAGGTATCATCCATAACCACCTAGTTTCAATTATGATAGTCCAAGGTTTTAATTTCAGTTATGTTACTCCACAAGTTGTAGATAAGTGTCTTTCATTGAAGATAGCCCATGGAAAATCATGGCTGGTGCAATTAGAAACATGGACTAAAAGGCAAGTCGAAAATGTGGTGAATTCATGCCCAGTAGTAATAAGTGGCATTCCCACATTTTTAGACTTAAATTTCCATCCATTGGGTTCATCTGACATATTAGTCAACATGGATTGGCTAGCAGGCCACAAGACCAAAATCGATTGCTTCATTAAATCAATTGAATGTCTCAACGATAAAGGGGAAAAGGTGGCATTACAAGGCAAAGTAAAACCAGTGATTATTCGTAAAATAGAAATGTTGCAAATGAAGAGATGCGGTTAAAAGGGGTTTGATTTGTATGTTGTCAAAGTTACCAATAACTCAGAGATTAACAACAATAATTTGGAAGAACACCCAATCTTAAATAAATTCAAGGACATGTTTCCTAAATAAATACCAAGATTTCCACCAATGAGGGAAATCGATTTCTCAATCAATTTTTTTTAGGAATAGTGCATGTGTCAAGATCCCTATATCGCATGAGTACACAAAAGTTGGTGGAATTAAAATTGCAATTAAAAGAAATTTTGTGGATAGGGGATACTTCAGAACCAACATATCAACCTAGGGAGCACCTGCATTATTTGTAAAGAAGAAAGACGACACCTTTTGACTGTGTATTGATTACAAACAATTATGTAAAGCCACTCTAAAGAATAAGTACCTTTTACCAAGGATTAACGACCTATTTGATTAATTGAGATGGGTTGTCAGATTTCAAAGATCGACTTGTGTTATGGGTACCTTCAGGTACAAATCAAAGATGAATATATTCATAAAATGGCATTTAGAACCAGATATGGACACTATGAATTTTTGGTTGTGTCATTTGACCTCATAAACACCCTAACAAAATTTACAGGTTTAATGAATAATATTCTTAATCTGTATATAGACAAATTTGTCCTGGTCTTTGTTGATGAAATTTTGGTTTATTCAAAAACCATGGAAGAACATGAAAAACACCGAGCAACAATACTAAAATTGTTGCGAGAGCACAAGCTTTATGAAAAACGTTTCCAAGTGTGAATTATTCCAGTCACAGGTTCAATATTTGGAACATATTGTATCCAAGAGAGGAGTGGAAGTAGACCCAAAAAAAATCAAAGCCATTATGGAGTGGCCCACTCCTAAAAATGTGATAGAATTCATATCCTTCATGGGATTGTTCAGTTATTAGTGAAGGTTTATCGAGTATTTCTCAAACATTTGGCATCCAGACACAACATTGAAAAACAAAGGAATTAATTTCAATGGAAAAAAAAGTGTGTGGCCAACTTTGAGCAATTAAAATAATTTCTCACACATGCATCAATCTTGAGGATAGTGGATCCGAAAAAATGATTTTGTAGTTTTTACATATGCATGCAAGGAAGGGCTCAGTGGAATCCTCATGCAAGAGGGACAATTAATTTCTTATGAGTCAAGGATGTTGAATGAACATGAAAAATTATGTCACTCACAACTTGGAATTATCATAGTATAGTGCATACATTAAAAATATGGAGGCACTATTTGCTAGGAAGGGAGTTTATCTTAATATCAAAGCATGAAGGGATGAGGTATCTATTTTATCAGCGGAAGTTGAATGCAATAAAGGCAAGGCAGTTAACCTTGATTAGTGAATTTTATTTTGAAATCAAGTACATCAAAGGCAAGGAAAGAAAATTACTTTTTGCACTTAGCAAAAGGCTACAGATGGCACATATGATAGCCATAAGTTCTTGTGAAGTAAACAACAACCAAGAAAAGGTTAAAGGGGAAATGCCACATGATGAGCATTACCAAAAAGTGAGAGAACGCCTACTGCAGGAGTCAGAAGGGGCATTGGGTAAGAATTATTCCCTCACAGACGATGGACTATTGAAATTTACAAGCAATTGGTAATGGGTGAAGAAGCTCATCTTAGATGAATTTAATAAAAGACCATATTTTGGTCATCCTGGATATCATAAGATGATAACAACCATGAAAAGGATAAATTATTGTACATGAATGAAAAATGATGTGGCCAAATATATTTCTAGATGCTTGGAGTGCCAACAAGTGAAAGTGGAATGTATACATTAAGTGGGATTGTTGCAACCAATTTTCATTCTTGAGTGCAAGTGGGGAGTCATTTCTATGAACTTCATCATCGAACTACCAAGGACATCTCAACAACATGATCCCATAATGGTGGTTTTAGATAAGCTTAAGAAGGTGGCTCGTTTCATAGCTATTGTATCCACGTACAGGGCAAGTGACAATGCTCATATTTTTATGAAGAAGATATTTATATTTAATGGTATACCCAAGAAGATCATCTCGGATCGAAATGTTAGATTTACCTCAAAATTTTGGAAAAAAATGTTCGTTGGTTTTGGGACAAAGTTTGCTTTTGGTACTAAGTACCATGCTCAAACAGATGGAAACACTAAAATAGATGAAAGGGTGTTGGAGGACATGCTCAGAGTGTATGTTATGCATCAACCTAAATGATGGGAAGAGTTTCTTCCTTTGATAGAGTTTTCCAACAACAATGGTTACCAAGAATCCTTGAAAATGAGCGCCTTTGAGGCAATGTGTGGCATGAAATGTAATAAAACCTATAAATTGGGATGATCTAGTGAAAACGGTACTTTGGCATGATATGTTGAAGTAAATGGAAGAGGAAATAGTTGTTACTATGTATAATTTAAAAATATCGCAAGATAGGAAAAAGAGCTATGTAGATTAACACAGAATGCACAAAGAGTTCCAAGTTGGGGAACATGTTTCCCTTTACATCATGCCAAAGAGAAGTTCATTGAAAATTGGGTCTTGTGCAAAGATAGCACCCAAATTTTGTGTATCATTTATATTATTGAAAGAGTGGGCCAATGGCCTATAAATTGGCCTTACCACCCATAGTGATGGCACATGATTTTTTCCATATTTCTTGCTTAAAAATAATGTGCATGATTCTAATCATGTTGTTGATTGGTATGTGATACAAGTGGAATCCAGAGGAGAATTTTAACTAGAAATGTATTAAGTTATGGATCATAAATAGATCATCCTCTAAAATCAAGTAATCAAGTAAGTCAAAGTGTAGTGGAGGCAATTTGGACAATATGAAGCCACTTGGGAAATGGTTGATCAAATGAGGGTATCATACCCATTTCTGTTTACTAGGTAAGAAAATGTAAATGTAAATGTAAAAAGAATTGTATATATAAACCTCGTTGTAATTTTTGTTCAGGTATAGAACACCGAGGAAAATGTTCCTCTAAGGGTATGGGGTTTGTAACAATGCTTTTTTCACCCCTCATATAAATTTTATTGTATTAGCTGCTTATGTAAATTAATGTGAAATATAAATGATGACTAGACTGAGAGGAGGACACAAATTTAGAGGTTGAGAGTAGAATTTTCTTAGGAATGACTTGGGGAAATAGCCAAACCTTGAATGTTGCATTTAATTTCCACCCATACCCCTATTTAATTAAAAAAAATATATACAAGAATTAAGTATTGTGTATGGGTGCCTCAAAAAAAGGACAATTCAATCTTGCTCTTGTAGGAAATGTTGGATCTGGGCATGGAGACACTCGACAGAGGAAAGTACGAGAAGGAATATTGATGAAGGAATTCAAAATAGAATACACATACACACTGCATAGGGGGGCATTGCAAGAGAACGCAAAGCACAAAATTGGCAACCAACGTGAATGTGCTAGGGATAAATAACATTTTATAGCATGTGTTCTATTTTGGGAAAACATTCCCTATGTTGTTCTAATGCCATTGTGAATGCCAATATCGATTGGCCAAGAAGAATTTAGTGGAGTTGTATCATCCAATGCTAGCCTTGGGGTTGATAAGCCATTGGGGTGTTAAATGAAAGGAAATGATAAACCACTTATGTGTTAGTTCAGTGAGTCGATAAACCTCTTGGTAGGCTAAGACACCCAGGTGCCCACTGAAAGGAACCAATAAACCACTAAGTGCTAGCATTTTGGCAGATAAACCACTTATGTGCTAGTCCATTAACCCAATAAACCACCTAGATAGTGGTCTCTTGATTCCTGCAATTCTAGCTTACAAAATCAATTGCTAAACCATAGTTGTAGTGTATTCGTCCTCTTGGAACTAAGTTTCATCTCACTAAGCCCTGGGTGGATCCCTATGATTGATTTCAAATGGGGTTGAGGTCACTGTGGTGATTTCTACTAGATGTAGTTGATAAACCACCAAGAGAGTGCACTCCTATTATTGATTATTTTGTTTGACTAGTATCAGTGTGAATACCCTTGAGCACTTCATTCCTTGAGCTTTGAATCTAAATCAAGGGTGGTTAACTGCAAGAAAGAATAGCATTGCAGTTTTCCTACGGTTAGGAGGAGAGTTGAAGTCCCTCTCTTAGTTTCTAATCATTCATCTATTAAGATAAGTGACTTACTTGTATTCTCTATGTATAGTTGTTGCACTTGAATTATAAATGTTGTTGTTATATGACAACAAGTGTCTCAACACTACTACTGAAGGAATATCTATTCTTATGTATTTGCAATGAGATGGTTTGTATGAATTCTCTCATGGTATGAGAAACTTGCAGGTTCCTCATTAGAGGAAATTTCAGCCTAAAAGTTCCCCCCTAAGGAAAAATAATAAAATAATAGTTAAAATAATAAAATAAGAGTTATAAAGTTTGGAGGGAAAAGAAGAAAACTAATTTATTTTTATTGTAGTTTTGGTTTATCTCCTTATATGTTTACTCAAATTTCAAGTGTAGACACTCGTTGGATGCAAAAAGAAATTACGCATCCAATGTCTACCCATTATGCATACTTTTGTGAACACCCACATTGACAAAAAAATGAGGATTCATTAAAAAAATGTGTTGAACACGCTTTTTGAATGTATCTACAATTTTTATCAATGTTGATCTTCTCAAAAGTATGCATAATGGGTATTTTTTGGATGCATAATTTAATTTCACAACCAACGAGTATCAACACGTGAAATTTGAGTAAACCTATAAGGATATAAGCCAAAAATACAATTAAAAAAAGTAGTTTTCCTTCTTTTCCCTCCAAAATATTTACATGTACCTCTTTTTAAATTTAAAGGATTTTTATTGGCTTACATAATATGACATGGAAATTACGTGAAAATTTCATGAGCACTTTTAGGCTAAAATTTCCTATAATGATAGTTGTTGGTGAGTTTCATGATTTAGAGAGCTACTTGTATGATAATGTATGATTGTTAATGAACCCATTTCAGCTATTATGGTGTTTGAAATTCCATGGTATGGATTCTAACTATCAAGGAATTTATTTTGACTAATTATTTATGAAGTTTTGTTCTTAAAATGTTGTACATGGCATGCTAGGAATAAACATGGAATTTTGTGGTGCATGCCTGGTTGGTTTCCTTCTTTACTCATGGTCTAATAATGAATTAATGCATGATACATCATGGCACATGATAGTAATGTGATCAGTTCCACTCTATAGAAGGATCTAGTAAATGTTGTAGTTGAAATCATAAAGTGTTGATAGCCATGGATTGACTTGTCATAATGTCGGTTAATAGGAAAATTCACATCTTTGTGAATGCATTATGTCTATGGTTAGTACTTTTATTGTTTATGCCTAATATGAGAATGTGTGCCTGATAATATAGATGTTGTAGGCAAGGCCAATCTCCCAAGAGAACCTTGGTCAATTCCCTAAAATTATTAAGGAATAACCTTAATTTTTTTTTAGTATGAATGCACGTGAATTTTCTTGTATTCAAGAGTATCTGGGACGAATACAATTTAAGCGATCTAGATATATCTGGGAATATAGATATATGGGAAGATTGTAGTGATAAAGTTTGCATGGCAACCAAAATTTGAATGAACCTGGATACACTTGCAAAAGGTAAATTTGAGATCATCTGGAGTGGGGCCCAATAGGGGTAACCCTTAAGAGGCTAGGATGTTAAATAATTCAGATAAGTTATGTCCAATGTAGGCCCCATTTACTGAATGTAGTGCATCCCCTCCTAATCCTCTACCCCAGCCACGGCTAGAAGGAGGTTGTTACTATGCTAACTCAATCTCCATGGTTCTACTATAGAAATGGGGTTTAAAATTTTCAATCCTTTTCAATTTTCCCAAAACTTAAAACATATGATATCGTTGTGTTCATCTCATACATACCTTTTAAATGGTAAAAATTTTACCTCGATCCAACTTATATATCAACAGATATGACCATTCAAAGATAGGCCAACTACATACCTTGTTACGACATCACTAATCACATGCGGCAGTCACATACTAACCCACATGGAACCTTGTGTGTCATCTCCACCATCATGGATAGATACACATGGATAGGTACACACCTCCGAGGAATCAGAGCTTGGTCTATCCCTTAACTCATCCTCACATTCAACTTAACAAATGGGTCTGACCCCCAACCACCAATCTAGAGGTCATCCTGAACTCCCTCCTGGACCATCTATGCTTTGGGCCTTGACTAGCCTGACCCCCAACGTAGGTGTTCAACTTGAATTCTAACTAGCAAGCCTTCCTAACTACTCGGCCTTCACATCTTTGGTCGAACGCAACCTCACCCAATGTCCATCCTCTTAAACCAACCTCTTGACCCCCGACTTGGTGGGTCCTATAGGCGACTTCAAGCTAGTTTGCAAGCCCTTTACACTTAAGAAATTTTTGAGTTTCTTCTTGGCTACAAAGGCACCGTGACATGAAAATCACTTGTTGAAAAATACACAAGAGATCTAATGACGAAACTTGGAAAAGCACATCCACAACAATATACCTCGTGAATATGAATTTGAGTGTATCTCTTCAAAATTATGGGGAACTCAAGCAACTCCCTCACACATCATAGTTATGCATTTATTTTAATAAATAGACTCGTATACATAGATCAATTAAATAGAAAACAACCAGCATATCATACTTGTTAAATTGATGAGAGAAACACAAGAATTCAGGCTTACATAAATTTTACAGAAGTTAAACTAATCTTGAGATATCCATACAGGAAATTTGTTGTCCATTAACACATAGGAATTTGCATCCCTCATTAACAATACACTCATACAACTAGTACAATGATCAATACATAATGATCCAAATATAAGTATGAGAAAATAATTATCTTATACATCCAAATAAAAAAGAAAATAAGGTCGATACTTCGACTCTCCACCCAACCATAGACAAGATACAACCACTATTACTTGTAGTTGTCACCCCCAAGTTAAATTTCGAAGCTTGAGGTGGAGTGCTTTTGGAGGGAAAACTTCAACAAATGAATAGTTGAAATAGGATACCACAAGGCCACTTTGCCTTCATCCACCAGTTACATAAGCTTCCACTCATTCCTCTCAGAATTTTCATACATTATGAACATCCATGTCAATATATCACAGTACAAAGATTTCCACTCACTTTCAGGAGAAGAAAGTCCACAATAAAGGAAGTTTCATTTGTGATATTCCCACTTAGTAATATTGCTAAGGGAAATATCAATTTTTCCCAGTTGTGTCCTAATTCATGTTTTTACTTAGGAAATGTGGGTTTAGAGGCCCCACGTGTATTTTTCACTTTATGCAAGCGTGAACATTAGAGTTGGAGGGGAAATATTTTGGCTCTAGTGGAGCATGGGGGCCACCCATGGAGAATTACAACCCACATGTCGAATACACACTCATTGGTGCAAGATTAGTGAGGAGAAATCAAGTTGGGCCCACATATGAACTTTGGAGGCTCTTTGACAAAAAATAAGGAAAGGTACTCATTTTGTCATTCATAATCATTTGACAATTTGTCTTAGACAAGCATGCTTGAGTTGAAGCCATGTCTGCAAGTGTTGTTAAGCAAACAGATGTTTTCGAGCAGAAATGTGAACCCTTGCTTCGGTGGACTTCGAGTGCTAGCCCAAGGAGGCAACCTCACTTATTCCAGTTTGATCCAGGAGAAAATATTGTGATTTTGGGGAAGTTTCCAACAGTAGCAGTGCAGTGGCTGTGTATGTTGGGAAAAATACTAAGAGGGGGGGTGAATCAGTATTTAGGGCAAACTAAAAATTTTACTTTTTCATGCTCTAAAACCCATACGCTACTTTGTTGAAGCCAACTAGCGTATACACGCAGATTTCCTTCATAAAACTCGTGTATACACAGAGATCTAATTATGCCATTAATTCTTCACTTATATCATTCAATCATTCATTCATTAGATGTTCTATAAACAGTAAAGATGTGCATTAAGAACAGAATAAACCATCACACATAAGCATCACACATGAACACCAGGATTTTAGGTGGAAACCCAAGTCGGGAGAAAACCACCGCTGCAATTGCTCAGCCTTCAATATTTTATTATAGAGAAAACATCTTACAACATATGTGTCAAGCACTCTACCGCACGGTTGTGCACCCACCGCGTCGTTATCAGCCTCCGGCGGGAGCTACGACCCCCCGATCTCGTTTGCCAGCCTCACCTGGAAGGGAGCTATGACCCCTCGATCTCGTTTACCAGCCTCACCTGGAAGGGAGCTACGACCCCCTGACTGAAGGCTACAACCCTCAGCACCTCTATGGACCACGTTTCATCAATTTTCACACTGGATCCAAAGCTTCCTTTAGGACACAACTTGCAGGCCACGTTTCATCATATTTTCAGACTGGACCCACTCCATACATTTAAGCTTAATCATACATCAAAATGATACATATAACTCACTTACAGATATCAGTAAACCATCAGAACAGATCAGACATTTCTTACCACAGACTTCAGCAAACCCTAGTTTTGCATACGCGCTTTCCTTTCACTGATCCTGCGTATATACATGCCTTCGACCATAGAAACCCGCGTATACATCTGTTTGTACTTCAGGGCAGATATGCGCTTTACTTTTACTGATACCGCGTATACACGCGCTTCCGTTCACATCAACCAGCGTATACATCTGTTTATACTTCAGGGAAGATACGCTCTTTCGCTTTACCAAACCCGTGTATATACGCGCTTCCGCTGTTCCGAACTAGCGTATACATCTTCAATCATTATAGAGCAGCATACTTCTTCAGATCAGATTTTCAGTTCATATTTAACCCTTTTACTTCAGATAGATGTTCGCCTCATCTCAAATCTAATCATTCCATAAACATATCTAGCAGATACAAATACATTCCAGATCTAGATTTCCTTCTTCATCATTTCTTCATTGGTGCATCATACATTCAGATCTTTCATTCAACTGTAACCCTTTCCATTCAGATATACTTCAGAGAGAAGTATTCATTCAAGCCCAGACATCTTGCTCCCACTCCCATGATTTTCACAATGAATTTCTTCTCCTTATATAGGTTTACCCTTTTTCAATACCATGAGCCAAAACCACATTACTTCCGATGGTATTCCTGGATGGGGTCACATAGACGAATCATTACTCAATACAATGGGTCAATACCATGGTGGTTACCCCTGGTTTTACATATTTAATGCGCTTTTGACCATACGCGACTTGGCACGTTGTTTCCCGCGTGCATACGCGACTTCTCCTAGACAAATCCGCGTATGCCTTGAGACATACTCTTTTCACCATAGATCTAGCACATGTTGAATTCCTTTCTTCATTACCTTCTGTACTCACTGTAGATACATCAGATTTACATCATTTAATAGTTCATCAAGACATATTCTATCAAGCGCAACTTCATCAATTAGGTTGCCATCATTTTCATCAAGTGGGTTGCTATTCAAGGACAACACTCTATCAGGTGGGTTGCTATCAAGGACAACACTTAGCATCATATTGCCAACAAACATCATATCACATCAGATTTACATTATTTGCCAAGTCCATCAAGTCAAGAATAACTTCATCAGGTGGATTGCCATCAGGGACAACACATGCCAACAATCTCATGTCTTCATCTTCATCAAGTGGGTTGCCATCAAGGACAACACTCTGCATCATATTGCCAACAGCGTAGTCCTTGGAGGAGCCACACTTGGTGGTTGAGGAGTGAAAGAAGTTAGGGGATGAAACTTGAGGTGGAGTCTGGGGAAGTGTTGTGGTGGATTTTCCAGCATTTTGGTGGAGCATAAAACACAAAATTTTCTACAGGTTACATCTTCTGCTTATGGAGGAGGGCCAAGCATTTGGGGGTCATTTTTGGCGCGTCAAAACTAGGACAAACCCTTTCTAGGTTTTTTTGGGTTTATTAAGGAGAGGCCAAGATTAATTTGGAAGAATTTTTTGGGTAGGTTTGAGGGGTCAAACAGGGATCCCAACTTAGTCAATAGCTAGAGGAGCTAGGGGAAATTGGGCCAAAATTACGAGGTAAAAATTTTGCCAATTCCTTCATGGGTTTTTATGGGTTATTGGTGGAGAACCCAGGGTTAATTTCTAGGAATTTTTTGAGCACCCGAAGAGGCCCTAGCAATAGTTCTTTGCATCCAACATCGTATTTTATTAGCAGTTCATCACAGAGCGAAGAGAGAGAAACAACGGATCAGAGAGGGATTTCACATCTTCCATTTGGGATTTCTAGCTTCCCTTGTGCAAGCCCAGCTGCACTCTTTCAAGCACCACATTGTACTCTCTTATTTATTAATAAAATGGTTGACATCAACACAATTCATTTAGATTTTTGGTTGTAAATGTGTTGTTAATTTTTGTATGTGTTTTTTCTATGTTTTTCTTGTTTATCATTGTATATTTCCATTAGGAATATTATAGTGGTATCAGAGCATAATCTTGGCTCAGCCTGTGCGAAACCCTTCATTCTATGACAAGACCAAAATAAAAGATAAGAAATCACGGGATCCCAATAAAGCTTAAACTCAAACAACATGACAGTAGCCTAAAATGAGGATATTAGGGTGCAATAAATGATGGTTGATGTGGGGAAGAAATTGATTCGTGCAACAATTGGGAATCAGGACCATTCTCAATAATACAACAACTCCACTATGCCCAAAATTATGGATAATTTATCAAGATAGAAAGACAAGATTACAACTGATGTGGATTTATTTACAGAAAATTAGAGGGCATACCAATCATTGGGACATGGAATTCAAGCACCCCTCTCTTTTTTGGAGTTTTATGAACCAATAGACATGCACAAATCAGTGGGAATTTTGTGCAATTATGCATGGATGGTGAGATGGATTAAGGAAGAATATGAAAGAGTAGTTGAAGGGGCCATGGTTGGCAAGGAGAAAGTTGAGCATACACTCGTTGATGAGACACCATCCATTGTTGAGGTATCCATTGATGAGGTATTCGGGGTTGTGATCGAGTTCTCAGATGATGGAAATGCACCATGGTTTGATGAGGTGTTGGGAGACATCTCCAACATTGTTGAGGTGTCGTTAGGTACAGAGGCCTCCATGCCTATGACAGAGTTGTTGAACGACAATCACTTGTAGTGTACAGGCGAGCATGTCTTGCGTGTTAGGTTGTCTATGAAGGAGAATTTGGAGGCTTATGTTGATTCCATGATGGAAGAGGATGTGCAGTCATCCTTTGGCTATCCATTGATGAGGGGAAGAAAAGAGGCCATGCACTGGATTTTCATCACAATTCACTTCAGAGAAACACTGACGGGGTCTATAGCATTATTAGCCCACCTGTATGCATTGGATTGAGGGGGGGGGGGGCGGGGGGAGGAAGTTTCCTATATGTACCAAAGGGGATGGCCAGGTTCACAGGACTGAGCAACATGAGTTGAGCATGACACCACATCAGCTTAGAGGGCTTGTTCCTTCCATAGAGGATTGTACATTTGGTCCCTCCTTCGGGATTGGATGGCAAGAGGTAATGAGTTGGTACATGATGGAGTAGGCTAGGCGGTTGGATACATCCCTGACCACATTTCAGTAGAGCCCCTATATTTCCAGAGGGATACAAGGGCCAAACTGTTGTTGGGATCTAGGTGGTATTTCCCATCACATCATATAGTCAGTGGGTGCTGGTAATAGCTATGTGATGGGTCTGATGTTTTGACACACACACATTCTCATATCTCCATGAGAATCCCAAACAACACTAGTGACAAGATGGCCCAACAAGGGAGGAAACAAATTTCATGAGTTGTCTTGGCATATTGACTTTGCATGGGGTCACAGGGTGATTAGCCTACTTTGGCAGGAGCTGGTAGGAGGAGGTGGCATCGACAGGCCACCAGACAGGGCGTTACAAGGACAATGCTCTCTCATTGGTATATTAGACACTAGAGATATTGAGGATAGGCACAGTAGTGTCATTTCCGTTGGCATGCAAGGAGTCGGGTCGCTCAGGTCTTTCAGAGCAGATGGAAAGAGGTAGCCCACATCATGGAGGTTTTACTAGAAGAGTGGTGGATGCTTTGGCACATCCAAGATATTGTATGTTGCAAGGTGGTACAATAGTGGGAAGTGGTATACATGACTACATAGAGTTATGTCATACGGTCCAGTGTTATGTAGAGGGATGTAGACTGATGCGTATAGACCCAATGTTAGGGTGTAGCATTAAGGGCTGTGCAAGGCTATGCAGCGAGGAGAAGTGACCTGCAGAGGAGCACGGAGATGCAGGGTGGTGTGTCGTAGTATGTTGGTTTACACTATGGAGTAGGAAGAGTAGCTCACATTGCACTGATTATCCACGGGGAGTTTTAAGTATATTGACATAGGCAGGACATGAGGTGATACGGAATGGGACACAGTAGCAGGGGGTATCCATCGTTGTACAGGGGTAGGTCCCGGTATACAATGGCATGTCGAGGAATACAAGGATGATCGGTGGTATATGGGGGTGTCTGGCACTGCACAACGGGGCCTTGGAGTGTACCCTCCAGGGAGACCTCAAAATTACCCTAATGCTCTTGTCTTTGACCAAGCGCATAGATTCCATATGCCTTTGAGGTTTCACTGTAGCCCACAAACATTCCCTTCTTTCCAGAAGCATCCAACTTGCTTCTCCTTTCTTCCGGTGCATGAAAATAAACAGGACTTCCAAAAAATCTAAGGTGGGATATATCATGCTTCTTACCAGAGAAGACTTCCTCGGTAGTTTTAGAGTCCAAAGTGGAATGTGGGCATCTATTTTGAACATACACAGCAATGTTCACAGCTTCTCCCCATAGAAACTTCGGAAGACCTTGGTCATATAGCATGGCACGGGCAGCTTCCAAAATGGTCGTGTTCTTTCTTTCAGCAACACCATTTTTCTCAGGAGTATACACAATTGTGGTCCTCCTCTTAATGCCATCTTCCCTGCAAAATTTATTGAATTCATTTGACTCATACTCGGTTCCATTATCTATCCTCAAAATTTTGATTTTCTTCCCAGTTTGATTTTCAACTAAGGCCTTGAAGGTACAAAACTATTTGAAATATTGTCCTTCTTCTTCAAGAAATATATCCAGCTTTTGTGAGAGAAGTCATCTATAAAAGTCATGTAATAGGAACATCCTCCCAACATCCTCCCAAGGATGTTATGGGCAGCATACCATATAGATCTAAATGTATCAATTGCAAGATATCTTATGTCTTTGTGACACTTGAGGGGAATGGTCCTCTTGTATGATTCCCTTCGGCACAACCATGACATATACCTTCATGATCATATTTAAACTTGGGCATCCTTGTCACCACCTTGTTTCGGGAAGGATTGTTTTGAAACCAGCTCCAAAAATAGAAGAAAAGAGATATCAACGCCTTATAAATAAGCCACTTCGAGGGGGCAACCTCCAATACATTACATGAATGAACAATTCTTAGATGATACAAATGACAAAACCTCCTTTCTATATATAGGAGTCCATGGGCCCACAATGTCACCCTAGCCGACCTAACAATAATAATGTAAGGGCACAATAATAACAATATGGGGGTTACATGGATACAACAATAACAATAAGGGGGGATACACTAACATAATAAGGTACTACATTATTAATATAGGGACTTAACATGCCCCTCTCCTTCAAACAAGTGTTGTCCTCAACACTTGATTATTTCTTGATGCTTCTGTATAAAATTCTCATCCTCCCATGTGGAATCTTCTACAGGAAAGTTCTTCCACTTGATGAGATACTCTAAAATTGATCATACTTGTCAAGTTCTTTTTTCTATGACTACTTAGAACTTCTTTCGATGTGATGTTGATCTTCCTGTTGTTTCATTAGATTCTGCACCAAAGTTAGGTTATCCTTTGAGAGTTGGAGAACTTTTTGTTGATGCTCGATGTGATCTTCCACTAATTTATCATCCATATTATCTATTATTTGATCCTTCAAACCATCCAACTTAGCCTCCATTTCTGCTTTTAAACCATCTATGTCATCTTTGGTTGCTCTTCGTCAGATCGAAATTTGTTGCACTTGGTACTGTAATTTTGATATCTCATACTGCAATTCTTCCTCTTCATGCGTCATAGTATAGATTTTTGAGGGCTTAACGGGCATGGAATTAATTTTTAGAGGCATTATAGAACCCAATACTGATAAAAATTCCAAAATATGCTCTTGGAATTACTTCAAACTTCTTTTTCAAACAAACGTTATGCAATTTTAAAAACCAAATACACACATTTTTCTTGCTTTTGAGGAGCTCGCTATTGAAACTGAACTATCTCTGTGATTTTGGATCTTCAATATCTGAAAAATTGGCCCTAAGGTATCCCCCTAAATCCTCTTTTGAATGCCACAGGTCTGACCTGATTTGGATCTTCAAGGTAAAGTTATGTCCAATCTCCTACAATGACCTAATTATGGACTGATTCAGTAGAGCGAACTTGTACGACTTGCCACGTGTCACTATTTGCTCCTTTGGCTCTGAAATTTATAGACAGGAAACTACAGTCGATTTACTTCTAGTCACTTTTTACAGAATTCCAATTTGATGCTCAGAGAGAGATTTATGAATATTTTCCCACGATCACATCTAACATTGTTACCGATGAAATAGGTAACCTGACCTCAAAACGAGAACTCTAGCCCAAAAAGACTCAAAAAAACATGAAAAAACACCCCAAAAACAAAAAAAAGTATATTCCAGAACGCACTTGGTTTTTTTTTAAGGTCAAATTTCAACATTTTATAAAATTATGCTAAAAACAAAATTGTTTCTTGAAAAAAGGATTGAAAAAACACCCTCAAAACAAAACCAATTGACACTGGAATAACAAAAAAAAAAAATTGTCATATTTTTGACATTTTTAAAAATAGAAATAATATTTTTTAATTTTTAAAATTCAAACATTAAAAAAAACCTAAAATTTAAGAAAAAAAATAAATTTAAAAAATAAAAACATTTTAAAGCTTAAAATTTAAAAATATATAGGAATAAAAAAATTAAAAAAAAAAAACAAAATAAAAATTTTAATTCAAACATTAAAAAAAAACCTAAAATTTAAGAAAAAATTAATTAAAAAATAAAAATAAAAAATTAAAGATTAAAATTTCAAAATATATAGAAATAAAAAATATATATATATTAAATTAAAAAAAAACAAGTTTAAAAAAAGAAAGAAATTATGAAAAATAAAATATAGAAATTAAATTTAAAAAAGAAAAAGAAAATGTTTATTAAATTAAAAATAATAATTAAATTTTAAAATAAAAAATTAAATTTAAAGAAATATATTAAATTTTAATAAATTTAAAACTTTAAAATAAAAATAAAATTTAAAAAAAAAACATTATTTAAATTAAAAATGAAAAATTAATTAAAAATAAAAAATGAAAAATAAAATACAATAAAAATATTAAATTTTAACAGCGTTGCAAAAAAAATAAAAAATAAAAAAAATTTGTGGGAGGGTGATTCATTAAAAATTAATTTCAAAATTAGGATGGCCTCTAATTCGTTTAGGACTATGCTAATGCACCTCCCTCTAATATTGTCGTGTATGATGTTTATTCTGCCATTGCTCAAGTATTAAAATTTAAGGGAATGGAATATTTTTTTCATTTTATGTGCTGACATCGTAATCATAACAATGAATTATGCCATTGTTATTGAGGAGGGGACACAAAATGGGAATGTGATGAACGTACGGAGATATGACAGGTTGGCAGCGTGACATGATCGACAATAATGGAAAATGGGAGGCTTTACGTTATTGATAAAAATAGAAAGTGGGAGGGTGGAGTCGATTTAAACGGTTCAAACTTAAATAGGCCATTAGAAAAGCTCACAAATAAAATAAAATAAAATAAAAAGGATTTTTTTGTGGGAGGCCGATTCCCGGAATCGGCCTCCCACAAAAAATCCTTCTTCTTTTTTTTTTTTTTTTTTTTTTGAGCTTTTGTGATGAACGTACGGAGATATGACAGGTTGGCAATGTGACATGATCGACAATAATGGAAAGTGGGAGGCTTTACGTTATTGATAAAATAGAAAGTGGGAGGGTGGAGTCGATTTAAACGGTTCGAACTTAAATAGGCCGTTAGAAAAGCTCACAAAAAATATTAAAAAAAAAAAGGATTTTTTGTGGGAGGCGGGTCGGGACGGCCTCCCTGAAATCTTTTATTTTATTTTTGTGAAGGCTTTCTGCCTTGTTAAGTTCAAACCATGCCTCCCACTCCCCCGTGTGTCGTCATGTCATGGCTACTTGTGGAGAGTTCTTGGGAGAGTTCTATGTCAGGGTATTAAAAAAGTTTTTGGTTGCAGGAATTAATTGATGTTAGTGTGGGAGAGTATATATGGCAGAGATCTAACATTAAATTTCATTGATGTCTTGTCTTTTTTAGTTGTTGTTTGACTAATGGGACTCGTACTGTTACTTTTGGTGTCACTGTAATTAGATATCATCCACGTCTTGTGAAATCAAAAGGAGATGCCATGAGTTTTGAATATGTTGAGAGTCATTTTAATTTGTATTGGTGACAAAGTCCTGTAATGATGAGTGTTTGAGACGAGAATACATATTGACCAAGTGAGACTATTGTTGGTGAGCTGATGTAATATGGCTGATTTGTTTATTGAATTGTGAAAGATTTATTATGTCGTTGTTGGTCTGATGAGTCTGCATTATATTATGATATGGTGAGTTGATGTAATGTTTGATTGTTGAGGATTTCATTGTGAAGGTAAGAGGACACATTTGTTGAGTTGCAGAGAGTTTTGTATTGATTTGTTGTGATTGAGGTTGAGATCACTGTGTTAATGATTATAGTGACTTAATAGCAGAATTATGAGAGCAAATTTGCATAGCAGTTGTGTTGTATGTAGAGATTGCATTTTGTTTTTAATTTTTAATATTTTTAATCTTTTAGTTTAATTAAAAAAATAATAATCTTTTAGTTTAATTTAATTTAAATTTTTTTTTTAATCTTTTAGTTTATTTAAATTTTAATTTCAATAAATTAAAAAAAAAAAAATATATATATATATATATATATATATATATATATATATATATATATATATATATATATATATCTTAGTTTATTTAAATTTTAATTTAAATAGTTTTTTTAATATTTTAGTTTATTTAATTTTAATTTTTTTAAATTTTTTTAGTTTATTTAGTTTTTCATTTTTAAAATTTATAAATTGTTTCATTTAAAAAAAACAGTAAATTTATGGATATTTGTTTTTTAATTATTTGCACGTGGTTTTTTTCATTTTTTTGTTTTTTAATAATATTTTTTTTATTTTAATTCTATTATTTTAATTTTCTTGTTCAATTTTAAATTATTTTTTTTTTAATTTGATTTTTTTGTTAATTTTAAAATTTGTATTTTTTTTTCTTATTATTATTATTTTTTTAATTTAAATTTTTAAATTTATTTTTTTCTTTTTTGTATTTTATTTTTTTTTATCTAAATTTTAATTTTGTAATTTTAATTATTTTTAAATTTTCTATTTTAATTTTTTTTTAATTATATGGTTTTTTTAATAACTTAGAAAAAAATGTTTTTGATGTTTTTTTTTAAATTTTTTTGGTTAATTTTTGTTTTTTTTCTTTAAATTATGTGTTTTTTTTTCAAATTTTGTCATTTCTTTTGATATAATTTTCGAATATTTTTGTTTTTTTTTTCGTTTTATTTATTTATTTTTGTTTAAATTTTTTATTTTAACGAGTTAATTTTGTTTTTTTTTACATTTTTATTGGTTTTTTGTATTGTTTTTATATACATATATTTTTTATCTAAGTTTTGTGTTTTATTACCAACATGAAAATCACCACTCTAAAAAAAAAAAGGTTGATTTTGCATCAATACGTTTCAAAATTAACCTTGAAAATCAAGCTCTAAAAAAAAAGTTAATCTTTTGCATCAATCGGACAAATTAACTTTACATGAAAATCACTAACATTTTAAAACAAATATTCATACTTCATAAATAAAAATATTAGAGTGTCAAAAATGTGCACAAAAAAAAAAGGGGTGATTCTGCATCACCACTTTTCAAAATCGGGTGTTTTTTATGCTACCAAAAAAAAGTAGGTAACAGTGCGGTTACCTATTTCATCGGTAACAGTGTTATCTTTGAGATGAAATTCGGGAGCCTGAAAAAGACCTAACTTCCACAGATCATATCTCCGAAAATATTAAGAACTAAGCTCTGAAATTTTGCGAAGATGTTCCTTTGGATTTTTTCTTCACGCTCTAAAAATTTTAGCTTCTGAACCTTCGTATAAAAAAAGTTATAGCAAAAATTCCACGATGACCTTTTTAAGTGAAATTCAAGAGCCTGCAAAAAGCACTAACTTCCATAGATCATATCTTTGAAAATATTGCAAACCAAGATCTGAAATTTTGCGACGATGTTCCTCAGGATTTCATCTTCACACTCTAAAAATTTCAGCTTCTGAACCTTCGTAGAAAAACAATTATAGTGAAATTTCCACGATGACTTGTTTAGAGTAGCGAAACCCTAGAATCCAAAGCTCTGATACCAAATGTTGTGAAATCAGCTCCAAAAATAGAAGAAAAGAGATATCAAGGCCTTAGAAATAAGCCACTTCAAGGGGGAAACCTCTAATACATTACATGAATGAACAATTCTTGGATGATACAAATGACAAAACCTCTTTTCTATATATAAGAGTCCATGGGGCCACAATGTAACCCTAGCTGGCCTAACAATCATAATGTAAGGGCACAATAATAACAATATGGGGGTTACATGGGTACAACAATAACAATAAGGGGGGATGCACCAACATAATAAGGGACTACACTATGAATATAAGGACTTAACAAGGGCTTTATAATGAAGGTGTGCAAATCTTTGGTGCCATAGCTCAGTTTGAAGAGTTGTATCACATGACATGGCCCCCAACGGACTTCCTCCAACCTGATAGAGTGTATCAACTCTAAAACCAATAGTAAGAGCTTCTTTGAAGTTCTTCTTCTAGATGCATACATTTCCATCAATGAATTACACCTTGAATCCTTTGTCTTTCATTGGCGAAATGGACACAAGGCTCTTCTTCAAATTGGCTACGTACAACACATCTTGTAAGCAGAGGACTTGACCTTGAGATAGATGAAGGTTTATAGTCCCTACCCCTTTCACAGGGTAGGTGGCATTATCTCCAAGGATAATTTTAAATTAGTATCCTTCTCAATCAAATCAGAGAGGGCTTCTTTATAACAAGTGAGGTGCCTTGAAGCACCACTATCAATCAACCGGACATCCAGGGTGTTGGGAGGAGATGCAGTAGAGAGGGAATATACAATAATGTATTCATTTTTCTTATTATCAACAACATAGGACTCATCGTATTTGGAATTCCTTGACCTCTTGAAAGGTTGGCCATTTCCACTTCGATCAAAGGGAGCCTTCCTCTTTCCTTCGAACATGTTGTTCCTTTGATTGTCATTCCCCCTCAACTTGTTGTTTCCATCATCCCAGGGAGATTCCCTTCTATTGGGGCACTCCCTTGCATGATGACTAGTCTTGTTACAAGTGTAACATCTTCCCTTTATTCCTTTAGGCCTTGCTCTTCCATGGTTTTGATTTCTCGGGCCACCATGGTTCTTCTTCTTTGCATGAGCGATGAAGGCAATAGGATCACCTCCATTTCCATTAGAGGGATGGTATCTCTCCATCATTCTTGTCTCCTATTCAGTGCATCTTGTCAGCAATTCATCAAAATCAGGAATCACATTATTATTAAGAATCATAGTATTAAATACATACCAGTCTCGAGGAAGTCCTCCAAGAGCAATGAGGATGAGCTCTCGATCAACTACTTCTCCTATGGCAAGGAGATCATTCCTGATTTCTATGAGCCTCATAAAATATGATTGGATGGATTCATCTTTTCCCTTCTTGATATTCTTCAACTCAGTTCTTGAAGAAAAGAACTTTATCAGCATTACTAGCCCTGAAAATGCTAACCAACTTATCATACATCTATTTAGATGTGCCCAGCTTAGAGATGTAAGCAACCAAGTGTTTATGTATTGAATCCCTAATAATTATATTTTCTTTGATTTCCCCTTTTCTATTCTTCGTCTTTGTGGCAGCCGATACATTTGGTCGAGGCTCATGGATCTTCCCCTACACATAATCCATGACATCTTGATCTTCCAAAACCAAATCCAAAGACATCTTCCATGCATTATAATCAGACTTGTCAGTCAACTTATCATCAGACTTGAAACCCTTGTATGTGGAGGCCATTGATCCTTGATAAGGCTTCTTCTTCCATGATTTCTTTTCACGCTATCTTGGGTTTTGTCTTCACCTCAGCGCTGATACCATGTTAAATTTAGATAACCATGGTATGTTATATGCTTAAATGAAGTTTTACTTCAATCGTGTTTAAGGCTCAATTCAAATTATCAATCACATAAACTTGAAACTAAAATGTTGATAGAACATAAAAATAGATCAATAGAAGAAAAAACAAATAATATATCAGAATTTGTAATTCTCCTAATCTAGCAAATGGATAAATAAATTCTTGTTACAGTAGTCAACAATATTCCCTAGCTAGAAAAGCCTTGAGTTGGTCAAACCAACTTCTCCAACAATGAAATCATCCTTTCTCCAAGTGTCACACACACCCCTGAAAGACAACTCCAAAAAATCAATGCAATTCAACCCAAAATGGTCAATGCTGCAGTCAAAGTTGCAATCAATAGACAACAGTCGAAGTCAATGCTTCTCCTTGATTTTGTGCCCTCCAATGAAACCTCAAGAAATCAGATTTCTATGCAAAAATCGAAGTCCAAATCCAAGAGTTGACCCAAAGTCAACGTTGGTCAACGTTGTCCAGAAACCCTAAAAATAGTCCAAAAATTACACCAACTTATTCAGGTTCAAATTCACACATGTGAGGGAAAGGAAGCCTCTTCTATGTTGTACGAACCAATCAAATCACAAGTAGAAGGTGTGTGATGAGATGATGATAATATGAGCATCATCTCTCTCCAATTTATATCCATCAAAGAGGGTGTGCGACACATCTGTTGGGCTTGTGAGCATACATTACAAATCTGGACGACCTTGCACATGTGTGGAAAATAAAATCAAAATATATGTTCTACTCATCCAAAAAAGATGATCTTTAGATAAATATTGCACCTCTCCGAAAGAGGAATCCAACAAAAATATAATCATCATCATATGAGCAGTGCAACATGGACTTTTGACCTAGTTTCCCAAAATTAATAGTATTTCACCATCGTGTTCCTCTCCTATCAGTATTTAACCATCAGGTTCTAGGAGAGGAGGATACAGTGTATGCACGATGAGAAGTCTGTTAGAACTAGAGTGGCACAGTGACAACATGGTGGTACCCTTCTGAGGCTAGCATGGGACCTAAGCATCAAAATACTTGACAACTTAGTGACCTTTAGGGGAGAGTTGGCTACTATAGGGGGAGGCCATGCAGATCTTCCATTGGGCTTTAGCGAGTCACCGATGGCATGGGGGACTTCATTGGCAATGAAAGTGGGCCAACAGGATGGTATCAGGAGAAGCTCACGTGAGTGAGACACTATCTCTCCATGGATTGGGTGGTATCTTCGAGAGTATACTCCTAGAGTGAATGGGAGGGCCTCCGTGGTAGGAAAACTCCATGAGGAGTGGTACATAGTGCCACATTATCATGATCTCCTATTCATTGATGGTATGCAGGGGAATTCTGGTACTTACACCAAGAAATATAGTGAGTGGAGCGAGGGGAGCTTCAGGTGGGATAGGATGGCTTTGGATCCTGGTATTGAGGGATTCTTTCATGTCAGGACATATCAGAGGTCAGGGAAAATTCAATGACGCATCTAGGACCCTACCACATTTTTGCATCAACAGTGGAGAGCAACAACTAAAGGGGATGTTAGTTCAACATTTTCTTGAGGACAAGCAATGCTTTGGTGAGGAGGAATGTGATATTCCCACTTAGAAATATTGCTAAGGGAAATGTCAAATTTTCCCAATTGTGTCCTATTTCATGTTTTCACTTAGGAAATGTGGGTTCATAGGCCTCGCATGTATTTTTTACTTTAAACAAGCCTGAAAATTAGATTTGGAATGGAAATATTACGACTCTAGTGGAACATGGGGTCCACCCGTGGAGAATTATGACCCACATGTGGAATATGCACTTATTAGTGAAAGATTAGTGAGGAGAAATCAAGTTGATCCCACATGGGAATTTTTGAGGCTCTTTGACAAAAAGGAATGAAAATCACTCATTTTTTCATTCATAATCATTTGATAATTTGTCTTAGACAAGCATGCTTGAGCTGAAGCCAAGTATGCAACTGTTGTTCAGCACACAGGTGTTTTTGAGAAAAAATCTGAACCATTGCTTCAGTGGACTTCGAATGCCAGCCCAAGGAGGGAGTCTCACCTATTCTAGTTTGATCCAGTAGAAAACACTACGATTTTGGGTAAGTTTCCAGTAGTAGCAGCACAGTGATTGTGCAGTCCTTGGAGAAGCCACACTTGGAGGTTGAGGAGTGAAAGGATTTAGGGGCTGGAACTTGAGGTGGAGTCCGAGGAAGTCCTGTGGGGGCTTTTCCAACATTTTTGTGGAGAATAAAACGTAGCATTTGCTACAAGTTACATCTTCTGCTTGTGGAGGAGGGCCAAGCATTCGAGGGTCTCTTTTGGCATGTCAAAACTAGGACAAACCCTTTCTGGGTTTTTTTGGGTTTATTGAGAGGTCAAGATTAATTTGGCAGGATTTTCTGGGTAGGTTTGAGGGGTCAAACATGGATCCCAACTTAGCCAGCAGCTATAGGAGCTAGGGGAAATTTGGGTTGAAATTCTGAGGTCAAAATTTCACCAATTCCTTCGTGGGTTTTCATAGGTTATTTGTGGAGAACCCGGGGTTTATTTCCCGAAATTTTCTGAGCACCCGAGGAGGCCCTAGCAATAGTTCTTTGCAACCAACAACACATTTTCTAGGTAATTCAACGCAGTGCGGAGAGAGACAAAAAATAGATCAGAGAGGGATTCCACATCTTCCATTTGGGATTTCTAGCTTTCCTTGTGAAATGCTAGGTGCACCCTTTCTAGCACCACATTGAACTCTCTTATTTATTAATAAAATGGCTCATATCAGCGCAACCCATGGAGATTTCTGGTTGTAAATGTGTTGTAATTTTTTGTATGTGTTTTTGCTATGTTTTTCTTGTTTATCATTGTAAACTTCCATTAGGAATATTCCATCATCAATGGATAAGCTATTGATGGGTACAAATATCACCTCTTCAGGTGGTTCAACGATGATTCAAGCACTAGAGTTTTCAGCCCCAAGACAACTCATGGTAATTTAGTAGCCCTCACAAACACCTGAGTGACTCTTTCCAACCCATTAGGTTCATCAATCCATAAGATTGTAGTGGATTCTTCAGCCTTATAGGTAAGCCATTGATCTTTATAATGCATTCACCCAACAAGCCTCTATGAGGTTTCTTCAACTAGTTTTTAATATCTCCAAAGCTCAACAACAAAAAACTCTAGACATTTTTAATCATTTTCTTTCTTATGGTTGGAGTTTAAAGGACACCTGGGCTCTTCCTTCCTCTTTCAGTTAATTTATGATACAACCAGCCCATTTAAAACCACTCAGCCAACTAGGACTAATATTTAAAACAACCACTCCCTCAAGCAATGGCATTTGTGTCCCTCTCTCAACCATGCAAATAATTACAAATATTTACAATGAGAGAAATGTTAACCATGGGATATCATAGTCCCCTCCCCCATGGGGGGGGGTACATCGTCCTTAGTGTTCAATAACCATATACAACAAAACATGCTTTAGACCAAGAATTTTCTTTTTAGGGAGCTTTATATACACAACTATGTACAACATTTACATTGTATTTTCTTGTACTCAGCAAATAAGAAAGGATATGTTTCCTGCATTTGGTCAACCATTTTCCACATGGCTTCCTCAGACCCAAAGTGCCTCCACTACACTTTGAAGTTCTCTATTTCTCGATTTTGGAGCATGGCCTGCATATGATCCAAGATACATAGAGGTTTAGTTGGAACTCTCGCTCTAGTTCTACCTGTAACATAGATCAATCAATCACATGATCACCATATTACACATTTCTTTTAAGAAATGAAACATGGAAACATTATGCACTCTAATTGTTGGCGATAGAGCCAGCCTATATGAAACTAGCCCTATCCTTTCAAGCACTTCAAATGGCCCACAAAACCATGGTTCCATCTTGGCACATGACCCGAATTTCAAGGAACTCTTCATGGGTCTAACTCGCAAGAAAACATGCTCCCCAACTTGAAACTCTTTGTAAATTCTATGCTAGTACGCATAGCTTTTCAACTTGTCTTGTGCCAATTTCAAAGTTCTTCTAATGAATTTCATTTCATTCTCTGTATCCTTCAACATATCAGGCCTAATGATGACCCTATTCACTAGATCGCTCATGCTAATAGGAGTGTTATGTCTCCTCCCATAAAGTGCTTCAAATGGGCTCATTCTTTATGAATGTTGATACCCATTATTGTCAAAAAAAAGTGGAATATACTTATCCCACTTCTTAGATTGGTGCATTGCATACATTCTTAGCATGTCTTCAAGATTTTTGTTTTTCCTTTCCATTTTCCTATCATTTTGAGAATGGTATGTTGTGCTAAAATCCAACTCTATTCCAAGCCTGCAAATAACTCTTTCCAAAACCTTAAGGTAAATTTTGAATCTCTATCCAAGATTATTCTCTTGGGAATTACATGCAGTCTCACAATATATTTTATGAAAACTTGAGCGACATCATTGGCTGAATTGGTGGATTTATCAGCTACAAAACGAGCTATTTTACTTAGCTTTTCAACCACTACCATGATTGCATCATGTTGTTTTGGAGTCTTTGACAGCCCTATAATAAAATTCATAGAAATCACTTCCCACTTCCATTCTAGAACGGGTATAGGTTGCAATAAGCCAATTGGGTGCTTGCACAATTCCTTTACTTGCTAGAAATCCATGAATTTAGCAACAAAATCAACTACTTCCCTTTTCAAGATAGGCCAATAGTAAAAAAATTGATGGCCATGAGTGTCTTTTGGGATCTTGGGTGGCCAGAATATGGCTTGGCATGAAACTCCTTTAATATAAGTTCCTTCAAGTCATTGTCATTTGGCACATAGATTATGTTTTTTAATATAATCATCCCATCATTGGTAAGGTTGTAATCCTTGCCTTTTCCACCTTCACATGCTTGCTACAATTTCTCTTTCAACAACTAAAATTTTTCATCATGTTTCCCAACACTTTTGATCCTTTCTTCAAGATCATTTCCATAGGAACTTATAGTTATGGAGTGGTTCAACAGAACCCTCATGTTGAGTGAATCAACCACTCTATTCTCCTTGTCTTTTATATATTCGATTTCGAAATCAAACTCGTTGAGCATAGCCATACATCTAGATTTCTACGAACTTAATTTAGGTTGATCAAATAAATATTTCATCTCTCCATGATCTGAAATTAGAATAAATTTTCTATCGAGGAGGTAGTTTCTCCACATTTTCATTGTGTGGATGATGGCAGCTAACTCTGGATCATGAGTCACATAGTCCTTCTCATGCCCATTTAAATTTTGTGATTCATTTCAAACTACTTGGCCTTCCTATATTAGGACTCCACGAAGTTTGTCCTTTCACGCATCTATGCAAACCACAAAATCCCTTTTTAGGTATGCAATTCTTAATATTGGTGCATTGGTCAACAACTTCTTAAGTTTATTTAAGCTAGCAACACAATAATCTATCCATTCGAACCTATTCCCTTTATTCTACATAGCAGTAACTGGACAACCAATCTTGGAGGAATTCTTAATAAATCTCCTATAATAACATGCCAATCCCATGAAGGGCCTGACTTCAACCACATTTCTAGGTGTTTTCCATTCCATGATAACCTTGATATTCTCTAGATCAATTGCTACTACCACCCTTGAGACAATATGTCCCGAGTAATGAATTTGTGACTGAAAGAAATTGCATTTAATAATCTTTGCATAAATCTTATTTTCTCTTAGCAATTGTGGTACTACATCCAAATGCTCTTCATGCTCCTCCTTGGTCCTTTAGTAGAGAAAAATGTCATCAACAAAGACTATGAAAAATGTATTCAAATATGGGTGTAGGACATTTTTCACAAGGCGCATAAAAGTTACAGCTGCATTGGTAAGCCCAAAAGTCACTACCACAAATTCATAAGTCCCATAACTTGTTCTAAAGGTCATTTTATGGATATTTGCATCCTTTATACACACTTGGTGATAGCTTGATCTCAAATCAATCTTGGAGAATATTTTTTCTCCTCTTATCTGGTCAAATAAATCATCAATTTGTGGAAATATATACTTGTTCTTGATTGCCATCGTATTCTCCCAGTAATCAATGCACAACCTAAGTATGCCATCCTTCTTCTTTACGAATAGGACTGGTGCTCCCTGTTAGCACTAGTATTTGCATCCCACCCATCCCACCTTATTTTACTATTATTTCACCTTATCTCCATCATTATCATTGACCTCACTTCATTTTTTAACCATTTTTCCCAAGGGTGCCCAAATCATCATTGTTCACAAGCACTAACCCCTAATTTCCTCTCCCATTAAGCTAGGGTAAGATATGGAAATAGAGACATTTGAGCAGACGAGACATAAGGTAGGTCATATCAGTAAGTATGAGGCCATTCCAACTCATAATATCATGTCTCCATCATTTTTTTTTAAATAATTCCAAGGGTCAAGTCATTTTCCACTCATAGGGCTAGTTTTACTTAAAACTATGTTTCTGACCAAACAGAGATGAATTTAGAAAAAGTGAGAGAGGTGTTTGTCCATAGTAGGCCAAGGAAGAAAAAACTCCTTCAGTTTTTACACATGTGTCATGTTTTAGAGAAATTTCAAAAATATAGGTGCCATAGGAGAGTTGTTGCACTTATGGAGTGACCTTGGAAAGATCAAGTTTTCTCATAGCTGGAGTGTCCAAATGACCTTATTGATAAGTAAAATGACAACTAGACTGACATATATTTCCAATGAGCTATCTCGAGCTCAATTTGGAGTTGAGGAAGGCCTCCAAAATTTGTATACAATAGCACTTTGCATTTCTGCACCCTCATTCTGCACTTTTTTACCAGTCTTGGGAAAATCAACTTTTGAAAAGGTAAATGAACTCTAATAATTTAAAAAAAAACGTATATTTGGAAATTATACAGGATAATATTTCAAATGAGCTATCCTGGGCCCAATTTGGATGCCAGGAAGGCCTCCAAATGTGTTCTAAAAAAAGGTGTTGCACACAAAGGGCGTGTTTTATTTTTACACAGTAAAATTGCTAAACGTGTATCACCTTGGATGCTACGCTCTTTTTTGAGGCATCTAATGAACAAATGGCTACCAACATTAGATTAATAATGATGAGGACATCAACCATGTGCATTTTTTAAGCTTTTTGGAGAAGACCTGGTCATTGAAAAAGGCAAAAAACTATCAAAAAATCATGTTTCTGCCTCAATTTTTGCCTTGTCGTTGCGCGTTTACCAGTCTTGGGAGATGTGATTTTTTACAGGGAAAATGGGCTTCATTTTTCAAACTAAAGGTAGTTGTGATAAGTATACTTAAAGGGCTTTCCAACAAGCCATCTTGGAGAAAATTTGGACACCGGGAAGGCACTCAAACTCAGCCTTGAATGGAGAGGAAATATTTGACAGGAAAAGGGCGCGTTTAACAAGAAAATGGTGCATTTGGCAGTCTTCTAAAATTTTCTGAGTTTCACTCCAATTTTGATTTTTATCTTGGGAAATGTTGAATTTACCTATGCAAATGATGAATATGAATGTAATTATCATGTTTTTACTATTTACTAGGGTAAATACATTAGGTAAATCAAGCAAGTGAGGTGTAATGAATCAGTTCACAAAAGTTAGGGTTGAGTCACTTTGACCCCCCTACACTCTAGGTTTCAGTTCAGACTTTCGTGGATCAGCTCCTTCTCTCTTAGATTCGACCCCTGAGGTTGGGATAGGTTGTTTGAGGCCTATATCATGTCATTTTTTACTCATTTTTCAAAGGTTGGAAGTTGGAATCAGTTTGATTTTTCTAGTTGATCAAGGGAACATGTCACTCAGTTTTGGCCAAGCTAATAAAGAGGAGTTGCAACTATATTTATGGGATACCTATGGTATTGAATGTCTTTCATTTTTTCTTCTTCAGTCACATATATTTGAATGTATTGTTCATGTCACTTTCATGTCTATGTTATGATCTTTTTACAAGTTTGAAATTCAAAATACATGCTTGCACATGCTCTGTTTTGGGTAACTGATCATATTTTTTTCATTATCTTATGTCTGAGAGAAATACATCCTTTATGCTTTTCTCATCCTTCTTAAATTTTCAAAACCATTCCACAACCATTTCCTTCAAGTAATTGGAATTTTACCTACCTTTCCCCATTGATCCCTACAACCCTAACTCCATTTTCCCCGACCTAGCTTTCCTTGACCTAATTCCTTTATCCACAGATTTAGCCAACCAAACCAAATCAAAACAACCTCTCCATATAATACCTAGCCTAAAACCCTAATTTCTCCAGCCCTCCTGGTTGTGACCCTTTTGGAGAGAGCCCTCTCCGGCTTGATAGGGCTAGTTATCAAGTCAAAAGCTTGGTTTGTGGTTACCTCTGTTGGGATTCCTTCATCGGCCTTGGGAATCTGGTGGAGTGATAACACTCCCCATGGAGACACACTTGGCATTATTTATCCCTTATCCAACATATCCTTGAGTTGAAGCTTCAGCTCAACTAAATTCTGAGTGCTCATTCTATATGGAGCTTTGGAGGTTGGAGCTACACTTGACACTAATTCAATTGATAAGTCTACTTCCTAATGAGGTAAACCAATAATTTCTTTAGGAAAAACATATGAAAATTGTTGTAAAATGGGGTATTTCCTTAGGATGTCATTGTCATCATTCTCATCATCATCACTAGTGGATATTTTCACAGCAAATAAAAGACATCCCTTCCTGCAACCTCTCTTGGCTTGCATGGCCGAAATTTGTCTCATATGTTGGGAATCATGATTGTCGTTAGACCAAACCCACAGGTGTTAGTCAACTATCACAACACCATAGATAAGGATCCATGAGAAGTGGTTAGTCCATGTCACGAAACACACGGGGAGCATTGGTTTATCCAATTTCTAACAATCTCCCCCCCAACGCGAGCCGGGTGCGTATCGAACTTGTGACCTACTCTCTAATACCACTTTTTGGTAATCACGATTTTTGTTAGACTAAAACCCGCAGATGTTATTCAACGTCGAATCGCCAGAGATAAGGATCCACGAGAGGCAGTTAGTCCATGTCGTGAAACACACAGGGAGTATTGGTTTATCCAATTTCCAACATCATAAACAAAGGCTTTCTTTTCCCATGTAACATTATTCTTTCTCCAACTTCATTAAGGCATTCTATATTCTTCCCATAGCAATCTAATTTTTCCCAATGTACATATATTCAATCCTTCTTTTCATCCTTGTGGCTAATTGAACTAGCCAAAACTTGTTTTGTGCTTCTTTATTCAATGAAAATTCCTCAGCAATAGTGAGAATAATGTAACTGAAATTAGAACTCGGGTCAATAAAATTCAAAATTATTTTGTCATCGATCATACCTTGCGTCTCTATAATCGTTGCCTAATGATCAGGTTGGTGATTATCTATTGATGCATAAATTCTAGGTATACCTTGAGCAACGTCTTTGATTTTCTTTGCATCCTGCTCATTGTACAATCATAGACCAATCTGCCTATGTTGTGGGCAATCATTCCTCAAGTAGTTTCTTCCACAAGTCCAACACTTTGAATCGACTCTTCTCATGTCCCTTGGCTTCTTCTTGAGTAGAATGGCCTCTACTAGCAACATTGTATCTCTTCTTATTTTCTTGTTTAATAAGTGGCACACTTTCTCCTTTAGCTACAGTTTTCCCTTTTCCTTTAAACATAGAATTTCCTTTGAATTTCTAGTTTGATTTATATCTAGGCCTACATCAAGATTGCTCATAGCAGTTCTTCAATTTCCTGATTGCATCTTCTAGTGTCTTGGGTTCATCAAATTCAATTCTATCCTTGAATGATTGTGGCAATCCACTAACATACCTCTGATTCACCTTATCTTCCTTAAGGTAAGGAACATACCTTATAATCTCTAAGAATATGGTGGTATAATCATCATTTGTCATTTTTTCCAGCTTGAGTTCATAGAAATCCTTCATCTTGTTGTCAAAATATCTCTCAAATATTTATTCCTGAAATTCTCCTCAAACTACTTCCATGATAATTCTTCTTCCCTTACGCAATTCACATTTTTTACATCTTCCCACCATATATCAGCCTTTCCTCCTAGGTTGAAAGTAGCTACCTTCGATTTCATATTATTTCAATAATCACGGATTTTGAAAAAATTCTTCATTATGAGCAACTAAGCTTCAACGTCCTCTAATTTCCTCATTTCACCATCAAAAGTAGGAGGCTTATCCTTCTTAAACTCCTCTAGTTCATATTATCCTCTTCTTCTCACATGATGATAATGATATCAATGACGATTTGGCCTTCCCTGAGTGTCCTCATACATTTTCTCATTGTTGCTTGACTTCTTTTTAGGAGTGCTTAATAGAGTATCTCCCTTCACAGTGTCTTTACTGGACAAGTGATTCCTCTTTTTAGACATGTTCTTATTCGCCCCATTGGTTCTTTCTTCTCATCCCAAAGGAATATGCTTGTCCCTATGATTGATTCCCTTCTCATGTTGTCTCTTCATTTTTAAGTATGAAAAGATTTGCAGTATGACTACATTGACTTATGTTTTTTTCCCTTGTGCTCTGATGAGTATTTCATTATCAGCCATTTAGCTCCTTATTTCAGCTCTCAAGCTCCTCAATGTATCCATCCAATCAGGAGAGTCATCCATTCTTCATTTTGAAACATATCTTTCCTCTTCGTTTGTCATTTCTTCTTCATATCCATACTATGATTGATCATAATATGTCACAAAATTTCTGCCCCCATTTCTTTAACCCTTGGTATCTTATTATGTGCTGCCCCACACACACATTACTGTTAGATTTTAAAAAAATCAACTACATAATAGACATCATCACCTTACCTTGTTGATCGAAACTTGTTGGTGCATGGCTAGCTGCAACCAGCTCCAAAAAATAGAAGAAAAGAGAGATCAACGCCTTAGAATTCAGCCACTTCGAGGGGGAAACCTCCTTTAAATTACCTAAATGAACAATTCTTGGATGATACAAACGACAAAAACTCCTTCTATATATAGGAGTCCATGGGGTCACAATATAATCCTAGCTGACCTAACAATAACAATGTAAGGGCACAATAATAACAATATGGGGGTTACATGGGTACAACAATAACAATAAGGGGGCTACACTAACAACAATAAGGGACTACACTAGTAAAATAGGGACCTAACATTCCCCTCTCCTTCAAAAAGTGTTGTTCTCAACACTTGAGTAGCTCTGGATGCTTCTGTATAAAATTCTCATCCTCCCATGTAGAATCTTTAGTGGGTAGGTTCTTCCACTTGATGAGATATACTATGAAATTGATCGATTTCGTAGTTGTCAAGTTCTAAATATTAAGTTGCATTGCGTACCTTTTGTGTGTTTTTCACATTATTGAGATCAAAATATTGCTCCATCTGTAGTATCCATGTTACGTGATCCTTGCCATCAAACTTCCTCATATTGATCTTTGGAATATGGTGGGTCTTCCGTCCAACATTTGAGTTTATGAAATCACGATTAACATATATTTTTTTCTCATCATGATTTTCCTCTTCTATATTTTCACCATTATGAATCATTTCTTGTATTAACTTTTTCAAGCCTTCCATGTCTGCTTTATAGCATTCTTCATGTCTTCCATTTTTTCTTCCATGTATTCCAAGCCATTCTTCAAACCATCCATCTTAGCCTCTAAGCCTTTCTTTAAACCATCCATATTAGCTTCCATTCCCTTCTTCAAACCATCCATCTTAGCTTCCATGCCTTTCTTCAAAACTTCCATATCATTTTTTGTTGCTCTTTGCGAGAGCGAAATTTGGTGCACTTGCTATTGTAATTTTGATATACCATGGTGCGCTTCTTCCTCTTCATGAGTCATAGTAGAGTATTCTGAGGGCTTAATGGGTGTTGAATTATTTTTAGGAGGCATCATAGAACCCAATACTGATATGCATGCTTCAATATTCCCTTGGAATCACTTCAAACTGATTTTTCAAACAAGACTTATGCAATTTAAAAAACAAAACACACATTTTTCTTTCTTTTGAGGAGCTCGATATTGAAACTGAATTATCTCTACGATTTTGAATCTTCAATATCTGAAATTCAATCCTCTAGTAGCCCTCTGAAACTTCTTTCAAATTCCACAGGTCTGACCTGATTTGGATGCTTCAAGGAAAATTTATGCCCAATCTTCCAAAATTACCTAATTATGGATTGGTTCAGTAGAGTGAACTTGTACGGTGTGCCACGTGTCATTGTTTTCTCTTTCGGCTTTGAAATTGATATACAAGAAACTAAACCGTGTAATTTCGGTCACTTTTTACATAATTCCAATCTGATGCTCAGGGAGAGAGTTATGACGATTTTCCCAAGGTCACCTCTGTTAGATGAAATTTGGGAGCCTGAAAAAAAACCCTAACTTTCACAGATCATATCTCTGAAAATATTGTGAACCAAGATCTGAAATTTTTACACGAAGTTCCTTAGGATTTCGGCTTCGCATGGTAAAAATTTCAGCTTTTGAACCTTCATAGAAAAAAATTTATAGCGAAAACTCCACGATGACGTATTTGGAGCAGAGAAACCATAGAATCCAAAGCTCTGATACCAAATGTTATGAAACCTGCTCCAAAAATAGAAGAAAAGAGAGATCAACACCTTAGAATTCATCCACTTCGAGGGGGAAACATCCTTTACATTACAAACATGAACAATTATTGGATGATACAAATGACAAAACCTCCTTCTAGATATAGGAGTCCATGGGGTCACAATATAATCCTAGCCGACCTAACAATAATAATGTAAGGGCACAATAATAAAAATATGGGGGTTACAGGGGTACAACAATAACAATAAAGGGGCTACACTAACAACAATAAGGGACTACATTAGTAATATAGGGACCTAACAGTATCTCCCCTTCACAGTGTCTTCACTGGACAATTGATTCCTCTTTTTAGACATGTTCTCATTCGCCCCATTAGTTCTTTCTTCTCGTCCCAAAGGAATATGCTTGTCCCTATGATTGATTCCCTTCTCATGTTGTCTCTTCCTTTTTAAGTATGACTACATTGACTTGTCCTTCTTTCTCTTATGCTCTGATAAGTATCTCATTATCAACCCTTTAGCTCCTTATTTCAGCTCTCAAGCTCCTCAATGTGTCCATCCAATCAGGAGAGTCATCCATTCTTCATTATGAAACCGATCTTTCCTCTTCATTTTTCATTTCTTCTTCATACCCATATTATGATTGATCATAGCTATGTTGCACCATTTCTGCCCCCATTTATTTAACCCTTGGTGTCTTATTATGTGATACCACACACACACATTATTGTTAGATTTTAAAAAAAAATCAAGTACATAATAGACATCATCACCTTACCTTGTTGATGGAAACTTGTTGGTGCATGGCTAGCTGCAACACCACACCTTGATTAGCACATTATTATTAGTAAAATTAATTACATTTTTAGTTCCATGTCACAAGCATATAAAGACATGAAAAACGAAATCATTTCACAACAATAGTTAGATTTATAATGCCTATTACAAGGCTTTATAACCTTATTGTTCTTCAAGGTCCAATGTTGAAATTTCAATTGGATACATCTACGATACAGCCCATCCAATCCAAGTGTTGAACTTGGAAGCTCTGATACCACTCTGTAAAGCACCCCCACCCCTTCCAAGGTTAGAAGGAGGTGGTTATTGTGTTGACTCAATCTCCATCGTTCCGCTACAGAAATAGGGTCTAAAATTTTTTATCTTTTTCAAATTTCCCAAAACTTAAAATGGATAACATCATTGTGTTCATCTTGTCAATACCTTTCCAATGATATAAATTTTACCTCAATTTGACTTATACATCAAAATATATGACCATTCAAATATAGGCCAATTATAGACCTTGCCATGTCATCATTGATCCCACGTGGTAGTAAGATACTAAGCCATGTATCACCTTGTGCGCCATCTCCACCATTGTGGACATATCCACATGGATAGGTACACACCTCCGATTAATTGAAAGTAAATCTATCCCTCAACACCATGGCACATTCAACTTAACAAATGGTTTGACCCTTGACCCCCGACCATCGACCTAGAGTTTGGCCCGATATGCCTCCTAAACTATCTATTCTTTGGTCCTTGGCTAGCCTGACCCTCGCCTAGGCGTCCAGCCCGACTCCTGACTAGCATACCCACCCGATTGCTTGGCCTTTGTACCTTGGGTCGTAAGAAATGTCACCAAACGTCTATCCTCTTCAAAACCCCTCCTGACCCTCGACTTGGTGGGTCCTATAGGTGACTTCAGGCCAGTTTGCAAGCCCTTTACACCTAGGAATTTTCTAAGTTTCTTTTTGGCGTACACGAGTGTCGTGACCTACAACAAACTAGCTAAAAAAATAACACAGGAGTTGCAAATAAAAAACTTGGAAAATCACATGCACAACAAGATACACTCCATGAATGTGCATTCGAGTGTATCTCTTCAGAATTACAGGGAACTCGAGTATCTCCCTCACACATCATAGAAATGCATTTATTTTAATAAATCGGCTCACATACACAGAGAAATTAAACAACAAACAAACATCGGCCCATTGTCATATTGATGAGAAACACGACAATTCAGGCTTACACAAATTTTACAGAACCTAAACCAATATTCATACATGCATATAGGAAATCCATTCTCCATTAACACATGAATTCACATTCCTCACTAATAGTATATGCATACAAATAGTACAATGACCAATACATAATATACAAATATAAGAAATATGAGAAAATACTTATCTTATATATCCAAATAAACAGGAAACTGAGATTGGGACTTCAACTCTCCACCCAACGATAGACAAACTACAACCACTATCACTACAATTGTCACCCCCGAGCCAGATTCCTTCATCGGTTCCCCAAAAATCTACTTGTGTGAGTGAGATCAAATTTCCAAGTGGAGGAGGTCGAAGTCCCTTTATATAATAATATATCTAGGTCGAATGGGTGTGTCTTTAGCTAGGGCCAACTTGACTTGGAGGGAAGCTGACTTAACTTTTGGAGTCAATAATTACATTTCAAAAATTCAAATTTTCATCTTTAAAATTTCGCAATGGAACTTTGACTAAAAATAAATTTTAATTTGACTCTAACATTTATAAGTATTATTTACAATGATAAATACAAATACATTAAGTGATGAAATGTACATTATGAAGACCGACCATAGTTACAAATTCAACACTCCCTCTTAACTAGGGAGGTATTCATAATCACTATCATAGGTGTTCTAAAATTTACAAATTTCTATAAAGAAAAATGTTATCCATCATTACCAGCATCATCATATATCATCAAAATCTACTAGCGGTCATATATGGGGTGGTACCAAACCCATGTAAATGTCATCTGCGTATCAAGACTCACACCTCCAGAGTGATTGTCCTCAAACCTCATGGCCTCTTCCTAGGCCAAAATTTTGAGACCCTCAACTAGCAAGCACTCACTCACCCTTCCTGGTGAGCACTCTGGGCCAAGACCTCACTCAACCCCTCCCTAGTTGATGATCGAGTCTAGACCCTGAAAGGACCTCAATCCAACCTACCTGGTGTGTGATCAAGTTCTAGGATCTCATTAGACACTTCCCTAGTGTGCGATCAGATCTAGATGCAAAAGGACCTCACTCCACCATTCTCGATGTGTGATCAAGGTCCAGGACTTGACTCCACTATTCCTTGTTTGTGATCAAGGTCCTCCTCTAATAGGAACTCACTCAACCCTACATGTTGAGCACTCTAGGCCTTTGAACCCATTATCCCTATTAGGAGAATGTCCATAATTGTTATATACATATTAGCACTCCCTCTCAATGAGAGGGGTAATCTCCATGAGACCTGACTTGTATCTAAAGTACATGAACTTATCTCTTGGTAACAACTTCATCAGAACATCATTTATATGCTCATCGATGGATATGTAATCGAGCCTTATTTCTTTCCTCTACACCAAGTCATAGATGCAGTGGTACTTAATCTCAATATGCTTCGACCTATCATGGAACACGGGATTCTCTAAAAACTTCCCACAACTTTCAGTATAGCACTGTATCACCGTTGGTTCCAAATATTGGTTAAACAATCTTGTAAACAAATTCTGGATCCATACTGCTTCGGTAAAAGCCTCATGAAATATACTATACTTCTATAATGTTGAGTGCAACCAACCTTCGTTTTGTGCTAATACAATATATAATAGCGGAGCCTAAGATGAAGCATTCTCCCAAGGTACTTTTTCTATCCTCAAAACTTCCATCCCAATATGAATATGTATATCTTAGAAGTTTTACATCCTTGTTTGCAACATATCTCAAGCTATAATTCACAGTACCTCAAAGATATCTCAGAATGTGTTTTTTTTCAATCTAATGCTCATGCCTCAGTTCAACTTTGAACTAGCTCAACATGTTCGCAACAAAGCATATGTTCTCCCTAGTGTTACCCAAATACATCAATGAACCAATCAATTTCCAGTACATAGATGGATCTACCAATCTGCAGCCAAATCCTCTTAACTTCTTCAAATTAGTCACCATGTGTGTTGTCATGGCTTTGCAATCCATCATACCAAATCTCAGAAGGATATCTAACACATACTTTCCTTGACCAAATAATACTTCACCAAGTTTCTGCCATACTTCTAGCCCTAAGTAATAATGCATCAACCTAATATCCTTCATATTGAATTCATAAGTTAGATGCTTCTTGCCTTCAATGATAAGAGGCTCAGCTCATGTTAGAAAAAAATCATCAACATATAACAATAATATCACAAGTGCATTCTTCACAACCTTAAAATAAAGGTTTGGATCAACATCGCTCTTAGTAAATATCAGTCTTGTCAAACAGTTGTCAATGTGTGCATACCAAGCTCTAGGAGCTTGCTTGAGTCCATACAAGGCCTTCTTCAACCTACAAACATGAGACTTATTTCCATGTACCTCAAATCCTTGAGGTTGATCTATGTATACATCTTCCTCAATCACACCATTGAGGAAATAAATCTTCACATCGATCTGGTGTAGTTTCCATCCCAATGAAGCAACAAGAGAAATTATTGATCTAATTGAGGTGTACCTGACAACTAGAGCAAAATTTTCATCATACTCTTCTCCCTCTTTCTAGGAGAAACCTCTAGCCACAAACCACACCTTGGATTTTTCAATACTATCATATACAACATTCTTGATCTTATATATCCATTTGGAAGTCACTACTGACTTCCCTTTAGGCCTCAACACAATCTCCCAAACAACATTCTTCATGATCGATTGGTATTCTTCATTCATTGCTTCCTTCCACACTTGTTGGCTAGCTATTTCTTCATCTGTGGAAGGTTTTGCATCAATAATATTTGTCATGAGGATTTCATAGGTAGAAAACCTACTGGGTTTCTTCACTTATTTATATGTGCCATTAGGAGCTACATGTTCTTCTGCCTCTTCCAATGTAGATCTAAGACATGTTGGTCTTTTCCTAATCTCGGGGACTATGACTAGCCCATTGGATTTCGAGGCCCTTTTGGCCTTCTAGTACATTCTATAGAACTAGAATGATCCTCCCTTGAGGCCTCCTACTTCACTTCATCCAAGGAATCTATTGTACCTCGTTTTTACTTTTTTCAAATCTCAAAAAGACAAAAAAAAAAAAAAAAAATCATATATGCCAAAATACAAAAAAATATTGCAAACAAAAGTCAAAAAGAAAATCATTGGAATTATTTTGTGGAGATTTTTTTTTAATAAAATATTAATGTGGGTCTGAGATGGTGCAGGTTCTGATTTAGGAGGAATTTTAATATAATATGTTGGTGGGACCAACGCTTACAACAGAGGAACCGTGGCTAAAGAACACACACTTTCAAAAGGTGATGTCATTCACGGCATCAGGACTCCTCCACATGGGAAAATCGACATCATAACATGTTGGTGCATATGCAGAGGGATTCCCCCATAAGCGGTCTAGAGGGAAATGACTTTTGATAAATCAATGTTCAAGATCTCACCCAACATCACCATAGGTTGGAATGGCTTACCACTACAGGTGCCCCCTTGAGTGGTAAGTAGTATTCACCCTATCTACAACAATCAAGTGAGAAGTGAAACCAAGCGTGATATCATTCTTCCACGACATGTCTATGTCACTCCTCCACCCTGCCACCTCATCTATCATTCCACTTCATCATTCCGACTCACCACTCCACCTCATTCCTCGTCACTTCATCATATGTCAACTTGTCGTACACTTTTGTCCACACCCATTACCATTGTTTTCCCCCCTATTTCTCTATAAAAACCCCATTTTCTTTGCTCAGATTTTTTTTTCTGTTGATTTCTAAAGAGCTCACTGACGCCCACCTACACCTTCCATATTTCCAAGTCAAATCTGACGTCAACTAGTAATTCTCAAGTATTTACTCCACTACACAACTTTTTCCAATTGTCCAAAATGTCAAAGGAAACTTCCAAGGTGGGTTCTGCAACCCATATGCCACTTATGGACACATAAAGAGATGTTTTTGACCCCATATGGTCATTAAATTTAATGTATCTTCTTCATAATATTTTATTTTGTCAATTGGAGTCATAAGATTTTTCTAGGGTCGTTAAATCTAGTATATTAGATGCAATTGTCCCTCAAACTTGCTCGTTTCCCAAATTCATTACCTCGTTAACCTCATCCCTCTCTCCTAAAAAAAATTATGTAATGAATTCATTGGGAGAAAAAAAATTTCAGGTTTCTACATTATTGATTCAGCAAGCCTTGGATTTTCCATAGTTTGACCAATATACTTCATTTTTTAAAGAAACCCTTGTGGCCACTTTCCAGAATATCTCTATAGACGATTATTCCAAATTGTCTTTCCACATTATTCCACAAGGGAATACTTTGTCTCTAGAGCCAAACCTATTCCCTGTAGATAATTTTGTTGAGGGAGTCAGAAACATTTTACAGTCAATTGTCAGGGTTTTGGGAAAAGATGATACTTTCATTGTTGATCGAGCAACCATAGTGATGTTTCATTTGGTCATGCAACCTAATGTAATTCTCAATATAACAGCATTTTTGGAGGTTTCATTCAATTCTCAATTGTTGATTTTCAATCTCATAGGGTGTTTTAGATTCCTCTATTTGTTAATCTATTTGTTCTTATATGTCGATGTGGAGAAATTCATGCATATAGGCTTAAACATAATGGACCCCCACAAGAAGAAACAATCAATGGTAAATTCGACTGAGATTGCAAGAAGTCATCCTTGTTGTGAAGGTTTTTCATATTTTATTGCCTCTTTCATGTCAGTGTTTTACACCATCATTAATAACTCTATTCCACCTAGTATCTGTCCCAAAGCCCGATCATTATTACAGTTGCGTAGAGATGTGAAAGTGGGAGATTGGTTTTCATTTGAATATTATACAGAAATTAATTTGTATGGAGTACAACTTTCCCCTTATATGCTTCCATATTTTTTACCTATGAGGTTTTTTGCATTATAATTTCTTAGAAAAAGTTTAAATGTGGACCAAGTGCATTTTGTGCCAGCCAAGAAAGGATACTTGTTCAAGTTTCCTAGGACTATTGGGCCTTTTACTATAAATAAAAGCAAGTTGTGGAAGAGGTATAGAAAATGCTACAGGAGATGTTGTTTCAACAAGGGCATAAGTTGTCTTATGATCCTTATCAGATTATTTAAAAGAGAAGGGTGGAAAATTCTTATACACCATATGTTCATGAACCAAGGCTTGAAATTGAAAAGCTTGCAAGTGGTGCCATGTTTTAGTCATAGAAAGGAATGGAGGTTGAAACTCCTCACCCTATAGAGAAGTGATTAAGAAGAGGAGTTGAAGATGTTATTGATTTGGATGTTGAAACTTCCCATAGCTCAAAGAGGCCCATAACACACATAGAATAAATTGAACTTGAGACTTTGGTGAAAAGTCCCTCTATTGAAGTTGGTTTCCAATTGTAGCTGGGAAAGAAAAGGTGTGCACCTTCCTCTCCCATTCCTGAAGAAGGTGAGCAGACTTCCTTTACTGTTTTGAAGGAGTCTAATGAGAATATTGAAGAAATAAATATTAATATTAGAGAAAATGTGATTACTCAGCTAGAAACTCAACCAGTTCCTGTATACCAAACCAGGCTATTGTTAGCTATGGACCTAGAGAGGAATCCGTTGAAACTTTCTTTCACACATCCTCCTGCATTAGAATTTTCTTTTGTAGTTGGATTTAATGCTGTAAATTTTACTTTTAGTACAAAATATATTTTCATTTCCTAATAAAATAAATATGCATAGGAAAACTAGAGATCTCATTTACAGTGATTTGAGTAAAACTTCACTAGTAGCAAATAAGGCAGAGGCCTTATTGGGGAAAGTGATTAATCAGTTAAAGTTAGAAAAGGCTAACTCATGAGCTTTACACACTCAATGAATAATTGAAGAAGTTAGTCATCAAGCTCAGAGTAAATCCTGAAGACAAGTCAGTTGTCCAAAAGATTTTACAGGGAGAAGAATCTAAAATTCAAGTATTGAGAAGAAAGTTAAAGTTGTCTACAACTGAAAATGTCATGGACCCAAAGGTAGCTCAACTTGAGAAGGAGAAATAAATTATAACCCATGAGCTTTTGGAAATAAATAAGGAGGTGTAAACTCTAAAATGTCTTAGTGCAGGCCTACAACAAAATATAGATGCACATGTATGCACAACTTTGGTGAAACCAGACTCTGAAGTCCCTACTAACAAGCTCACCGGAGTCATGATTGAGCTGAAGATTTAAAAATATGAAATAAGGAAAATACAAAAAGAAATGGATGATATAAAGGAGCAATTAAATTTTAAAGAGAGGCAATTGAACATGGCTAAAGAATTTGCATCACAACATCATAAAAGTTATCAAACGACCTGTGATGAAATCAAGGAGTTAAAGGAGAAATTAAAAGGTAACTTGTCTCTCATACATGCAAGAGAAGTTATTTGGAATGATATCATACAACACGTAAAGGCAATATGGAATCACAAGTTGGTCATGGTAGAGGAGAAAATAATTGTGAGGGAAGTAGAAATGGCTATTTCTTCTAACAAAGATAAATCACAACAAAGTGCACAGTTAGCCAAAAGAATGATTGATTTTATGAATGCTAAGTCTTCTCAGGAATTGAGGGTAATCGAGATTGAAGACTATACATCCATTGTTCTAGAAATAAATAAAATGGTGCAAAAGAATATTTACAAAAAAATGCAGAAACCAAACTGGGGGAAATAAAAGAATATGTGTTGGCCTTTAATTCAAATTTTGATAAAAGAATCAAAGCAGTATTTCCCTCATGTTGGGATCAGCATGGTAATCTTCTTACATTGGAGATATATGAGACCTTATTAGTTGAAGCAAAGAGTAAAATCAATGCTTCCCATGAAAATACAATTATTCTAAAGGGTCAACCATTGTGAATCACTTGCAGAGGGATTTTTAGTTGTTATGGTGGTCAAGACTCTATTCACAGAAAAGCCAACCTACAACAAGATAACAAATTTCAAGATGTTCTATGATAGATTGGTCAAGTGCCCGAATTCTAATTCGACAATGTGGAATAAATGTTGAGAATCATTGTCACCAACCAAAGTAGTGGAACCTAGAGCTTCTTCAAGAAAGACTGCACAAGGATCCCAAGTGATCGAATGAGAATGAACCACATATTTTATTTTGGAAAAATACATTGTGGAAAAAATATTTTATTTTGTAATTCCAACTCAAAGTGATTTAATTTTTAGGATAGCTTTTGAGTCCTCATAAGGACCGAGTAAAGTTTATAGTAATTTTAGAAAGCAGTTCAAGTTAGTTCATGGAAGTTAAAAAAATTTATAACTGTATTCATTGTAATGCTTCTACAAAAAGACATGGAGGAACCATTTTTAGGGGTTCCTAATTTTTTACCTCAGATAAAGTTTCTTGTGTCATGTGTCAACCTTTTCTTGGAGATATACTAATTTTTTTTGGATGATTCCAACTGTCTTCTAAATCTGATATGTGTTTTTTTGTTACTGTAATTCAATAATTGTTTTTCTTCTCTTGGAAATGTGTATAGAAGTTGTTGGTTATTTTCAGTAATACAGATTTAATTTGCTTGGAAAGAGCTTACAGTACTTGTAAAATTTTATTAAATAACCTTAAACTGCACTCTATATTTTTATACCTTCAGTTTCTTAGTCTTTCATGTATTTTGCTAAGATTTATAATAATAAAAAATCTGCAAATGCAGCCTTCTATTCTGAATCTTCCACTATTTCATTCTATCAACTCACTACAAATTCAAAATCATTTCACAGACAACATGGCCATTTGGAAAGATATCATTCATCCAAGGAGATTTATTTGCATTACTTGTGTATTGTCATGTATGAGACAATAAACATCATTCTTATCTTTTTGTACAAATGTCTTAGGCACTGACCTCTTCTCAACCAGAGGATGTCTCTAGGGTTACAATAGAATCCATGGAGAGTTACTAAGACTTCTAATATGTCACTTTCTCATCGAAGGTGACATATCTACTAACCTCAATCTGTCACTGATCTAGAATTTATATTTTGTAGGCCTTCGATGATTCGTTGTAACCAAAAAACGTGTATGTGTTTCCTAAAGGCTCGAACTTGTTCCTTTTATCCTTAGGAGCATGAATATATACAAGACAACCAAAGATTTTCATATGCCCAACTTTTGGATTCCTTTTAGAGAATGCTTTTTCAAGAGTCATAGCTTCCAGAACTTTATGAGGACTTATATTTTGAATGTACACAGTTGTATGTGATGCCTCACCCCATAAGAACAACGAAAAGTTCAAATCATGCATCATGGATTTGATAGACTCTTCAATGGCCCTATTATTTTGTTCTGCTACACCATTATGTTGTGGATTATAGGGGACAATTAGCTCCCACTTAATCCTAGCCTACTTACAGAACAAAACAAGCTCCTTTGAGGTGTATTCTCCTCCATTATTAGATCTCAATATCATTATATTCATGCCTATCAAGTTCTCCACTTCAAATTTGAATCCTTGGAACTTTTTGAATACTTCATCTTTAGTCTTCAAGAGATATATCCATGACTTATGGGAGAATCCATTAATAAATGTTGCATAGTACAATGAGCCACTAAGTGATTTTACAAGCATCATACCACACACATCAGAATGAATTAAATACAAAGTTTCCTTAGATCCATTTCCATTGTTAGGAAATGGTTTCTTAATGTTATTTCCTAGAACACAACCTTTGCATACACCATCATTCTTTATTTGTAGTTTAGGAAGCCTTGATACTCTTTGACTCAACTTAGGAAATGCTCTATAATGGAGATGTCCATACCTTCTATGCCATAGTTCACTTGGATTGATCTCATCATGTACTCGTGATTAAGTTGGTTAACTCACAATTCTATAAAGCCTTTCATCATAAATCCCAATAACCCTAGCATCATCTATACTATAGCCCTTGGACCAAACAAGTACTTTTCCATCCAAAAAAGCAATTATATCTCCTTTATCTTCCAAACAAGAAATAGAAACAAGATTCTTTTTCAAACTTGGTACATAAAGAACATTGCTAAGACATACATTTTTACTAGATTCCAACTCTATGGATGCTTTTAGAACTCCTTCGACTGCATAGTTATGATTATCTCCAAGCTCAAGCCTTTGAGACAACATCTTTTCCATCATGCCATCAATATTTCTACGTTCTCTGGTCATGTGGCTTGATGATACACTATCTACCAACCACATATCAACATCATCTACAATGGAACCTATTAGATCATAAAAGTAAAAGAAATCCATGTCACCTTTGGTCTTCTTTGGTTTCTGATCAAGTGATCAAATTTTAGCTCAAAAATGAAAGTGCTCAGAAAGTATTGAAATTGTTGCCAAGTCGAAGTGCTCGTTGTTTTGAATCCACCAAGATTGGTTTCACCTCAATCTGACACCATATGCTCAATTTATTGCATTTTGACCGTTTGACCCAACAACTAAAAAATGAGCAGGTGTGTTGATTGGGCAGCTGACTAGGATTACGTAATGCTGACATCACTCAGGGTGATTGTGCAGGTACAGACCAACTAAGTGTCTCGAAGTGGCATGTGTTGGTTCATCAATTATTGGTTGAATTTTATTGGGTCGTGGTGTTATTATGTGGACCAATGAAATGGTTCCACGTGGCACCCCGAGAGCATATTAAAATTTTGGGTATGGTTGGCCAGATGTCTAGGAGGTTCAAACCCTCAACCTTTGAATTCGCAAAGCAACACCTTACCATTGGGCTCGTGGTGGTTCTTATTATACATAGAACAAAAACCTATTTTTAAGGTTTCATAGGCACAATTTTGGGGAAAAGGGGTTGGACTACCAACCCCAACCCCAGCCCCAACCGCATTCGACGACATAGAACCATGGAATAAGGTTGGGATCCAGGTACCAACCTCGTCCCCTGGTCATAATACCACCATAAGACCTTGATGCGGAGTTGAAAGGACTTGACAGAGTAGGAGGACTTAGGTATAGTCTGACCCATGGTCACATTACACCCATGAGGCCACAGGCTCCAACAGGAAGGTGCCAGTGCAGAGGGGCTTATCCTTGGCCCTAGACCAAGGTAATATCACTGGCATAAGACCATGAGCACAGATTAAAAGGGTCCTGGTAGGAGGGCGCTATGGAGGATGCTAGCCCTTGGTCTCGTTAAACCCATGTGACTCAAAAAGTGGAAGTTGAGGGAGCTCAAACAGTTGGAGCCCCGCTCTCAGTCCAGTAAACAACAATGTGACCACAAGCCTGAGTTTAAGGGCTAGGCTGGTGGGGGCGGGCGTTAAGGCCCAATCTGTGGCCACATGGCTCATGTGGCCTGATTTTTCTCCCTTTAGGGGTTATTAAACGAATTAAATGTCCAAAAAATTGCACCATTGGAGGGTGAAATTGTCACCTCATTAGTTCAATTTGTAGGGCATATAATAGTAAAACTAGATGGAGAGCTTTAGAGCCATATATTTTGGATTTTTTGGCCAATTTGAGCTCAAAGATAGTCCACTTAGGGGTTTTGGACATTTTAGATCCAATGGTGACCTCTATTTGCTGATTTGATCACATCTAAGGAGACTTTTTTCAGGTTCAATTATAAGGGTGTATGGATCAATCAGTGTTTTGGAGAAGTTCTTGAAGGTGTTTGACCACGGAGAAGGCCTTGTAGGGGTTTTCTTACCTTCAAAAGTTTACCATAGCAGTTGTTACTTGCGGGGTTTAGCTCATCTTTACTTTTCTCCCTATGTCATGTTCCGGAAAGTTTTGTTTATGTCCTTCAATGTGGAATTGAAGTGCTTTTATGCTCATGTATGCTCAATTTCAGTTGGATTATAGGGTCTTTGTAGGAGACACCTTGTGTTGTTGAAGTTTTCATGGTGATTGTAGGTTATCATGATGTTTATGTGAGAGTTCTTTGCAGGAGAACATTTCCTTGAAGGGGAAATAGGCACATTTTTCATCAACAAAATTTTAAGTACTCCTTTTACACTGAATATATGGAGTGGCCTAGCTATGTTGGTAGGCCCAGATATGTAGCCTAGGAGGGGTGAAATTCGTCACCAAATCCTTTGTTGTGCTCATCATGTGTGTTTGTATGAGTTATCTGGAATTGTGTTGCTTATGATTAAGTTTACATGTGAAAACTAACTCATATATTGAAGATACCTTTTGAAAAACATGTTTTGTGTTAAGACCGATTTTTCCTTGCAAAGTGTAAGTGAACGATCATTTTTAGGAAGGATAAGTTCCCCTCCGATTTCATATCATGTGGTATCAGAGAAAGGTCTAACCAAGTTTCAATAATGGGAAAGAAGAGTCTCCAAGAGTTATAGGAGTCAAATTTGGCTCTTCGTATGGAGAACATTAAGTTTAGAAGAATACTAGAAATGGTTTAAGAGGAGAAGAGGCATATGTGCCTTCAATTGCAACATTTTCTTGAGGAACAAGTTGTTGAAAGTTTCACTCTTGTGACAACAAAATACACCTCCAGAATGAAACCAACATGTGTTCATGGTTCAAACAATGGTTATGGACCATATGAGGAAGACGATGCATGTGAAATTTGCAAGCATCTCCAAGATTCTCGCCATATGCCAGTTGGTAAGAGTGGGTATTTAGAGTCATCTATGATGATGTTGTATGGAAAGTTTAAGGAGGTAATAAGCATTTCAAGTACAATTCCTTGTGTTTATGTTCATAACACCTCTTTTGCAGCTGCATTTGAGAAGCATACCAAAGGCATTGGAATGAAGTTTTCTTTCTAAAATGGGTTATGAAGGAGGATGCCTCGACATCAATGGCCAAGGGATCACCAATCCAATCATGGTACAAGAGAGACCAAAGTACCAAGGATTGGGATATGGTCAATGGGAGTTTGGAGAATGATATAAATATTTTGAGGCACATTAATCATTAGAGGATGAGATGTCACACCAAGATGGTGGTGACAATGTTCATTTGTCTCCCAAGCGAGATGAGTGCATGAAAGGACCTTGTATTTCACCATTTGGTCCACATCGTCAAAGCTACAACTCCAGGGAAAGGTATAAATCTCATGGATGTTTTACTAATGATGGTAATTTTGACTATTTGTGGAATAAGTATCCCTATACTTTTTTTGATGCATTTGGCCATAGTGTGGTTGTCTGTGAGCAACACATGGTAATGGTTAAAAGTAGGGATACGATTCTAGGCATGAAGCATAATGAATCTCCTTCACATGAGAGGACTTCTTTGTCGGAAAACAAGAGAAAGTTATTTTTTACTCATTACAATATCCATGGGCAAGGAAATGAACGATGTTGGAAATTATATCTAGACCTTCGTTTTAAGAAGGGAAAAGAGATTTTGCAACCTAATGCAAGGGAAGCAAGAGGTGGCAAAGAGGACTCACAAAAATCCTAAGAAACCTTCAAGGCAAAGTTGATACAAAAAGTGAAACCATAAGCCTAGGAGAGGCAGAGATTGGGTAGATTGTTTGTAAATTTTCTTTGTAAATTTTTTAATTACTTGTTGTTTACCTGTTTGGGTAATTTTTTAAAGTGAACAATAATAGTCACTATGTGCAACAAGTATGTGTTTTTCATTGATGTTATGTATTGACTGGATTATAAGTCCACATTTTCAAGGATTTTTTGAATGTACAATTTTTCGTCCAAGTATTGTCTACAATTTTGTCATGTACTCACAGATGCAAATATTTAAGATGAAACTTGTTGTGAATAGAATCTGTGTTTTAATATTGTAAATGATGACTATGTTTTTGTAGGCAAGGCCAATTATGTCATTGAAATTTTGCAGCAGTGTACTTTTTGTGTACAATCTCAATTTCAGGACGATAAAGAAAGTTTATGTTGCTTATGATTTCCAAGATGGAGTCAAGTTTGTCTTCAATAGTTGAAATTCAAGATGAATTTTCTTTTGAGTCGTGCAAAGATTAGATTAAAGAGAATGTTTAGATTCCACTCATCGGTATTTTTGTTCCTGCATCAGCGATAACAATCTTGGCTCAATTCTTAACAAGACAGTAGGTCTTCACAAAGAAGATAGGTGAAGTGCCTTGATTGGAGCTTGAAGGGCACCAATGAAAAGTAATCATTTTGGATTGAGTTTTTGGGTAATTTTGAGTTTCAACCTCATTTTATTTACTAGGGAAGTAAACTTTTGGAGTCCAAAAGTTCCTAGTGGAGAGGTGTGATCAGGTGATCAAATTTTAGCTCAAAAATGAAAGTGCCCAGAAAGTCTTGAAACCAACGCCAAGTCGAAGTGTTCATCATTCTGAATCCAATGACGTGCATTTCACCTAAATCTAAACTGTATGCTCAAGTTATTATGTTCTGGTCCTTTGGCCCAACAAATAAAAAATGAGCAGGTATGTTGACTGGGGCAACTGATTGGGATTCCATTGTTGACATCACCCAGCGTGACTTTGCAGGTACATACCAACTAGGTGTCGCCAAGTGGAAAGTGTTGGTTCATCAATTTTTGGTTAAATTTTATTGGTTTGTGGTGTTATTGTTTGGACCAATGAAATGGTGCCACGTGGCCCAGTCATGGGCTACCACGTGGCACCTCGAGAGTGTACTAAAATTTGGTTGTAGTTGGCCAAAGGTCTGGGAGGTTCGAACCACCGACTTCCGACTTAGCAATGCAACACCTTACCATTGGGCTCATGGTGGTTCTTATTATACATAGAACCCAAAACTATATTTAATGTTTCATAGGTGCAAGTTTGCGGAAAAGGGGTTGCGCTTCCAACCCCAGCCCCCTGTCGCATTTGACGACATAGAAACATGGCATAAGGTTGGGGCTCAGGGACCATCCCTAGCCCCAGGTCACAAATCCACCATAAAACCTTGACGCAAAGTTGAAAGACGTCGACGGAGTGGGAAGGATTAGGTGTAGTCTCGCCCCTATTCACGTTACGCCCACGAGACCACAAACCTCAATAAGAAGGTTCCAGTGGAGAAGGGCTTAGCTCTAGACCTAGCCCAAGGCATATCACTAGCATAGGACCATGAGCACAGAGTAAAAGAGGCACGACAAGAAGGTGCTATGGAGTGGGCTAGCAATTGGTCCTATCAAACCCATGTGACCCGGCGCGTGGGAGTTGAGGGAGCTTCGACATTTGGGGCTTGGCTCTCGGTCCCGTGAACAAAAATGTGACCATGACCCCAAGTTTAGGGCCTAGGTCAGCGGGGGTGGGCATTAAGGCCCAGCCTATGGCCACATGGCTCATGTGGCCTGATTTTTCGCCCTTAAGGGGTTATTGGACGAATTAAATGTCCAATAAATTACACCATCATAGGGCGAAATTATCGCCTCATCAGCTAAAAATAGGGTGGAATTGTAGGACGGTTAGTCTGTTGGTCCAATTTGTAGGACAGATAACAAAAAAACTACATGGAGAGCATTAGAGCCATATCTTTTGGATTTTTTGGCCAATTTGAGCTCACGAAGAGTCCAATTAGGGGTTTTGGACATTATGGACCCAATGGTGACCTCTATTTTCTTATTTGAGCACAGCTAAGGAGAATTTTTGCAGTTAAGTCCAAAGGTGTATGGATCAATCAGTTTTTTGGAGTAGTTCTTGAACGTGTTTGAGCATGGAGAAGACCTTGTAGGTGTTTTATTACCTTCAGAAGTTTACTGCAACAACTGTTACTTGCATGGTTCAACTAATCTTTACTTTTCTCACTATGTCATGTGGAGGAAACTTTTGTTTATGCCCTTCAATGTGGAGTTTAAGTGCTTTTATGCTCATGTAAGTTCAATTTCAGTTGGACTATAGGGTCTTTGTAGGATACACCTTGTGTTGTTGAAGTTTTCATGATGTTTATGTGAGAGTTATTTGCATGAGAATATTTCCTTGAAGGGGAAATATCCACATGTTTCATCAGAAAAAAAATTTTTACTCCTTTTACACTAAATATATGGAGTGGCCTAGCTATGTTGGCAGGCCCGGAGATGTAGCCCAGGAGGGGTGAAATCTGTCACCAAATCCTTTGTTGTGCTCTTCATGTATGCCCACATGAGTTATGTGGTGTTGTGTTTCTTATGATTAATTTTACACGTGAAAACCAACTCATATCTTGAAGAGACCTTTTGAAAAACATGTTTTGTGTTAAGACCCATTTTTCCTTACAAAGCATCAGTGAGCGATCATTTTTAGGAAGGAGAAGTTATCCTCCAATTTCATATTAGTTTCTCATCATGACCATCTATTTTGAAAGCATGTTGTTTCCATTTTCTCTTCTTGTTATTAGATATATTGGGACAATATTTCTTGAAATTTCCATATTCATGGCAACCATAATATTGGATATTTAATAAATCATTCTTCCTTTCGGAGGAACTAGAACCCTTTCTTGACTTCTTGTGTTGAGGACCAAACATATTCTTTCCCTTATTCTTGAAGTGGGTTGTAAGGGCTTGAACTTCCTTATCCTTACATTTTCTTATCATAAACCTTGATTCTTCTTGAGCACAAGATGTACATAGTTGTTCAAATGAAGGAGCTTCCTTCTAGTTGCTTATGCTTGTTGCAAAAGCATCCCATGATCTAGGAAGACCATTGAGTGTTGTCATCACTAGTTCTTGATCAGGAATAGATTCTCCAATTTCTTTAATTTGACCTATTAATGAAATCCTTACGAAGTATGAATCCATAGTGTCATCATTAGTCATTCTTTTATTTCAGAGCTCATTCTACGAACTCATGGATTGACCAACATGCTTGACTTAGAGGAGGTCTTGTGTGAGTGAGATCGAGTGCCCAAGTGGAGGAGCTTGGACTGCCTTTGTATAATAGTCTTTCTAGGTCAAATTGGTGATTCTTTAGCCAGGGATGACTTGAATTGAAGGGAAACCGACTTAAAAAATTTTGGAGCCAAAATTACATGTCAAAATTTCAGTTTTTCATCTTTAAAAATTCGCAATAAGAGTTTGACTCAAAGTAAATTTTCTTTTGACTCTAGCATTTATAAATATGATTTACAATGATAAATACAAATACGTTAAGAAAAAAATAATATTCCCAATAATCATCCCTCTCGCAAACTTGTTCATGTCATGTTAACAGACCAACCGTCTCTTTTTCCCAAATATCCACACAGCCAAGTGCTGGATAGCGCAACCCATGCATGTCTTTAAATTTTTGTCTTTTTCCTACTTATGGTTGGAGCTCAAAGGACATGTGGGCCTATCCTTCCTCTTTCAATTAATTTATGGCACATTCATCCCATTTAAAACCACTTAGCCAACCAAGACTGATATTTATAATAATTATTCCCTCAAGCAATCTCCTTCCTCAAGTAATGGAATTTGTGTCCCTCTCTTAGCCATTTAAATAATTACAAGTATTTGCAATCAAAGAAATATTACCCAGGGGATATCATAGTGAAAGGGTGTTGCAGTATCATATTTCATTTTGGATAGTGATTAACTCATTGAATCTAGGTCATCTAATGGTGAGTGCAAGGATGCAAGTTTAGGAGGCCTAGATGTGCTGGTGGAGAGGAGCTAGTCCAAAGATCTGAGGGTGTGGAGGGTTTTCTGAGAAAAAAATTTGTGAAAACTTGGTTATTAGTAAGCATCAGATAGAAAGGAACTTGAGGATTTCTGCAAACGGTCGGGCCCAATAGGACCTGTGAGGTGGAAAGCGCCATAGAGGCATCGTTGAGGTTGTGTGGGTGCCACATGGACATCATGATTGATATGGAAAGTCCATGCAAGTTACAAGTGGGTGCCATGTGGAAACATTTGATGACATGTCCAACATTAAATGGTCAATCTTTGAGAGGGAATATCTTTCAATCCATGAGTCAAATTGAGGTAAAATTTGCATCATCAGAAATCTCTTAATGAGTTGAACATGATGGTGTTGTCCAAATTTAATTCCTCTAACTTTGGGAAAGAAGGATTTTTATAACCACATATTCATAATGACATCATGGATGTTGGATTAGTTAAAAGTAACACCTCCCATCCAACTTGGAAAGTCTAAGGGGGAGGGAGGGACCGTTACAAGTAGATATTTTCAACATCCCACAAGTGAAATATGTCCCCACATGGAGCCATTTTTAAGGCTATATTTTTCCCCAGATGTTAAACTCAAGTTAGCCCCTAAACCTACAAATTGACCAAAACAAAATCTCAAATCAAATTTCGAGAGAATTTTTCAACTTGTACCTACCCAAAAAAGTAGTATTTTCATGAAAAAAATTTGGGAATGGTGTCCAAGGAAGATTCTTACCTATTAAACAATACCATGCAAGAAGGCTATCTAATTTTTTTGTATCCCTCTTCTTTTTTGTTTTTATATTTTTGTTGACGCTTTTAGGATAGCATCGAGGTGTGGAATTTGAGAAGCATCTATAACAATAGAGGGCACACTTATGAGGTAAATTTGGATAGCATTTGGGCAACAAATAAGACAGTATTTGAATTTGTTATGGACATCAACATTGAGGGTGAATTTCCCAAGCCAAGTGGTGACGTTGAAGGCAATTTTTTTAGGAGTGAACCAATTACCAATAGAGGATGCATTTCCAAAGAACAAACCACATAATATAGTAAGAGAAGGTTGCATATAAATTGTGTTTAACCATGTTGTATGCAATATATGGTAGAAAAATTATATCAAAGGACCTCCTATTGCTAGCATATTCAAGAATTTTTATTCCCTTTTTCTGACAATAGTTATGATAGTTGTAGGGTGCATGTTTCAAAGAAGAATGGAAAAAGTTTTGGCCATTTAGAAATTTTGATAGTGAATAATCAATAGTTGATTAGGCCCCTTTCATGGAAATGATCACACTCTCTTGTGGCCATTCAACTGGCATTGAGCTCAAGGGAATATGGCAACATTATGACAACAAAATTGTGCTATTCCAAGGGTTACTTTTGGCATGTTTTATGTGGGGGGTTGCAGCAATTTTTTAGGAATAGTTACACCTTTGGCTATATATTTTACAATATTAGGGAACCTCTCCCAAATTATTAGCATCCCCCTTTGTCCATTCCATCATTGGGGGTTTGTATTATAATCTCCTTATTCATTCTATAAGAGTTTATGTAGAGAAAGATTTTTTGTTTTTATTAGTTGTTGTTTGGTCCTTTCAACCTTTTTTCCTCTTTACTAGTAGTGAATGGGCTATTGTATTTGGTAATGTAGATATTTCTCCTTCAACTATTGAAATAAACGTTTACGTGGTGTTTGGCCCAGTCTACTAATGTTTTTTTGTGGCTCATTATTTAGTGTGGAATTTTCTTCAAATACACTATAGGATTTAACATATCTATGCTGCAAATTCTTTATTTTCTTCATCCATTCACAGAGTAAAGCATGCATAAATTTTAATTTATTTTATCGATCTTTTATTTGTAGCATTTCTAGTGACAACCCCCTATGGCTAGCATGCACTAGCCAAATCAAAAGAAATCTAGCTTCTGTGACTATGGGTTGACCTTTTAATTATTGCACCTGTTAGTGCCAGTATTTGCATACTGCCTTCAATGATCAAAAATAATCTTTTCATATCATTTTAGGAGTCCTTCTCAGAAATTTTTAATCATTCCATTAGGTCATGTAACAAATTCACTCACTGATGGTAGCCCTAGTCATAAAACTTCACTCTCCCTCAAAAACTTATACTTGATGGCCCACCTTCATGTCTTGTTGAGCATACTTTAGTCATGAAAGTCTATTTCATCATGTCATTATTCCAGTCAAGTCACCATGGATTCTGGTCATTCAAGGTCCCATTAGGTCACTATTGGTCATTCAAGGTCCCATTAGGTCACTAGGTTTCATTTTCAAGGTTCAATAATACACCATTTCATCTCATAAGGTTAGAAAAAGTGTGAGAGTGATTGAATAACATTCCTTTATCATCTGAAAAATATTTGTCAACATGTAAATATGATCTTCAAGGGAGATTTCCAAAGTTCTAAATTATTCTTTCAAGATTATGATTTCTATTCTGCAATGTAATTTTATTCAAAAACAGAGATGTAATTTATTCTTATTTTGATGTAATTTTATGTTCATTATATGTAATACATATTATTCCCAAGCTGCTAATTCAAACTTCATATGCCAAACTGAACACCAAACGAAAGCAATCAAAGAGTGCCAAACTCTAGCATCATCAACCTACAAATAAAAAAGTCAAAGTGTAAAGGGTATTTTCCAAAGTTTTCAAAGGTGAAAGTGAAGCATTAGAAAGTGGGTTTTAATCAAAAGATCAATTTCACTCAAGTATTAAAGCCCACATAACATCAAATTTAACTTCATTTGTCTCTTACTACCATCAAGCATCCTCAAGCAAAGCAAGGTTTTCAAATATTTGGGCAAAATTAGCAAAACAGGGGAGGCGTTGCGTGTTTTCCAAAGGGAGGGCGTGTTTTCTTATGATGTTGTGTGCCTGCTTGTTGCATTGCACACCTGCCTTAGGAGTTGTGTGCCTGCTTGTGGTGTTGCGCGCCTGCCAATATTCCTCACCAATTGCCAGGAGGACCTCTAAACTTCTCAAAATCACCCTCTAGACTTCAACAGTAGTTCCTCAAGCCTCAAACAAGAAAGTGACCATTTCTTCATTCCTCTTCTTCATCAAATTCATTTTGTGTTGTGTGAGTTTTTTAAAGGAAATTTGGTGTCTTCTTCAAATTTGAAACCCTAGTATTCCTCAAATACCTAATTACAGTTCAATTCCACTACCTAGCACCTTCGTACCCTTCCCGCATTGCAATTACCCTATCCCATTCCCTATTCCTAAAATCACATTCCACCATCATAACACCTCCCTAGGGTTTTGACACTAAGACATCATGGCAGAAGAAGAAAACATACCATACAGTGAGGGAGAAGAAACAGAGGAGAGGAGGCTAGAAAAAGGAGGAAGAATACTCAGATTAGAGCCAACTAATACCAGGGAACTTTTGGCATCTCCTATGGCTGTGACATGTTTCAAACATGTTGGATGTTTTGAGTTCTGTGAGAAAATTCAGAAGGTCCAACACCATGCTATGTTGACCAAACTTTTCATTTATAATCTCCATGAAAACCAAGTTACTCAAGCTGGTGTCACTTTCACTATGTCAACTGCCATCATCTCAGCTGCCATCGGGATCCTAAATGTTGGGGAGAAATGGTTCAAACAGAAAGATTTGGAGGAGCATTACTATGAGCCTTTCATCAAACCTAGGTACAAGAATGAGAGAAAGAGGATTTTTCCTTTCTCTTACCTCCTGGAGAGATATGCTCCCATGATGAAGATCATCATGAAATACTTTTCATGTGAAGGTATATTTTCTAGACTGTATACCTATCATATGCTGTTACTTATGCACTTCACTAGGGTAAATATTCTCAACATACCCTACTATGAACACCAAATGAACAATCTTTTTCGCCACCCCCTCATACAAATCATAGTCCTCCATCACCTCAAACAATTTGAACATTCCATGGGGTTCATTCATAGCTAATGACATATTCACTGCTCCACCTATTAATCATGTACAAAATGTGCATTCGTCATCTCATCATTCGACTTCCATTCCTCCATCTCAGCCCACAGTACATTCATCATCTTCAGATCAGTATCCTTCACCTATTTCATCACCATCATCTCCATCCCACATTGAGATTGGGTCACCTAGCAGAGCTGAGATCAATGAGCCTAAGCAGGCTAATGTGGCTGAGATATATCCATTGGAAAAAACATACCAGAGGGGTCATAGCCAAGTGTTTGCTCCACAGATTGTGGAAGGGGCCCTGGCTTCTTCACCAACAAAGCGAGTACAGAAGGGGAAAGAAAATATGGTAGAGGAGGATGAACATGAGGCAACCATTCATGATGAGGATGACCTCCATGAGACAAAACTGGATTTTGACCTTGTTGACCTAGATGAGCATGATGATGATGAGATCACTACTGTAGTCATCAAGGGGAAGGATGCCAAGATTAGAGAGCTCCAAACTAATCTTGACAAGTCCAAATATGTCATAAACTTCCTTGAGTAGTAGAACCAGCAGTAGAAGACAAAGCATGTCATTGATAAGGTCAAATACATCACAACTCAAAGGGAGGTAGAAAAAGGAAAGTTTTTGTTAAAAGAAACACTTGAAAAGAATGGTTTGCTTGAAGAACAAGAATAACAAGCACCAAGAGGTAGACCTAGAACTAGAGGGATGAAAGAGCTCTAGCACTAGAAAGACAAAAATAGGTTGAGCTTGTTGATCAGTTAACCTTGAATGAACAACTTGCAATGGTAATTAATGAAAACAGGGAGCCATGGCTTGATAGAGCTAACCAACACTTGGAGAAGCTTTTGGAGAAGGAAAACAAAAATAATGACATACTGAGGAGAAAGGTCAAGCACTACGGCCAAAAGGAAAAAATTGAAAAGGCCAAGCTCAAAAGATATAATGCAAAAATTGAGGCTTTGACCATGCAAGAAGAGAAAAGGAAATCAGATATACTTGCAGAGGCTTCACTCCAAGCCTAGCCACATCATCAACAATAATTTCACCAATTTTGAAGATTTTTGGTTCATTTTTTCAAATTTTGTCTTTTTATTGTGTTTTTGGGACAGTCATGTGATAGAGAAATTGTCAAAAGCGCAGTGCCCTTAGCGTTGTGCTCTTTTTTTAGCCTTATTTTGACCGAAAGGACACCACCATTGGATGAAAAATGGTCAATACATCTCAGAAAACCACTTTGCAAGCCTTGGTTTGCAAAAAAAGCAGGTCAAAATGTCAAAAAAATAGAAAAAAAAAAAAGCATGTTTCTACCTCATTTTTGGCCTTGGCGCTACGCGTTGAGCAGTCTTGGGAGGATTAAGTTTTCACAGGGAAAATGAGCTTCATTTTGCAAACTGGAGGCATATCTAGAAAGTAGACTTGAAGGGATTTCCAACAAGCCATCTTGAAGCCAATTTGGACACATACAACCTAGTCAAAAACAACCTTCAAGATGGAGGGCGTGTTTGAAAAAGGGAGGGCGCGTATGACAGTTTGCTGATATTTTTGAATTTTCATTAAAAATTTGACTTTTATCTTGAAAATCATGATTTCACTTATGTAATTGAGCATGGTAAATGTAAATATGATATGGATAAGTTACCTAGGGGTAGATTCATGATGTAAATGTAATCATCAAAGTCAAATGAATCAATTTCAATGTAATTAGGGAGGAGTCACTTAGAGCTCCCTACACTCCAGCTTTCAGTTCATAATTTTGTGGATCTCATCCTCAACTTAGGAATTCGACCCCTAAGGATGAGAGAATGTAGTTTTGATGTCTATATATTCCCTTTCTTCACTCTAAGCAAGGTTTGGAATCAGTTGGATGCTATTGTATTGATCAAGGACAATGTAATCAATTTGGCCTGAAACTAATGAAGAATTGAAACTATTTCTTTGGGATACTTGTGGTATGGATTTTTGGCATTGTTTCTTCTTTGTAATCATTTTTATAAATGTTTTTTAAGCTCATAAACCATTTCATGTCTATTATATGATAATTTTCAAGTTGATAGGCAGAATACATGTTCTTTCATGCTCTGTTTTGGGAAAGTTGTCATAATTTGTCAATTTTCTTCAATTTAGGAAGAATACATCTCCTATGCTCTTCCTAAATCCTCATTAGTCTTAAACCATCTCATCAAATCACCTTTAAGTGCCAAGCCTTCTACCTACCTTGCCCCGTCGAATGGACTGCAATTCCATCTCATTTGCCCTGACCTAGTCCCCTTGACCTAATCCTCATCCAACAACCCAATCAAAACCAAATCAAACCCTTCTGCATTTCATAGCTAGCCTAAAACATTTTCATCCAGCCCTCTTGGCTGTGATTTTTGTGGAGAGAGCCCTCTTCGACCTGGTAGGGCTAGATACCAACTTAAAAGTTTGGTATGTGGTTACCTCTGTTGGGATTCCTTCTTCAGCCTTAGGAATCTAGCGAAGTGATAACAACACCTAAGGCTTTCCCTAATGATCGTTCAACAAATCATTATGCACAGTTTATAGAGCTAACAAGTCCAAACCCTCAACTTAGCACTACACACTCAAGGCTATATGAAAGGAATTCATCAAACCCATTGAGGGATATTTTGCAAGGTCCTTCATTTGTGATGGGTCAACCTTGAAATTTAAGTCCTCTCCTATCCCATTATGTCCCTTCACTTCTATGCATGGCTTCTATACTACCTAAAAATCAGTAAAGTATTTTTTAAATATCACAAAAAAGGTCAGGGTAACCATAAGTGAGTTTAATCTCTATAAGGTCATTTCACTCCATACTTAATCTCTTTGAAATTTTATCTGTGGTACAAACAAATTTTGGACTAAAATGTTTATCACCAAGTAGAATATGATTTAGATAAAAAAAATCATGTTTGGAAATGTTGAAATGATATTATAGGTAGGAAATTAAATAATTTAGATTTCTCTTGCACTAAAAATAATGTGGTCACAATCAATTTGTATATGCAAATAAATCAGTTGACGATGGATTCAGGTCACTTGAGCCAATTATTAGTGCATTGGGGAAGTGCTTAATGCTCTAGTAGTTTGGTCCCACTATAACCTACATCTAAGAAATCAAGAGAAGAATGCTTTTAAGGAACACAAAGTTCATGCAAGAAAAAAATAACACCAACAAATACAATACTACTAGCCAAGGCAAAGGCAACATGATAAGTGTTACCCCTCATACACCATGAGGATTTTTTCAAATTGAAGACCACACCCATGTAGGAATATATGAGTATGTGTGATTATGTTGTGGATTTGAAGCATAATGTTCATGGATTATCACTTTGTTGGCATCCTCATCTCTTAATTGGAATCTTGCATCTAGCACATGGTGTTTGAGGTGTATTTTAAGGTTTTTTGTAGCGTTTCTCACATGTTTGGGTTTCCCTTTTTATTATTGGTTGATTATTATTCCTTGATGTGGTGATTTAGTTGCTTGATATGTTTGCATTGACTCTAAAGGTTTTACTTTGCTTGTTGCTTCATTGATTTGTGAACATTGAGATAATTCTCTCATCCCTTTTGTAGACACCTCCCTAGGACACATGCCTTGAGAATGGATGACTATCCTTTGGAGGGTGAAGATTTCATTTGCTAGGTCACCCTCATATTTTTCCATGGTTTTTGTTACTAAATTTTTATACCCCTATTAAATTGCCAAATTACTTCCTAGCAGTTTTTTTTCTAAACATATATTTTAAATTTAGCTTACTAAATAAAATGCACCTGCTATAAAATTTAATTGGAAAAATAAAAGTTACAGTGGAAGAAAATGAAACCAATTTCCACACATGCACATATAAATAATTATTCCCTTCAAATAATCTTCTCATTAAAAATAATATCAAAGCTTACAAGAGCTCCCTTATTAGGAAAATGGCCCTCCCAGAAAACACTACAAATTACAGCAAAAAATTTCAGAATAAATTGGGTACCTATATAGCATATAATTTCCATCCAAAAACCCCTAAATTAACCCTCAATCTATTGATGGTTTCTATGCACGTTGTATGGCTTGTGTTGGACATTGTATGACTATTGTCAACCTCTAATTTTTTTCCCGTGATCTGTTGTATGGCTTGCTTTATGTTGTATGTAAATCGACCTAACTATTACAACCACCCTCTTTCCCTTTGAAGTGTATGGCCTCCACTTGGTTGATCTTTATTGCTGCCATTCACTGCTTTTGCTTTCTCTAGGCTTTAATCATTGTCTTGTGTGCCTAAATAACTCACTCTGAGTTCTTATGTGTCTTCTTCCTTCATTTATTCTTTCATTTACAATATTAAGTAATTGACTAAATCAATTAACCATTTATGACTAAGTCCACATAACCCTAATCTCTCAATGAGATTGACAATTAATATTAAGTCTCAATCAATGGTATAAATTCATCTAACTCACTAATGTTAAAAATTTACATTTCCTCAAATATTAAACTCGCTTTTATAAAAATCATTTCATTAATAGTAAATTCCTTTAATTAAAGTGAATTTGCTAACATGAATATTTTGGATGACTTCCACACATCTTGAAACTTAGTCCCATGCAAAAGTACGTGTCTGAGCTACAAACATAAATACTCCCTCTTAGTGAGGAAGGTATTTTGCACCACTCTAAGCTTGTCCTTATAGACACAAACGTCCTTTTAACCAAGGGATTGGTCAAAATGTCTACAAATTGCTTGTTTGTGGAGATATATTGAAGGTTGACTACTCCCTTCTTAAGCATGTCTCTGATGAACTGATACCTTATCTCAATATGTTTATAGCTATCATGGAAGACTACATTCTCAAAGAGTTTGATACCACTCCGATTGTCATAGTAGATCATCCTCGATCCCAACCCATAATCAAATAATTCTTCAAGTAATTTGGAATCCAAATGGATTCACAACTTTCCACATTCATTGTTGTATACTCTACATCATCTTAATCGAGTGACATTAAATTATTATTTTTTTAAACCATGATACCATCATTGCTTCAAGGATACAGAAACACCCTGAGGTTCTCTTCATGTCTATTCAACTCACTAGCCAATTTGAGTCTATATATCAATGCAGCTTCAGTCCATCACCTCCAAGATACCTTAGACCTTACTCCATTGTACCTATCAAGTCATCAAGCATATGCTATGTTTCTACCCAATGCACCTGCCTCAATTCCACCATAAAGTAGCTCAAGGTGTTCATAGTGATACATGTATATGGCTTAATGTTAACCAAAAACATCAAGGAACCAATAAATTCTCTATACAATGTGGGATCCACCAACTTTGAATCTAAAGTCGTAACCTTCTTCTAATTAGTGATCATAGGCCTATAGTCCTTCATCGTGAATCTCCACAGGATCTCTACTGCATAATTTTCTTGACCAAGGAAGATTTCCCTAATCTCTACCATACATATAACTCCAAGAAGTAATGTGTAAATTTGATGTCCTTCATCTAGAACTCTAAAACTAAATCCACTTTGGACTCTTCTATGAGATTTTCTACACCAGTGAGAAACAATTCATCCATGTACAACACCACAATAAGTGGATTTGCGCCAAAAAGTATGAAATACAAGTTAGAATCCATTTCACTCTTATTAAATACCATGCTCGACAAGTATCCATCAATGTTGGAATATCATTCCCTTGGCACCTAATTGAGTTCGTACAAGGCTTTCTTAATCTTGCACAGATGAGGCTCTCTCCCATGTACCTCAAAGACCTGAGGTTTTTCTATGCACACCTCCTAAATGATGCCATTAAGGAATGTTGTCCTCACATCCATTTATTGTATCATCCACCCCATCATTGAGCCATTGGATAAGACAACTTGAATGGAAGTATATCTGGTGACTAGAGAAAATGTTTGTCATATTTCACTCCCTCTTATGGGAGAACCCTCTTGCCACAAACCTTTCCTCAAACTTCTTAGTGTTACCATTAATAGCATGCTTGATTTTTTACAACCACCTAAAACTCAACATTGAATTCCCATATAGTCTCAACACTACGTCCCATACATCATTATATAGTATGGAGCTATACTCCATCATGGCATCAAGCCAAATCTATTAATCCACTACTTCCTCAAAACTGGAAGATTCATAATCAATGGTGCTACTCATAAGTACCATATAGTTAGGAAATTTCCTCAGAGGTCAGATTTCCCTAAATGTGCTCCTAGGAACTTCAACATACTCTTGAGCATCCCTTAATGCATATGTGAACCATTGAGGTATCCTGAAAAAATTGAAAGGAGCTATTGAATCCTCCCTACATGAAGGTTGAATCCCTAAAATTGAAGCATTTGAATATTCTTAACCCTTTGGAGCCTCCTGCTCCTCGTCCTATATCATTGGTAAGGGATCGTGAGATTTCCTAGATGCCAAGTTCTCAAAATTAAAATATTTACTCACAACTATCTTCTTCTACACTAGAATGAAGATCCTATATTCTTTTGAAGTCTTGTTATACCCCACAAATATTCCATCCTCACCTATGGGCCCCAAATTTCTCATCTTCTCCATAGGAACATGGATGTACACTAGACAACCAAAGATGAAAAAGTGCCCTATATACAACTTCACCCTAGTGAATTCCTTCTCTGGACTATTTTCCCCCGAGATCCTATAAGAACTCCTATTATGAATATATATTGTTGCATTACATGCATCTGCCTAAATAAACACAAGCATATTCTACTCACAAATCATAGACTTGGCAGCTTCGATGATGGACCAATTATTTCTCTCCACAACCCCATTTAGTTGTGGGTTTTATGACACTATCTACTCTCTCTTGATCACTTGCTCCTTGCAAAAATCCTTGAAGTCATTGGAAGTGTACTCACCCCCATTGTAAAACCCCAGGAACTTGATCTTCCATTATATTTGGTTTCCCATAAGAACCTTAAACTCCTAAAACCAACTAAAAACCTCGCCCTTGGATTTCATAAAGTAGATCCAATTCTTCCTGGAGAAGTCATTAAGGAATGTCACATTGTACAATGCTCCCCTTACTGATGCCACTAATATCAATTTGCATACATCTTAGTGAAATAAATCCAAGATCCCTTTATACCTATGCTCCTTGCTTGGAAAAGTAATCTTGGCATTCTTGCCAAGTGCACGCCCTTTGCACACTCCCCACTACTCAATATTGAAATCTAGAAGACTAGTGACAAACTCCCTTAGAACCAACAATTCCCCATAGTCCAATTGTTCCATCATCCTATGCCATTACTAACATTAGTTGTCCCTACTATGTAACAAAGCTTTATCTAGCTTAGCATATAAACTGTAAACTTGTTTTCTCTAATCCTAATAACCTTTAATGTGTCAGAGCTAGATATCTTGGTAGAAATGCAAGATTTCCCTTTCTGAAACATAATGAAAAAACCCCTATCATCCATAACTGATAGTGAGAGCATATTCTTCCTAGATCCTGGTAAATATAGCATGTCCTTGGCTTACAATGAGCCACCTAACTCAAGTTTGAACAACATAGTCCCCAACCATCTCATTGCATACCTAGAATCATCTCTAAGCTCTGGATGAATATCTAAGTCCTTCTTTGTCACACTGCTAAGTATCTCTCATGTTGTTTTCATGTCATTAGATTCATTATTTTCCAAGTGCCATGTATTCCTTATGATTTTGTTGGCGAAAAGGCGGGAAACTAGTGAGAAGACCATTTCAAACTCTAAAGAAAATCATCTATCTATGTTTTCATTATGCTTCTACTTATTATGATTTTCCCTTTCCCTTTTTTTTTCTTTAGACATTAAGATGCATAATGTCGGTTCTTGTGGCATATGTGTAATGAGAAAGGTTTGTTATAACAGTTTAAACACTCCAAAAGACTTGGAATATATAAATCTCCATTGAAGATACAAGAATATATATTAAAATGTATGAATATGAATGATATTACAAATGAGAGTGAGCGTCTGCTTATATACCCTTGGCAGCTGTCCCTTTATGAATGGTTGTGTCCTTAGGGACATACCTCTTCACTAACTAATCACTAATTACTCATTATTTGTAATTTCTTATCATTATTAATATTTACATTATTTATATCCATATTTTATTCATAACATTGCCTTCCTCTTCAAAAATATTTGTCCTCAAAGCTTGTCGATGAAGAATCTTGATCTCTTTTTCTGTTTCAAATGTCTTCTTGTCTCAGAAATTTCATCTCTGTTGATACAAGTTGATATTATCCATGGAGTGATAAATAATCTAAGAAATGATCTGACCATCCTAAATTAATCTTTTGTGGAATCTTTCAATTACTAGAAACTTGTGATGAATTGTTATCACTGGATTGAATTGTGTCCACTTCAGTATCCTTATGAACATAAGTTTTTTGTTTATGTTCTGAATGGTACAAATACAAATATTGATTGAGTTGTCTACTCTCATGATTGTCTACTCTCGTGATTCACATTTCGATAGGGAATTCTCTTGGTTTGACTTCCCCTTATTAGGTGTGTGGCAATTTTTTTATTTTCTTCTGGTACTGTGGTGGTTGAGTTAGGTACAAAATCTACATTTGGAATTTTCATCATATCAATTGCAAAATGTGAGTATATTTTTCCTTCAATTGATTTATCCTCTTCTTGAGTTGTGGTATTGATTGGTTCAGTATTTGTCCATTTATCTTCAACTTGGATGATTATGTCTGAAGACCTTGATATGCCTTTCATGTTGAATTCTTCTAGTTTGTTTTTCAAGGATTTCTTATCATTTTTAAGTTTCTTAATTTGTGTCAATAATTTCTTGTGGCCCTTGAGGCGAGTACCTTCTTCATTCTTGTCAACGGTCATTTTTTCAATTTCCTTTTGCATATTTTGTATCACATTTTTAATGTCTTGAAGAATGACTTTTGAAATTTCTTGTATGTCTTTTAGAGTCATTGAATTTGGCTTTAATATAACATCTTGTAGTGTTATTTTTCTATTTTTTTATGAAAATGTTAAAAAAAAAAAATGTATTCAAGATGAAAGAATACAAGGTTTCCATCCAAGGTGAACCTAAAATAATATCACATTGATTGCTCCATAGGGTTTGAACTCTTAACTGTGATATGAATGTATAACTCCAATGTTTAATTGTAAATTGGTTGTCATATTTTTTGTTGTCATAACAATCTAATTTTTCAATTATATTTGACTCGAGAATCACTAATTGGTTTGTGAGTGTAATGAATAAAATAGTTAATTAGTGATTAAATTCGTTAATTAGTAATTAGGTTGAAAGGTCATGTCTGATAAGACAAGACCTTTCATGAAGAGGCACCTTCGTAGGTATATAAGCAGGCTTCACTTGTAACATTCAATCATCTATCTCATCTCATTCATCATACTATCTAATATAATATTTGTATCCTCATGGATATTTTTATATTCCAAGTATTTTGGAGTATTTAAACTTGAGAAGGAACTTTGTTCGCTTCATTTGGTGTCAAAGCAGTCGATCTTCTGGCTGCTCATTGTTGCATAGAGCTACGCTCTTTGATCCAGGCCCTTGGCCATTGAAATTCGTCAACGTTGTTGCCATCATAGTCGAAGCATTTCACTACAATCTGGATTTTATCCATCGCTGATTTCATCAGAGGCCTTTGTTCACTAAAATTAAAAGAAGAGGAAAACGAACAAAAGTTTAAAAAGAAGAAGAAAGATTAAAAAAAAATCATTAATATAAAAAGAAATATATATATATATATATATAAGTAAAAAAAAGAAAAAAGAGAGATATATAAATAAGTACATATACATACATACCAAGACAATTTAAAATTAAAAAGGAAAAAGAAATAAGGAAGAGTAGGTAAGGTTATTTTGATTATTCTTTCAGTGGTTTACAAGCTCGTGGTTTTGGAAGCCCATGGTAATTTCCCGTGGTATTTGCAAGGTAAAATAAGAATTAAAGGAATAAAAAATCTCAATGTGAATGGTAAGTTTACTTTTACATGGAGAACATTAACCGAATCAAGTACACACAAGTTGACATATATTTTATAGGTGAATATATGTGAATAGCCACGTTTCACTAGGGTTGTAACCTTTCAACAACAAAAAAGATTTAAAAAAAAATCAATTGTTAATTAAATTATTAAAAAATAAATAAATAAATTGAAGGAATAATAACTTCATTAAAAAGAAGAAGAGAAAGTTAGGAAGGGTTACCTTAAAAACCCAAAAAACTCAATTCAACATACAAAATGGAATCAATCATTGATGAAAAGGAAATTGAATCTAATTTGGAAAGGAAAGAAGGAAGATTTCCTGAAAATTATAGTATGTTTGTCCGTGCACTAATTAGAATCAAAGGGTCACTTGTGGGAAAGGAATTTCTTATATCTATCGATCTTAATCAAGAGAATAATTATGTTAGTACTAAATGTGCTAACGAATTAGTGATCCCCAAATCAAATATAACGGAAACAAATTCATTTCACGCAAATGAAAAACAATACGACATAGGGAATTTACACCTAAGTATTGGCGAGTATTCCTTGGTCTCGCAATTTACCGTTAAAACTTTATTTTGTAACGATAGTGATATAATTCTGGGTTCGCTCTGGATGGACTCACTAGGGTCATTCATCCTTAATACGAAAAAAAAAAAAAAATGACATTTTCTTACAAAAAGAAAAACATAACGTTACAAGATCTCACGGTGAAGCTGAACTCACTAACACCAAAAGACATATTAGATATCACAATAGTAGTTCTTCCAGAAAGTAAAAAAGCAATACAATATTTGCAAAGAGAAGTTAACAAAATCACCACTAACAAGAATGAAGAAGTTGCTCGCCTTAAGGACCACAACGAAAAATTGCTAACGCAAATTAAGAAACTGAAGAAAGACAAGAATTCATTGGAAAACAAGGTGCAACAACTTGTCGAAAATGAAGCATTGGAATCTTAAAATATAGAAGTTCAAGTTGAATAAAAATCGAACGTTGATCCAATAAATGTCTCAACTAAAGAGGACGACAAGCAAGTTACAAAAGTAAAACGTCGATGTTGCAATTCAGACAAAGAACATGCTAAGTGAAGGTCCTGTCACTTACTCAATAACATCCTCACTAAAAGAAAAGCAAAGTCAAACCAAAAAAGTTCCCTATCGACATCCAAATCACGGGAGCAGACAGCTCAACCACACTATGTATTCAAAACAGAAACAAGCTAATATTCCGACGAATACTAACGAATCATCACAAGTTTCCAGTCATCATAAGGTTCCACAGAAGATTGATTTAGGATGGTCGGATCCATTCTCATTACGACAGTTTTGTTTGTCACTTAGAGGATCATATCAACTTGTATCGACAAGGATGACTACCCCGAGACGAGAAGATGTTCGTAACAGGAAAAGAAATTAAGGCCTTTCATCGACAAGCTTTGAGGACAAAGCTTTTTTAGGGGAAGGCAATGTAATGAATAAAATAGTTAATTAGTGATTAAATTAGTTAATTAGTAATTAGGTTGAAAGGCCATGTCTGATAAGACATGACCTTCCGTGAAGAGGCACCTGCGTAGGTATATAAGCAGGCCTCACTTGTAACATTCAATCATCTATCTCATCTCATTCATCATACTATCTAATATAATATTTGTATCCTAATGGATATTTTTATATTCCAAGTATTCTGGAGTATTTTAACTTGAGAAGGAACTTTGTTCGCTTCAGTGAGTTTAGGTTTTATATAATTTTTATCTTCGACTGGCGAGATAGTGATAGTAACATTTTTTCCTGAAATAGACCAATTAATTCTAAATAGCACTGAAGCATAGTTATATGAAGTTTCTGGGAATCTTCCTTCCTTTAATTCCGAATTAGACTCCATTTATATTCCTCAATAATTCCGTACACTTTGACTAAGGATTTTTTATTTTTTTTCGTATAAGACACTTCTTCAAAATACAATAAATCTCCTTTATAAATCTCCTTAGAACTCTAGATATAGCCCCTCAAACTTTAAAATTGTATTTATATATACATATATTAAATTTTAAAATAATTTCTCAATAATTCCAATTGTAATATTTTTTTATATAGCCCTTGTGTATCTTGGCTTCTTCTTTTTTCTCTCTTTTTTTAATAAATATCCCTTCTCTTTATACTTAACCTTAATATATATATATATATATATATATATATATATATATATATATATATATATATATATATTTCTTATGCTCTTAACATACAAAGTCACCCAAATGGACGTGAATTTTCTTTCTTACACCATCTCACCTTTCACTTAATTTGAGTAAGCATGTGGTGGACCGTATGGTGACCGAGAGGACAGAAGGATGACAAGAGAGTTCGATTGGCAATGGGGGTGCAAAATGGACAGAAAAAGGGATCTAGTAATCCAATGAGCAATACTAATCTTGACGGGTGGTAGTAAACCATGGTGATTGTCGCATAGGTAAGGCAATGGGGATTATCGCAATGGTCATTTGTGTTGTTGTGTATAGGTAGATTAGTTTTGTAAGATTTTAATATGCAGTTGTGGCATTAGACTATAACGCAAGCGACTGGAGAGTCATTGTAGATGGGTGATCGACAGTGCAGGAAAAATGGCATCGGTATAAGTGGATATTTCACAACAACTGGGGAAACCACTGACAAGTAACAGGTAGCCAAGGAGAACGAGGTGTATTTTGAGAAGATAAGTTATCAGTGGAGAAAGTGTGACAACAGGGAATGGGAGCACGACAAGGTTGGGTGAACTAGAGATTGCAATGAAAAACTCATAACTGTGGCAGAGGAAGAGGCATCTAGGTAAAAGGCAGCAAAGGTTGAGTCGATCAAGGGGTAGAAGGCGACGGAGAAGGTGGCGATCGGTCGAGAAATAGATAATGTGCTTGCAGAGAATGGTAGGGCGATTGTAGCGTTTGGTGGCAACGTACGACGACTAGGTAGACATATGTGACTGATTGATGTAGCGGGTAGCCACAACAGATTGAAGGACATCCAGGTAAGTCGTTTTGATTTTTTTATTTTATTTTTTATTATTATTATTTTATTTTTTATATACATTTTTTATTATTTTATTTTTTATTCCTTTGATTTCTTTCTGTTTTATGTAAAAAAAAAATTATAATTCTTTTTTATATATAATTTTTTTAATTTTTTTTTAATATATATACCCTTTTTTATAAAAAAAATTTCCCAATTTTTTTTCTTAATATATAGATTTTTTTTATATTGTTTTTTTTAATGGCCAAAGGCCTAATGATTAATGGAGAATCTCCCAAACTATGTAGCGAAATGCTTCAACGACAACAATGTTGAGGAATTTTATGGTTGAGGACTTGGATTGGAGAACGCGCTCCATGAAGTGGTTGAGCGTCGAGAGGATTGAATGGCTCGGATACCAATGTAACGAACAAGGTTCATTATAACAGGTTAAACACTCCAAAATACTTGGAATATGTAAATCTCCATTGAAGATACAATAATATATGTTAAAATGTATGAATAAGAATGATATTACAAATGAGAGTGACAGTATACACCCTAGGCATGTGTCCCTTTATGAATGGTCATGTCCTTGGGGACATACCTCTTCACAAACTAATCACTAATTAATCATTATTTGTAATGTGTTATTATTATTTATATTTACATTATTTATATCCATATTTTATTCATAACAATATGAAGCATTTGTTCTTACTTAAGTCCTTCCCTAATTATGAAATTGACACCTCACCTTTGACCTTCTTGTTGGAAGCCTTCCCTCTGTGTTTCTTCACATAACTGGAAAAGGCTAGGTTCTCATCACCTCCCTACCTATTGGCTTTGGAATCCTTTTAAGTCTCTTCCTAGATGTTATTATCCCAAAGCCTCTAAAAAGAGGGAATTTTCTCCCAAGCACAAATACCCATGGGAAAAGGTTCCCAAAGCTTTAAGAATCCATTCGATGATGTAATAACTAGTTCTGCACCATCTACCTCCTCTCCTACTACTTCAAGATGATCACATATATGAGTGATCCTCGTGAGGTAGATGGTAACATTGTCTAATCTAAACATCCGCATAGATATGAACTTATTCCTCGATATCATTTTCTTATTCATGTAATATCTCTAGAAAAGATCTATTAGAGATTTAAACATCTCTCTGGCCAATTGTTTCTCAGAAAAGAGAGGAATAAAATGATCCTTCACAACATCTAAGATCACCCATTGGGCTCTGGTATCTTTCTTCTCATGATCTACTAACTGATATGGATCTATTGGTGAAGGAATTACCTTGTCAAATATTTCCCAAACGTCATTTTCCTTCAAAGGAAAGGTAACCCTTGCTTTCTAGGACAAGAAGTTGGATGCTCCATCCAATCTGTCTTTGAACCTAAGATTTGTTGTTGTCATTTTTTAGATTTGAATAAACTACTCTAGATTTTCACTTGGTCCTTTAATCACCACAAGATTTATTGTTGGTTTATAAATCTATTATGATCTACAGTTTGTAATTGGAAATTAGCCTCCTCTTTAGAGTGTGTGCTCTAATACCATGTTAAATTTTTCTAATTCCCATATATTTTCAAATTCCTTCCTAATAATGTCCTTGCTAAAATTATATTTTAAATTTAGATTACTGAATAAAATGCACCCATTATTATTTTTTAATAGAAAAAGAAATATTATAACAAAAGCAAATGAAACTAATTTGAACATATGCACATAAATACCATAAACTATGGAAAAACTCCTGGAAATAACTTGGGCACTTGTATGACATGTACAACCCCTCTACAAATCCCTAAATCAACCATCAACCTGCATTTGAACTATTCTACAAATCATACACTTGTATGGCCTATGTTGGACATTATATGACTGCCCTTGACCTCCACTCCATTTCCTCAACATATTGTATGGCCATCATGCATCTTGATTTGTACCCTTTGCAAATCAACCTACCTAGTATGGTTGCCCTCTCTCCCGTTGAAGTGTATGGCATCCACTTGGCTAATCTATATTTTAGTTACTCATTGCTTTTTTCTTCTCTGGGCTTGAGTCATTATCTTTAGCACCTCAATCACTCATTCCAAGTTCTTCTACATCTTTCTTCTTCACTTAGCCTTACCTTTTATAATCTTGAGTTATTGACCGAATAAATTAGTCATTGATGAATAAGTCTCCATAACCCTAATATCTTAATGAGATTGATGGTTGAGATTAAGTCCCAATCAACGGTCTAGATTCATCTAATTCCCTAATGTAGAAACATTATATTTTCTTACATTAAACTCATTTTCATAAATAAATAAATAAATAAAATCATTTTAATAATTCATTTAATTTAAGTATTCGAGGGGTCGGCTAGGGTTCGCGGCGATGGCTTACAGGTTTTTTGCATCAAGGTCCTTTGACGCCGCCCTATCTCTTCTGCTCTCTTCTGGCCCTGCTGTGACTTTTACCCCGACGCCTTCGCTCCCACGGAAGCTCTCCTTGGAAACCCGATATTGGTTTATCGGCGTTCATTCAGTTTCCCGTGGCACCGCCAAGTCCTCAGCCCTCCTGGCCGCTGACTCACAAGCTCTACGTAGGATTTTGCAGAATGGGACTATTCGGATTACTGTCTCCCTGCTTTCTTTTTGCGGCATGGTGTCTCGGCTGAGCTACCTGGCCGCCTCTTCACTTGGCCACCGACATTGTGCCCTCTACAGTTTATTTTGCAGGATTCTTCTCGATGCTAGCCCCCTCCACGGCGTCCAAAGGCAAAGTTTATACGGCTTGGGTCAGGGGTCGATTATGCAGCCCTGCGAGTCCTCTGAAATAGCTCCAGCTTTTACCAATAACAGCTTGGATCCTCATCAAATCCAGTCCAACATTTTTCAAATACAAGTCTCTCTTCCAACGAGCAAAACCCTGCTCCTTTGGGTACAGTGTTCTTTTACGGGGTTGCTCCTCTCTAAGGCCCTTGAACAGAAACTGAGGATCCCTTCCTCTTGTTTTAGGCTCCTTCATGCTGGTAAGCAACTTGTTGATGATCTGCCTCTGAATTTTTACAATATAGAAAGGAATGCCACAATGATTCTGTCTTATCGACTAAGGGGAGGCGCAGCAGGGCAGTCCTCTACACCCAAGGGCTTTTCCTACAAGGAGGCTGTCAAGGCTCCCACTTCTTCTCCTTCTGCCCCTACCCCGGAGGCTCCCAAGATTTTCCTGGTAGACAAATCGGAAGAAGTTCCTTCCGCAAAAATAACCCACCCAGACTTGGATGGGGTGCGCCAATTCTATGAGTAAAATTCCCTCATCTGCAGATTCAATGGTCTCTGGCCGCGATCAGAAGATCTTTACAGTTGGGTTCATACCACTTGGACCAAACATTGCAAGATCATTTTGTGCTCCAAGTGTTTTTTCATTGTCATTCTAGCTGACAATAAGGATTATCAAACTTCCCTCATAGGTGGTCCTTGGTTCTGGGGTAAGGCGGGGCTCTTCTTAACCCCCTGGTTCCCAGACTTCGATCCCTTCACGGCAGTCATTACCAAACTCCCAATCTGGGTTCGACTTCCTAACCTGCCTTCTCACCTTTGGCACTATGCGGTCTTCAAAGCTATTGGGAATACTCTAGGTCGTTTCCTTGCCACAGATCCATCAAGGGGCCTGAAGGGTATCTACACCTATGGCAGAATATGTGCATAAATTGATATCAGCAAAGGACTTCCGAACCATATCATTCTCAAAGTTGGGGATTTCTCTTGACCTCAGCCTCTTGACTATGAGAACACAGCTTTTCGTTATCGGCACTGTCATCAGACCAGGCATCTTCAGAACTCATGTGCTCAGTTTCTAGCCAGTCAGAAATCTGGCAAACGCAAACCAAAAAATAAAAGTTGGAAACCTTTTGACCCCCCCCCCCCCTTGGAGGATCTTGATTCCAACAGTTCAAAAGAGGAAGGGAGTGATTCAGATGAAGAGATTGCAACTCAACAGCAACCATCTCCCTCCGATGTCCCCAAGAGGCCCCCTGTCTCCTCGGTTATTCAGAAACGCCCGCACATCTCCAACTCCTCCGATTCGGACAAAGATGCTCCTCCTGGGAGCTGTAGTGATCTGCAAGTGGTCTCCATCTCCCCAGGCCCTGATGGCTGGGTCAAAGTGGTCAACAAGAAAGGGAAAAAATTTCGCATTGCGCACTCAACCCCTTCTGGTTAGGCCTTTAGTCTATCTTCTTGGTTGATCTTGTTTCTCTTTTTTTGCTTCGTGTAGCCTATTTTGCCTTTGCCGCGAGCCCACGGTCTGTTTGCATGTCACCGTTTGTCTCTGCTGGTTGGCTGCCTTCAGCTATCAATGGCTCGTCTTTCCCTGTATAGCTCGGCTTTGTCTCGTCAATTCTGTCTAAGTTGGTTCCTCTTGTTATGTCTGGGGATCATGGTTTTCCGGGTGTTCTTTTACCAGCATAACCCTTTGTAATTTTATGTACATTTGATGCTTTTAATACAACTGCTGACTTACAAAACAAAACAAAAAATCATTTAATTTAAGTGAATTTTCTAAGGTAAAGCCTTTCGATGACTTCCGCATTTCTTGGCACTTAGATCTTTGTGGAAGTATATGTCAAAGCTACAAACATCAACATTAGAAATTAATGGATGGTTTTGGCACAATGTTTCTCCTTATAGGACACAATTTTTATTATTTTATTAGGAGAACATCCCTTTATGCAACTTCTCCAACGATGTCCCACTTATGGCTTCTGATTTGAGGGGATTTTTTATGTTTTCATGTGGATCCAAGCCTCTGCACATGCTCCTAGTGTTCAGAAAACCATTAAGGAAACATTTATTCTTAATTTCTCACTAAACATTTACTTGTGATATTATATTTTTCTTATGTTAATTATTTTAGTCTTCTATCATCAAATAAATGCCAAAACATGAAGACCATACAATGAACACCATATATAGGCACTCAGGCAGGGAAAAAGCCCTAACAAGGGGAAAACCGAATCAAACTCTTCACTAATAGACTTAATCAAATTGAGACAAACTTGACCCTTTTTACTAGATACCTAGATTCCCTCCATCCACCAAGTCATACCTCCACTAAAGTAGTCATCTAAAATTCTGTCTCTTCTTTCTTTCTACAATTTGGGCTTTTCATCCTAAGCTCCTGCAATTTTCTTCAAGATAACTCGTGTGATAGAGAAACTTCAAAATATTGGTTCTCTTAGCTTAACCAACTTCTCTATTACCCTTTCTTGGATTAATTCTTCTTCTTCATGCCTTCACATTTCTTTCTTCTTTTATACAAATTGTAGATCCAATAACATAACATGGCTTACTTGAATAGGTCGAGTAGTTGTTGGGAGCTCCTCTAATAGGCCAACATGAATGGATGGATAACCGACTTGATGTATTTGAGGATGACTTAATGGTGGTGGGGTTAACATGACCAACATAAATTTCTTACTGAGCCCAATAAGGGTCTTATACATCATGACATTGACTTTTGACATAAGACACCAACCCTAGCGCACAAAATGGGTGCTTTTGACATATTGGCCATTGACCCAAGCATGAAACCCATGCTTTAATAAGTCAAATATATTTTGCAATAAAAATTTATTTTTCTTTCTTTTTTAAAAACACAATTATGAAGACCGACACTAGTTACATTTTTCAATGCTCCCTCTCAACTAGGGAGGTATTCATAATTACACATATTCATAGGTACATGGATGATCTCATATTGATACGTTCTATGAAGAGTCACAACACACACAATGCTACAAATTAGATACTTGAGCAGAGTATATAATCGGGTGGGACTAAGGTGTGTTCCAAGCTTCAGCCTCTATAGGTACCATCAGGGTTCAACTCTAACACCAACCCAGGGATCTAAGTATCGTATCCAAGGTCGAAGCTCCAAAATACCAACGATACCCTCCCTGCTTCGAGATCTAGACATCATCACAAGCCGGCCAGATGTCCTCCCAAACATCTTGACACCCCAAGAAGCTTCATCTCTCCCTATCAACTAAATCAAATGTATCCACTAATCCAAGCATGCTTCCAAGATCTTCAACTTTATTATGGAGAAACCCTACAGAATCACAACCCTAATTAATAATACACTTTCAATAGATATAAATTAGCATAAATCTCTGAGGTTCTCAATTGTACTAATGTTGCTTAGGTTATCATATTATCCAAACACATCTTTGTCAAAATCTTTCTTCTTTAACTTCTTCAGCAGCACCAAACCCAGCCTCAAAACTTTTCAAAACATCCAATTCTTATTCACATCTTCATCAGTCACAACTTTATTGAAGAAAAACCATTTGTAGTGCTTCAACCATTCTCTAATCTCATTCTTTCTTCAAGGTCTTATAGTTGTCACAATATTCCCTCCCTCTCAACTGGGGAGATATTATCTTTCTTTATATCCAAGCTTCTTATTTATATCATAAAATTCCTTCTTCCAACCACACAAGCTCCTTTTTATTTTACCATATCATGTGAATACCCTCAAACTTCATTTCTTTAGGAACATTATCTTTAATATCATCATTATTCTTATAGCTCCCTCTTTCCATCATGCTCATCAATTCATGAACATCTTCATCAACTTGAAGATCATGTACCTGCAAATATTTCAACAAGTACAACAATGTACAAATACATAGAGGCATGAAGTTAACTTTATCAAAATAGGGTTATCATGTCATTGTAATGGAGGCATCAAAACAATCAAACTTTACATATAAAACCTAAACATAGTTTGGTTTACAATCAACAAAAGTTACATCTTTTCATAATCTAGACTTCAACAACTTTGCCAGGGTTTTGTTACAAACCTTAGATTTAGATTCCATCATCAAGACATAAAGCTTTAGTAACTAAATCAAGATAAAAATCCAATCATAGCAATTTTTTGAAAAGTGTAACTAGGTTGGTCTTCATATTGACTATGTAATTATGTATTTTATGTAAAGAAGAAGAGAAAGATAATAAAATGTGTTTTTTGTAACATTGCTTGCCTCATGGGTTTCATGAGCAAGGAATTTTTATTATAGGTCAAAGACGTCTTCTTGGTTTCTTTTAAGGACTTGTCATCTTGTCATAATCATATAATTTAGAGTCATGTATTTGAAGGAGTGTTACAGTTGTAAAGGTCAAAAGTATGCCTCAAGACCTTGTCGTCATGGTCTAGAAATTGTTGGAAGAAGTCAGCTTGAAGACACAGCAAAATATCCCTTGAAAGGTCGACTCAAATAAGTTATATTAGTTCACTGACAAGTCGACTAATAACAGGGACGAACAACTATAAATACCGCAGCGAACTGCGCAAAAATCATAGAAGAACAGTTTGTATGTCTCTGATATTTTCGGATCAGTCTGAGGTGAAAAAGTGTGAGGTACAACCTACAGAGAGAGACTATTACAGCGAAGTGTTAAGGGTTAAATACAGTTCAGTGATACTTCGAGATCACAGTGTGAAGTTCAGATATGAAGTATGATACGAAAAAGGTTGACATTACAGTGAAGATAAGGGCTTTCACATTCGGTCATGAGTCTATCTCAAGGACTGTAAGATAGAGCGAAGAAGGGACTAGAACGTAGGGCTGAAGACAAGATAGACCGAGGGCTATCTCAATAATTTGTGACATAGGACGAAGAAGAACAGTCAGGTTGAAGACAAGAGGGCTATCTCAAGAACAATCATCTCAAAAGGGATCACTACAGTCGTAAGGTAAGGCTACACATAAGTCTTGATCTATATCTCAGATGTATATACTTCAGCAAGGAAGAAGTATCTAGAGTGTTGAAGGATATATTGATAATAAGGAGGCCAAGGATAGTTTAACTAGAAATCGAGTTTTCCTAGTACTAGTGTAGAGAAATGCAGAAGGAAGGATCAGCAAGAAGAAGACAAGGAGAGTAGTGACATGGTCTTGGAGGCATACTGAAGTCAAGGGTCTAGGTCATGGTAATGGTACTTGTCATTTGAAGATTTATAAGAATAATTCTTTGCGGGTTTTCCTCTCCAAGAGGGAGAGGTTTTGCCCTAGCTCTAGTAGCCTAATTTTTGTGTCTTATGCATTTTTTATAATTGACTTGGTGAAAGACTAAATAAGCTAAAGAATGAAAGACATAAGTAACTCAAGCAAGCTCACAAGTAATTATCAGGAATTGAATTTGTCTTAATCTCAAGCCCTCCAAATTCTCAACATGGTATTGGAGCTAAGGTGCTGAACTCAAGGGCTGCTTGACAAAGGAGACACTCCAGGAAGCAAAAATCGAAAGTTTGGTTGGAAAATAAAATCAGTTTAAAAGGAGTACCTCAACTTCTGAAGATATCCTTCATCAAGGATTCAAGATCTCCTACTTTGAAGATTCCTATCTTTTAGAAAACCCCTGACTTCATCTTCAAACATCATCAAGGAAGTTGCAAGCCACTCTACTCAAGTAATTATCTATGACCCTACTTAAATCTATCAAGGTGTCTTATTGTAAAGAAAGCAACAAGTTGGTTGGGTCATCAAACTTTAGTGCATGGAAGAAGAGGACGGATTTGAATTTAATTGAAGACAAAGTTACGGACTATATCGAAGGATCTACAATTCAACCCCCAAAAGAAGATGCTCCAACTCATGCCAAGTACATGAAGGGAGAAATTACAGCCTAGAGGATTCTCATAGAATCCATTAAGGACTCTTTGATTCCCTATGTATCAAAACTAAAAACTGCAAAACAAATATATGAGAAACTGGTGGAGCTATTCTCTATGAGTACTGCAAGAGAAGCAATCTCTCTAAGACAAGAACTATACAAAATGAAACTATCAAGGGAAGAAGGAATCACTCCATACTTTATGAATATTTCTCAAATAAGGGATCAACTGCAAGAACTGGGAGAAGTAATGTTTGACACTGAGATGACTATAGTGGTGTTGAATGCTCTACTGGAGGAATGGGGAAACTTCACTTCTAGTTTATATGGGAAGAAAGAAGCCACCCCATTCCATGATTTATGGTCTCTATGTAAAATAGAGGAAACAAGACTAAAGGCCAAAGCTGATACAGGACCAAGTGAAGAGAATCATGCCTTTGTAGCGTCATATAGGAAGAAAGGAAGATTCAGAAAATTTGACCCTCAAAATAAAAGAAGGAATATGGACAATGTGTGATGCTTTGGATGTAATGAAATTGAGCATTATAAAAGGTTTGGTCCTAAATCTGGAAAGGAAAAGAGGAAAAAGGAAGAAGCCCATGTCACTAATGAAAGGGAAGAACTTGATGTTAAGAAATCTAAGAAAGAGGAAGCGATAGATCTCTATTATAATTGAGATCATATTTCTCTCTAAGTGATTTCTGATTAGTTGTAAAATAGCATGATAGGAAGCAATGTACATTAATAAGCATCGCGATAGAAGCATGGAAGGAGCTCTCGGTGAAACAACTTTTGGAAAACCTCTCTGATGACATTACTAAATTAAAGCAATCATCAAGATCAAGGGTCACCATGGAGACAGAATTCTGGGATGTGATGACATATAGATGGAGCAGACCAAAGGAATGAAGCTCTTACATTCTATAGAAATTGCTACAGGATGAATCAAGGGAAATAGGTATGAGATATGTATATATATGTGCTAATACTAGATGTTGTAAAGTCATGCCATATGGTTGCAGGTAATAAACTTCCATATTTAGAAGTATGGTCTATGAAGAAGGATCTCTTGGTGCACCGACAGATGAAATCAACATAATATGTCCTCATGGAATATGAGGTGATTGTATATGAATGAGAAACTAAAAATTTGTAAGTTCCTGGGAATGGAGAATGTGCAGAAAGGAATAGATCATGAAATGCAACCATGTCAAGAGGCAGTTATCATCTGAAAGCCAAAACGATATGACTAAGAGATCTCTTGGGAAGATATGTAGACTCTGACGGAAGTCTGGTAAAGAAGAAGACCCTTGGAAAAGCATACCAATAGGAGATGTGTCAATATGAATAAAGGATGTTGATGCCTACAGGAAGATGTCATGGTCAAAGATCATCACTGAGGTAAATTTTATTTTAAAAGTTCATATGTATATCTAGATGAATTTGTGCAGGGCTGCTAATCATGGGAAAGGATGTATGATCCTTGGAGATGATTCGAAGGAAAGCAGCATGGCATAACGGTGAACCAGATGAGAAAGACAGGTGAATCACCTTCTTGTAGGTGACATGACTCATGAATGAAAGTGATGGATGATCTGTGCCCTATGGAGCTAAAAGTTGAAGATTCCTTAATATCAAAAACCATGACATCGAGGGGAGGAAATCTTCATGAGCAACTAGGTGTCTCACCATTGCTGCTGCAGGTCCCTGATTGAGAGGGAGCCTGGTGATCAGTTTCTTACTTGAAAGAAACTGGGTGATTTCTAAGAATGAGCCTAGGTACATTCCTTATACAAGAATGAGTACATTCCCTTGTATAGGTCCTCCCTGGCTAAGAGGGAGAGATAGACACATCATTCTGGTCTTCACTTGGGAAGACAGAATGGAGGATTGGGTAATTGTCTGGCATTCGATACTCTTTGAGAATGTGTTAGGGCATTCAAGATAAGAGTAGTCAAGGACCGATATTCTTTGAGGGCTAGCTACCTAAGAGAAGAATAGTCCAAGAAGGCCATACTTTGGGAGCACCGGGGTCGAGTATGTACCTTGGAGAGACAATGACTATGGTGTGTATAAGTCATGTGTCTCGCCTGCATTGTAGCCCATTGTATTGTTGAGAGATGGGGCTGTTAGTCAAGGCCTTGCACTAGGACAATGCTGGTTAATATGATGCTATATAGATGTGATTACCAATCCGATTCTTCTTATGAGATTCTTCAGTTTGAAAGTGACCATATACCTGTATGAATACCTCCCTAGTTAAGAGGGAGTGTTGAAAAGTGTAACTAGGTCGGTCTTCATATTGACTATGTAATTATGTATTTTATGTAAAGAAGAAGACAAAGATAATAAAATGTGTTTTTTGTAATGCTTGCCTCATGGGTTTCATGAGCAAGGAATTTTTATTATAGGTCAAAGACGTCTTCTTGGTGTCTTTTAAGGACTTGTCATATTGTCATAATCGTATAATTTAGAGTCATGTATTTGAAGGAGTGTTACAGTTGTAAAGGTCAAAGGTATGCCTCAAGACCTTGTCATCATGCTCTAGAAATTGTTGGAAGAAGTCGGCTTGAAGACACGGCAGAATATCCCTTGAAAGGTCGGCTCAAATAAGTTATATTAGTTCACTGAGAGGTCAGCTAATAACAAGGACGAACAACGATAAATACCCCAGCGAACTGCGCAGAAATCACAGAAGAACAGTTTGTATGTCTCTAAGATTTTCGGATCAGTCTGAGGTGAAAAAGTGTGAGGTACAGCCTGTGGAGAGAGACTATTACAGCGAAGTGTTAAGGGTTAAATACAGTTTGGTGATACTCTGAGATCACAGTGTGAATTTCAGATCTAAAGTATGATACGAAAAAGGTTGACATTACAGTGAAGATAAGGGCTTTCACATTCGATCATGAGTCTGTCTCAAGGACTGTAAGATATAGCGAAGAAGGGACTAGAACATAGGGCTGAAGACAAGATAGACCGAGGGCTATCTCAAGAATCTGTGACACAATATGAAGAAGAACAGTCAAGTTGAAGACAAGATAGACAGAGGACTATCTCAAGAATCTGTGACACAATACGAAGAAGAACAGTCATCTCCAAAGGGATCATTACAGTCGTAAGGTAAGGCTACACATAAGTCTTGATCTATATCTTAGATGTATATACTTTAGCAAGGAAGAAGTCTCTAGAGTGTTTAAGGATAGATCGATAATCAGGAGGCCAAGGATAGTTTAATTAGGAACCGAGTTTTCCTAGTGCTGGTGTAGAGCAATGTAGAAGGAAGGATCAGCAAGAAGAAGACAAGGAGAGCAGTGACAGGGTCTTGGAGGCATACTGAAGGCAAGGGTCTAGGTCATGGTAATGGTACTTGTCATTTGAAGATCTATAAGAATAATTCTTTGTGGGTTTTCCTCTCCAAGAGGGAGAGGTTTTGCTCTGGCTCTAGGAGCCTAATTTTTGTGTCTCGTGCATTTTTTATAATTGACTTGGTGAAAGACTAATTAAGCTAAATAATTAAGGACATAAGTAACTCAAGCAAGCTCACAAATAATTATCAAGAAGTGAGTTTGTATTAATCTCGAGCCCTCCAAATTCTCAACACAATTTACATCAGAGGTTTCAATATTATGCTCTTAGAATTTAATGTCACTCTATTAGGGTTTTGTTACAACCCTAGATTTCATCAATCATAGATATCAACAACAATGTTAGCATCCAAACAATTTATATCTAGGGTTTCTTTATTATCTCCTTATGTCAATCTCTTACTAGGGTTTTTATCGTAAATCCTAGATACACATCAAACTTCAACAATTTTGACCAAACTAGGTATTCAATTATGTCGAACCTCATTCACCTAGGGTTTCAATCCTAGGATTTTACATTGACTATAATAAAGTGTTTAACATAAACACTAATTCTAGGGTTTCATCATGTAACCGATATATCAACGACAAACCCTAAAAGACTAGGGTTTCTTCATAACATTACCAAAATCCTAAGAGAGTATGATATCATTATATGTTCCGGACTTTATCATCAAACCCTAAGCAAACTAGGGTTTCATTATTACAGACAACATACCCTAAGCATCAAAATGTTAGAGTTTTATAGTGAACCTTAAATATTAGGGTTTCACCAAAATGAAAAATGGCACGAGATAGTATGAAAATGGTAGATTCAATCTAGAGACTAATCACCCTAACAATAAATTATATATGTGAATCAAAAATCTAGACATGAGAGAGTTAGTAATGTAAAGTAAATTCCAAAAATAATTATATCTTTTAAGTTTTAATGTGAGGAAGACTAGTTATAAATCATGTGATCTTTGTATGTACCTTGAGTTGCTCCTTTTACAAACCTTGTAGGGCTTCCTTATTGAAGGACTCCCTCTTAGCATCTTCATGGTCTATTACCATATGAGTCAGTTTGTGCCCAAGGATCCAAATTTTGTTTCCTTCAATATATCCATGCAATATTTATGGACAACCACAACCAAAATATACAAGTATAATAGCATCTATGGTTTCCATTACCTTGGGTGAATTTTATGTGATTTTGAGTACAAATCCTTTGAGTACCTGTAAACCCTATCTATATAAAATATTATCACATACCTGAAAACCCTAAATATTATGAATTATGGTTTCTATATATGTTACCTAAGGTTTACAATCCTTAGATGTTAACTTTCTTCATTACGATAAACTTGAAAACCCTAAGAAAATTTAATACTATATTCTAAGCAAATGATCATACTCTACATACCTCAAGATTTCATACCTTTGTCTCTCAAGCTTGATATTCCTTTTTTAGCTTGTTTTTCTTGCAACTTGACTTTGATGAGCACTGCAAGCTAGTCCAAAAATGTTAGATTCTTTCTCTTCATGTCTCCAAGTAGACTTCACTCACATTGATATATATTGCTTCTGTTTGCTCAATAATAGAATATGCGACACTTATTTCATAAGATATTTATACTTTTACACTTTTGCAATGATCCATAGATTACAGAATTAATGGACTTCAAGATTTTATACCAAGCATTGATGTCCTTTCAGGTCGGTTTTTATGTTACTTTAGAAGTTTGGACCTTATATTTATATGCCCAGATTCTCGTCCTTTAACCACAGTAGGTCTCCACATTTCAGATTCAGTAACTTGTGATCTTTATAACAAGATATATCCACAATCTTGCTCATATCAATGCCATAGTTCCGATCAGTAGCCCTAGTAACTCTTGGGTCATTGAATAACTCGGTTCAAATGTGCTCCACAAGTATTCCTTCACGCATATCTTCAGAGTCTTGGATTTATGTCACAGCTTCAGACACCAGCTAACAATAAAAGTTCTACCTACTACATATTAGGTCTCATATCCAGCTTATTATAAGGCCGCAAACTCGACCTACTATGCCTCAACATTACTGCATAGAAGCTTCAGAAATTTGACCTTTTAGGCCTCAATACCACTACAAAGAAACTTCAAAAATCCGTCCTTTCTCTAGTTTCTAGTCCTTGTAATTTAGACTCTTGATTCTATACAGAGCTTCGCTTTTCATATATCTTGGTATTGATTTCAGAGATTAAATTTTAATCATAGAACTTCGCCTTATTTCTTAATGAATTCAACCTTCTCTAGGTTATAGATATAGCCTTTCGAACCTTAAATATGCCACTAGGCTCCTTTAGGTACTTCGATCTTCCATGTATTTGGCTTGATTTTAGTTATATAGTCTTGTAATTGTGCCCATAAATATGCTCTCTTAAAGATCAAATTTTATTCTAGGAGATCTACCTTCAAGACTATTCTTTATCCTCTAAACGACTATGATCTTCCAACTGCCAATGATTCTTGACCTCAGCTCTGATACCATGTTGAGAAAACCATTAAGGCCATAGTTATTCTTAATTTCTATCAATTGGCATTTACTTGTGATAGTATATTTGTCTCATGTTAATTATTTTAGTGTTCTCATTATCAAATAAATGCTAAAACATGAAGACCATACAATGAACACCATATGTAGGCACTCATCTAGAGAAAAACCCTAACAAGGGGAAAACCTAGTCAAACTCTTCACTAGTAGACTTAAATCAAATTGAGACAAACTTGACCATTTTGACTAGGGACCTAGATTCCCTCCATCCACCAAGTAAGTCCTCCACTAAAGTAGTCATCTGGAATTTCGTATCTTCTTTCTTTCTGCAATTTGGTATTTTCATCCTCGGCTCCTGCAATTTTCTTCAAGATAACTCGTGAGATAGAGAAACACCAAGATCTCGATTCTCTTAGCTTAACCAATTTCTCTATTACCATTTCTTGGATTAATTCTTCTTCTTCAAGCCCTAACTTTTCTTTCTTCTTTTATACAAATTGTAGATCGAATAACATAACATGACTTACTTGAATAGGTCAAGCTCATTTCTATATATATATAGTTGTTGGAAGCTCCTCTAATATGCTGACATGAATGCATGGCTAGCCAACTTGATGGTGGAGGGGTTAACATGACCCAAATAAATTTCTTAATGAGCCCAAGAAGGGTCTTATACATCATGACATTGACTTTTGACATAAGACACCAACCCTAGAGCACACAATGGATGCTTTTGACGTATTGACCATTGACCCAAGCATGAAATCCATGCTTTAATAAGTCAATTATATTTTACACTAAAAAATTATTTTTCTTTCTTTTTTACAAATACAATTATGAAGACTGACACTAATTACATTCCTCTACACAAGGTCACCCTTTTCTTGGAGGTTTTATAACAACCAAAGTGGACCTTCTTGCGCACATCGCTATGGTATTTCTTGAGAGACAAATTTATTATTACATGAGAGAAAGTGCTCTAACTACCAATTCTACTTTTGATATGGTTGGGTTCTCAAGGTATTGTTGGTACATTTATTGAGGGAGATAACAACTACTATTGGCACATACTCTTAGGGTACAACTCCTCAAGTAGAAATTTATTATTATTTGGCCTATTTAATGTGGCCCTCATTGCACATTTACCTACAACGCGGTTGGTGAGGACTATTTTATTGATTTGGCTCTATATCCAAGGTGGCATAACCAACTACCTTGGCTCACTTCTCAAAGGTGCGCCTCTTCATGGAGTTTAATATTATCTTGACTTGGTTAATGTGATGGCACTGCATACTTCTCAAGGATGTTTGATGTTGAGGATTGTTATATTGTTTAATAATTAGAAGCTATAACTATTCTTGCACACTTTTTAAGGGAATATCTTCTATCATGTATGTTTCTATATGAATGTGTGGCCAATGTGGTCCAAAATAATCCTACTTGCACTCCAAGGGCACACTTATTTTAGGTGATATTTTACATTATTTTTCTAATTAAAATGCCTTTTTAGAGAGTGACCCCCTTCTTTTAACTTAGCATGTATTAATATTTTATTGCATAGGATCTTGGAGGTTAGCCTTGAAGAGTATTCCGAAGGAGAAAAGGAAAATGACACCTTGCATTGGCTTGTTATTTGATGATAAAAACATCTGAAACTCTCATCTACGTAGCCTCATTATTCGATTATTTTAAGACAACATTTTGGTCTTGAGTGGCCCTCTTATATATTATTTTAATCATTTTAGTGTTTGTTCTAGTATTTCATGTAATATTCCTAATTAGTTAACTGCTAATTAGAATATTATATTTTGCTCAATTTATGTTTTGCTAAAGTTTTGGTTGGAAATAATGTGGGCTTGGGAACCCAAAAATATAGCTTAAGGAACAATAGGCAGATTGATAGTAGCCTTTATAATTGCGGCTTTAGTGGGAGGGTGGATCCGATGAGAGAATACTACGCAGCATGTGCGGGACAGCGCAACCATTGGCTCAAGAGGAGGAAGCGCAGCTCATGGTGGGGCCCAAAGGAACGTTGGGCTTCCTTGGACAAAAAGGAATGATGCGGCCTCATTTTGGTATTCACTCATTATTCTCTGAATTTGTCTTTTGATATAGCACACTTGAGCAGGAGCCAAGTCTGCAAGTGTTGTTGAGCGCACGTGTTTCCGAGCGGAAATCACATCCTTTGCTTTGGGGGACTTAAAGTCTCTGCCCAAGGAAGGATAATTTCATCTTGTTCAATTCAATAGTAGCAGCGCAGTGACTACACAGTGCTAGGAGAGAGACATTATGGGTGTTGAGGAGTGCAAGGATTTTGGAGTTGGGATTTGGTGGGGAGGTTGAGTTTGATTCAGTAGTAGCAGCGCAGAGCAGGAGTAGCATCACAGAGCAGGAGTAACAACGCAGAGTAGGAGTAGCAGTGCAGTGACTGCGCAATGATGGGAGAGAGACATTCCCGGCGTTGAGGACTGTAGGGATTTTGGAGTTGGGATTTGGTGGGGAGGCTGAGAGCTTCCTAACAAGGATATTGCACACATTTTGGGAGCCATTTGCAGCAGAATTTCCAAGAGCACATATTTATCCAGCAACGCAGAGAGCCAAGCCCAAAAGGGCTAATTTCCGGGGTCAGGCATTCCAAAAATCCTTTACAATTTTTTGTAGGTTTCATGAGTAGAGTCTGAAGTTAAAAGGCTGGAATTTTCTGAGCAGTTTAGCAGGCCCTAGCAACAGCTCTAGAGGAGTAATAGTAGCATTTTGGCCAAGGACAGCGCAGAGCTACAACCAAGCAGTGTACTTTCTAGGGGAGATTTCAGGCTTGACTCAGAGGCTATCTTCAACTTGCTTTGAGCAAGCCTAGGTGCCTTCATTCCAGCGCCTCTATTGTACACAATTTCTAGATATAATAAAATGGCTCAATTGTATTTTGTGGCTCAAATGGTGTTTTAATTATGTGTTTATTTTTGTTGTTTTCTTAATGTCTTTGTACCCTGTTATTACTATAATTTACCAATTAGGAATATTATAGTGGTATCAGAGCTCATAGACTTGGCTCAGCCTGTGGAGAGCAGCGCAGTCTATGACACCAGAAGACAAGAAGAACGTTACTTACAGAAGACAACGGTACATGAGTAGAGAAAGGGAGATAAAAATCACTCTGGACCCTATGGATAGAGAATTGGAGGTTGAAGAGAAGAGTATGGGGGATGCAGTAGAGAAGCAGAGAAAGGAGGAGGAGTTTGCTCATCTCTTGCTAAAAGCAGTGCAAGATCTCTCCAAGAATATCAAGGAGATGAGACACCGAAGCAACAATGGGAGCAAGGGAAAGACAGTTCAAGTGAAGTTCCAAGTGGGAGAAGGATATTGCACCTCACAGCACCAAACATCACAAAACTCAAATATGTCTACAATGCCTTATACACCTCCAAGATCTACTATACCCACATTCTTAGCATCAAGAGGAGGACCTTAGGAGCAGGAGGAGATTCCATATGGAGGGAGTATTTCATAGAGTACCAATATTCTGGCCCAAAGTTTGGGAGGGCCATCACCTTCAAAGACTTCTGCCAGCTGAAAGGCAGCAACAAACCTAGGGGACAGACCGGAGGTGGGTACACGCAGGGGAGTGATTTGCAGCGTACTGTGGTAATGTTGTTCCTCCCAACTTTTGACAACTTTTCTAAGAGTTCAACCAAGGTATGGATGGAGAAATTGGATGTTTACTTCCAGTTGAACAAAATGACTGAAACAGAGGCAATCAAGGTTGCCACGCTGCACTTGGTGGGAGAAGCTCATGATTGGTCGTTCCATGGGTTGACTACGTTGAGTCACACAGGGGTGACAATGTATGATGATTTCACTAGGAGAGTGCTTGAGAGGTTTGAGAGGAAGGACCCAGAGTAATATTTCGGGGAGCTGACCAAGCTCAAGCAGACTAAGAATGCAGAGGTGTACATTTCAGAGTTTCTGACGCTGTCAGTGATAGTTCTAGATCTGTCTGAGTCAAGGAGGATCTACATGTTTATTGAGGAATTGGCAGAACCATTACGGGACCTAGTGAGGTCCAACATACTTTCTACACTACAGGACGCAGTGGGCAGGGCTAGAGATTTGTAGGATGCCTTACCCAGGGCTAAAACACCATTGCCCAACAGACTGGGATTCCAGTAGAAGGGAAGAGACATGAGAGCTCCACCATCGAGAGGCAGCCAGGGACAGGGGAAACTAGATGATGAGACTAGGAGGGATCTTCGAAGGAAGAAACACTGCTTTACTTGCCAAGAGCCATGGGCACCAGGCCACAAGTGTGTAGCGGGGAAAGCACACTACATAGAGGTATTCGCAGTCAGTGATGGGGATGAGGAGAGATTCTTTAATATGGGAGGAGAGGACAACGCAACACCCGAGGAGGGAGGGCTTCCACCTCCACCTCCACCCCCATCGGCAATAGGAGGATCCGCGTTTGCACCTTCAGGAGGGGTCCTCGCATCATTGCATGGGGTACTTAAGTATTTGAATCTACATATTCGAGGGGCAGTGCAGGGGCAATGTGTGTCAGTTTTAGTGGACAGTGGAGCCACTCATAACTTCATTGATGCCCAGATGATGCAGAGGAGGGACATTGCTACAGAGGGGTTCGAGGGATTTTCGGTGTTGTTGCCAGGAGACAGGACCATGTAGTGCACACGGTATGTCCCAGCATTGAATGTGACCATGAGGAATTACTCCATGACTAACCACTTCTTCGTGGTTGACATTCCGGACACCAAAATAGTGTTAGTAGTCCAGTGGCTCTACACACTTGGCAGAGTAACCATTGATTGGAAGAGATTGGAGATGGGGTTTCTGGACACGAATGGCAAACCAATGTTGTTAAGGGGCATGCACTCATACCCACCACAAACAGTCTCTTCTCATAGGATGGAGGCCAACTTGAGGCGTGGAGATATAGATTGGGTCATAGAGTTGAGGATATCAGAGGCTAGGGGTGTGACCAAGCCACCAAATCCAGAGATTCAGGCCATCCTTGACAAGTACCCAGTAGTATTTGGAGATATATCGTCGGTCCTGACCGAGGATTTGAGCACACCATTGAGCTGGAGTACGGGGTGCAAGCAGTGATCACTACCCCCTATAGGCATCGCAAGGCCTACAGAGATGAGATAGAGATAGGCATTCATGAGCACTTAGCATTGGGGCACACCAGGCCCAGTTCTAGCCCTTTGCTTCTTCAGTAGTCCTAATGAAGAAGAAGGATGGATCGTTGAGGATGTGTATCGATTACAAGGCCTTGAACAAGAAGACTATGAAGAACCGCTACCCCATCCCATGAATTGAAGAGTTGATGGATGAGTTGAGGGGAGCTAAGTTCTTCTCGAAAATAGATATGTGCTGTGGGTACCATCAGATCCGGTTGAGGGACAAGGATGTCCCTAAGATTGTGTTCAGGTGTCATTATGGGCACTTTGAGTTTTTGGTGATGCACTTTGGGCTAACCAATGCTCCGGCCACATTTCAGTGTTGCATGAACCACATATTCTATGGCCAATTGAGGAATTTCGTGTTGGTGTTCTTCGATGATATCTTGATCTACAATCGGACTTGGGAGGACCACTTGCGACACGTGGAGGTTGTGTTGCGCATCCTAGAGGAGTAACAATCTTACGCAAATTTGTCCAAGTGTGAGTTCAAACTGACCGAGATTCTTTATTTGGGGCATATCATCGGTGTTGTTGGAGTGAGGGTGGCCAGAGCCCAAGAACGTGACAACGCTTCGAGGCTTTGTGGGCATATGCACCTACTATTGGAAGTCCGTGAAGGGCTTCTCACAGTTAACAACACCCCTTACAGACTTGAACAGGAAGGGGGGCTTCATCTAGACCACCACAACGTAGGAGGCTTTTGAGCGCCTCAAACAAGTGATGAGCAGTTGTTTGGTACTCGCACTTCCTGATTTCACGCAACCCTTTATCTTGGAGCGTGATGCATCAAGAGAAGGAGTGGGGGCAGTTTTGATGCAGGGAGGACGCCCCATAGCTTTCGAGAGTCAGAAGTTATTGCCTGATGAGAAGCTATACTCCATTTATGACAAGGAGATGCTAGCCATCATGCATGCGCTAGCCAAGTTTCGCCAGTACCTAGGGGGAACAGATTTAGAGTGAGAATAGACCAAAACAACCTCAGGTTCTTTTTGGAGCAGAAGTAGCTACAGGAGAGACAACAGAAGTGGGTGAGTAAGCTCCAGGCTTATGATTTTGACATGGAGTATGTCAAGGGGAAGTACAAAGTGGTAGTTGATGTTTTGTCAAGGAGGCTGACTTCCCTTTCTTTGATGAGAATTGCTACGGATTAGAAGGCTCACTTGTTGGTCGAGTACTCCAAGGATTGGTTTGCATGCGAGGTCCTTGAGGGGCAAGTAACTGATGACCACTACCGGGTGATGGATGGGGTGATATACTACAAATACTGAATCTATTTGGTGGCCAACTCCCAATTGCGAGAGAAGATTCTACAAGTTTCCCATGATTCACCTTTGGTTGGGCATCAGGGATCCAACAAATCTTACAGGACCATGAGAGAGAGGTTCTGATGGAAGAGCCTCAAGGATGATGTTCTGCAGCACATTTGGGAGTGTGAGGTGTTCCAATGGAACAAGGGGGAGTTATCACACCCAGTAGGGTTGTTTCGGCCTCTTCCCATCCCTAAGGAGATGTGGGAGAGCATTTCGATGGATTTCATCACTAGGTTACCCACAATGCAGGGAAAATACAGCATCTATGTGGTGGTGGATCGTTGATGAAGTACGCTCACTTCTTCGTGATCTCAGCCAAGTACATGGCCTCACAGGTGTCTGAGTTGTTCTTCAGGGAGATCTTTCAGTCGCATGGTCTTCCCAAGATCATTGTCAGTGATCGAGACAACCGTTTCATGGTCCGTTTTTGGCAGGAGTTATTCCGGTTGGTGGGTACGAAGCTCACTCCCAATACGAGCTACCATCCCCAAATGGATGGAGAGACATAGATAGTTAACAAGTGGCTAGAGGGCTACTTGCATAACTATATTACGGGCCAGCAGAGGGCATGGTTGAGGTGGTTGCACATGGGGGAGTATTGCTACAACACCACTTTTCACATGTCGATAGGTATGTCTCCATTCTGTGCTTTGTATGGTTATGATGCTCTGGCGTTTATTGATGTCATGTTTGGAGACAGCAAGGCCCCACGAGCCAAGGATTGGATCCAAGAGAGCCAAGACATTTTGAGGGCTCTCAAGAATAACTTGAGGACAATGCAGAATCAGCAAAATATCTATGCAGACCGGGACCACGTGGAGAGATAGTTTGAGGTTGGGGACCTAGTGTACCTCCTTCAACCGTGCAAATAGTCCACGTTGAAGCAGAAGGGGGGTGAGAAGCTTAATCCCCTCTTTTATGGGCCATATAGAGTCACTTTGAGAGTGGGGGAGGTAGCATACGAGCTGGAGCTACCCCCGGGGAGCCGAGTGCACAATATCTTTCATGTATCGTGCCTAAAGAAGGCCTTGGGATAACAAGTTACAACAGCCACTGAGTTACCCTCGATGGATGATGAGTGTAATATTCCTAATTAGCAACAGCTAATTGGAATATTCGAATTTTGTATAGTTTTGCCGACTATAGTCTATTAATAAATAAAAAGTGAGAGGAGGGTCTAACTCACTTAAATAAAATAAAGTGTTTCCCTAGTATCACAACGTTATAACTTATGGGGGAGCCATGGGGGTCCAATACCACGCAGAGGAGGTGGCCCACGTAGCCTCTAGGAGCTTCTGCGCAGTTTGATGAGGAGCACGTGGAGAAGAGGGGGACCACGTTAGGGTTTTGGAGAGGGGCCAGCATTATAAAAGGTGGGAAAGCCTTCTCATTTGGCATTCTTGTTGTTGATGATATTGGAGCTAGACATTTTGTCTTCTTGAGCACGCTGGCTGTTTAGCCTGTCTGCAGCACTGTTTAGTGCGTTGAGTGTCTCCGGTCGGAGATCTCGCCCTTAGCCCCGGGGGACTTCGAGTGCCTGCTCGGGCAAGGTTTTTCCTTCAGTCTTTTGCAGGAGATTTGGTTGATTGTGTGGCGGAGGAGCTGGGCTTCTCTTGTGACTGCGCAGTCCTTGGAAGAGAGGACGCAGTCCTATTTGGAGGTGTTCTATTGCGGGGTTTTCTGCAGGAGTTTCAGTGAGATCCGGTGTGGAGGCTCAGTCTTTACCAGTAGGAGATTTTCCGGGGAGTTTATGGCTCTGTTTCAGCATATATCATTTGGCACCTGCACTGGGCCTGGAGGGATAGTGTAATTCCTTGAGGAGGGTTTCTTTGGTGATTTTCGGAGGTGGTCCATTTTTGTTATGGTTTTTGGGTTTGGTCCGGGTTGGCGAGTACAGGCGATTTGCAGATTTTCATCCCATTCCGGCAAGGGGAGTAGCCCCTAGTGTTCAGTCTATCTCAGCAGCAGCTGGGACGCAGTTTCTTGTAGCAGCCATTTCCTATCTTTCTAAGAGAGTTCTTCACTTGCCTCGACCAAAAATAGGTGCTATCATTCTGATTATCCATTGTATTTCATTATATTCTCAGATTAATAAGATGGCTTAGCATTCTCGACATTTTTATGAGTATTTGCTTTATGTTCTATTTCTGGCATTTTCTATATTGTTGTATGCTTGTATTGCTGTCTATTTCCCTTCCGGGATATTACAATGAGGGGCACTTAGTGTTACAACCGAAGGCCATTTTGGATACCAGGGAAAGGCAACTAAGGAACCAGGTGGTAAAGGAATTCTTGATTCGATGGAAGAACTTACTAGACGAGGATGCCACTTGGGAAGGGGAGAAAATCCTCCAGCACCCATCACTGAAGTTGCTTGAGGACAAACAAAATCTTAGTGGGGAGGGTTGTAATATTCCTAATTAGCTAACTGCTAATTAGAATATTATTTTTTGTTCAACTTATGTTTTGCTAAAGTTTTGGTTGGAAATAATGTGGGCTTGGGAACCCACAAATATATCTTACGGAACTACAAACAAATTGACACTAGCCTTTAGAAAAATTGTGGCTTTAGTGGGAGCGTGGATCCAATGAGAGAAGACTGTGCAGCACATGTGGGACAACGTAGCCATTGGCCCAAGAGGAGGCAACGTAAGTCATGGTGGGGCCCAAAGGAATGTTGGGTTGCCTTGGACAAAAAGGAATGATGCAGCCTCTTTTTGGTATTCACTCATTATTCTCTGAATTTGTCTTTTGACATAGCATGCTTAAGCAAGATCCAAGTCTACAAGTGTTGTTGAGCACATAGGTGATTCCAAGCGGAAATCCTAGCCTTTGCTTCGGGGGACTTCGAGTGTCTGCCCAAGGAAGGAGAATTTCATCTTATTCGATTTAGGAGTAGCAACACATAGTAGGAGTATCAGTGCAAAGAAGCAGTAATAACACAGAGCAAGAGTAGCAGCGCAGTGACTGCGCAGTGCTAAGAGAGAGACATTCCGGGTGCTGAGGAGTGCAGCTATTTTGGAGCTCGGATTTGGTGGGGAGGCTGAGAGCTTTCTAAGGGGGATATTGCACACATTTTGGGAGCCATCTGTAGCAAAAATTCCAGGAGCACATATTTATCCAACAACGCAAAGAACCAAGCCCAAGAGGGCCAATTTCCAGGGTCGAGCATTCCATAAATCCTTCGCGGGTTTTTGTGGGTTTCATGAGTAGAGTCTGAGGTTAAAAAGCCGAAATTTTCTTAGCAGTGTAGCAGGCCCTAGCAGCAGTTTGAGAGGAGTAACAACAACATTCTGGCCAAGGACAACACAGAGCTACAGCCACGCAGTGTACTTTATGGGGGAGATTTCAGGCTTGACTCAGAGGCTATCTTCAGCTTGCCTTGAGAAAGCCCAGGTGCATTCATTCCAGCACCTCTATTGTACACGATTTCCAAATATTAATAAAATGGCTCAGTGGTATTTTGTGCCTCAAATGGTGTTTTAATGATGTGTTTATTTTTGTTGTTTGCTTAATGTATTTGTAGCATGTTATTACTGTAATTTACCAATTAGGAATATTACATTTCACTATGATAAATAAGTAGACCTAGAAGTTTCAAATACCATTTTATTGTGAAAGGGGTTGAGCTGAAATCATAAATATCAGCTAATTCATCGGAATACTTTTCTCTTTTAGAAGTAATTTAATTATGTCAATTTCCACCTTAAATAATTGAGTTTATTTCTTAAATTATTAATCGTGTACCATCAATCTTAATTAGAGTTTGTTGCAAACTTATATTTCCCATTCATAGGTTTACCCTCAAGCATGTTTTAGATGTTCTCCTTCGTTAGGCTTCCTCTAAGTAATTTTTTCATTTTTGGACAATAAAGTAAAGATGGAAGTAGCATGTTTATCTTGACCCTTTTCTATCCTTATCTAATAAGAAAATTCCTCTTATGTTTGACCTTTTAGAGTCCATTTGTCCTAACTTGGATAGGCACTAGTCTCGGTCCACCCATCCATCTACAGTTTCTAACGGTCACCCCACTTTTGTCGAGGAGAACTAGCCTAAAGTGAGAAAGGGAGCTACTATGGTGATAGTGGGTAGCCTCTCTTTGTTTCCCCAATGCCTTATTATGTTTTAGGACTTTATTACAAGAACTAAGGTTTTGGATGGTAACCATAGGCATTCCCCCAATAGAATGATTACTTCCCAATCATTCAATTTATGACAACAAGTGCATGTCTCCAACAAAAGAGATGGGTTGGACCACAAAAGTGTTCCTAATCAAATTCACCATAATGGATGGGAACTATATATAAGCACAATGATGATTCAACCCCTCCCACTGGTTTTGGTTTCAAGTGCCTAACATACACAAGGGTTCTTTTCCTTATATTTAATGTTGATATTTGGTTGGTTTTGGTACTCCCAATTAATGGAGGTCAAAACTATTATAATAACCTTTTATCCTGTAAACACTTAACCAATTTTGTTATTATTATTATCCCATTTTGTGTTCCTCCAGAGTGAAGTCATTATTAAGATTTGAAGGTATACCAATTCTTAACGTCTTAATTACTGATATCCTTTGCCACCCCTTTTTATGATATGCTTTGCACTATAGTGTAGATCATAAAATTGAAGCATATTTACCAAAAACAAAAGGAAACAAACATGCTTAATTGCATCACTTGCATTAATTGGAACTCATATCTTCTTTTTTGAGAAGGAACCTTTGGTTGACAACTCCACAAGCATAACTATAACAAGTGACCCTTCTCAAATATTAGATGAATGTGCATCCATCAGACGTAAAAGCATAAAACTAATACAAGCATAACTCATTATATTATTAGGTGTTGAGAAGGCCCGTTTTTTTCCAAATATGCAACTATGAACGTACATCCATTAGAGGTAAAAACATAACACTTTCAATCGTTAGGCTTTAAGAAAGCCCTTTTCTTCCAAATATGCAACTACTTGTTCTGCCATGTCTTTAGGGGTTGGACACACTCCATTTCTTGGTTGCATCACAATCTGCAGGCCATTATTCAGAAACACCACTGATAAGACTAAAAATCAAAGATGAGAATAATTCTATTAGCACAAGGATTAATGTAACACCTAAATGAAAGGCCAAAAATATATTTTATCTTTCCAAGTGTTTCATAGAGAGCACATGATGGCTTTGTGGCTTCAGTTTTTAACATCTAAAGAGAAACCATGGGCACAAGTCCATATTATTACTTCATGAAAGCAATAATGTTTATGCACAACCCACAAAATACCAGTATATTAGACACTTGAATTTAGAAAATTGCAAATTCTACTAAAAGAAACAATCAATCCAAACTTCATGACCTCATTATAATAATTGAGTGCTCAAAAAGGCTATAAAACTCTTGAAAAAGACTCGATGCATATTGGCTTGAAAAGCTAGATCTGTTGCATACCTCACAACTTTCCGGTGGCTCATAAGGATCATCAATGCCAGTAAAACCTGCAGCCAAGACCAAAAATCTCAATTGCTAAAAAAACTCAAACATCAAAATGAACAAAGAGATAATACCACAAAAATGCATAAAATAAACATTTTTCTTCTTTCATTTGGTGATGGAGGGGTGGAGGAACGAATTTTGCAGACAGCAAGAGAGAACCCCGCAAATCTCAAAGGACAAAAAGGGATGGAACATAGAGCCTCTCCATATATGAAAATTTTTAAAAATAAATAATTAAAATACCAAATAATTAGTAATATTAATCACAAAGAAACACAATGCATTATGCAACATCTAAATATACTTTAAAATCGAAATACGTAACTGCAGATAAATTCACTGCTAAATCAAAATGAGAAACGATGATACATCCATGCATCATCATCTAAGTTCTAAGATGGTATAAATGCATCATATGAATGAATGAATGAGATTTTAACGTCCACAAGACTAAAAATAGCCTATGGGAACCACCAGCCTCCATGCTTTTCACCTTTTTCAATTCAATCATTTTCTTATTCAAATTGATGATGAGCTGGCCTATCCTTCTAACGGTCTCCTCGCTGAAAGACAATGCCAAGAAACAATTGCTAACATATTGCCATAACTGTCCCTGATATTGCTTTAAATTTATGGAATGGGGGCATTTAACAGTAAGGTAGGGCCCATCTAGGAAAAGCAGGATATATAAGGCATCCATTTTGGAAGTTTTTTATTGGATTTGTTGAGGCCAGTGGGGACACCTATGCATTGCCTATGGGATGAAGGAACATCTCCAACGCATCCCTCCATCCCCAATCTGTAGTGACCATATGGGATGCATTCCCTACACCCAAAGATATATGTCTTCAACAGACATTGTTTATGTGGCATGCTCCCATTGCTACTAGCCAGGTACCCACTTCACCATATTTCAAAAACTCCTTCCTTAAAACTAGTCAGGATTCCAACTGCAAATGGAATTTGATCTTCCAACAGAACCCAATTAACTGTTAAAGCAAACTACATGCAAAATTACATATGCATACACACAAATCTTATTTGTATGCATATTTCATTCCTACATCCACGGTTTACACAAAATGCACAATGGCAAGTGAATTCCACAGAAAATACATATGGCATTGCACCGTTTCACCATGGAATTCATATCATCTCATGCCTACATTACCTGTAATGCTTCTAATTTTATCTACCTATGTCTTCACGAAGATTCATATACGATTTCATGTACAACATTCATATATAACAAAGAAGTCAATGAAATAAATAAAATACTGCAAACACAAGTAAATAATTGTATTTTATTAAAACTTGTCGAAGAAACTGAATGAGTACTTCTCTCACGTACCCAAGACACCCATGGACCTCTTCCTCTAAGTCATTCCCCAATACAAGCTAATGCATTTCTCTTCTGTGCATTCACTCTCTCATGAAATCCATCTCAGCAAGTTTAACAGTTCACATAAAAATAATACAAGCTACCAAGACGTGGTATGGTAATCATTGGCTTAGATACAATCAATGCTTAGCACAGACGTGAGGGTCACTAGGTTTCTCTCTTTCCCTGGCCTCTGTTCACTCCAGCCAATTTCACTGATCAAACTGGCAGTTACCAAACAACAATGCATAGCACTGAATAGAGTCACAGACAGCTGCTGAATATGCCAGCTACACCCAACATATGGAATGGATACATGAGGATGTTGTGCTCAACCTGGAATACAAACATGGAATTGGAAGTACCAGAAATTCCTAGATGCATACTGTTGGAGAAGTTTCCTACCAGTCACCAAAACATCTGTGGCTGCTGCTCCCATTGCAGGCAGCCACTTACCCACTTCACCATATCTTAAAAACTCTCTTGACTAGGCAGGATTCCAACTGTGAATGGAATTGGGCTTCTAACAGAACCCAACACACTACAAATGCAAACTTCATGAGCATTACAAATGCATAAACAAAAATCTTATTTGTATGCATACATACTCTTCTTCTCATTCCTATACTTGGGGTTTACACAAAATGCACAACAGCAAGAAAATTCATCAGCAAATACAAATAACATTGCACTGTCTCACCATGGAATTCATATCAGCTCATGCCTACATTCCATATAATGCTTCTAATTTCCTCTACATTCGTTTTCACGAAGATTCATATACAATTTTAAGCACATAATTCACATTTTATAGACAGAAGCCATAGAATTGAATACAGTAATGTAGAACAAAGGTGAATACTTAATTTTTATTAAAACTTGTCCAATAAACTAAGTGAATACTTCTCAGTCACCCAACCCACAGTGCTCAGGAGTCCATGAATCAGCCAAATTTAGACGCCTACCATAAAATCTCCGAACATAGATTCCTCCAAGCACCTCAACTAGCATTCAATCAGTCAGCCCATGGACCTCTTTCTCTTAGCCATTCCCCAATATAAGCTAATAGATTTTCCTTTCGGTGAATTCACTCCATCCAGCAAAACCATCCTAAGGATGTTTGAGAGTGCTTCCAACCTCATTGGATTTCATATGGAGAAAGTTGAATTTTAGATCCCACCCAAAATCCAGCAGACTTAACAGTTTTCAGGATTTCAGGACTGGGGGGATTGTAACATTTCCATTGGATTCTATCATGTATGAGGATATAGAACTAGCATTTAATATAGAGCACCAAGCCCTCTATTTACCTCAATGTTGGCGGCATTGATTGTTGAACTCCTCTATCATGATCCTAGTAAAAATGTACCCATCACTCAAACAAAATCTCAATTTGACATGCTAAGCTTAGAGGGTGATATTGATGATGAGAATCCCACTATAGACAATGATTTTGATGATATGCAGTTATTTGTTGTAGCATGATTGTATTTTGGGATTATGGAGGCCATCTACAGCCTCTTTGTTGAAATATTTTTGGTTCAAAGATGTATTGCACTTAGTGCTATTTTGGTTATATGCATATTACTTGTTATATATATGAGAAACTTTGCATATTTGTGTATGATGGTTTAAATTCATATGGATGAACAAGAATATTTATGTAGTTCTTTTCAAAATTTGAACATTTATGTATTTTTTGGTCAATCGGTTTTTTGGTTTAGGTTTTTTATTAATTCCCAATTTTGGGGTCAACCAGTTCGACGACTAGTCCAGTTATGATAACATTGGTTCATTGTCCACTGTTCATTTTCAGATTTAACTTGAGTCCTGACTCTTGATACAGATGATCTCAAACCGAGTCATTGAATCCTCACTCTTTACTATTTTTCAGCTTTAGTAATTTCAATTTACTATTTCAGTCTTCAAAATTTAGTATCTACTATTTTTCTTGGTACTAATCAAATTCTAGAATAATGAATGATGAATTTAAATCAATGTATACAAAATTTTACTATTTATATTTGATTGGATCATTTACGATGTATGAAATTTGAATCAATGTATTTCACTATTGAATATGAATTTGAATCATGTTTATATATATATATATATATATATATATATATATAGAGAGAGAGAGAGAGAGAGAGAGAGAGGGCCCTGACATCCCCCTTTTTCCCCCTGAATTTCCCTACCATTTGTGGGGTGCTCCCACACATCTCCCTTGTGCATCTCCCCATCCCTGTGTCCCCTATCCTGGAAACTTGGACAAACATTGAAAAGTAGGTCCAACCTACAAGAAATTTACTTGAGTTAATCTAAAAATATGAATTGGTGCAAAGCTGAATGGAACCTTAGCCTTTATCTGACTTCAAATGATTATAAATGAAAGGGCTGACCCTTATTTGCACAAAGTTTGATCCACCTGGTGATCATTTGCAATCAAGAAAAGGGTGGTTACCTCATTGCTGGCTTTCTTGCTGAATTGGGGGTACATTTGAATTCCCATGGGCCTATTACCACTCAAACTCGCAGAGGTCCTAGGATAGGATCCTAAGGGGAAACTACTAGGTCAAGGGAAACAATGGAGCGATAGCCCAATGTCACCTCAGCTAAAGCTCCTTGTTCTTTACATACTTTCACCGATGGGAGGAGACACGGTATAATAGGGATCACGATAATGAATAGATCAATGATATGATGGTAGGTGACCCTAAAAGCCTATTCACAGGAGAGGCTCAAGTATATGGCTTGCTTGCTTGGAAAGCAAGTTGAAATCCTAGACATTTAAGTATATGACTTTGTCAAGGAGGATCCTAGACCTTAAAATCCTTGTGGAAACTTGGTTTCTAGATGGTCTTTGAAGAATTAGCTTTGATAAGAAGCGTGTTAATTTTAAAACATGTTTTATGCCATTCAGATTAGGGCACACAACACTGAAGGAGATAGAACATATTAATAGATCGATGGAAGACAAGCCAAAACAGAGATAATAAATGGTGGCGTTACGGCGATCAGCAGGATGCTTCTACCAGCAAAGTCTCCAATAGGTCATTCATCCAAGCGTGTCACACATCACCCCAGAACAACCCAAACAAAGAATAGTCCATATATTACGCAGCTCCAACGCTATCCAGAGAGAGAGAATTCCTCCACACAATTGTGTGTCAAATGAACTCTAAGTCTCTCCAATATATAGGAATCTTTGGGGGTGTGTGACACGTCCTTTAAGACATTTAAGTCAATATTTTATTCTAGGCCGACCTAGCACATAAGTGGAATAAATTCAAAGTACATGTTCTGCTCATCCGATCGAGATGATCTTTAGATCAATCTTACACCTCTTCGAAAGAGGAATCCAATTAAAATATTGGGATCGTCATCTGAGCAGCACAACCCGGAGTTTGGACCTAGTTGTCCAATTTTAACACTCCCTCTCAACTAGGGAGAACTCCGTCCACTAGTGCAATCCAAACATCGTGCGTCATCCCGCCGTAACTTGCTTTGCTGGCCTCTTTATTTTAGAACAGCAGTGGGTCAGTCACAAAGACATCATTCCCGGCTGACAGATTCAGCCCAGAGGTCAAAAACTCTATCGGACTCACACAGAGTCTCCAACCAACCCAAAGTTGGTTCATCTGACCCGAAGTCAGGTGGAGGTCCAAGACCTCACAAGACTTGATCCTAGATCAAGTGGTTGGACCGTGCCATCCTAGATAGAGAGTACGGCAATCTCTGATGCGTCCATCAGTCTTTGCTACTAGTCTCTAGCTTTTCCCACCTCATTGGCCAAATGAGAGGTACTTCCCATGAGCCCTGAACTTAATGGGTAGGATGCATACGGGGCACAGATAATGAGAGGTGAACCAACTCAATAATCACAACGGTGGGGTCCAAGCACACCAACAAGGTTTGGCAAGCCTAGCCTTGTGGTTGCTCATAACTCCGAGAAGCTGTCCCCAAAGCCCCCCAGAGCTCCTCGAGCTCATCGTCCAACAGGATCCTCAGAATAGGATCGTTCCATGATTCCAAGATTCTCACGGAAGGTTATGAACATGACCTTCCCCAAGGGCATTGTGAGAGTATCCGCGACCTACTCATCAGTTCCTATATGATCGAGCCTTACGGCGCCTCGCTGTACCATATCCCGGATAAAGTGGTACCAACCATCAACATGCTTGGATCAATCGTGGAACCCGAGATTCTATGACAAATGAATCCCCCTCTGGTTATCACAAAGGATAACGGTGGCATCTAGCACATGCTCGAACAGCTCACAGAAGAGCTTTCGCAACCAAGTGACTTCACAACAGGCCATACATGTTACAATGTATTCGACCTCAACAGTGCTCAAGGCTACCGACTTTAGATTCCTGCCCGAAGCAGATCTACATGTGAAGTAGCATCCAGATGTGCTCTTGCGATCCACCACACTGCCAGCCCAACCGACATCAGTATATCCATGGAGTGTCATACTCCCGGCAGTGTATCTCAGCCCATGGTCTATCGTGCCTCAGAGATATCTCAAGAGTTCCTTGGCACCAACCCAGTGAATGTTATGATCAACACCATGTGTTGACTCAAAGTGTTCACTGCACAACATACGTCCGGACAGGTGTTCACTAAGAACATCAGGGTCCCTATGAGTTGATGATAGTCAGTAGGACGGGCCCAGCAACGCTGCTACTCAACTTCTTAAAGTTGAGTTCCATGGACTTACAGTCAGAAACTTCATAATGTATTTTCCTTGAGAAAGAAAAATCTCGCCAGGTCTCTGCTAGACCTTCAGGCCTAGGCATTTGTCTTAGGTCCTTCATCTCGAACTCAGCAGCGAGCTCCCTCTTGCACTGATGAATGAGAGGGTCAGCACCTGTCAGGAAGAGGTCGTCCTCATACAGCACCAGAGTGAGAGGCTTATCTCTATCAACCTTGAAGTAAAGGTTTCAGATCAGTATTACTACGAGTGAAGCCCAACGCCATCAAGTAGCTATCTATCCTCTTGTACCAAGCTCAGGGTGTTTGCTCCAGCCCATCGAGGGCTTTCTTCAACCTGCAGACATGGGTGTCCCTATCTTGGACTTCAAACCACAGAGGTTGCTCTACATACACCTCTTCCTTTAACGCACCATGCGGAAATGCGGTCCTTACGTCCATCTGATGAAGATTTCGTCCTTGCGTAGCAGCAAAGGAAATAATAGATTATAGGTGCAATAGTAATCAGTGCCTTCAAGCAACACATTTTCCCATCAGATCCATGCTTGATCTTATGACAGGACCTTTGATAAGTGTTCTAGGAACCATATCCTAGACATCACCCTCGCATCCTTGTAGACCTTGATGCTTTCCAATTTCTGCAAATGATCCAGGCTCCTTTTGTACACATGGCAGCTAGATACCCCTGGTATTTATATGGCTTCTTGGTTTTCTTCCAGAATTTCCCCCTCTGAAGCCATATGTCTTTGAGCCATGAGGATCTTCCTTCGTCCAACAATGATATTAGCTCAGGAGTATATACAGAGATGTATTCTCCATCTTAATGCCAGCTTCTCTTGAGAGAGAAAAACATCTATTTTTAAATGAGGGCATCTCAGACACCAGCTTGGAAGGGAGTTTTATTCTCCCATAGTCAAAACTATCCAAGACCATAGTCTTTTGCTAAAGACTTCCAACAACGTGTCTGAACGCTGCAGAAACACATTTTACCATAAACGTGTCTATGTCACTGTCCAACAGAGAGAATATATCAACAAGCCTTAGCTTGTGTTGGAAGTCCTGTTATTCTCAGGAGGTCTGTTGTAGCTTCCTCAACCAACCTTCTTTACTGTGACTCACAGAACTAGGAATCCAAACATGATTCCTTCTTTCATAATTCTGCACTTGAGAGCTTCATCTGCTACATCTGGTATCTCATCCAACACTGCTTCTCAATTTCAGATTTACAATTAATAGTTGACTGATCTAGGGCTTCGAGTCTTCAAATCTCTGTTCTGCAATTTGTCTCCTAAATTGCACAGATCTAGGAACCAATCATACAGATGTTCCAAGATTGTGCCCGGAATCTTTACATTCAGCAATTTGAATGAAAAACTTATTTATTTTTTGTCCCTGATGGTTTGCAGAGACTGTCCAATAATCTAAAGGCTTCACTGAAACTGCAGTACACTGATGTAGTTCTCTATTAGGTTATTTTGTAGATTGCACCATCCACTTATCCAGTAATTGCACAGCCTTCTGAAACTGCAGCCTAGGCAAGGTGCCTTATGAATGGGCTGAAGTTCAGGGTATGAGGCAGTCTCTAAAGAATGATCATGGACAAAGATTTAGCCACACGATCCAATCCAAAACATACCTCAAATGATGCAACTTCTTTCCCTTGCATCCCCGGTGGCCTTGTGATGAGAGAAGGCACCTCTATTTATTTTGGCCTTCAAAATGCCACCTACAGGCCTGTGGCCTAGACATGGTGGTTTTCTTTCCCAGAAACAGTGTTCCAATAGTCTTTCACAGACTATCGTAGCTTCAGCTACCCTTGAGTCTCAGACAGGACATAAAATGGGCATTAAAAACGACATAGAGCAGATCTGAGCTTACCTTTGGGCAGACCTTAAGTGCTGTTGGTAACCTTTAATCTGCACTTTGTTGTCGCACAGATTGTCCAGGCACCGCGACAACGACTCAGATTGGGGGCTGTCACCCTTATCCCCAATCTCTATATTTAAGCTGTCTCCTTGCAAGCTAAGGGAGGTAGACTCTATTATAAATGAGGATGATAAATCCAGGAGACATAGCTAAAACATCAAATACTTGATAGAAATGAACGAGATTCCACAGATCTAAATTAGATTTCACGTTTAAGACTAGTGCCTTATGGAGTCAACAAGATCCCGTTATGCAATTATAAACAAGTAAGTGACGATTAACTGCTGCTTATTAAAACATGATTGCTCACAATGATATTTAATTGAAAATGACACAACCATGAATAACAATAACATGAGAATGCCAGATTTCCGAAAAATAAGATATTCCAATTATAACCCAGTTCGACAATCAAAATGTTCTATAGTCAAACTTAAATAAAAATTTTAAGGCTCAGTTGACCATAGGACTTAGAAATTGTTAAAATTTTGAAATTTTTATATTTTTTATTATATTTTTTTTAATTATTTTTCATGAAATCAAAACTAAAAAAAATGAAACTTAAAACTAAACAAACTCTAAAAAATTAAAATATTTTTGGAATTTTATATTTTTATTATTATTATTTTTTTTTATCTAAAACAAGTTAAAAAAAATCTAAATCTAGATTAAACACAACTAGAATTAAAACTAAATGAAACTTAAAGAGTTAAAATCTAAAGCTAAAACTAGACAAAACAAAATTAAAACTAAAATAAAAAATAAAAATTAAAACTAAAAATCCACTCTAAATAAAACTAACGCTAAACTTAAACAAACATTAATTAAAATCTAAAACTAAGAAAAAACATTTAACAAATAAAATCTACAAACTAAAATCGAATTACAATCTAAATCTCAAATCGAATAAATTTAAATCTACCCTAATGCTAACTTACGCTATTAACAATCAAATCTAAATTAAAAATCTAACCATGCACTACATCAAAACTAAACCTTTACAAACATGACATTGAACCAAAAAACTAAACGCAGGGTTTATAATTTTAATGTTGTGTGTGCGTTTGTTTTGTTGTTTTTGTTTGCAGGTTGGACGGAACTGAGCACGATGGCAGCGGCAAGGGAAAACGCAGGTTAAACTGACGTGAGGAGCAGATCGAAGTCCGACTTGGTGAAGAGCAAATCGCGGGCAGAGTGAGAGCGTATGCACTTGCAGACTTTATTTTTCTTATTTTTTATGCCTTGATGCAGGTTGAGATGAGACAGCGTTTTGTCGTTTTTTGTGTGTGCAGATCGATGGACGGCAGACTTGGACGCAAGGGAAAAAACGAATTTGAAACGTATGCAATTGTTTTGCTGTCTGTTGTTTTGCAGGTGAGACACAGAGAAAAATAGGAGAACGGATGCACAGATGGGATCTGGCAGCAGAGAAAAAAGAGGCAATTCGATGCTGAGATAAATGAGCAGATTTGTCTTTAATGCAGGTCGATTTGGACAGGCAAAGGAAAAACAAAGGCGGCTAGGGCATAAAGAGATCAATGGCAAAACAAATGCAGAACTCTGAGGGCAGAGATGGTGGAAAGGCGAAAGCGGATGAGGGCAGATTGAAAAGGAAAGACAACAATTTAACCCGGTGCACACAAATTCGCCCAGCAAACTTTAGATTTTCTTCATTCAAGCTCAGATCTCTTGCTCCTTAAATTGAGACAATGTCCAAATTCATCCACAGTGGAGATTTGAGGCCAGATCTGGCCTTTGGGGCTAGATCTACTTTAGATAAACAAATTTCGATTTTAATCCCTGAACCTGCAATAAAGATCTGAAGATATACACACCATGAAACAAATAAACCCTCACAGAAAAATTACAAATTTACAACTAGTTTACAAATTTAAAACCCTCAAGGTCAGATTTAAAATCCATTTTAGCACAATTTTCAGAGATTTAAAGTTTTAGTGGGAGGCACAACCCTTCGAAACCCTGCAAAATCACAAACATCGTAAGATAGACCCGTAATTTAACAAATAAAGAGCTTATCAGATTTATGTTTATTGAGAGTCGGCTAGTCCAACCGAAGACTTCCCTAGACGCCCAATCTTAAAAAAAAAATTCCCTGCACACTTAGATCTGAATCTTAGATCGATAGAGATTTAAGAAAACAACATGAGACCTTTGCAGAAAAATCAGAATGTTATTTTATAAACCCAGAAAACTGCATAAGATACCTATATGTAGATTAATCCATGAAGGCCATCAACCATAAAATGCAAGAAACCAAGTAGCAGAGTTTAGAGAGAATTCACCACATAGATCTGAGAAGGAACATCCAGATTTGTAACCCCAAAGTCTTTATGCTTTATTCCTCAAAAAGTTTACAAGAGCTTCTAAGAGCAAGTGCACGATCCTAAGATCGGATGATTCAAGAATGACAAAGACCTCTAAATTTATAGGACAAAATCTCTAATGGCTAGTTTGGATGATCCTCGTCAAAATAATCTCAACCGTCCAAAAGATTTAATTATCTTTTAATCCGGAGCGTTGAAATTAAAATTTTGGGAAAAAAACGAATTTATCATTTAATTCAATTTTAATTAACTCAAAAATATTATTTTTTGAGTTAATTACCCCAAAATGTTGACCTTGACTTAACCACCAAGGCCCAAGGGTCCAATATTTCTTAAAATTCTCAATATTCCCTTGGCCTGGGGCTTTCAAAATCATTTTCCAAGGACCCACAAATTTTTCCTTTAAAGATTTAATCCTAACTTAGGACCCTAAATTAATTAAATTTTTGGTTTAAGATTTTATTAATTAATTGACCAGAAAATTTAATTAATTGACTGAGAGGGGATTATAATTATTTTTCCAACCCTCTTTTACATGAGATAATACATTTACATACATGAAGGGGGAATACCCATTTGTATAGACCCTCAAATAAATACCCAGTTCTGCGACTCAAAATATGATCTAGTAGACCAAGTAGCTCAAACTACTTTTACAAGGACTCGATAGAAAACACTAGGACTCACTTAGCATGCCGATGACAAAATCCACCCTAGCTTTGGGGTGAGGCTGGAGGGAAAAACTCTGCCGATCACTTTCGTGAATCAGTGAGACAAAAAACCTCCTAGGATAGAGATCATCAACAACATACTAGGCTTACCTAGGTTGTTACATACATTGACGGTCCTACTTAGATCATTTACATCATAACATGCAGAATGGGTTTACATCATTTATAAAAGCTGTCGATCGGCGATGAAATCTGGATGACACGAGCCTCGAACATGATAAGTCCCAAAAAAAAAAATGAGGGTGTACTGCTATGGAGTCGTTGACAAAATGTGGTCAACATCTGGCTCTACTTGGGGACGCGTTGCTTCATCGAAGGAATGTGAGAATCCAGAATCTGCATCCAAGCAACACACAAGATTACATAAGTAGCGTCCATCCAAATATCATCATATAACATTAAGCTCATGAAAAATAGAAGCTCTTCTTTTATTTATTATTCTATTTAACATGAAAAGTAAATCTACTCTAACTGCAAAATGAAATGCTAAAATAATAGGAGTAGGGTTATAAATACGATACAGAGGATGCCCTGTGGCATCAGATGTGCTCAATATAGTGTATGCTGAGCATTTCCCTGCTTTCAGGCAAGTCTGTAGGCTGCTTTTCAGATGTGCCATGTCCAATCTTGCATAATGTAGGACTCTGTCTTATCCAAATGTCAAGTTGCTCTCGACCATCAGACAAATCAAACCACTTACTTCTTCTTTGCTTCTTTCTCTTCTTCTGAGTGGGTTGTGATGTCAGCAATGAGACCACTGTAGATTTCTTGTCCTCATCTTGAAGATGTTTGTACAAATATCTGAAGAACCCGGAGCATGACCAATGTTATCCTGGATATACTCTGTCAATGGTGATACATAAGCTTGGCCTTTCTCAACATCCTTTGAAACAATAGTTAAATCCTCCATGTGATGAGACGGGAATGGCTTTAGCAGACAAGAAGTCTTATGATCTGTTGATGAATCTTCATAATCAAATTTCGGCTGAAACTTTTGTAATTCTTCCATTTTTTCCAATTTCTTTTGTATGGAACTCATCTCCCTGGCATGCCTTACTATTAATTTCGTCTGATTTGCCTCCATATTTTTTATTTCCAACATGTGATTTTCCTTCATGGCAGTCATTTCCTGGGTATGTCTTGCTTCCATTGCAATCATATGATTCTGTATAATGGACATCTGATTAATCATTATCTTTAACCTGTTTTCCATGACATTTATTTCCTTAACATGACTTGCTTCCATGGAAGTTATCTTATTTTGAAGATTGATTTGGTTAGCTTCCATGTTTTGAATTATTTGCATATGACTGGGTTGCACATCCTTAATCATCTGAACTGGTTCCTTAACTTGACTTTCATGATCTTCTATATGCATGTGATAGTCCTTACCAACAACATTAATTTGATGACTTGACCTTGCCATTCTACTAGCTATGATCCTTTTGACAATGGGGCAAGTAGCCTCTTCATGAAGATCATTACAAGCTCTACAATAAGGAGGAACTTCATCCACAAGATTTGCGAACTCAAGTTGATTTGTCGGTCTCTGCTCATAAGATAGGCCTCTTTTCTGCAAATCATTATTATTTCTAGGTTGGGAATTATGCGTTTGAGCCCTTTCCATTTGAACCAACCTAGTCTGTAAGACTGTTATTTCTTTAGCATGGTCAGAGATTAATTTCGCTTGATTAAGCTCCATGCTTTCAAGCTTTTGCATTAACTTTTTCATAGGGTCATCATCATCTTCTAGAGGTTCTTTCAACTTAGAATCTGTCAAAGATCTATCAAAATCTGGAGTTTCAGACATTCCAGATGCTTTCTTATCTTTTTCAATCCCCTCAGCTAAAGATTGACAAGCCTTATAATTTGCAGTTTTAGCCCGCCTTAACTCATATGAAGTATCAGAATCAAAAGCATCAATGTAAAAATTCAGAAGAGATCCATCAGGAGGTTTATGAGTTTGAGATATTTCTCTAAGAATATCATTAAATCTCCTGTTAAATTCTTCAGTCGTTTCATTTTCTTTCTTTTTTATGGTACTGATCTCTATTACCAAATGTCGATCTTCCCTTTTATCACCATACTTTTCCTTAAAATCAGTTACAATTGATTCAAAAGTATCAAATGAATTATCAGGCTTTTCCATAAATCATTCAGCAACATCCTCGCCGAAAGTAAGAACAAAAGTTTTCATCTTTACATCATCGAAATTATTATTTGCAACTGCAAATCTATTCCACCAGTTAGTGAAAGCAAACAAATGAGATTTAACACTAACTGCATCATTTCCTTGAAAGATAGGTAATTTATCCATTTGACGGAGATCATGGGGATAACCCTGAATATTAGCGAAATTACACGGGGCAAAAATATCCATGATATCGTTTTTAAGATTTTAGAAATAGATCTGTGTTCAAGAATAGTAAAAAGGTCCTCAAGAAGTGAACTTCTTAGCAGGAACTCTTGTAAGAAATTAAAGAATTGGAGTCGCCACTTGAACATGAAAATAATTCTAAAACATAAGAAATAATCGAGAGATAGCAGATGGATATCAGGGGGGATTCTTGTCTGGGAATAAAAAGATGAATAAGTGGAGTCGCCACCCAAACAAGAAGCCAACCGAAATGTCCAGGTGCTAAAGATGCGATGATGAAATGATTAGTGATATGACGAAATATAAGACGATGAAAATATGAAGAGATGAAAGACGCCAGAAAATGTGATCCCTTGTGATAGGCTAATGAATGGCGATGAAAGATCAGAAGATTATAAAATGTCGTTAAGACCAAGGACAGAAAAACTCTATCCCCGGCAACGGCGCCAAAAAATGTTGTCGCACAGATTGTCAAGGCACCGCGACAACGGCTCAGATTGGGGGCTGTCACTCTTATCCCCAATCTCTCTATTTAAACTGTCTCCTTGCAAGTTAAGGGAGGTAGACCCTATTATAAATGAGGATGACAAATCCAGGAGACACAGCTAAAACATCAAATACTTGATAAAATGAACGAGATTCCACAGATCTAAATTAGATTTCACGCTTAAGACCAGTGCCTTATGGAGTCAAACAAGATCCCGTTATGCAATTATAAACAAGTAAGTGACGATTAACTGCTGCTTATTAAAACACGATTGCTCACAATGATATTTAATTGAAAATGCCACAACCATGAATAACAATAACATGAGAATGCCAGATTTCCGAAAAATAAGATATTCCAATTATAACCCAGTTCGACAATCAAAATGTTCTATAGTCAAACTTTAGATAAAAAATTTTAAGGCTCGCTTGACCATAAAGACTTAAAATTACAAATTTTGAAATTTTTATATTTTTTATTATATTTTTTTTTAAATTTATTTTTCATGAAATCAAAACTAAAAAAAAAATGAAACTTAAAACTAAATGTACCCTAAAAATTAAAATATTTTGAATTTTTTATAATTTTTTATTATTTTTCTTTTTAATCTAGAACAATCTAAAACTAAATTAAAACACAACTAGAATTAAAACTAATGAAACTTAAAAAAATTAAAATCTAAAAAAACTAAAACTAAACAAAACAAATTTAAAATCTAAATTAAAATTAAAAATTTAAAACTAAAAAATCCACTTAAATAAAACTAACGCTAAAACTTAAACAAACATTAATTAAAATCTAAAACTAAGAAAAACATTTAAATAAATAAAATCTACAAACTAAAATCGAATTACAATCTAAATCTCAAATCGAATAAATTTAAATCTACCCTAATGCTAACTTACGCTATTAACAATCAAATCTAAATTAAAAATCTAACCATGCACTACATTAAAACTAAACCTTTACAAACATGACTTTGAACCAAAAAATAAACGCAGGGTTTATAATTTTAATGTTGTGTGTGCGTTTCTTTTTTTGTTTTTGTTTGCAGGTTGGACGGAACTGAGCACGATGGCAGCGGCAAGGGAAAACGCAGGTTAAACTGACGTGAGTAGCAGATCGAAGTCCGACTTGGTGAAGAGCAAATCGCGGGCAGAGTGAGAGCGTATGCACTTGCAGACTTTATTTTTCTTATTTTTTATGCCTTGATGCAGGTTGAGATGAGACAGCGTTTTGTCATTTTTTGTGTGTGCAGATCGATGGACGGCAGACTTGGATGCAAGGGAAAAAACGAATTTGAAACGTATGCAATTGTTTTGCTATCTATTGTTTTGCAGGTGAGACGCAGATAAAAATAGGAGAACGGATGCACAGATGGGATCTGGCAGCAGAGAAAAAAGAGGCAATTCGATGCTGAGATAAATGAGCAGATTTGTCTTTAATGCAGGTCGATTTGGACAGGCAAAGGAAAAACAAAGGCGGCTAGGGCATAAAGAGATCAATGGCAAAACAAATGCAGAACTCTGAGGGCAGAGATGGTGGAAAGGCGAAAGCGGATGAGGGCAGATTGAAAAGGAAAGACAACAATTTAACCCGGTGCACACAAATTCGCCCAGCAAACTTTAGATTTTCTTCATTCAAGCTCAGATCTCTTGCTCCTTAAATTGAGACAATGTCCAAATTCATCCACAGTGGAGATTTGAGGCCAGATCTGGCCTTTGGGGCTAGATCTACTTTAGATAAACAAATTTCGATTTTAATCCCTGAACCTGCAATAAAGATCTGAAGATATACACACCATGAAACAAATAAACCCTCACAGAAAAATTACAAATTTACAACTAGTTTACAAATTTAAAACCCTCAAGGTCAGATTTAAAATCCATTTTAGCACAATTTTCAGAGATTTAAAGTTTTAGTGGGAGGCACAACCCTTCGAAACCCTGCAAAATCACAAACATCGTAAGATAGACCCGTAATTTAACAAATAAAGAGCTTATCAGATTTATGTTTATTGAGAGTCGGCTAGTCCAACCGAAGACTTCCCTAGACGCCCAATCTTAAAAAAAAAATTCCCTGCACACTTAGATCTGAATCTTAGATCGATAGAGATTTAAGAAAACAACATGAGACCTTTGCAGAAAAATCAGAATGTTATTTTATAAACCCAGAAAACTGCATAAGATACCTATATGCAGATTAATCCATGAAGGTCATCAACCATAAAATGCAAGAAACCAAATAGCAGAGTTTAGAGAGAATTCACCACATAGATCTGAGAAGGAACATCCAGATTTGTAACCCCAAAGTCTTTATGCTTTATTCCTCAAAAAGTTTACAAGAGCTTCTAAGAGCAAGTGCACGATCCTGAGATCGGATGATTCAAGAATGACAAAGACCTCTAAATTTATAGGACCAGATCTTTAACGGCTAGTTTGGATGATCCTTGTCAAAATAATCTCAACCATCCAAAAGATTTAATTATCTTTTAATCCGGAGCGTTGAAATTAAAATTTTGGGGAAAAAACGAATTTATCATTTAATTCAATTTTAATTAACTCAAAAATACTATTTTTGAGTTAATTACCCCAAAATTTTGACTTTGACTTAACCACCAAGGCCCAAGAGTCCAAAATTTCTTAAAATTCTCAATATTCCCTTGGCCTGGGGCTTTCAAAATCATTTTCCAAGGACCCACAAATTTTGCCTTTAAAGATTGAATCCTAACTTAGGACCCTAAACTAATTAAATTTATGGTTCAAGATTTTATTAATTAATTGACCAGAAAATTTAATTAATTGACTAAGAGGGGATTATAATTATTTTTCCAACCCTCTTTTACATGAGATAATACATTTACATACATAAAGGGGGAAAACCCATTCATATAGACCCTCAAATAAATACCCAATTCTGCGACTCAAAACATGATCTAGTAGACCAAGTAGCTCAAACTACTTTTACAAGGACTCGATAGAAACACTAGGACTCACTTAGTATGCTGATGATAAAATCCACCCTAGCTTTGGGGTGAGGCTGGAGGGAAAAACTCTGCCGATCACTTTCGTGAATCAGTGAGACAAAAAACCTCCTAGGATAGAGATCATCAACAACATACTAAGCTTACCTAGGTTGTTACATACATTGAAGGTCCTACTTAGGTCATTTACATCATAACATGCAGAATGGGTTTACATCATTTATAAAAGTTGTCGATCGGCGATGAAATCTGGATGACACGAGCCTTGAACATGATAAGTCCCAAAAAAAAAATGGGGGTGTACTGCTATGGGGTCGTTGACAAAATGTGGTCAACACACTTTAATGCTGTCACGTCCAACATCTCAACACTGTTATACGCATCCCTTTTCCGCACTTATATTCAAATTTCTTCACGCAACACTTAAAGCATCACCCAAACAGCCTTTAAATAACAGTGGCTTTCCTTCACTTGCTGCGGCCTTCCTTTGAAGGACTTCTTGCCTTCTTTACGATTGATCTGGGCATATAACAGCCCTCAACCTTCAGCTACAGGCTTGGTAAGGGCTGCGGCTTTCGATTCCCAAGAGTTCGGTCGGAAGAAATCCTAACCCTAAGAAAAATAAATATGGGCTTTATCTACAGATTGCTTGCATCATTCCAGAACATGTTCGCTGTAGCTGTTACATTCCTTTTATCAAATCCTTCGAGACAATGCGGTCAGAAACTCATTCTTAAAAAAAAATTAATGCCTTTTTCTCTATGAAAAACAAGCAAATGATGTTTTGAATAGAAAGAGCAGAAGCTCTTAGTATAGCGGCTAATGTTGTCATTCTTTCAAACTGATGTACCCACAGATGAGGGTAAACTTGAAACTGGTTTCTTTCCAATCTGAGACTTCCAACACTACCCAGACTTCTTTCTAAAGGGCTGCAGCACCCTACAGATGCAGCGGCAACCTTAAATTTAATTGAGTCCGGAGGTAAAAACTCTGGTAAAACTTGATAAATATATATTATTAATGATGAAGATAAGAGATAAGAGATGATTACAAATGAGGGATCGTCTGGGCTTTAAATATAGCCTCAAGGTGTCCCTTGGTGAAGAGGCATGATCTTTGATCATGCCCTTTCAGTTTAATAAACCCTAATATAACTATATCTAACTAATAATTAATAAAATATTCATAACATTGCCCCTCTCTTAAAGATGCTTTGTCCTCAAAGCATACGTAATGATGGACAATGTTGACGAATGTCTGGTTTGCTCAAGCGATGAGCTCTTGCTTCCCACATTTTAAAAAGATCGTGAAGCATCTTCTCGAGCTCCATCTGTTGGTGATGTGGATAGTGAAAAGATCTGATATCGACAGAGTTGGATACTGTCTTGACTTCTATTGGATGTTTGATTTTCCTATCGGAAGGCACTTTTATGGGTAGATCTTGGAATACTTTTTCATGTTTCCCAACTATTCCTTGTTCTTCTGGTGATTTTTTGTGATTCCTTTTTAGATTTAGAGGTAAGTTACCAACAACTATTGTCTGATGTAACTTCTCCTCATCATCAAATGCTTCATTCTTAACAACCATATCTGCTTCATCACCGAAGGCCTCAACAACCTCTGTCGTTATATCAGCGGCTTCGGATGTGTTTGTTGCTTCACATGTTTCGTTCAAGTCTGGGAATGGAACATTTTGTTGTTTACAAACATCTGTATCTTCATGGTGATGTGGGGAATTAGCTTTTTCCTGATGCTCTTCTGAGTTCCCTGAATCTGTGGCATTGTTTTGTTGAGTTTGTTCCCTGTCAGGAGATATCGGGGATTGTGTCTGACTTAACTTATCTATTTTATCATTTAGCTTATTGCAGAGTTCTGACATCCTGTTCATTGCTTTGCTAAGCTTTTCTGCGACCTCCCTTCGTTTTAGCTTTGCTAAGCTTTTGATCTGATCAATTGTCATCGTAGATAAAGACATACTGAACAGATATGAGGTGAGAAATACTCTTTTGCCAGTTTTTCTTTTCTCCTTTCTTTAAAATTAATTAATTAATATTTAATTAATTAAATTTTTTTTTTGAATTAATTAATTAATTAATTAATAATAATTTTTTTTTAAATTAATTAATTAATTAATATTTGATTAATTAATTAATTAATATTTTTTTTTTTAAAACTATATAATTATTATATATATATAATTTTTAATTAAAAATTATATTATATATATAATTTAATTATATAATTGTTATATATATATAATTATTAAATGAAAATTATATATATATATATATATATATATATATATATATAGATATATATATATGTGAATTATATAATTATAATATATATGTATACAATTCAATCAAACTATATATTATATATTTTATATAGTTAAAAAAAATCGTTTTAAAATGTGCCGTTTCAAATTAAAAATACGATACCAATACTACGCCCAGATATATCGATGCTCAGCGTTTTTTTTTTTTTTTTTTTTAAACGACACACCGTCCACATAAACCGCACCAATGTTTTTAACTTTTTAACGCCGACGTCCACCAATTGTAACCACGTTGTGCACACACGCTAGGATCCGAACTATTTTATGAAGCCGTGCGAATTTTGGCATACAACTATTCGCTACTCCTATAGTTTTATATAACTTATATGAATTGATTATTTAAATGATCAGCTGCTTTACCGATACCCCGTTCCGAATTAAACGACCTACACATCGTTCGAATTAAACGTTGTTTCACCAATCGACTTGTCGTCGTTTATTTGCGAACCCTAATCTCACCGAATTATAATATTGAATATATGCCGCTCGTATAATGTTATGAATATATGTCGCTGTATGGCCACGATTAAAAAATCTGGCGAATGGTTAAAAAAAAATCGTGTTTTTTTTTTTTCTCTTAAGTATGTCGTTCGCTGCTTGTATGGGTATGGGTATGCCAACTGGATGCTGAGCTTGCTGCTGGTATGGGTATGCCAGACAATGGACCAAAATTGCAGGATACTATTTTCTCTATGTCACTTTGACTGCTGGTTCACAAGCAATACTAGTTTTCATTTGAGAGTCAACACACTTTGAGAAAATCTGAATCTGACAATACTCCTTTCGGAAGTCTGATTTTTGGCTTTAAAGGAACTGTTTCCAATAGAAATTCAAGGGAAATGTTTTAGATAATCCCTCTATATGGAGTATTACCCAATGCTATGATTCAAGGAGCACGACTGGAAGTTTGTCGGAGATGGAACCAGATAGCGATAGACGGGGGTAGGAATGAGACTGGTACGTAGGCAGAGGGGAAGAATTTAGTTTTCTTCAGTTCACAATCTTGAAAAAATTTGCAATTCTGGAATTGCAATTCTGGAATTTTGTAATTCCGGGGTGATCACACAGATCCCGAAGAGCGATGGCTCCGATACCAATGGAGTGTAAAAACTCTGGTAAAATTGATAAATATATATTATTAATGATGAAAGATGAGATAAGAGATGATTACAAATGAGGGATCGCCTGGGCTTTAAATATAGCCTCAAGGTGTCCCTTGGTGAAGAGGCATGATCTTTGATCATGCCCTTTCAGTTAATAAACCCTAATATAACTATATCTAACTAATAATTAATAAAATATTCATACGTAGTCTTCCTTAAATCCACGATATCTGTCATAGGTCTACAAAATACGATCAAATAAAAAGAAACTTCAACGGCTCTTTCTAATAGACGGGAATGTAAATAGAAAACATCCGCTGGGAAAGCCTCACGACCTGGTGGTCGGCGTAGCAATAATGACATTTGTCAATGTGCCACCACCTGTTTACTAAGATCATCATAGATTATTAATGCGAGCATTCCATTATCGTGGAAATATTCTCCCATAGCACACCCGGAATATGGGGCCAAAAATTGCAGAGGAGCAGGATCCGAAGCGATGGCGGCTACGACAATGGAATATTCCAAAGCATCTGCTTCCGATATAATTTGAACCAATTGTGCCACGGTCGAGCGTTTCTATCCAATCGCTACATAGACGCAATACAATTTATCACTATCAGCCTTTGACTTTGAGTTCATTCGCTTCTGGTTCAATATGATATCAATAGTTATAGCAGTTTTTCCAGTTTGACGGTCCCCGATTATCAGTTATCGTTGACCACGGTAGGGACCAGGCTATCCACTGCTTTTAACCCTATTTGCATAGGTTCGTGCACAGATTTACGTTCAATAATTCATGAATTGCTTCAAGACCACGACTACGCCTCGACAACGACCACGACCGTCGAGGAGCCATCGTCGGCCACGATGTTGGATAATACGCAGAACATCATAAATTATTTCCAATTCGATCCACTGCCGTGAACCCTAATTCACAATTCCTCAAACTCTAGAGCCTGAGTCACTGCTCGTAAAACAGAATCACTCGAAATTTATCCACACTCATCCACAGCTCAATTTCCAGAAAAATCATATAATTGATGTTCTTTGCATGTGGACCAAATCTACTAAAAATATTAGCAGTGTGTGTACTTCTGACAGAAGACGGAAATCAGACAGTCAATCGAGTGAATCCTTTGACGGAAAACCCAAAAATTCACCGCAGGAACCACGACACCAACAGAAATGAGCAGTGAATGGAACCACAACACCAGTATGCTGAATAGCAATCAAACATACACTCTGCTGCCGCAGAAGACACGGCTCGTATGGGTATTTATGTGGATGGGTTCTCCGCAAATCTCTTATTTGTTAACAGGCTGCCCTGCTGCCTGATAAATGAGGTGTGAGGAATGCAGCCTTTAGTGAAGCCTCAAGACTTGCAGCTTTTAGAGAGGCTTCTAATTTTGCTCTTATGCAGGCCTAGCACACAGCAGCCTAGAGCCTTCAGTCCTAGAGCCTTCGGTCCTCCAAAAATGGTGCACAACCAGTGCAGTGTTTGGCCCTCAAGGGCAGTTTACAAGCTCAGCCTTTATTACAGCAGTCAATAAACCCAAACAGAGCTCCAACGTCTAGGGCACAGGAGGAATTCCTTTGACACAAATATGGACATTGTCTTCCCCTCAAGCTCTGATACCATGTTAATTTTAAAGCATGTTCTATGCCATTTCAGATTAGGGCACACAACATTGAAGGAGATAGAACATATTAATAGATCGATGGAAGACAAGCCAAAAGAGAGATAATAAATGGTGACGTTACGGTGATCAGCAGGATGCTTCTACCAACAAAGTCTCCAATAGGTCATTCAGCCAAGCGTGTCACACATCACCCCAGAACAACCCAAACAAAGAATAGTCCATATATTACGCAGCTCCAACGCTATCCAGAGAGAGAGAATTCCTCCACACAATTGTGTGTCAAATGAACTCTAAGTCTCTCCAATATATAGGAATCTTTGGGGGTGTGTGACACGTCCTTTAAGACATTTAAGTCAATATTTTATTCCAGGCCGACCTAGCACATAAGTGGAATAAATTCAAAGTACATGTTCTGCTCATCCGATCGAGATGATCTTTAGATCAATCTTACACCTCTCCGAAAGAGGAATCCAATAAAAATATTGGGATTGTCATCTGAGCAGCACAACCCGAAGTTTGGACCTAGTTGTCCAATTTTAACAAAGCGGGACCACACGAGACCAAGTGGACACAAAATTAGGTCAAGGGGATAGAATTGATCAACTAAAGGTGTGCTTGACCTAATTTAGGAGGATAAATTTTCCTTGAACTTGATTCAATGATCCCAATGAGGTCCAAAGAAAACCAAGGGCAAAAATCAAACTAAGGGCTAGGGCTTCAAATATCTCAAGATCCCACCGTCGGAATTGCTTCAAATTCGGAGGTCACCTAGTAGACACACCAGCACGGTAGAGGGCAAGAGATTGAACTTTTGGATGGGTGAATTGCGAGTAAATTGATGCCCTAGGTCACCTATGGAGGTTAGGCCTAGAAAGAAAGAGAGAAAGGTGAAGAAAGTATGGATTTGAGTGATCACCAATAGAGGATCAATGCCTAATCCTTTGGGGAATATGGAGTCAAGGAGATTCAAATGCTTGGAAACCAATTCACTTAGTCATGGAAGCCTCTAGAATATTTTCAATGGCAGTAGGGCATGAGAACAATTACTTCAAGGTCTTTACTCTTCGATTTGCAATATATGATGACTTATTGAGATACAATTTCGATGAAACATCTCTAGGAAGCCATGACATGATGCAATGCTATAAAAGAATAAATTTCCACAATTTCACAAAAGAAAAGTTGTAAATTTCAATCTAATATAGCGAAAATCCCTAGCAACATGCATGTGACATAAGAAAATAACAAGAATAGCATTAAAAGTGCACTTACATGTAAGAAAGAGTATATCCAATCATCATTACATGCCAATAGTGAAGCTCTAAGACAAAAATGAAGAGACCCAGATTCCAAACATCAAAATTCATCCATTCATCCAATTTCATCCTATAAAAAGGATAGCGAAAATCTCACAAGAAAGAGAGACCCAATCCAAGTGATGATGAGAGAATGAATCAACTCATCATTTATTTATACAATGTCTAATGAATTCGATTTACCAAATTTTGGCCTAATTTAGCCCTAAAATAAAATAATGTGCAAAATTACAATAACATTTGGTGACAAACCCACCAAATAGCTCAATAACAAATGAATAAGCCTCTCAAGAGGGTCAAGTGATCAACAAAGTGAGTCATTAGGCCTTTGAGTAGGCCTAATTAAGTCCAAATGGTGCCATGATGTAGAAATAGACTCCCATCATAGTGGACAAGGGGTTGGCCCCTTGTTCTCCAAGCAAGAACCTGTGGTGCTCCCAAGTAGGTGTGGGGGCACAAGGTCATCCTCATGGGTCTCCAAATGGATTGGAAGTGCCTGTAGACCATCTGTAAGGGTTGCAATGATGACATAAACACTTCCTTTGCAGCGGGGAACAATCGTCTAGTACCTGGAACATCTGCCAAGTGTATTGTGCATCTGTGGAGTCGGTTGGGCATGATGAACCAGGTGCATCACCCTCATCCCAAAAAGGTGGAGTATGGGAAATCAACGAATGTTGTTGGGGATCTGTGAAGTAATCTCAACTATGGTGGAGGCCCATAGCTCTCAACACTCACCCTATAAGTGCCAATGTGGCCCTCTAGAGGGCTAGGACCCCGTATAGGAAGACCAAGCCCCAAAATGGAATCCACCTGCAATCCTGCATAAGATCCAATGTGTCCCCTTGTCCTCCAATACAAATAATTAGAATAATCAAGTAAAAGAGCTTGCAATTCATGGAACCAATGAGGCACTTCATGGTGGCATGCCTTTCCATATTGGGCTTTGGTATGCACAAGTGTCTTCAAGCTCAATAGGGGGTTAGCCAAGGACCCTATTAGGTGGTTTCAACCTCTAGAGGGAGGGGGGGGAGAGGGGTGCATGTCCATGGTACATCCCTGAAATGGTAGGTGGAAAAAGATATAATGATGGAACGGAGTGGGGATCAGGGAAAACATCCAGACCACATGTCAAGGAGCCACGGTAGCTAAAAGAAGGGAAGCCCACACCCGGGTTTATGAGTGTAGGAGGGAGAAAATCGAGGAACATGAGTTACCCCGGCCTTTGTTTTTCCACCCTTATTCATATGCATTTTTCCTTTTATTGATTTTTCTTCACAACTTCTCGAGGCTCCAGGGGATGACAACATGATGTGTAATATGCAACAGTGAATACCCCCCTTAAGGTGGGGTAGTTCATTACCCACTAGGGGTTGGGACAATCATGGATTCCTTAATGATAGAGGGGGCTCATCTAGTGCCCATAGGAACCAGGTTGAAGGCCATGGATAAGGGGTAGAGCTCATGTTTGGCTTTTGCTCACGTGCTAAACTTGTATGTCCCGACCATCTTTTTGCATTTTGTGGTACATTTCCTGTTGAGAGTGACCAAATTATGCATTTTCCTTTCTTTTTACCTGCATCAACCTCTGGGGCATTGTTCCAGGCTCGACCCAAGGTGCAGACAAGGTGAGGGGGAGGCTAACCCTATGTGGACCCAGATGGGAAAAGAGATGAATGGGGCCAAAATGAGTGGAAGGGGAGTAATGTAGGCGGTATTGGGAAGAGGGACCACACAACCAAAATAGGTATTTCCCATGTAATGCCAACCCTAAAGCCAAATGGTCATTAAAGGAGATCCCAGGAGACTAGGATACAAGGGTAACCACGAAATCGGGCATTGGAGGCAAGAATACAGGCCTAACTCACTCTTTCCGCTGAATCCCCCCACCAATCCATGCCCAAAAGTGCCCATGAAAAGTAAGGAAAAATACGCAACTATACCAATGAAAAACCATACCTTTGGGGTCGGGAGGCCCACCTTCAAACATATATTCATGGCAAGTGGTCCAGGGACTGCATGGTTGGCTCAGGTGGAGGAGAAAATGGCAGATTGAGCTATCTAATGGATGTAAGGGGTTGTTGGCTGCCGACCGAGGACCATCTAGGAGAAAAAATTTCTCCTATATACACTACCCACAGGTGGTGGGTAACATATGGCTCGAACTAGGAGATGAGCTCTCGGGAAAATGAAGCTACTCAGACGGGAGGTCATGAGACCACCGCTGGGATCCTGCGTCACAGCAAGACTCTGTGTCGCAGAAATATAAACGCACGGTGCCATGCTTATTGTTAGGCTGTAAAATCAATAGAAAAGAAAAGTATGCAAATTTAATCTAAATGCAACTAATCTATCATCAGAAATATCATATAATGTTAGTTCTAATGAGAAAATCAGCATGCTATGCATCCTACTCTAGCATGTGTATCATACAATGTCAAGTGTCAAGGAAAGGAGTGATAGCACTTAACTTGACCAGTTAGGGCCAAAGTTCATCGTTGAGTTTAGCAATGTAGTAATAATCCTCCCCAACTTTCTCATGAATCTTGATAGGCATTGGATTTTTATCAACCAAGACCACATCCCCAACCTTGTATTCCTTTTTAGGCTTCCACTTTTTGTTTTCTTTGTGATTTGGTCACTTAAGAATATGAACTTCTTGTGAAGTGAGAATGGGAGAAGGCTTCTCAATCTCATGTGTCTTATAGTATGGGATTGGTCCTGGCTTGACTACATGAGAAGGGTTAGTAGGCTCTCTATAAAGGATGAAGGGGTTCCCATCGAATTGAGGGATAGTGGCATATGACAAGTCCATTTGAACATGATCCCCAACGTGGCTCCCCATTTCCTAGATAGGAGCATCCCCCATACATCAGGGATATCTATGACCACAACATCCATAAGAAAGATATATCAGGGTTCATAGCCAAAGAAACTGTAAGATCTTTTATGAGGCCTTCTACTTCCACAAGGTTGGAGTTAAAACAACATACCTTCCTATATGGCAGAGTAATGTTAAGACCCAATTGCATGTTTGTGGAAAACCTTGAGTCCAACATACAATTATGCAACAAAAGGTCATTAATGGCTAAGGTAAACATGAATGGCTTATGCCCAAGGTTTAAATCAAGGAGGTGAATGTTTTACAAATCTACGGGTAATTCTTCCTCTTCGAAACCCGGGGATTTCTTGATTTGCCATTGTTTCTTGGGAAGCTTTGCAATCTCCTTTAATGGAACTAGCACAGTTATTCTCCTTGTAGTAGTCTCTAGATCAATTTCAAGCCCAACCTCTTTTCCCTTTTCTATCTTTTGATGGTTTGTTTCTTTTGAGGATCCTTTTTGGGATTGGCCTTCTTCAGGGGATCCTTTTTAGGAGGGTCTTTAATGAGAGGTTCTTTAGGAGAGATCTATCTGGGAATCGAGTTGTCCTTGTTGGGTTCCTTAGAGTCGCATGGTCCTTATTGTTTTCATTTCGTGAATATTGAACCCATTTGAATCTTCTACTATCATCAATGTTGAGAATTGGCTCTTTCTTTTCTTCTTTAATAACAACCTCACTAATGGGGGGATAAGTGTATGAGACACCTAGCAAAATATTGAAGACATTTGATTCCACAAGGTTTGCTTGGTCATCGACTTCCTCACTTTCACGTTCATCCTCATCTTCATCCTCATCACTTTGTTCTCCCTCAGAAGACGAATCTTTCTCCACAGCATTTGTCGGGGACAAAGTGCTGGGGACTTGGGATGGGCTAGGCCTATCCTCCTCATTTTTTTCTTAGGGAAGGGTTTTCTCTTTGGGATATAACTCAATTTTTGGGCCCTTTCCAAGGCAGTGAGTTTGTTCATGTAGAGCATATCTCGTGAATTCATTTATTCACTCATCTTTTCCATTTTTTTGAGAATCAATAAAAGGGTTTCCTCATGTCGATCCTTAGATTTTCCCTTTTTGATCTCATCCTTAGCCTTGTGGTGCTCTTCAACATCCATTTTGGAAATCTGCAGGTTTTGCTTGAATTCAACAACTATATCTTTGGCCTCAGCCAAGGTTTTTGGTTTCTTATCCCTTAGTGCATACGTAAGGTGACCACCAACTACCTTAATGAATTTGTCCAGTATGTTAGCATCAGGGGACTTAAAGTGGTCAGAAATGTCCCTAACTATCCTATCAAACTTTAGGATGAATTCCCTAATTTATTCCCTTCCTCTACTTATTTGATAGAACTTTTCAATGTTGAAGGCTCCCAGTGCATTGCATGTCTACCCTTTTATGAACATGTCTTCAAATTGGTCAGAGTCATCAATGCATGCTAGGGGAAGACTAAGGTACCATTCCCTTGCTTGCCCTTCCAAACACAAAGAAAAAAGCATCATGAGTCTATCTTCATCAAATATCATCCTGGGGGACATGTACCAATAGAACTCTTCAACATGATCATGGGAACTTGTGGTAGCATCACCTTTGAACTTGGGCAACCAGTTATAATATTTCTCAGGTAGAGGTTTTGGGTCATCACTCAAATTCAAAGGGGCAAAGACACTAGCCAAGTGCCTTTGACTTTTGGTCATTTTGGGTTGGTCTTGTTTTCGGTCAGTGGTGGAATTAGATGCCATCCTTGGGATAGGATCACTTACCTTTTCAAATTCACGGAGAAGGGTGGTTTTAATAGGTGATGGAGTTCGTTCTACCCTCCTTGTAGCTACCCTAGTTATAGGAGGAATCTTGTCACCTTTGAGCAAACTAGGGGTTTTGACAATGAATGGAGTCGCCAGAGGAATATTGGATTTTTCATCAATGAATCAATTCCTCAAATGATTCACTAGGGAGGTAGACCTGCTTCCTCCCCGCCAACGATGCCAAAAATGTTATTTCTCAAACTAGCAGGGGTCCTAGGATGGGATCCTATAGGGCAACTACTAGGTCAAGGGAAACAATGGAGCGATAGCCCACTGTCACCTCAACTTAAGCTCCCTGCTCTTTACGGACTTTCACCAATGGGAGAAGACCCAGTATAATAGGGATCACGATAATGAACAGATCAATGATAGGATGGTAGGTGACCCTAAAAGCATATTCAGAAGAGAGGCTCAAGTATATGGCTTGCTTTCTTGGAAAGTAAGATGAAAGGCTCTCTAGGAAGGGCTAGGAGAATTTCAAGGACTAGGGTTTAAGTAAATGACTTTTCCAAGGAGGATCCTAGACCTTAAAATCCTTGCGGAAAATGGGTTTCTAGATGGTCTTTGAAGAATTAGCTTTGATAAGAAGCGGGACCACACGAGACCAAGTAGACTCAAAATTAGATCAAGGGGATGGAATTGATCAACCAAAGGTGTGTTTGACCTAATTGAGGAGGAAAAAAGGATCAAAGGATAAATTTTCCTTGAACTTGATGCAATGATCCAAATGAGGTCACTAGCCGAAGGAAACCAAGCGCAAGAATCACTCTTAAGGCTAGGGCTTGAAATATCTCAAGATCCCATTGTCAGAATTGCTTCAAACTCGGAGGGCACCTAGCAAACACACCAGCACAGTAGAGGGAAAGAGATCGAACTTTTTGGATGCGTGAATTGCGAGAAAATTGGTGCCCTAGATTACCTATGGAGGCTAGGCCTAGAAAGAAAGAGAGAAAAGTGAAGAAAGTATGGTTTTGAGTGATCACCAATAGAGGATCAATGTCTAATCCTTTGGGGAATATAGAGTCGAGGAGATTCAAAATCTTGGAAACCAATTCACTTTGTCAAGGAGGCCTCTAGAACAATTTCACATGGCATTAGGGCATGAGAACAATTGCTTCAAGGTCTTTACACTTTGATTTGCAATATATGATGACTTATTGAGACAGAATTTTGATGAAAAATCTATAGGAATATTCACTCATTCATACATGGCCCATTGTTGAAGAATGTAACTAGGTTTGGTCTTTATAAATTGGACTTGAGTCGATACTTATTGTACTTGTAAAAAAAATAAAGAAAAGAATTTTATATTATTATTAAATGACTTATTAAAGCATGGGTTTCATGCTTGGGTCATATTTAATTTAGGTCAAAATCCCAATTGTGGACTTCTAGGTTTTATTCTGAGTCTATAGGATTATTGCAGATTTAAATTGATCCATATTGGGCTTTTGAATCATGCAAATAGGTCGAGTATTGAGTAAAATATGATTTATGACGCCTCCACACCAACTCGGCCTTAAGGTGATCAAGTCGGCCTCAAATCCAGTAATTCGATCCCATCAGAAGGTTATATATATAGGCAAATCAAATTCACTTGGAGACATCTCACTGCAACACAAAAATTCGATTTTGTAGTTGCAACAAGGAGAAATTGCGAAATTGAGGAGGTCTTTCTAGATTCAGTTTTGGACACACTTACAGAGTTGAAGAAAATCGAAATTTTAACACCACTCTCTACATTTGGAGTTATAGTTTGGGAGATCGAAGTTCTCAAAGTTCTGTTGCAAAAGTTGTTGCATTAGTTGCTGCCAAGAAAAGAGGAAGTCGAAGTTTGTTTTGTTGAATGTTGCTGCTTGGAGAAGTTGTATTGGGCCTAAATCAAAGTCTTTGAAGATATATAAAAGTCTCTACCTCAAGATCAAAGTCTCAAGAAGCAAGGTCGAAGTTCCAGGTCATCATAGTGCTGCTACTGCTGCTGCTATTGCCAGATTCAGGAAGTAGCACAAGGAAGGCTGACTTGGTGTGGAGGAAGTCCTGGTCAAGGTCTAGAGTCTCAAAAATCATTATTGAAGGAATAATCACTGACTGGTTTTTCCCTCGAGGGGGGTTTTGCCCTGGCTGCTGGCCTACATCTGGTGTCCTTGATCTATGTGTATTTGCTTTGATATTTTCTTGATGGACTTATAAGAAGAAAGATAAGAAGAACATAATAATAACTAAAGTAGATCACAAGTAAATAATCAAGAACAAGAGGATCTTTCTACCTTTTTGATTCTCTAACATGGTATCAGAGCTTTGGTGAAGAAAGGAGGAAAAGGAAGTCTCAAGAACTTGATCAAGGAAGTCACAAGAAGTTATCTAAAAGAAAGAAGTCTTCACTACCTTCAAGAAAGATGTCTAAAACTATCAAGGGAGAGAACAAGCTTGAAGGAGCTTCAAATTATAGGTCTTGGAAGAAAAGGATTGGCATCATCCTTGAAAGGAACAAGGTCTTAGATTTAGCCAAAGGAAAAATGAAAATGCCTACAGAAGAATCAAGTGATGCTGACAAAGTAAAGTACAGAGAATTGGAATTAGTAGCTATGGCTTTGATGGTTTAAGGCATAAAGGACAATCTTGTACCCTTCATAGCAAATATTGATCATGCTCAAGAAATGTATGAGGCTTTGTCAAAACTATTCACCATCAAGAACATTGGAAAAGTGGCAAGTTTGAAGAATGAACTACAAACTACTAAGATGACAAAGGAGGATATTGTTTCCTCTTTCTTTGTGAGGATAGCAAGGATAAGGGATGAGATTCTTGCCATTGATGAAATAGTACAAGATAAAGAACTAGTGATTACAACCATTTTGGAACTACCACCTTCTTGGGGTTCCTTTGCTTCAGCTCTCAACAGCTGGAAAGAAACACCCACCTTTGAGGAGCTATGGACAGCGTGTAGTCAAAGAAGAGTTAAGAGTCTCCATGGTAACCAACAATGAAGAAGTTTCAAATTCTTATGTTGCTCATCATAAAGGAAGATTCAATAAAAAGGCACCAAAAAAAAAGAAGGTTGATATGTCAAAGATTTTGGGTTATCATTGTCACAGAATGGAACACTACAGGAGTGATTTTCATGACAATCCTAGGATCAAGAAAAGAGATAGATCATGCAAACATGGTTGAAGAAACATCCTCCCTCAACAAAGCAAAGACCGAAGAAGAATTGAGGGACTTGCACTACTAAGCCCCTTTTCTCTTATATTTTATTTGTACTTTTATGTAGTATAGGTTTAACATCTTCTTGGATATGTATTTCTTTGTTTTATAAGTTTTAGGTTTTCCCTCAAATCTTGGGAGGGAACCCACAACAACTCCTCAAGATAATTATCTCATTTCCTCTTCTTTTCTTCATGTAATTATTTAATATTTTCATTATGCTAAATACTAATCACTTGTATACCTCTATTCCTTGTCTAGGAATCAATCTGTTGAATATTCAAGATTTATGGAGAAGGCTTCAAGGATCAAATAAGGAGGCCACACAAGTCAAAAGCTTTGTCAAAGAATCAAAGGTATGTATTGAAAATATATAGTCTTGATACTCTCTTTGAAATATCCATTTCTATGTTACTAATTGTTGCTATGTCTAGCTCTACTGAATCCTAAAAGGATTCTTGTTTGGGATGATTCATCACATGATGAATCTAGCCACCTTACACACCTCTGATTGCTTATATAAATAGAACCTTAAGGAGGTTCTCTAGAATGTTGATATTTTTTCTATTTGGGGTAGCATCAGTTGTGCTCTAGCTCCCAAATTTTGTGGAGGGACTAGAGCGCACTTGATCTACAAGACCCAGAAATTGATTTGGGAAATTTCATCTGGTTTAGGAGATATTAAATTAATTAATTATTTTAATGTATTTCCTAAGTTAAAACTTAGGGAACTTAAATAAATAAAGTGAATTTAATTAAACATGTGATGAAATTGTCTTAAGTCACACGGATCAAGCTTTCTTTTAATCTTAGCCATTGATTCAAGATCTGATCATGGCCGTTGGTTTCCCAACGTGAAAATTATAAAGGAAAGGCTTGGGGTCATTTGTAAAGACACACAGAGGCAGAGGACTGAAGCTAAGCTGAGATTCTCGAGCAGGTTTGCTAAGAAATCTCAGAAGTGTTTCTGCTGCAGAGAGGGGAATTTAGGCCAAGGGGATGATCTGATCCCAGGGTCTAGAATCAGCAAGAGGCAGAGATCAACTCAGAGAAGCAGCGCAAAGAAGTAGGAGGGCAGCAATTTGTGCTATGCAGGTGTTGCACAGTCCCTAAAGGACAGCGTAATTGTTGCAGGAAACCCTCAATGTTGGTTGGTATGATGAGATGCAATGAGATAAGGTGAAACAATAGCTTATGAGATGGCTTACCAATCTGACTTTTCTTGTGAGAATTCTTCAGTATGAGAATGTCCAAGTATCGAGTATGGATTATGAATACCTCCCTAGTTAAGAGGGAGTGTTGAAATGTGTAACTAGGTTCGACCTTCATAATGTCTATTGCAATCATAATTTTATATATTTGATATTAAAGACAAGAAATTTATTATTGTTATTCTTAAAGAATGGGTTTCAAGCTCAAGATAGATTTATTTATAGATTAAGCACCCATTGAGTGCTTCCAAGTTTGTCATAGAATTATGAAGTCAAAAGAGTCACTATCATACATGTAAGACCCTGTTGGGAATGTTGTATAGAATGATTATTCAATTTTTTCCTTGAAGGTTCCATTTCTGTTGCGGTGGTAAAGTCTTTTTTACAAAAGCATTTTTGTCATATTTTTAATGTTGGCACTTGTAATATCCCTAAGGAGATTTTACAGTAAATAACATGCATGCATAGACATAAAAATGAATAGAAACACAAACACGCAATTAGAATACCATTGATCACCAAAAACTGCACTGCTGAGCCATTTTATTAATATGAAAGGATGTAAAATACAGGTGCTGGAAGGATTGCACCTGGGTTTGCTCAAGGCAAGCTAGAGAAGCCCACAAATGAAGTGTCAGACACCCTCTATTTCTCTGCTCTACGTAGTTGTAGCTCTGCGCTGGAAATGCCCAGAAATGATGTTGCTACCTAAAATTATCTGTTGCTAGGGCCTGCTACCATGCTCAGAAAATTCCGGGAAATTAATCTCGGCCTCTCCTCAATAAACCCAAAATAACCCATGAAGGCTTTGGCCGAAGCTTGACCCTGTAAAATTGGCCCTCTTGGGCTTGGATGGCTCTACTGTTGGGAAAATCGATCCTCCTGAAGAAAACGTTGTTGAATTCCACCAAAATGCTTGCAATCCCTATTAGAAGGCTCCCCAAGCCTTCCCTCCAAGTTTCATCCACAAGCTCCCTCACTCAACCTCCCAGAGTGACACCCTCAAGGACTGCGTAGCCTCTGCGTTGTTGTAGCTTCCTATGCATTGTTGTAGCTCCCTTTGCATTGTTGTAGCTTCCTTTGCGTTGTGGTATGGCCTCACTACTGCTGAATTGAACTAGAACTAGGTGGGACTCCCTCCTTGGGCTGGCACTCGAAGTCCACCGAAGCAAGGGTTGGGATCTCTGCTTGGAAACACCCGTGTGTTAAATAGCACATGCAGACTTGACTCACTGCTCAAGCATGATATGTCAAGAGACAAATTCTGAAACGATAAGTGAATGACCAAAATGAGTCTCCCATGCCTCTTTTGTCCAAAGCCTCCCCAACGTTCTTGTGGGTCCCACGCATGCCTCTTGCCTAATTCTGCTCCAATGGTTGTGTGGTCCCTTTGTGGACCGCATTTTGCTCCAAGTGGCCCCCATCTTCCACTATAGCCGCAATTTTTGTCTCCTGCCTAATGTTTTGGGATATGCTAATGCCTAATTCTAATGTGGGGTCCCCATACCCACCCTTCCTAAGTAAAAAATCGTAATAGTGACAAAACTAGCAAAAATTAATATTTCTACTACGCAGAATTGCTAAGCAAGAATATTACAGTCCTCACAACCAAAATGTTGCTTGTCCTCAAGCAACTACAATGAGGGATGTTGGAGTATCTGTTCCCCTTCCCAAGTGGCATCCTCATCTGGTAGGTTCCTCCATCTGATCAAGAATTCCTTGATCACCATGTTCCTCAAGTGCCTCTCCTTGGAATCCAAAATGGCATCTAATTGTAGGACCAAGTTCCCCTCGTCATCCATAGGGGGTAACTCAATAATTGTTGTCACCTGCTGTCCCAATGCCTTTTTCAAGCAAGACACAAGAAAAATGTTGTGCACCCGGCTCCAGATGGCCTAACTCTTAGAGGAGCCATCGAAAGTAGGGAGAAACAACCTCCCCATTGTGGGCTACAAATATTTCCCATGTGTGTAGCCTCCGCCACTTGGTTCCCTAGGTTTATTGCTACCCTTACGTTGACAGAAATATTTGAAAGTAATGGCCCTCCCCAACTCTGAGCCATAGGACTAGTACTCCAAGAAATACTCCCCATAATGTGCTTCCTCCTGCTCCTGCTGTCCTCCCACTCCTCAAACTAGGACCGTGGTTGTGTGTATGGTACAATAGGTATGTTTGGGTTGAATGATGCCTGGTGCTATGAAGTGTCAGATCCTTCTCCTACCTGGAAATCCCCTTGGATTCCCTTACCCTTGCTTCCATTGTTATTATGATGACCCCATCTCCTCAATGTTCTTCGATAGAACCTGCACTGCCTTTAGTAGGAGGTGAGCAAACTCCTCATCCTTGCTCCTTTTCTCCCCGTCATTGTCCCCGATTTCAATTTCCACAACCTCTGGTTCAACCGTCACAAGGTCTGGAGTGATCTCCAACTATCTTTCCCTACTCTTGTACCTCTGCCTCCGATATGTCACGTTCTTTTTGTCTTCTGGTGTCATAGACTACGCTACTCCCACGGGATGAGCCAAGTCTATGAGATTTGATACCACTGTAATATCCCTAAAGATATTTTACAGTAAGTATCAGGCATGCATAGATATAAAAATGAACATAAATACAAACACGCAATTAGAACACCATTGATCACCAAAACTGTGTTTTTGAGCAATTTTATTAATATGAAAGGATGTACAATATAGGTGTTGGAAGGAATGCATGTAGGCTTGCTTAAGGCAAGCTAGAGAAGCCCAAAGCCTCCCCAACGTTCATTTTCTCTCTTCTCTACATGATTGTACCTCTACGTTGGAAATGACCAGAAATGGTGTTGCTGCCTAAAATGATCTGCTGCTAGGGACTGCTACCCTGCTCAGAAAATTCCGTGAAATTAATCTAGGCCTCTCCTCAATAAACCCAAAATAACCCACGAAGGGTTTGGCCAAAGCTTGACCCTGGAAAATTGGCCCTCTTGGGCTTGGATGGCTCTATTGCTGGGCAAATCGATCCTCCTAAAGAAATTGTTGTTGAATGCCACCAAAATGCCTGCAATCCCTGTTAGAAGGCTTCCCAAGCCTTCCCTCCAAGTTTCATCCACAAGCTCCCCTCACTCCTCAACCTCCCAGAGTGACTACCTCAAGGACTTTGCAGCCTCTGCGCTCCTGTAGCTTCCTCTGTGCTTTTGTAGATTCCTCTGCGTTGTGGTATGGCCTCACTGCTGTTGAAATGATCCGGAACTAGGTGGGACTCCCTCCTTGAGCTCGCACTCGAAGTCCATCGAAGCAAGGGCTGGGATCTCCGCTCATAAACACCCGTGTGCTAAACAACACATGCAGACTTGGCCCACTGCTCAAGCGTGCTATGTCAAGAAACAAATTCTGAAATGATAAGTGAATGACCAAAATGAGCCTCCCATGCCTCTTTTGTCCAAAGCCTCCCCAACGTTCCTGTGGGTCCCACTTGTGCCTCTTGCCTAATTCTGCTCCAATGGTTGTGTGGTCCCTTTGTGGGGCTCAGTTTGCTCCAAGTGGCCCCCATCTTCCACTATAGCCACAATTTTTGTCTCCTGGCTAATGTTTTGGGTTGTGCTAATGCCTAAGTCTAATGTGGGGTCCCCACACCCCCTCTTCCTAAGTCAAAAATCGTAATAGTGACAAAACTGGCAAAAATTAATATTTCTACTTAGCAGAATTGCTAAGCAGGAATATTACAGCATTCTATATAGTATATGCAGGTTAGAAAGTTAACCCATTCCTCTGTTTTTGCAACCCATGACATCAAAGAGTTCAAGTTCATGGTACGTTTTTAATTCAATTTGAGAATTTTATGGAAATAATTCCAACTACTACTCTTGCCTATGGATGTACAAATGTTATATACAAAAGTAATTTATGGAGACATTCAAAGATTCTATATAAAGGTAAGTTCTGTGATTTTTATGGGATATGGTTGGTCTTCCCACATGCCCTAACATAGGCAGTACAGGAAAGTATGATGGGTCATTCCTTCTCTGTTTGGACATACTTGAGATGGGGGCACCCCGATTTCAAAGTACTAGCCCCAAAAGTAGACATGCTTATGCAACCTTGGTTTTAAATAGCCAAGTCCTATATATGGAAACAGATGTATACGGCTTAATGAGGTGATCAAATGGAAAAATATTCAATAGTTGTTCAGTTTATGTTACATAGAAATAAATGGGACTACTTACATGTAAAGAGAAACTTAGATGCTTCCAACATGATATATTCCAAAGATAAGATTTCTTCGAATAGGTTGTGACCATTTGCAAATACTAATACTACCAATTATATAGATAATAGAACAAATAGTTTTGGCTGCACAACTGTACAAGGATACTTTAGATTTTTATACTATAACTAACAATAATAGGATACAAAATAAATTGCTAACATTGTTGACTCACATTTGATCTTGCCTGCACGAGCAAGCTTATAAAGACCCTTTGCATCTCTCTCTTCACAAATTTCTAGAGGAAAATCCATAAAGATCTGCAAAGAATAGTGAGGTACGCGTATGTATATCAATGCTTTAATCAGTTGATGTCCGCTTGCCAAAAGATTTGTTTCCACATGATAGACATCAATTTGCATATAAAATCCATTGCACGAACTTGGAGAGATAATGAGAATCAAAGAGAACCTCAATAAATTCTCCAATAGGAAAAAGTGCACGGCATGCATCACGATCCTTCCGATAAGGAGATATCAAGCTAGTGATACATATAACACCAGCATCCACAAAGAGCCTTGCCACCTCACCTAAAAATACAATGATCTCGACAAAATTGAACCAGGAAGCATCAGACATTTTAAGCAGAACTAACACACATGCAGCTTATATGTGAGATATATGGGAATTTTAGTTTTCAAAGACATATTTTGTATGGAGCATTTCTTTGGAAGTAAGAGAATGCCTTAGTGATGAGAAAGAAAATTTTGAATACAATATATATGTATATTGTACATCGCCTTACCAATGCGACGAATATTCTCTGCACGATCTTCTGCACTAAAGCTAAGATTCTTATTTAATCCATGCCTTAAATTATCACCATCCAGAATATAAGTGAGTGTTCCTCTAGAATGCAGTGCACGACTCAATGCACAAGCCAATGTACTTTTGCCTGCATTGTTGTAAAGTGATTTAAATCAATAAATGGAATAAGTATTCCACTATAACCAGATATACCAAAACCAATTAGTATAAGGTGCTCCATCGATAAAAGACAACAATGCAGATTGTAGAAACTACATTAAGGTCAAACCTGAGCCACTGAGACCAGTTACCCAAATGACACAGCCCTTCTGTCGAAGTAGCTTCTGCCTCTCTTCTTTGTTCACTGAGCATTCTTGCCATATAATGTTTGTTGATTTTCCTACATTTGTTATTGGTGGACAGATTATACCTGCACAGTGACACAGTTCAATGTGAGAAGCAAAGTTTCCACATGTTTTTGTAAACAGAAGTGGAAAACAATAATACTTGGTGTATGATTACTTCAGGGACATTACAGTGAGAGAGCATGCCCAAACTATCGCATAGAGAAAACAACAATTGGGAGCAAGGATTTATCAAGTGGTTATTTCTCACCCAAATCTTTCCATTAAGCAAGTAAGCATAGAACAGCACAAAAAATCAGGAAAATCACTTGCAAACATTGAAAAACAAGTAAAAAACACTAAAACAAATGGAATAAAGAAAAGGGGAGGCACCCCAAAAACTATTGTTGAATGGATGCCTTCGTTGAGTAGATGGGGCCCCAAGCCTTCGAATCAAACAAGGCGTTGTGCTAGATGAAGTAATTTATGTGTCTATCATGCCTCTAACTTTAAGTTCCTAATAGTTTCGATAGAAAGAATCCGACGAAAATGAAACCACCAAAACTACCCATAAAAAAAGGAAAACATGTAATTCCTTTCACTAAGGGACACTTCTTTGTCATATTTACCAATAGAGGATGATGGATAGGATCATGGTTCCTTAATAAGGAAAGGCATTCATTGGAATAATGGATAGAATATTTTGATAATGTAGAACAAACTCATCCTTGTCCTCTATATGGATCTAGCAATAGTCATTCCTTCTAGAGTATTGGCAAGATAAAGTTTTTTGGAAAATATGGAATACAATTGGAGAATATATTAGCTCTATAGATATGACAAGGAAAAGACTAAGTTGCATGATACAGGGAAATGGAACTGCATATCTAAAACAGAAATGCACTGGAAACGTGACCCATCAAAAATGAGGAAATTTTGAAAGAAACTTGAAAGCATTTAACTTTTAACATTATGATTTAGAATACAGATCCATGAATAAATGAGCAAGTGCCAAAGCCCAAGAACATTTAAATGAGAAACAAAAGATATTGGACAAGTGATACATAATGCAAACAGTGAACTCCAAAAACAGCCTTCATTATTTATAAATGAGGCTATACATCCAGAATTACCCTTTATATATGAGACTTAGAGCTACAATGCTGCATGTATGAACTATGAACAGAGAACACAGAAATAAAAGTTGAGATTCAGATATGCTAGTAAAGCCTAAAGGCTAATAGTCATCATCGTCATCTTCATATTCATCATTGAAAAGAGAAGATGCACATTCAACAGAGAAATATGAATTGGTAGAAAAATAATAATAATCTATAGATTTCTAGAGGATTATTAAATCCTTACTTGAATAATTATTTTTTAATCAATAAATATTGTTTTTTGTGGGATTCAGGCCCAAAACAGTGCCTAAAAAGCATTATATGGAATCAAAAGCATCTTACAAATGCTGAAACATGTTTCAGCCGTGTTTTGGGGTTTTTGTACCAAAATGCCACTGGTACAAGTGGGAGTCACGTTTCCTACAACTTAGGCAAAATATATAAGGCTTGCCATTTTTAAAGAGAATTCATCTTAAGTGACATTGTAGTAGAGGACTAACGGGTACCTAATATGGGCTCCTCTTTCAAAAAAAGAAAGAAGGGACAACTTGTCAAGTTGTTAACCTTAGCCCCTATCTCCAACAAACTTATGGTTTTCCTGAAAGTTTCCATCTTAGTAATTTGCATAGCTAAATTATGGTTTGAACAATGATAACTCTCAAACATGCAATGGGTCGTCATCGAAAGTTGCCCTACACCTCCTCCACAAGAAGTCAAATACTCTGAGCTTGATGGTGCACCAAATTTCTTGACCATGTGTTTTGATCATCGATGTGTCACTTAGAAGTTAGAACTACCCATATTCACTAAGTAGTTCTATTAATGGGACAAAATACTTAGCCGTCACCTCTTCTAAGAATGTCAATGCCACCTTGTGACACCTATAACACAAAATATTGGTGCTTCTTCGTGATTTCAATAGAACAATTTCATTTTTTCCTCCCAATGAATAACACATAGACAATAATGTATCCCTATAAAGTACAAACAATCTTAATTTCCAAGTTATAATTAATTGCCTTCCAACCCAATACACAAAGCTTAAAGGTTACTTTAGTCTTCCAAATGGACTAGTAACTTTTGACGCATCTATCCTCAATGTCTTCAATCCTCTTCTATTGAGCCTTTTTGTTCAGTTATTTGGATGTTTGACCTAATCTTCTCCTAAAGATTTTTTTTTTCATGGAAAAGGAAAGGCTTGCCATAGCTCCAACACCAACCTTTCCATACAAGTTTGTGGGCACCTAACTATGGCACAAACAAATTGAGCTCTAGTGTTATTCTACATAAGTTTGTATCAACATTCTTGTTCCAAGCTAAAAGGTGTTGGACATAAAGGAATTCTCTAGTTTATGTACCCAAGGGGGGGTGTGTGTGAATGCAAAGACGTGAAGAAAAATTTTCGAAGTTCAAAGTCATCAGTTAGTACATTGTATCATTGTAAACGCAATTTCTGCAAGTTGTATGGTAAATGATGCTAGTATGACCGTTTAATTATGTAACAATACCTAGTTAAGCCTCTGATTTTGGCAAAGGATTTCATCCTAGGAATTTTTTTAACCTTACAGAATTATGTGTGTTTCTAAACACGGATAATCGACAAGCTTAAACCCTAAAGCTAGAGTGGAATTTATTGACAAGGTCTTAGGTGAGACCTAGTGTTATATCGAGTCTTTGTAAAAGTGTGTTTGGGAATAATTTAAGCACAATTGTCTAAATTATTTTATATAAAACATACTTGGTCTATACTGGATCATATTGTATCGCAGAATTGGGTAATGTCATGAGGGTCTGAGTCTAAATGTGTATTCCCCCTTCGAGGGTTGAATTAATTGTAATATCTGATGTAAAAAAAATTTAGTGTATGGTCCCTCATACTTAGACACCATGGCTAAAATATTCGAGGGTGGAAAAAATATTAATCCCCTCTAGTATCATTTAAATAAATTTTCTAGCTAAAATAAATAAAAATCCTAAGCCAGAAAATTAATTAATTTTGAGTCAAAAATAATTGTAGAGAAATTAATTTCTCTCCAAGTAGAAAATAATCGAAAATTCATGGGTCAAAGGAAAGTCAATTTTTGGACGTCCCCCGCCAAGGGTAAATTGAATATTCTAAGAAAATTTGAGCCCTTGGACCTTGGTGGTTAAGTCAAAGTCAAATTTTCGAGGAAATTGATCCAAAAGATAAATTTTTGGATTAATTAAAAAGTGGGATTTAAGGGAAAATCGATTTTTTCCTCAAATTTAAAAATTCGACTATCGAGATTAAAAGAAGATCAAGTTATTTTCTATTGTCGAGATTATTTTGACGAGGATCAAGCCAACTAGTCATTATTTTCCACTTTGAGGGGTTTCTTTATGTAAAAGAAGTCATTTTTATTCTATTGGATATCTTTGGATAATGTAAATTCTTGAAAAGTGGTATTTAGTTATAGCTCTATTGGGAACATTTCAATATCATGATAGAAAGAATTTGGGGTTCAGTTCAAGGTGTTTTACTTCCATTGATCTGCGGTATGTGCTAGTTAAGTGCATCTTATATTGTGTGCTAAAATTTTTATGAACTTGTTATTTCATTTGTCGGTGATAAGAGCATTCTATTGGTAAAATTTTTATCTTAGGTGATCTGACTCACCATATGATCTAAGAATTCTACTTGAGAAAATTATAGAGATTTGCAGGTACACTGGCCCTTAGGCTCCAAGTTCACAAATTGTGGAGAAGAGATGACTATGTTTGGGCTCTAAGATTTTTGTATGGTATTTTAATTTTGCAAGAGGGTTTTGGCCAATATTCAAATTTTCCAAAAAATATATTAATCCACAGTTATTACTCAAAAAATATTTTTGTAAAAAAAATTGATTTGATTTGCAAAAATTGTATATTTATAAATTATTTCTAACTCGTTTGTTTTGCAGCACTTGGGATTTCATTTTCTGGGGTTTTATATTTTGTATATATTTAGGATTTTGGGATTCTTTGATTTATTGGTGCAGCTGAGCTTCAGATTGATCAAGAAGATTTTTGCTGGGGTTTTGAGGCATATCTAGGCCTAGGAAGGCACGATCTAATCTCAATTAAATTTCAGGCTCAACATCCAGCTATTTTGTGGCGAATTTTTTGTCTTGCAAGGGTTTCAAATTTTTTTGAGGCCTTCCAGGCCTAGTCGTCCTCCTTTCAAACCTAGCCGTCACCTTTTAGGGCCCTCATCCTCCATTTAAGGGAGAAGTCCAACCTCTTGGAGGCCTCGACACCCTCTTTTACCCCCTGTCGCAACCCTTTTAGAGCTTTTTCCCTTAGCGACAGCCATTTAGGGCTACGTCGCAGGCCCTAAGGGCCATTTCCCTTAAACTGCAATCCTTGGAGGGCTTGCAGCTGGGCTTTAGGGACCTCCTCCCCCCTTAAGTCGCAGGCTTTCTACGCCGCCACAGGCCTTAGAGGCTTTGCAGCCCTAGGTCACAGGCCTAGGAGGGCTTCAAGCTCTAGATGCTATCCCTATTCATCATTTTCTCCCCATCATTGGGTTTCTCCTGGGGTTTTACAATCATCTCAGCCAAGTTATGGGGTTTTGCAACAGTTCTTGAGCTAAATTTTTGTGGTTGCAAGCTTGGGGCATCATTGAAAATTATTTGGCATTGGTTTACGGTAATTTGAATAAAAAAAAATTGAATTTATTTGGCTAACACTTGGTTTTGCAGATTAACTAGCCTCTTGGGCTAGGGTTTCAGGAGCCAAAGTTGACAAGCAAGGCCTCAACCAGCCATATTGCCCTAGTTGCAAGTTATAAGAGGGTTGATACATTTATTTTCAGCTGACAATTTGTGTTGCAAGTCATTGGCCCAAGTCTCAAGTCATTTGAAAGACAACTAGTCACCAAACTAGGCCTTTAGGCCCAAGGGTTTGCTCTCTTCGCTCACATTTTCTTTGTTGTATTGTTCTTCAATTCTTAATCATTTTGTTACAGAAGTGTATTCACTGCTAAAACACTCTAAATTTAATCCTATATCTACTAATCAATCACATAACACATTGAAAAATAACCTCAAGACACTAAACAGCAATTTTTAGGTCATATTGATTTCATGCAAGTGGATTTTATGAACTGTTTGATAAATTTTCAGATCTGATTCATATGCTACAGCCATATACATTTAGCCTACAATAGTAATTAAGTTCATAATAACCCATTGGCAATCATATTCCATTAGCATATTGTCACTTGTATTCATTGGGCTTGCATTTATTGGCATAATTCATTGTTTTCTAAAGGCTGCAATACCAATTTAAGGTCTGAGATAAAAACTGCAGTGGTGTTAAAAGCGCTGAAACTCATTTAATTTCACTTGCCTGTTGTTCCTTGCATCTTGTGAAACTTGGATAAGAATTTAATTGTGAGATTTGGATGATTATCCTATTGCTGCAATCTTATGTTTATTGGCTGATCTATAATCTTCTTTTGCACACTAAGCATCTATTTGCACTTTTGCATTTCACCCACACAAGTGCTCTAATTGAATTGATAAGTGTTTGGCTAATTGCGCTTAATGACATTGTGGATAAATTCTCTGAATTTGTTATATTGTCATTGGATAAGGGGATCTATTGTTCATTGTTGACATATTGGTAATTCATTTATAACTTGAACTATTGTCTACTGGAAACATTTTCTGACAACGTTAACCTTAAGCACTTTCTCTTGTGTTTGAGATTGTCTATTATTTAATTATTTCATTGTTCATAATTGAAGAACAATGTAATTAAGTACTTAAGTAATTAAGTGATTTCACCTTAAAAGCACTCATCCATCTCTTGCACTTGCATACTAGGATTAGTATCTTGCATTAATTAATTTACTTTCAAGCTTAACTATGGTTGATAGAGAATATGACCACCTTTCTCATCTAGCTTGAGGAGCCTAGCACCATTTTAGTGGTTAATATGGTGACCTTGCAATCGTCAGAGCCACAGTCTTTGCAGCACCGGAAGCATCGGGTGGTTAGAACCTAAGGGGAGGTATCGTTAACCAAGCCTTTGCTTGCTTCCCCTTGGCTTCTCCCTCACAACCTACCCTAAAGACTAGCTTCAACACAGTTAAGAGGAAGGATATATCTAGAGTAGGCATCTAACTAAAATAAACCAAGGTTTTGCATCTCACCTAGATTGTAGGATTTGCATCTCATTTAGGATCGTGAAGCATCCCTTAAGCAACAGTTGCTCATCCGGTAACTTGGTAATAATTTGCTTTAAACAATAGTTGACTCCATTTAAGGCACTGATCTTTCAAGTCAAATCTAATTTAATCTTCAACTTGCTAAAATTAACCAAGTTGCTTGACCATTTAGTTGTGTCTCCCAGACTTTTTGGTTTCCAATAAGTCTTCCATCTTCACATTTCATAGGGACTACCCCCCATAGCTTGTTGTAGGGAGACAACTAGAACAGAGAGGGTGGGTATCAAAGTGACAACCCCTATCCAGAGCATTGTCTCATTTTTCCTGTACAATTTGGGCGACAAAAGTGCCCATTCTAAAATAGTGATAGTGTAGGGGATGGATGTCTGATATATTTAAATGTTTAAATATAAATATATATATATATATAGACATGCACATACACATTTATATATATTTAAATATATTTTTATATTTTTAAATACACACACTCTAGGTCACCTGACATAATGACACGGAACATTGACACATAAATAGCAATGTCCGACAAGAGACATGGTGACCTCAAAAACAGGACACAGAGGACATGTTTTATATATATATACACACACATGCAAGAGTTATCACGCTTGGATAATATTAAATAATGTAATTTGATGACGTAAGTTGTTAGGAAGGAAAATATGTATGTTGTCTAGCAAGTGATTTTATCTAGTAGACCCCAGAAATTAGTATATTAACAATTTCTATGCAAGAGAGTGAGCATCCATCAATTCACTGACCACCTATTCACCTTGATTAATCTATGGATCTGCTTTGTCTTTGACCAATGTGTCCTTCCTCTACTACATGCCAATCCTTATTTAAAACATGTCTTATGTCATTATTTATATGTTGCAGTATACTAGAATGAGAAAGATTTGTTGAGAATTTAGAGGGTCGGAGATTAATTCAAATTCTCTTACTCGATAATTACTTGTGAGCTTCCTTCTTAACTTATTTAGTCTTTCATCAAGTCAATTACCAAAATACAAGAGACACACAATTAGGCTTCTCAAGCCAGGGCAAAAACCTCTCCCTCTTGGAGAGGAAAACCCATAAGAAGAATTTCTTATAGATCTTCAAATGACAAGTACCATGACCAAGACTCAGACCCTTGACCTATGAATGCCTCCAAGACCTTGTCACTACTTCTAAGTCTTCCTCCAACGCTGATATTTCTTTTCTTCACCAACATGCACTGACCTGCATCAACATTAGAGAACTCGGTCTCTAAGTTTATCTTGAGATACTCCTTATTGCTTACAAGATCATTCAAGATCTCATCCTTCGCATGCACTTGAGACTTTCTTTATTGGAGATGTAGAACCTTTGAGTAGGAAGGTAAATCATAGATTTACCTTCCTCCTTTTCCCATACTATTATAGCTCTTAAACCTTGCATCATAGCATGATCATTAGCTTTATCCACTGCTTCAGAATGCATCATAAGAGATCCATACCATACTTATAACATTGTCTTCAACTCGCATTTAACCAAACTTTAATATGTTGTATCCATCTCAGATATATACGTACTAAACCTTGTACTTGTCCGATTTTATACCACAGATGTATCTGCATATATCATAGACATATCCACATATATGTATCATAGATTCGATCTTGTACTTATCCGAATTTATACCACAGATGTATCCGCATATATGTATCACAGATCCGCATCTTTTTCCACAGAGTTGTCTAAAATCCTTGAGACCAAATGAACCGCAGGACAGTCAATATATAGTGCACTTTCCAGACTTTTAGGCTGACCTCTCAGTCTGTCTTGTAGGTCGACTTCAAAATTAATAGGCCGACTTGAAGGGGTACATTTTCCAGCATTGATGAGGACTGTGTAGAGCCAATACTTCCACAAGGTCTTGGAGCACATTCTTCAAACTAGACACTTTATAAGCATGACTCTTAATTACATTTATAAATAGAAGAAAAACCCTAAAAGACATCAAGAAGAAGTCTATTGACCTATAATAAAATCTTGCTCATGAAACCCGTGAAGCAAGTATAACAAAAATACATTTTATTATCTTTGCCTTCTTCTTTACACAAATAGATAATTACATAGTCAATATGAAGACCGATCCTAGTTACAGTTTTCAACAAGATTTGAGAACAAGTGAGAAGACTTCCTACTCAAAGTCTAATTATTTTAAGTTTGAGAAGACTTGTTCCAAGTAACACATATCTGGATTAATTTATTATATACAACAAACAAATATGTTGGCAAGTATCTTACTACTTGAATAACTGAAAATTGTGTAGTATATCCTAGGGGCCATAAGTTGAAATTCTTTGATCTCTTAAAAACATCATGTGCTTCATAGAATGCAAGTGTGTTATTAAATGGGATATGGATCTTTCGGCCACTGAATACATGTGTCATTATGGTATCTGCAATCACTCTGATACCATGTGAAAATTTCTGAATATTATTTTATGTAGAAACCCTACTTCTCCTACTTAATTAAGTTATTAATGTTGAAATCAGATTAATATCTAAGTAAACAAATAACAGACTTTCACCGATTCAGATCTAAGCAAAAATACATGCACATAGACAAAGTGACACAAGATTTTCTGGACAACTGTCCCTAGAAAAACCTAATGCGGGAAAACCAGCAAAAGATTGAAGAATCCTTGTTGCAGAAAGCAGCAGCAGCCGCAGAAAGCCGGACTAGAAGGGGCAGCGCAGTAGCAGAGGGATAAAAGCTGCGTAGAGGCCAAAGTGATGCGGTCCTACATAGTCTCCACGTAGGCCCACGTACTTACTGCGCAGAGGTAGCACAGAGACGGCGTTGGGACTGTTCGCTCATGCAGAGGCCAGCTAGGGTGACACAGATTTGAAGTCGTTGTTGTTTCAAAGTGCCAGAAGCAGTGTTGCAGAGCTTTAGAAGTTGCTGGTGGGTTTAAATTTCTGAAGATTCAGAATTTAGCCTAAGCACTAGGTGACAAAGAGCAGGAGGAGAACAACTTCTCAGATGGTTTCCAGCCAAAGAAAACTGCAGATCGATCAAAGGATCGAAGAGAGCTGTTTCGTTTGATTTGGCAGACTTCCAAGAGAGGAAGTCAGTTGTCAGAGGGAGCAGAGGGTGCATGTTTTGCCAAGGACACTAGATCCAAATCTCTAGCATAGAGAGGAGGAGTTCCAATAGATTTATTGAGCAGATGGCACCTCACGGACTACGTGATCAGGACAAGTTGGACGGTCTGTCCAACTTTGCAGTCTAAAAGGACAGAATCCTAGTAGTCATGGAGGCATACGGTCTAAGGGACCATGCAGAAAAAGTCCAGGCCACACCAACCGATGTTGCTCTCCTAGCGAAGCATGAGGAAGTTGCGACACATGCCAAATGCTTCATAATGGATGGGGTTAAGGATCATATAGCCGACAAGAAAACGACTCAGGAGATGTGGAAAGCCTTGACTGCCCTACATGAGGGAAAATCCGTCCAGAGGAGGATGCTTCTGGAGAATCAGTTGTGGCCATTCATGATGGCCAAGGGAGAAGAAATCGAGCCCTTCCTTTTCAAATTACAGGCGATCAGAGATCAGTTGTCTGCCATGGGAGCAAAGGTGGAGGATGATGTGATGGTAAGGACTGCATTCAATGCAGTCACAGAGGACTGGGAAAATTTTGTCCAAAGTGTCTTAGGCAGAGCGGACCTTCCCAACTGGGACAGTATGTGGGTAATCCTTCGTCAAGAAGAACTCTGTCGATTCACCAAGAGGCAGTAAAACACGAGATCAAGTAAGGTGAAGAAGGAAGAGGAGGAAGATGCAACCTTGGCATCAAAGAGATAGCAAGGGAAGAAGAAGCGTGATCTATCTAAGATCAAGTGTTTCCAGTGCGGTGAACTAGGACATTTCGCCAACAATTGTCCACAAAAGAAGAAGGACAAGGAAGCTTCTACTTCCAAGGTTGTTGTGGCGAACGATGGTTCAAAAGATGACGTAGACATGAGTGCACATGAACCACGAAAGTGGGGCAACATGGATCTATAGAGCAGCTACAGAGTGATAGCGGGATCCTTGAGCAGCTCATCTCTTGGATCACATCTGAGCTACGGGAGCCTTAAGACAGTGGCGAGACAAGTGGAGCAGTGGATGTAGAGAGTCACAGATGGTGCAGAGGCAGAGCTGGATGCTGAGAGGGAGCAGCGTGGTGTAGATGCAACATCAACGTAGCAACACATTGCAGGGGCTGATGTGACTTCAGCAGCGCAAAGCAAAGTTGCAGCAATGTAGAGGCTTCAGGAGGACAGCGCAGCACAATAACAATGTAGGAGATTTCAGTGCAGGGGTTGATGTGACTTCAGCAACACAGTGAAGGTATACGTACACAGTGCAGAGTTGTAGCTTTGTAACTGCCTCTAGATGTCAGTAGAGATCAGCAGCCTATGGAGCTTCAACAATGAGGATGCAGCCCAACTGACTTGTCTGTCAAAGATTGGGCAAGAGCTTCAGTTGTTTCTCTCAGCAACTGAAGTTGCAGTGCAACAGATTGAGACGGAGCTGCAGTACAGATGTGGCAAGGGCAGTGGCAGCGTCATGGGCAGCAGTACAGAATGGCAGCAGCAGCACAGTGATAAAGGGTAGTAGGTCCAACATCAGTGCAGAGACCCACACCAGAGATCAGTGTCGAGCTTCAAGGTGAAGTAGCATTGTACTAGAGCACATTCCTTGCTAAAAGAGAGTGTTGAGTTTTCTTGAGTGTTGGGGTAGCATCGAATGTGCTCTAGCTCCCAAAATTTGTGGAGGGACTAAAGTACATGAGATCCCCAAGACCCAGAAAGGGATTTGGGAAATTCCATCTAGTTTGGGAGATAATTAATTAATTAACATTTTTAATTAAGGACCCTAACTCTAACTTAGGAAAATTAAAATATTAAAGGTAATTAATTTAAACATGTGATGGAAACGACTCAAGTCACACGGATCAAGCTGTATTTTAATCTTAGCCATCGATTCAAGATTAGATCATGGTTGTTGGTTTCCCAACGAGAAAGTATAAAGGATAGGCTTGGGGTCAGTTAGATAACACACACAGGGAGGCAGAGCACTGAGACTAAGATGAAATTCTAGGGCGGGTTTGCTAAGAATTTTCAAAAGTGTTTCATCTACAGAGAGTGGTAATATTGGTTAAGGCGATGATCTAATCTCAGTGCCAAGAATCAGTAAGAAGCAGAGAGGCAGCAACCAGGAGCAGTGTGGAGGAGAAAGGACAACAGCTGCGCAGCGCAGAGGGCTTCAGCTGCTACGCAAGCCCAAAAAGGGCAGCGCTGAGCTAGCAAGAGACCTCCAGGGTTACACAAACGCCATCCAGGGCAGCGTAGGGATTGTGTCACCCAGTCTAGAGTTACGCAGCCCTCTCGAGGCCAGTGCAGAGGCTAGTAGGGCTGACGTAGGGGCTTCAAGGGTAGCGCTAGGGTTTCTAGAGGCAGAATTTGGCTGAGTCTTGTAAATCCCGTTTGAGGGTGTGGATCAGTCAAAGTTTCAGTCTCCAGAACAACAGGTTATCTGCAGATCTTATTTTTCTCTGTCGGGTTAACCAGTAAGGTGCCCAGATTTGTTGTATTCAAAAACTACTTAATAATATAAACCCTCCAGCAACCAGAAGACTGGTTTTCCCGCATTGGGTTTTTCCGCGGAAAGTTGTCCAGAAAATCTTGTGTGTCACTTTGTCTATGTGCATGTATCTTTGCTTAGATCTGAATCGGTGAAAGTTTGTTATGTGTTTACTTCGATATTAATCTGATTTCAGCATTAATAACTTGATCAAGTAGAAGAAGTATAACCAGATCTAATAGCAGAAATTTTCACAGTATGAAGAATGAGCACACTATAATATAGAGTTGTGATGCAATGCTATTTTAAAGGATTATATGAGATTGAAACTAATATACAATTCATATTTCAAGTAAGTTTTTCGAGGGACATGTTACCGCTCAATCTAGAAGGGTTCCTAGGAGGGGTTCAAAACGAACTACTACTAGACCAAGTGGCAAAAATGGGACAAGGACCCACTGTACCTTAGTCAATGTCCCTTGTGTTAGGATATTCCCACACATAGGAAATAGTTAAGAATAACTTAATCTAGTGTAGAGTTAGGTAAAGTGTGTTTCTTTACCATGTACATTTGTAACTTATAATCCGACGGTCACGATTTGTAGTGATCCGACGGTTATCTCTCACTACCTCGAGTATTAACATTGTGATCGAAGTGGCTTAACACACAGTTGGTCACAATCTCTATTTAAAGGCATGGATTGACTCATGCTGTAACCGTTTATGTTAAAAACATATGTAACTTTTCTTTTTATATTAATAAATTTTTGAAGTATATGACCGCGTTGCCTTAAGTTGTGGTTAATTTATCTCTTTGAGGGTTTTTAACCACGTGATTATCTTGGGTGATTATCTTGAGTATCTTGAGTATCTTGATTTTGTGATACATTTTGCTTGTTGTTAACTGGTTCTTGATCTAAGGAACTTACCCTGTAAATTCCTACATGGTATCAGACCTATTTTGAGGGCCGCGTCCGTTGTTGATCAAAATCCGAAGCCGGTTTGACTACATGCGAATGCTATTTTGTAGATCTACTATTTTTGAACATTTTTGGGTTTGGAGAATTGCTCGGTTGTGTCTGGAGCGTCTGTTACAGTGAGGAACGCCTTTCGTTTCATGCGAAAAGGTTTTCGGCTGCCCAAGTTATGACAGTTTAAATCTGGAGGTATAAAGCATCTGTTTTGCAATTATATTTGTTAATAGTTCTGCTTATTTCGGTTCCCTTTTTTATTTTCGGTTTTTAGGTTTTATTTATTTGCCGGATCTATACCTTCTTCTCTGTGTATGCTCTTTGCTATGCGCTGCGTGCGATCTCGGCAAATCAGAAACAGGAAAAGGGATTTGTTTTGCTACGTATGCTCTTTCCCAGCGTCTTTGTGCAATCTTGGGAAATCAGAATTAGTAAAAAAAATGATAGTTGCCGGTAAAGCTAACCGAAAATCTAACATTCTGCCGTAAGGCTTTGCATTTCGTTTTTTTTGCTCGGTTTTTGTGTTTTTTTGTGTAGGAAAAGACATGCACACCAAAGAGTACATAACAAAACAACAACAAAAGGAAAAAAAAAACCCCTTCCTCCTTTCAAACAATAACATGATCCTTTTACTATCTCACTTGGTGAGGGGTTAGTTTATGAGAATAGAGGTCTTAGGTTCAAGTCTCCTTCTCAAGCTTCTTTTGTAAAAAGTTTTTGTTCGAAGGGGTGGAATTTTTTTTATTTTTTTTTTAAGTTGCACTTCATCTCGTTCCCGTAACTATTCGACATCTTCAACTCGTTTTTTTCAAAAAGGCATAACTTCTTCATCCGGAAGCCGTTTTTCGAGCCGTTTTTTTTTTAAACGACCTAATTTTTCGAGATCTTTCCATTGGAGGAGTTAGTTTCAGCTTTTCTCAGCTTTAGTTTTTTAAAAAAAATGGAAAGTGCATGCCCGATTATTCTTAACAACACCAATTATTTTCAATGGCTACCTCACATGGTAGATATACTTAGAAGTAAATGGCTTTATAAAATAGCCATAGGACAAGAAACTAAACCTTCCGATGATGATAAAGTTGCTAAATGGGAAAATAAACAAGATCAAGCACGAGGGTTGATAGGAATGTCCATTGCTTAAGATCTTCGATTTCATATCCTTGACATTGACACCCCTGATGAAGCCCTGGAAAAGCTAAAAACTGTTTTTGGCATTCAAAATCAAATCAGGGCCCACCAGCTTGAAAATGAGTTGCTTACTTTGGACCCCAATAATTTCTCCTCCATTGAAGATTTTTTGTCCAAATTCAAGACCCTTAGAATTCTTTTAGAAGGTTGTAAGATCAAAAAGGACGATGGTAGCCTCATCTATTGCATTCTTGCTAAGCTTGGCCTTGCATACTCTGTATTTGTTTCCGCCTTCCATTCCACTAGAGAAGCCATCATTTCTTCAGGAACCACCTACAAGAATCCCTCTTTTGATGCCTTTTGTGATTCTTTGATAAGAGAACAAGAAAAACTTTTACACCTTGGTCTTATCACTGCTGGAAACGCTTCTAAGAAAGCCTTAGCAGCCCAACATCAATCATATCAAAAGAATCCCAAGAAGCAGTATCCTAAAAAGTATGGTCCGAAACCAAACAAGGGTCCTAAGCAATTTCAGCCACAAACTGAAAAAGCAACTCACCAAAATGATAAGGCATATAAAAACAAAGGAAAGAAGACGGATAGACATTGCAACTTCTGCAATCGTGATGGCCATTTTGAGTCCAAATGTTTTAAGAAGATGGAAGCCTTAGAAGCAGCAATGAAGAAGCACAACATCAATTTGGAGCACTCTTCACCTTCATCTTCAAGAATGGCACTTTCTGCTTGTGGTTGTCAAGCATCAAGATCTGGTTATGCATTAAATGTATCTTCCTCTTCTCATTCTCATGAGTGGCTCATTGATTCTGGAGCTTCTTATCACATGGCCAAAAATAAAACCATGTTTTCTTCTTTAAATGATTGTAACACCAAACATATTTATGTTGGTGATGATAGATCTCTTAGTGTTGTAGGATCTGGAACCATTCATCTAGATAATGGTCAGTTTAATGATGTACTATGTGTTCCTACCTTGTCATGCAACCTTCTATCCGTTTATCAGATAACTCATTCAGGTGAAGGGAAAATAGTAGAATTCTCACCTCATGATGTTGTAATCAAGGACCTCAAAGATCCTAAACATATTTTAGCTACTGGCATTGTTGATGATTCCACAAGGTTGTATAAGTTTGATAACTTTGGGTCATCCTCTCTTCCCTTCATTTTTGCTGCTCATAATGATGATGTGAGCAAACTTTGGCATGAGCGATTTGATCACTTGAACTATCGCTCTCTTCAAACTCTACGAAAGGAAAATATGCGATTTGGTCACTTAAACTATCGCTCTCTTCAAACTCTACGCAAGGAAAATATGGTGACGGGCCTTCCTATGGTATCTTGCCGAGATGTTTGCTCTGGATGTGTACTCGAAAAACATCATCGGGATAGTTTTCACAAACATGCCTCTTGGCACGCTTCAGCCGCTTTACAGCTTGTGCACAGTGATTTATGTGGTCCTCTTCTTGTTGTTTCTTTCTCTGGTTGCAAGTACTTCTTAACTTTCATTGATGATTTTTCCAGACGCACTTGGGTATACTTCTTAAAACTCAAGAGTGAAGTTTTTAACATGTTCTTGGCCTTTAAGGCCTTTGTTGAGAAACAATCCGGACATCAAATTCTTAAGTTAAGATCAGACAATGGAGGAGAATATGTTAACAACAAATTTATCAACTTCTGCACTGAGCATGGCATTCAATTGCAACATACCGTTCCATATACTCCACAACAAAATGGTGTAGTTGAAAGGAAGAATCGCACCTTAAAAGAAATGGCTAATTGTATGCTTCAATCTAAAGGACTTGGTCTCAATTTTTGGGCAGAAGCCATTAACTGTGCAAATTACATAGTAAATCGCACTCCTACTAAGGTTTTAAAGAATATAACTCTAGAAGAACCTTGGAGCTCAATCAAACCATATGTAAGTCACTTTCGTGTTTTTGGAAGTGATGCTTGGGCCCATATTCCAGATGCAAAACATAAAGCCTTAGAACCTAAGAGTGAAAAATGCATTTTTGTTGGATATTCTGAAGATGTCAAAGGATATAGACTTCTTCAACCAAAATCCAAAAATATAATAATTAGAAGAGATGTAAAATTTGATGAAAATATATTGGCCTGCGAGCCTAGTTCGGCGGGTGTGCCACCTTTGGCCTGCGAGCCTGATTCGGCATATGTGCCACCTCTCTCTCTCTCTTCTATTTTTAATAGCATTCCTTCTAGTTCAGATGATGACAGTGAGGATGACAATCCTCCTCCACCTCTTGAAATTGTTCCTTATACTCCAGCGCTTCCAAGATGGGTCTGCTCTACTCGGGATGCAGTAGGTTCTCTTACAGGTGACCCTGCCGATCAACGAAGTACACATTCTCAGTTCGAAAGAGCCTCTTCCTTATTGGCTCAAGTTCCAGAAAAACTTGATCCAGAAACCATTGAAGAAGCCTCCGGTCATCCAGATTGGGATGAAGTTATGAATGAAGAATATCGCTCCTTATTGGCGAATGATACTTGGGATCTTGTTCCTCTTCCAAAAGGAAGAAAACTTGTTAGATGCAAATGGATTTACAAAACAAAGTTTGGACCATATGGAAAAGTGGATAGACATAAAGCTTGTCTTGTCGCTAAAGGATTTTCACAAGTTGAAGGCATTGACTACACTGAAACCTTCTCCCCTGTTGCCAAAATGAATTCTATCCGCCTTGTTCTTTCCCTTGCTGCCTCCTTTAAATGGGAAGTCCATCAGATGGATGTTAAATCCGCCTTCTTACATGGAGATATGCATGAAGAAATCTAAATGGAACAACCCCCTGGATTTATCCAAAAAGACTTCAGCCTTTTTTGTCGCCTTAGGAAATCTCTCTATGGTCTCAAACAAGCTCCTCGGGCTTTGTATGCCAAAATGGATAGAATTCTCTTAGATAATGGCTTTTCTAGGTGTCATTCTAACAACACTGTCTACACCAAGAAAGTGGATAAGTCCTTCACCATCCTTGTTCTTTATGTTGATGATCTTATCCTAACTGGTAGTGATCCAAACCATATAAACCATGTGAAGTCTAGCCTCAAAAAGAAGTTTGAAATGATAGACTTAGTACACTTGCATTATTTCCTTGGTCTTGAAGTCTTGCAATCCAAGGAAGGCATTACCCTCTCTCAGTCCAAGTATGCTTGTGATCTTCTACATCACTTTCACATGGAAGACTGTAAGCCAACCCCTTCTCCCTTTCAGTCTAGAGTCAAGCTTTCAGTCAACTGTACTACCCCTGAAGTTGATGCTACCTTATATCGTCAACTTGTTGGTAAACTTTTGTATCTAACCCATACCCGTCGTGACCTTTCCTTTGTTGTTGGTCTTGTCGCTCGATTTATGCACCAACCTCATGAAAGTGACTGGAAAGCAGCCAAAAGAATTCTTCGATATATTTGAGGTACAGTTCAGTTCGGGATTCATTACAGTGCAGGAGCATTTCCATTGTTGATTAGTTTCACTGATTCTGCTTGGGCTGGTGACCCTGATGATCGAAAGTCTATTGCAGGGTATGTATTCACTGTTGGTTCAGGACCTATTACTTGGTCTTGTAAGAAACAAAGTGCCATTTCCCTTTCTTCAGCAGAAGCGAAGTATCGTGGTGTAGTTGAAGCCAACAAGGAAGCCATGTGGCTTCGTCAGATCCTGTCTGAATTTGGTCTTCATCAGTAGCATCCAACTACACTTTGGTGTGATAATCAAAGTGCCATTCAGCTACGTAAAGATCCAGTTCAGCATCAACGTATGAAACACATTGAACTCACATACACTTCATCAGAAAGCTCATTCATGATCGTGTTCTTGAAGTGCAGTACTGTCCAACCAATGATCAAGTAGCCGATATCTTTACAAAGGCTCTCACAGAAGCGAAGTTTACTAAACTTCGATCCATGTTTGGAGTTCAGGAAAGTTGTCATTAAGGGGGGACAGGCTCTAATGCCTCCTTCCTTCTCCTATTGTGTCACTTTTGTAAATCCTTCAATCCTATCCCAATTTGTTCTTAAGGGGAGATGTTAGGATATTTCGACACATAGGAAATAGGCTCCTTTTGTGTCACCTTTGTAAATCCTTCAATCCTATCCCAAGTTGTTCTTAAGGGGGGATGTTAGGAATCAAGATATTCCGACACATAGGAAATAGTTAATGTTGGAAATGTTGTCATTGATGGCAAAGGAGCACAAAGGAGCAGCACCTGAACAAGCAATAAGGCAAAGGAGATGACAAAGGAGGAGCACTTGAAACATCAGCCAAGGAGCAGAGAAAGCATAAGAAGAGGTAGCAAGGCAACAAAAGAAGCAGGACAGATAAGGAACTGAGGCAGCAGACAAAGCAGAGACAGTGAATAGAAGCAGAGGCAACGTAATGTACAAAAGAGTTGAACTTAAGAAATGTAGTGAAAAGAAGGTAGTAGATGCAGAGATAGGAAAAGAACAGAGGTACAGCAAAGGCAGAGGCAAAGGTCGAGTAGCAGAAGCAGCAAAAAGAAGAAGCAGGGCAGCAAAGAGAAGCAGAGACAGGACCATTTGAAGAAGCAAGGAGCAACATTAGACAAGAAGAAGAGATAGAAACAAAGAGATAGAAGAGAGAGGCAAAGGAGAGAGAAAAGGAGACAGGCAGAAGCAGTGGAAGAAAATATAAAGGAGACAGGCAGAGGCAGAGCAGTTGTCACAGAAGTAGAGGCAGAGGCAGAGTGATAGAGCAGCAGAGGTAGAGGCAAAGCCATTATAATTCCGAGAATCGCCCAACCCGGATGACAGATATATAATATTCCGAGAATCATTACCCGATGGGCATTACATATTTATACATAAACCTTATTCTGGGAATCGCATAACCCCAAGCGGCAAAGTATATATATAAACATATATATATATACAAACATTATTCCGGGAACCACCTAACCCGCTAGAGGATACATATATATATATATATATATATCCATCACAATACATTTAAATGCTGCGCATTTCATATTTTGCAATGGTCCAAGGCATATACATTAATATGTATATTTAAGTGGAGCGCTTTATGATAAATGGAAAGGAAGTAATATAAAGTGGGACCCTCACCCAATCACATCAGAGAAAAGGTTGGCAGCGGAACATAGTGACAAGAGCTCCGATTAAGACCCGGACCCGATGGGTGTATAAACAATGGTTAATATATATTTGAATTCCGGCCTAATCGCATCGGAGATTATAAGATCATCGGAACATGCAACAAAGAGTTGTGATTGCGATTGGAAGTTCCGAACCCGATGGATGTATGAAATATAATTCAAACGTGTTTGAAGTCCTTTCCCAATCGCATCGGCAAAATACAATGAACAGTGGCCAATCGCATCGGAGAATATAAGAGTTGTGATTGCGATTGGAAGCCCGGACCCGATGGGCGTATAAACGATGGATGATATATATTTTAAGTCTGGCATGATCGCATCGGAACAACCCAATCGCAATCGGAGAAATCGAAAGAAGGTATAAGTGACTCAATCACATCGGAGTTAGAGTTGGCAAAGAAACATGCAAACGCAAGGTGTGATTGCAATCAATCGCAATCGGAGCAGTAGCGATCAATTGCAATCAGAGGAGACTCATTGCATCGGGAAGCGTGTCAAGTGGGCCCAAAAGGAGTTCTTATATGTTTAAAAAATCTTCATTATATTACGCTGAGAATTGATTTAAAAAGGAAGTTTGTATGTATGCCGAGAATTGAAATTACTTATATGTATATATGAAAGGGCGTTGTCATATATATATAACATTGTTGCGGTGGTATTAAAGATGTGCTACGTGGTCCATGGGTTGTATGTATATGCCTTAGCTTAACGGGAGGACGATTATTAATATACAACGATTGTGATATATGTCTGTTCCGCTTGCGGAACTTCCACATCAACAAGACACTCGTGGCATTAAAAGGGTTGGAATTGCCCCGACTTAAAAGTCGCCAATTACATTTTATTTATTTAAAAGGCTCCATTACACGTATGCGTAATTACACTCCCGCGAGAGACAGAAAAAAGAAAACAAGTAGCCGAAAAAGAGATAAAGCATGCTAAAGAAAAGACAAATGCTAGCCGATCCAAAAGGCCGTATAAGTGAGCCGGAGCTCTCATCGTAATTAAATGTAATATTTTAGTTGGTTTATATTGTTTGTGATGCATTGGCAAGTCTCCAAAAGAGAGCAAAATATCCCACTCTAATATTAAAATAAGCACCTACAATACATTTTTCTGAATGAGCGGATAAAAGAGATGAGAAGGCAGAAGGCAAAGAGACATGGTTGTCCATTTCAAATTCCCAGTAGAGTACAAACAACCATGAAGCTATTTTGTATAAAACAGGGTAATATCCAAGGGGAGAAAGTTGATGAAAACAGAGTGAGAGAAGAAGAGAGTGTGCAGCAGAATTTAAGAGAGTTGAAGGAAATAAGAAAGTTGCAAGCGGTCAGAGAGTGTGAATATAGAGAATGCAGAGTATGAAGAATTGAGGAGAAAAGACATGAAGAAGGAGGAGCTAAGCAGATAAGGAGGGGCTGAGCAGAGATGATGCAAGGCTAATATGAGGACTGATGAATAGCAGAAGAGAAGGTACAGAACAGAGCTGATATCCAAGGTAAATCAACAAGTGTTTTCTTTTGAAAGAGTAAGGAAGTTGGAGCTTCCCTATCAAAGTTGTAGCTTGATAGATGTTAGTTGTAGCTGACTGAGGTTGGAGCCTCCTGTAGGTTGGTGCCTGCAGAAAATAGATGGGAGTTGGTGCTTCCACATCAAGTTGTAGCTGTGCACTGAGGTAGGAGCCCCGTAGGCCGGCCTGCTGCAGAAATCGGGGCTGAGAGGGAGTTGGAGCTTTCCTTTGCATCACAACAATAATAAGATGTGGTTTTCTCCCTTTATGGGTTTCCACTTATATCTGGTGTCTTTGTGCATGATGTTTATGTGTTGATATGGTTTATATAATCTGCTTAATACTTGTTGCTCACATATTAAGACTGCTGTTACATTAACAAATCTGTTTGATACTTGCTGCTCACTAATAAAGATTGCTCACATATTAAATTTGATCATGAAGTGAAGGTGTAAATAAATTTTGAGAGAAAAGTTTTAAAAGTCCATGTATGTGTTAAACTGATTCACCCCCCCCCCCCTCAGTTTAACTAAGGGTTCAACAGTTAATAATAGCTTAGTCTAGTGTAGAGTTAGGTAAAGTGTGTTTCTTTACCATCTACATTTGTAACTTATAATCCGACGATCACGATTTGTAGTGATCTGACCGTTATCTCTCACCTCGGTATTAACGACACTTGATCCGTGGCTTAACACCCAATTGGTCCATGATCTCTATTTAAAGAGCATGGAGGGTCATTTGTCCTGTAACCGTTTATGAGAGAAACATATGTAACTTTTCTTTTTATATTAATAAATTCCCTGAAGTGGCTGCATTGGCTCAGGCCGTGGACTGTTTCCCTCTTTGAGGGTTTTAACCACGTGATTATACTGGTGTACTGATTTGTGATCTGTCTGTGAGCGGTGACCCTTGGTTCTTGATCTAAGGAACTTACCCTGTAAATTCCTACACCTTGCTCTTTATGCTCTTTCACAGATGGGAGGAGTCTCGGTATGGTGGAAATCACTAGAATGATGAGATCAATGTACAATGTGATTTCCAAATCCCATTCAAAGGAGAGGCTCAGATAATAGGTTGCTTGTTTTAGAAGCAAAAGAAGCACTCCCCAAGAAAGGATTTTGGGAAGGAGGCATGGACCTAAGTGAAAGGATATTCTATAGAAGAGCTATGCCTAGATCAAAGCTTCCTAAAGGGACAAAAGGACCTCTCTTAGGGTTTTGTGAGATAACAAGCATGCAATGTTTGGGAACACAAGAGAGACCTGGGGATCCAAGCAAGACCTAAGGTTCGAGATGATCATCAACAATGTGACTAGGTCATGTAGGGAAGAGAAGAAGGGTCAATGAGAGATGAACTTCCAACGAGTTTTTGATAGTGAATGACCCTACAAAATGCCATTAACCAAGAAGGTAAAGGATAGGAACGATCTTGAAGCTAGGGCTTGAGATTTCTCTCAAACTAACCACGAGAATTACTCGAGATTTTGAGGGCATCTAGAGGAAAGGACAACGTTTTAGTGTTGACCATCAAGGATCTAGAACCATTGTTTGACTATTGGGAAGATTGGATACAAAATTATCAAAATGTGGGAACTTCACTCTTTAAGGAGTCCCAAAGAAGCGGCTTCACTAACAATGGATGCAGCTACACGGCAACTTTAGGCTTTTATACTTCGATGACAAATATTATGGAGTTTCAAGGATGCGAGTACATTATCCTCTAGGAACATTCATTTATTCTTTGGTCAATGACTAATACATGCAAATATTTTCAATAGCTTCAATTATTCCACTAATTCGCATTAATTAGGGTACATTATCAACCATAAGAAAAGGATTCCATGCATTAGACATTTATTACGACACAATATAGCATTATATTGCACTTAAAAAAAAGGAAGAGTATATCCATCCATAAACTTGCCAAATAGAAGCTCCAAGAGAGATAGTGAAAATATTCCACACATCAAAATGCATTTAATCATCCAAATCGTAAGACATATATATCCCGAATCTGAGTGATGATGTTTGATACAATGAGGCTCTCATGTATTTATATGAGCCTTCAGGGTATTCGAATAGCCTTAATTAGCCTAACAATGCCCCTAAAATAAAATAATGTGTAAAATAACATTACTTTGGTGACAAGCCCACCAAATAGCTCCAAAATATGAATAATTAGCCTCTCAAGAGCTCTCAAGAGGGACGAAATGATAGAATAGTAGCTAGTAGGGTCGTTGGAAGGCCAAATGAAGTCCCTAGTGTGCCATAATGAGGAGGGCTCCAATAACAATGATGAAGGAGGTGGCCCCTTAATTTCTAAGAAAATGACCTCTGGTGCTCCCAAGTGGTTGTGTGGGCACAAAGAATGTCCTCATGGGTCTCTGACTAAATCGAACAATCGAATGTCCTTGATTTTTTTTATTTTTTTGTATTATTATTATTTTTTTTTTATATTTGCATTTGTTTATTTATTTATTTTATTTTTATTTTTTCTTTTATTATATATTTTATATTTGTTTTATTTTAGTTTATTTTATTTTTATTTGATTTGATTTGATTGATTTATTTATTTATTTATTTATTTATCTAGTTATTTTTATTTATTTTTTATTTATTTATTTTTTATTTATTTTATTTTTTTTTGAAAGTTTGATATTTTATTTTTATTTATTTATTTTTCTCTTTTTATTTTTATTTTATTCTATTTTTATTTTATTTTTATTTTGCTATATTCATTTTTATATTTATATTTTATTTACATTTACATTTTATTTTTATTTTATATTTATATTTATATTTATTTATTTATTTATTTTTATTTTTATTTATTTATTTCTTTTTTTCTTTTTCTTTTCTTATTTTGTAACCTCACACTTTAATTTAAAAAAATTTATAACTAATAAGTTTACTAAATAATTATAACTAATAAGTTTACTAATTTATTAACTAAACGAATAAATTTATTAATTGGTTTAATAGTAGGAGGGAACTAGCCGTTACTTATTAAAACATTTTAAATTATTAAAAAGTCAAACTAGCCGTTTAGAAAACGGCTATTTTAAACATCTCTACATCTATTTAAGCTTATTGATTTGATCTGATCTCTCACCTAGTCCTGATGATGAACCACACTGGTTGGTTCGAAACGCGTCAACAACGTTCCATTATATGTGATTATTACCGAAAGAGATTTTACAATTTTATATGGATCACAGAAGCATAGATTCTAAAAATCTAGTGCTCCATCTGTAAGGGTTGCAACGATGATGCAAGCCCTCCCTTGTCCCCCTAGGTGAGACAAAACCCCATTTGTGATCCAGATTTATGAAGGAACGAAATGAAATACAAATATAAACAGAAACATTAAGCTACAGTGAAAACAAAACTTCAATTCATTAATAACAAAGTACTGAAAATTGTTTATATGCAGAATGGAAATAAACTAGCTCGGGAGATGGTATATTCTCTCTGAGAATAGATGCTTTCTAAATTGTGTTACAATGAGGCTCGCGGGCCTTTTTATTATTGAGAAACAAGGGAAAACCCTAAACATCCAAAAACCTAACCCTAGGAGATGAAGCACCAAAATTTTGTGGGCCACGTTGGGGTTAGTTAGTATACCAACATCCCGAGGTCGTAACTTTGGCATATGATCTTTGATGCGTACGATACCTCATTAGAGAGACTTATCTGGGGACTTCAACTTTCAACTGCAAACCCCTGCCGCAAGCTATGGTTTTGTCCGTTTTCCAAAAAAAACATCGTTTAGGGCCTCAAAACAGCTTCGGAAGTTAAGGACCCGAAAAACTGCCAAAAATAGTAAATTGTGCTACAATTAAGGAAACTGAAAGAAACAGTGGTGGGGGTCCAAGTGGAATAGGCGGGTGGCCACCAATATCCCCCTAGATCAATCCTCCCCCCTTAGGAAGCAATGGTCCCCATTGCATTGAGTGCCTCCATGAGATGGGGAAACTTTTGCTGAACTTGGTCCCTGGTGAGCCACTTGCCTTGGTGCAGGAGTTAGCCAGCTTTGACAACCTGATACGTTTGGATCTTCTATTGGCGAGCGTTCTTGATCTGTGTGTCCATGATCTGATCAGTTGTGGCCTGTTCCATGCAGTCTGGGTTGAACTTTGTTGGTGTCAGTTGTTCTGTATGTCTGATGTATCAAGCGATGGTGGAAAGTATCGTTGAAGGCGATCCACATTGAACACTGGGTGCAGGCCGAGGAATGGGGGAATGCTGACCTCAAAAGAATTGTCTACCATAGCCTTGGTGATAGTGTAGAGCCCATATCGAAGTGGTCAGAGTTTCTCATGGGCTCTAGCAAGGCGTTTTTTCTGCAAATGCAACCAAACTTTGTCACCCACCTGAAACTTATGTGGCACCCGATGCTAATCATGCAACTGCTTGTTCTTTGCATTAGACTTATCCAAGATGTCATGGACCTGCTGGCGGATGTTCTAAATGCGTGCAATAAACTCAGTTGCTTTATCAAGCTCGAACTGTACATGTGTGGATTTTGTCTGCGTAGTCGCATGAGACATGGCAACATCAATCGAACACAATGGTTGTGTTGTTGTCACTTGTCACACACACCTACCAGTTAGTGAGAATAAGTCTTGAACCCCACAAGGTGTGGTTGGTGGAAATAACAAAGAGATGGGGTTGTCACCTAATCCCAACTCTCTTTGTTTGAGTTATCTCCTAGGTTAGCTAAGGGGGGTGGTCCCTAATGAAAGGTTACATGATAAGAGTCTCTAGGAGACTAAGTTAAGGTTAATTTGGATTATTTGTCAAAAATAGCTTGTTTCCAAGAATTAAGAAAGCATATGAATAAATAAGCCAAATTCAATGATAAATTCAAATCATAGACCAGTGCCTTCAAATAAATAACAATAGCTTGCTCAAAAATGAAATCAAGATACAATGATAGATAATCCTGCAAAATCAAATGTTAGGCCAAGATGAGCATATAAACATCAATTGCTACTATAAAGGAAAAAATACTTGGAAGTAAATGCCCAAATGACAAGATAATGACATCAATTACTCGTGAGCTTAAATGATCATCAAAGCAACAAATATATGAAATAACTTTGAAAATAGTGTTGCACCAATGAAAAAAATTCCGAGTACAAGAAAACTAAACGTTGCAAAAGTAAAGAATTCACAATACCTACATAATAAATGCCTCTTGTAATAAAGTGATATAAACAAGACTCAAGTAAATCCAGTGTTGGGAAAAATACCGAGGGGGGGGTGAATCAGTATTTAGTGCAGACTGAAAACTTTTTACTTTTTCTTTCTCTAAAACCCATACTCTACTTTACTGAACCCAACTCGCGTATACATGCGAATATCCTTAATAAAAATTGTGTATTACCAGAGATCTCATTATGCAGATAATTCTTTACTTAGATCATTGCATCATTCATTCATTAGATGTTTAGTAAGCAGAAACAGGTGCAGTAAGAACAGAATAAATCATCACACATAAGCAACACACATGAACACCAGGATTTAAGGTGGAAACCCAATTCGGGAGAAAACCACCATTGTCGTCATCTCTGTCTTCAATATTTATTATAAAGAAAACTTCTTACAACCATGTAATGGCGCAGACTCATACGGCACGGGCCACCTGCGAAGGCTACAACCTGCTCTCGTTTACCAACCTCTCCTGGAAGGGAGCTACTACCCCCTGCTCTCGTTTACCAGCCTCTCCTGGAAGGGAACTACTACCCCTTGCTCTCGTTTACCAGCTACCACTGGAAGGGAGCTACAACCCCCTCACTGAAGGCTTCGACCCTCAACACCACTGCGGACCACGTTTCATCAATTTTCATATTGAATCCAACAGCTTCCATACAACACACCTTGTAGGCCACTTTTCATCAGATTTTCAGACTGGACCCTCTCCACACATTTAAGCTCATCATCTATCAAACTGAAACTTATAACCCCATCAATTCATTCATTGAATCATCAACTAATCAACCAACAACGTGATCTTTAATCAACATAATCTGTGACATAATCAACATTACGGCCCAAACACCATGTTAAAGCACACACATAGTGTATGAGGAAGATGAGCACACACACACAAAGACTCAACACAATGAAGGATAAGCGTGAGGCTTTCTTATTTTCCATTATACAAAGATGTACATTTATAGTACAATGGTGTGACTCTTGGTTTCCTATTCCAAGGTCACTTGGACTCTATTGTGACTTTTCGTATTCCACACCTACCCATGTAGGATTAGGTGTTCCAACATCTCCCCTTAATCAGAAGGGGTATGTGTGAGTTCAAGAAAAGAGTTGTAATACAAATATGCAAAGTATACATGGCAGCACTTGGGCTGAATCAACTCTCTCAAATGTTGGAAAAAATAGGGGGTTTTAGGATGACCACAAACACTGGAACGCAAAACTTGTTGCAGTTCCCGGAACTCTTCCAAAACTGGCAAGAAGCTGAAGGCTTCTGCTAGAGGAATTGTCCCTCATAAAAAAGGGAGACCTTCGACCTAAAAGAAGGGAGGTCTACTACCTGTGGTGGTTTTAGGTTATCCACCAACCGAAAATGATGGTTTTAGGTTATCCACCAACCAAAGATGATGGTTTTAGGTTATCCACCAACCGAAGGTATGCTCATGGACATCCGTATCTCTGGCTACATCTCTGAATCCGGAATGACGAATTGTGGCTCAGGCTCGCTTGAACTGCTGGCTACAACTCTGAACATGGAATGAGAGATTGTGGCTCAGGCTCGCTTGATCTGTCGTCGAAGCTTGTATATGACCACCATTTTCCCCCCTGTCAGGGACAAGGTGAGATGATGGCGAAAACTCAACTGCAAGTTTGTTCAATATCCGTGAACAAGTTCTAACATGTGTCGTAAACATCTTCTTGGCTGCTGATGCCCATTGCCAAGAAGCAATCCATCCAAGATGAATCTTGGTTCTTGCAGGAGGCTTGTGTCTGAAGCATCTGTCTGAAGAATGGGTGTGCTGACCACAGTGCTTGCATGGATGAAGATCAAAACAGTGATCTTTCATATGACCAACTCGATCACAGTGTTGGCATTTCTCAATCTGTTGTGGAAGTGGAACATGATCTGGAACAGCTGCAGGTGAACTGTCATACAAGAATCCGGCACTCTGAAATATGATGGGCTTTGTGTAGTCTGGAATATAAAAGGACACATCCTTGTCATATCCAAGACCAGTTCGGTGCTTGTTGTGGACAATCTCTTCCCAAGGTCTGATGATGGGCTTGAGAGTGCGGGTTGATCTGTTGCATCTGCGTACATACTGCTCTGTTAAATGGCCCGAATGGGAATCAACTGCAACTTTATCTTCTTTCTTCTGATGAGAGTCCTTCACAATCTTCTGAACAGAAACAGGTTCAGAATGGTGACTCTTTTGCTGAAGTTCGTCTTGCTGAAGCTGAGTTTCCAACTGCAAAAAATCAATCTTTTCTTGTGCATCTAGCAAACAACTCTGAATGTTACAAAGAGCATGCTTGCTCATTTTTATCACATCATCAACATTGGAATGAATGAGGTTATTCAACAACACTAATACCTCATTGATTTTGGTCATTTTTCAACAACTTAGGCTCAAAAAATGAAAGGGTGTCGGCTACAACCGAAAATGCACCCGTTTACAATGTGATGCAACAAATACAAATGACTCAAGAAATTCTCAAAGTACAAAGTGTGCTCCTCAAATGATGGAGGGCAATCAACAATCCAACAACTCAAGTTCACTGATTCCAACTATGAATGAAGAGGCAAATTCCACTCAAAATACAATGTCAGCTCAATACAATATCTCCGCAAAAATATGTGCAGCTGAAAACACTATGAAAGAAGCCTTTAAGGCAGCTGAATTTTTCTTCAAATAACTGTTTTGAATGATGGCAAACTTGTCTTCAAATGTCAATTTCTTCAAAAAAAACACCCTTATGTCAATGCCATAAATCACAATGTCAAATCTGCAATATTCAGTGCATGTGCTCCTCATATGCTATTTTCCATTTTCTGCTGTTCATAACTCTCTTTCCTCTCTCTCTCTACTGTTTTTTTTTTTTTAAATTAATTAAAAATTAATTAATTAAAAATAGGGGAATTTAAAAAAAGAGGGGAATGTTGTAAAAATTAAAGTGGGAAGGAAAATTAAAATAATCGAATGAGGGATATTTATTGAAATGGGAGGGGGGATTAAGATTTAAAAGTGGCGGGGGAAAGGAATTAAAAGTGGGATTAAAAAATGTTAATAAAAAAGGATGGGGGGTAATTTAATTAAAATGGAAGGAGGTATTTTAATTTAAAAAGGGAATTTAAAAAATTAAAAGAGGGAGGGAATTGTAAAGTCGAAAGTTGAAATGAAATTTAGAAAGGGAAGGTCGAATTAAATAAATGTAATTGGTTTGCAGGGTTTGGAATGTTGGGAGGCGCAGTGTGAAAAAGATTTTTTGCGTTGAGAGAGGGGGAAGCAAGTGCCGTGGGGTGAGGTAGCTCGTATGGAGATGCCGGAGGGAGTGAGGGCTCGGATGGGCGGCAGTCCAGTGGAATAGGGACGCCGCAATAGGGGGCTCAAGCCGTGGAATAGGTTGAAGTGCGGTGAGTGGGGTATGGGCGTAGAACTTGGAAGCAGAGAGCGTATGGGCAGGGGAGGGTAGCTTAGGTCGATTGTGAGGGAGCGGCAGGGAGGGTCGGGTGTGTAATGCCGTGGGTATTTGAGGGAAGGGATGTATGCAGAGTGTTGTGTGAGAGCGTATTGGAGTGAGGTGAGGGTTTATGCTGCAGGTCGGTTTTTTTTTTTTTTTTTTTTTTTTTTAAACAATGTGCAGGTTGCAGGGGCCGAAAGGCCAAAGTGCGTAATGTGTTGAAGAGCTTTTGAAAGGGCAGTAAGGGAAAGGCTGTGGGAAAGGCCGAAAGGCCAAGAGCAATAATTTTTTTTTTATTTTTTATTTTTTATTTTTCTAATTTTAAAATTTAAAACAGCAGAGAATAGAGAGCAGAGGATTTTTTTTTTTCGTCCAGTAGCAGATTTTTCCAGATATTGCAGAGAAAACTCAGAAATTTTTCCAATAAATCATCTTTAAACTATTTTCCAGCAGCTTAAAAATGCAGAAACTTTCAATGGAAAAACTCAGAAATCTTTACTTCAAAAACTCAGAACTTTCCTTGAAAAATTGCAGAGGGCCATATAGCAGCAGAAAAACTCAGAAATCTCAGAAATCTTCCAATGAAAACTCAAAAATATTTCCAGTAAAAACCCAAAAACTTGTTCAGAAATCCAATTTAAATAGTATCCAGCAGCTCTTCAAATGCAGAATTTAAAATGCAGAAATTGCAGGACAAATGAGAATGAAAACCTTCAGATGGGAAGTGCTGCCTTTCTTCAAAGCCAATGACTGAATGCTGGAATTTTGAATGCTGCTCTTCTTCAAAACAAATGCCGAAATGCTGCAAAATGTCTGCTGCAGAAACTCTGAGTGTTGCAAAAATGACAAGAATTTTGCAGATATGCATAGGCCATAGACACAAATGGCTCATTCAAAGTGGAGCAGGGCCAGCAATCGCCCGCTCTGATACCATGTTAAACACCATGTTGAAGCACACACATGGTGTATGAGGAAGATAACACACACACAAGAGACTCAACACACAATGAAGGATAAGCGTGAGGCTTTCTTATTTTCCATTATACAAAGATGTACATTTATAGTACAATGGTGTGACTCTTGGTTTCACATTCCAAGGTCACTTGGACTCCATTGTGACTTTTCGCATTCCACACCTACCCATGTAGGATTAGGTGTTCCAACAACCGAAAATGATGGTTTTAGGTTATCCACAACCCAGATCTGTGTGAATACATCATTGACAGATAGCAGTAAAACAGTAAAACAGATCAGACATTTCAATCCACATACTTCAGCAAAACCCTAGATTCCATACGTGCTTTTACTTCACTGAACCTGGGTATATACGCGCTTTTACAGAAACAAACATGCGTATACATCTGCACATATTTCAGAACTAATCTCAAATTCCATACGCTCTTTTGTTGAAACTAACCTGCGTATGCACGCGCTTTTTCTGAAGCGAACCTGCGTATAGATCTGTAACTTTTCAAGACTATGCAGCTCTTCAGAACAAATAACTCAGATCTCCTCCTTTACTTCAGCAAAGAATCGCCAGATCACAGATCTAAACATTTCATAAACAGATCTAGACAATACATGGTCATTTCAGATCTAGAGATCCCTCTTCATCATTTTCTTCATCCATCATTGTATTCATAGGTGCATTATATGTTCAGATCTATTAATGAACTGTAACCCATTCCATGCAAATATACTTTAGAGTGAAGTATTCATTCAATACCCAGACACATGCACCCCCTTGCACTATGATCTTCTTCTCCTTAAATAGATTTAGCTTTTACCAATACCATGAGCCAAAACCACACAACTTCCAATGGTATTCTTGGACGTAATCAAATAAACCATACATCGCTCAATACTGTGTGCCAAAACCATGGTAATGCCCCTTGGTATTCTAATTTTGGAGCGCAAATAGGCATACGCTACTTGGCACGTTCTTTTCCACGTACATACGCTACTTAGCCTTTACAAACCCGCGTATGCTTTGTGACATACCATTTTCATCATTGCTCTTGCCTTTACAGGAAATCCTTTCTCTATTACATCTGAACTGCTCTGTAAATACATCAGATTTATATCATTAACAAATAGGACAAGTCAGTTTCAATCAAGGACAACTTCATCAAGTAGGTTGCCATCAAAGACAACACTCTGCATCATATTGCCAACAATCTCTCCCTTTGGACTTGATGGCAACCATGATGGTGTTTGATCACCACAACAGATAGATACATTGATTATAACCATTATACAAACACCATGATACTCCCCCCCCTATTCAAACACCATGATACTCTCCCCCTTTGACATCAAGGGCAAAGGGCGGATCAAAACCAAAACAAGGTTTTTTTTCTCTTGTAGAAAGAAGAGCTCTGTAGATCTGACGTGCACCGAAGTTACCATGCTCCCCCTGAGTTCATGCTGAATCTTCAAACATATTTTTCAATGAAGTACATGACTCTATGACCTTTCCTATCACCAAGGACTCATACTAACAACAATGATCCAACCAAGTGGATTTACATATGTGACTCAAGTACCCAACCAAGTGGGTTTACACATTTTGACTCAACTACCCAACCAAGTGGGTTTACAAAATTGAAGAAGTCCTTACATGACTGAATATAACAATTTACATCATAGGTCTCAACATGACCTTTTCATCAAATTACAAATATGACTTTTTATGACCAACATCAAAAAGACATCAAGAGAGAGATCATATTTCAGAACCATCATAATGCCAACAATGCATCCTTTCCACATGACCAATGCTCCCCCTTAGCCTGTGCATCCTAAACACTTTCAACAGCAAATCATCAAGGCATCTTCATCAAATATCGAAATATGAGAGTTGAAACATCACCAGAGATACCAAACAGCACTGCAGCTGTGCTGAAAAATGCTGACCCAGAAAAATTTAGTCAGCAAACACCCATACGCAGTTTTCTGTGTATAAACTCGCGTATATATGCGACTGTCCTTCAGGAAATCCGCGTATCCAACCTAATCTTCTGATTTTAAGCAGATCTGATTTTCTGAGAGGCAGAGACAATTCCCAGCTTCTGTCTGAGATATTCGAATGCTTCCCTGGAATATATGAGAGAAGAAAGATAGGACAATGTAGCTAAGTTTTCAAGTGTCGTGCAATAGTTGCAGCATAAGCACATCAGTAACCAAGTCTTCAAGCTCTTTACAGCATCAACATATTCTTCTCAAGAGGAATTATCATACCAGAACAACTTCAAGCAATCATCAATGTGATCTGATATCACCAAGATCTTCATGATTCATAATCATGATGTAACATGTGTAGGAATTATGTATAAAAGGTCTCAACCGTGATAAAAGTCATCAGCAACAAACTCTGCATGATCTAACCTTATCTCTGAATCATAAGACTTCCATCTCATCCAGGTGTGAAAACAAAAGATACTCTTCAGCAAAAAGCAATCAGCGCTCTTCCATAATCTCATCATAGGAAACCATGTATCATGTCACCATCATTTGAGCATGAGTATTACGAGAACTAAGGAATAAGCAGATACAATGCCAACAATGCAATCATTAGTAGTTAGACTGATGCTCCCCCTGAACCTGTGCTCCTGATCTTTAGCTGAATCACTGTTTTTCTTATTAGAAAAGCATACGCTTCTGTCTCCAGCGGAACTCGCGTGTATACGCGGCTTTAGTTCCTGAAACCCGCGTATAGACAGTGAAATACTGAAAGTTTCACAGCTCCATCTCCCCCTGATGCACATCAGATGCACATCAGAAATACATGTCTTCTTCACATCAGATGCACTGTCAAAAATAAACATAACCAGAATTACCAAACCAACCATGAGAATCACCATACATTGCTCCCCCTGTGATGATACATTACTAATCCCTAGAATGTATCTCACATCACTCCTGCAGTCATTATGAGAAGTAAGCTTTAGAAGCGGATGACTGCAGTAGGGTCAATATTCCCTACGTTTCTGACCGGTCCTCCTTATTTTTCCAGCTTTGCTTGAAATTTCTTATAGTGTGCTGGAAATTGTCCAATTTCTCAGATCTATTCATCATGCATTCTTTTTCTACATGTCCATACTTGTTACAAGCATAACATCTTGTGTGACCAGAAAAGTAAGCATAGGGATCATAATGTGTTTTTCTATTCTTTCTTCTATTGCAATCAGCTGCTTTATGACCAAAATTGCTGCATGAAAAACAACATCCCTTAAAGAAACCTGAGTAACTTTCTGTGTAAAATATGTTTGTTTGTGACTGAAACAATCTGCTTCTGCAATTGGCTGCAACATGCCCATAATTATGACATATAAAGCATTCAACATTATTGATCAAAGGAGGGAATGATTTCTTTTGAGAGTTCAAGATTGTCGGTTGACCTTTTGTTTCTTTCAACACTTCAGGTTTTGCATTGATATCCTTTGAATCTTTAGCACTTTCTTGTGAACTAAATTCTCCTTTAACAGTTTCATGAAAACCAAGACCAAATTTGACAGAAGGAGACCTTTGACTACTAAGAATATTGTCCAAAATCTTAGTACTATCTTGAAACCTCAAGAGTTTATCTTTTTCTTCTAATTTACCTTTTAAAATGTTTACCTCAACCTCCAATATTTGGCATTGCTTCTTCATACTTTCTTTGACCCTTCTTCCTTCTTCTACTTGATCATTCAATTTTAAAATCTCTTCTTTCTACTCATTTTCTTGATCTTCAAAGGTTTGTAAAAGTTCTTCATTCTTCTTATTTGATTTTTCCAGATCTGTTTTGAGAGAGATGATTTCTGCTTTAAGTCCTTCACTATGATTGATTGCATAATCGTACAACCTTTGATACTTGTTTATCTGTTCATTCATTCTAGCAATCACATCTTTGTAGATAAATTCCTTCCTTTTAACTTGATCTTCATCATTGATCTTGAGATTTGCTTCTAGACCCATACTGTTACTTTCACTATCTTCATCATTGCATGCACAAGAAAGTGAATCACAAGAACAACAATCAATACCTGTTTCACCTTCTTCATTTTCTGCTGCACATGTTTTCTGAGGTATCTCCTTTCTTTGAGTAGCCTTCTTCTTTTGCTTCCTTGCCCTGAGCACTTGCAGTTCTTGGTCAGAATCTTCTTCATCCTCATTTGACATTTCATCATTATCTTCATTTGCATAATAACTCTTTCCCTTTTCAGATTGTTTCCCTTTATCATGATTTTCTTCATAAGAACATTTAGCAGCATAATGACCAACTCTTCCACAATCAAAACACTTGAAGGGAAGCTTACCTCTGAATCTTCCAGTACCTGGTTGGAGTCTTCTCACAAAATTTGCTTCTTCTTCTTCTGATATATAACTTGATTCCTTGAAAACTTCCTTTTCTTTTTCTTTTGCACATGCCTTAAAGGCAACTTCTCTGATTTGAGAGGGACCTTCTTTTCTCATTTCAAAAGCAGTTAGAATACCATGTAGCTGAACAATAGTAAGAGTTTGCAGATCTTGCCTTTCTTCAATAGTTGATACTTTTGACTCAAATTTTGAAGTCAAAGATCTTAAGACTTTTTCCACCAGAATAGTATCGGTTATGGTTTCACCCAAATTTCTCATACGATTTACAATATCATCTAGACGTAAAAAGAAACTGGCAATACTCTCATCACTATGCATCCTTAAATTTTCATATTCAATTCTGAGAGTTTGGAGTTTTGCACTTTTTACCTTTGTATCTCCTTCATAGCTTAGAATGATTTTGTCCCATATTTCTTTTGCTGAATTTAGTTGCATCACTTTAACAAATTCTGATTCAGACATGCTTCCTAATAAAACATTGACTGCTTTGGCATTGATTTCATATTTCTTCCTTTCTGCTGCATCAGTAGGAATAATTGCCGGATACTGATAACCTTCTTCCACGATTGCCCATACTTCTGCACCAAGACTTTGCAAATATGCTTTTGTTCGTATCTTCCAGAATAACAGATTACTTCCATTGAATAGAGGTGGCCTTAGAGAAAGTACTCCTTCATGACTTCCCATTGTGACGGATCTCCTTCAAGCGATCAAGCTTCTGCAGAAGGACCTCCTCTGATACCAATTGTTGGGAAAAATACTGAGAGGGGGGGTTGAATCAATATTTAGTGCAGACTGAAAACTTTTTACTTTTTCTTTCTCTAAAACCCATACGCTACTTTACTGAACCCAACTCGTGTATACACGCGGATATCCTTAATAAAAATTGTGTATTACTAGAGATCTCATTATGCAGATAATTCTTTACTTAGATCATTGCATCATTCATCCATTAGATGTTTAGTAAGCAGAAATAGGTGCAGTAAGATCAGAATAAATCATCACACATAAGCAACACACATGAACACCAGGATTTAAGGTGGAAACCCAATTCAGGAGAAAACCACCGCTGTCGTCATCTCTGTCTTCAACATTTATTATAAAGAAAACTTCTTACAACCATGTATTGGCGCAGACTCATACCAGCACGCAGGCACCCACCTGCAAAAAGCTACAACCTTCTCTCGTTTACCAGCCTCTCCTGGAAGGGAGCTACAACCCCCTGCTCTCGTTTACCAACCTCTCCTGGAAGGGAGCTACTACCCCCTGCTCTCGTTTACCAGCCTCTCCTGGAAGGGAACTACTACCCCTTGCTCTCGTTTACCAGCTACCACTGGAAGGGAGCTACAACCCCCTCACTGAAGGCTTCGACCCTCAACACCACTGCGGACCACGTTTCATCAATTTTCATATTGAATCCAACAGCTTCCATACAACACACCTTGTAGGCCACTTTTCATCAGATTTTCAGACTGGACCCTCTCCACACATTTAAGCTCATCATCTATCAAACTGAAACTTATAACCCCATCAATTCATTCATTGAATCATCAACTAATCAACCAACAACTTGATCTTTAATCAACATAATCAACATTCAAACAACCCAGATCTGTGTGAATACATCATTGACAGATATCAGTAAAATAGTAAAACAGATCAGACATTTCAATCCACATACTTCAGCAAAACCCTAGATTCCATACGCGCTTTTACTTCACTGAACCTGCATATATACACGCTTTTACAGAAACAAACATGCGTATACATCTGCGCATATTTCAGAACTAATCTCAAATTCCATACGCGCTTTTGCTGAAACTAACCTGCGTATGCACGCGCTTTTTCTGAAGCGAACCTGCGTATAGATCTGTAACTTTTCAAGACTATGCAGCTCTTCAGAACAAATAACTCAAATCTCCTCCTTTACTTCAGCAAAGAATCGCTAGATCACAGATCTAAACATATCTAGACAATACATGGTCATTTCAGATCTAGAGATCCCTCTTCATCATTTTCTTCATCTATCATTGTATTCATAGGTGCATTATATGTTCAGATCTATTAATGAACTGTAACCCATTCCATGCAGATATACTTTAGAGTGAAGTATTCATTCAATACCCAGACACATGCACCCCCTTGCACTATGATCTTCTTCTCCTTAAATAGATTTAGCTTTTACCAATACCGCAGGCCAAAACCACACAACTTCCAATGGTATTCTTGGACGTAATCAAATAAACCATACGAGGCGCTCAATCTGTGCCAAAACCATGGTAATGCCCCTTGGTATTCTAATTTTGGAGCGTAAATAGGCATACGCTACTTGGCACGTTCTTTTCCGCGTACATACGCTACTTAGCCTTTACAAACCCACGTATGCTTTGTGACATACCATTTTCATCATTGCTCTGGCCTTTACAGGAAATCCTTTCTCTATTACATCTGAACTGCTCTGTAAATACATCAGATTTATAGCATTAACAAATAGGACAAGTCAGTTTCCATCAAGGACAACTTCATCAAGTAGGTTGCCATCAACTTTATCAAGTAGGTTGCCATCAAGGACAACACTCTGCATCATATTGCCAACATCCAGGATAGCATAAATAGGAAAATTGCATTTGCAACTAAAGTAAAGTTGTGATGTAGATGTGCTCTTGGTTTATTTTATTAGTTGTATTCTAAAGAAAAGTTTCTATTGAACTCCTATCCCCGGACTTCGCCCTTGCCCAGAAATCCAGATCTCACAGTGAAGAGTCAATAGGGGTAGAGGGTCCCTAAAGTCCATACAACTAAATTAAGTTGGAGGTTGATTTTAGTGATGCTTGATGCATGTAAAATTCTCAAGGTAGATTGCAATGCTTGAAAGTGGATTGAAATAAGATTGATGCCCGCATTGCAAAAGGAACTTTAACTTCAGAAAATTAGCTTCACATAAAAATAACCAATTGCTTTGGAAATAAACTTTCCCAATGCACAATGCTTCAATATTCAAGATATAAAAATGTAGCATAACAATGAGGCATAAGTGATTATTAGACAAGTGCCAAGCTAAATGTGTCAAAGTTTGCTAGAAGTAAGAGAATTGCTTGCATAAGAGTAAATTGCCTTGAAATAGAATGTGAACTTGTAGCTTATAGCAACAAAAGGTAAACAATGCAAGCTTGTAGCAGACTTTAAGAAAGAAAATGTGATTGGTGTTACTTTCCAATTAGAGCATGCATGTGTGAAAATGAAAGAAATGGAAAAGCTAAAAAAATCAGTCCACCCATAACCTTCTCTCTCTAAATGGAGAGATAGGATGCCATGTGGAAAGCCCACGCTCCCACAACAAAAACAGAATTTTTTATTATTATGGTGTCACAATGAGGTTAGAGCATCTTAGAGGGCAGCCCAAGGAATAATGGAAAGATACAATGTAAGATCTTGCAATAACACGGAATTCCCTTCAAACTATGGGAGCCTCAAGGGATGAAATGATTCTACAACTTGAGAGAGTAAGCTCCTAAAAAGGCACACGGCCTAGCCTCCTTGATAATCCCTTCAAATGCCCACGACCTCCTTGAAAAGAAGCTTGAACGCTTGATGGAAACTACAAGAAAGATGTTATGGCTGCAAAACTAAGACACAGTTAGTGTGCAAAAGAGAGCATGCAACTATATGAATATACTACAAAATAATGTACAAAAGACTAAATCAAATGATGGGAAAGGACCCCATCACTTGACTAGCTTGTGAAAAGCTCTTAACTAACTAGATAGGGAAATGAAAGCACAAGATCAAAATATATAAATGGTTTTTTTTTTATATTTTGACTTATGCATAAACTATGTAAAAGAAAAACCCTGCAAAAACAAGCACTTTGAAAGATTAGACTCATGAGATTCAAATAATGATGAGAGCTCCTTGAAAACAATGCCAAGAGTGGGTTGGTCTCTTGAAGACTTCCCCACGTGCTTGCTAGTTGATCCAACAATGGTCCTCTACAAAACTTCCAACACACAGTAGCTCATATGGATTAAATCAATAATAAATGGTGAGATAACACTAGAAATTTATATGAAAACAACTAGAGATAGCCTACACCTAGAGCACATTCATAAACCAATTCTAAATGTAAGATAGTTATACATCTACAATTATATAAAAGCATATGAGTAAATGAAATACAACTCAAAGGCACAAGTAGAGAAGATTATAAGATCAATGAATCAAGCACATGCTCCAATGGAATAACAATCATGAATGAACCCCAAAGTCTTTTTATTCAAATGAAGAACAGGAGTACATAGAAGCAGAGCTTCCCCAAACACAATACCTTGTTGCAAACAAGGCTCAGTTATATAGGAGAATGGGTGGAGATCCCAATGAAGAACCAAGTGCCAAGTGTGATGATGATGATCCCAAAGCTCCCTCATGCAATTCAAATTCCCCAGAGAGGCCCACGCAATCCTTGCAAGGCCAACTCATTGTATGAAGAGGGACAAGTGTATATGGAGTGGAGTGCTAGGAGACCACTCTCCACTCATCTCCAATGAAACTCCCAGTCAAAGCGCACCAAAATGATGACTCACCAAGGCAATTTGAATTCCTTTCCTCAATAAATAAGTTTTTCCCTTGAGAAACTCGTGGTCCCCTCCAAAAAATCGATTTTCTTGGAGCACATGTCTTTTCCTTGATTTTAGGAGTCCACATCACCTTGGGACTTTACTTTAACTCCTCCATGATTTTCCACCTCATTTCCACATCATGAAGCATGTGTGGATATTTATTTTTCTCCATTTATTTGATTGTTGGCCTAATTTATTGCCATACTTTCCACTAAACTAAGGAAAAGTGGGTTTTGAGGGTCCATAACACATTTTTAACCCCTCAAAGTGTGTCTTAGTAGAAATTTGAGGGTCAGAGGTACAATTTTTAGTACTCGTACCCCATACAATTTCTCTTAACATCACTTATTACATTTCAGATACAAATTTTATTCCAATTTCTGCCCTGTGAGAAATTTTAAAAATTAAAAAATGACCCCCTAGACATAATCAAATTCCACGAAATTTTTTGTGTGATCTAGTCTGGTAATATACAATGACCCTAGGGCCTAGACACTAGGACTCACCCAAGGCCTCATCAGCAATTTGTACTCCGGCTTTAGGGTTATGCTTGGAGGAAAAAACTCAATTAATTATCAAGTCCTCATCTGGAGATGATAATGAACCAAGTAAAAAAAACCTCCTATTGTATACTCACTTCATGATAAGGTCTCAGGCTACCCAGGCCTGTTACATGACTCGACTCCTCATACTAGTATCACTTTAATTGTCCCTGCAGGGATTGTGGAATTTGAGTACAACAAAAAATGATAAGAAGAAATAGAGTTGAAAAACTGTGATATTCCCACTTAGCAATATTGCTAAGGGGAAACATCAATTTTGCCCAATTTTGTCTTATTTCGTACTTGCACTTAGGAAAAATGGGTTTGGAGGTCCCACATGAATTTTGGAGTTAAGGGCAGGCCCAAACATTAGAGGAAGGTAGAGAAAAATGAATTGTTGGTGGTAAGTGTGGGCCACCAATGGAGAAATACAGCCCACTAGAAAGTACGCACTCATTGGAGGGAAATTGGTGGGGTAATGTCGATGGTTGGGCCCACATGGGCAATTGGGAGGCACCTTGACAAAAGAGGAGGAGGCAATCATTTTTGGCATTCTTGATCATTTGAGCATTCACCTAGACTAGCACGCTTGAGCTAGAGCCAAGTCTACAAGCGTTGTTGAGCACGAGAATTTTAGGCAGAAATCTCACCCCTTTCTTTGGTGGACTTCGAGTGCCAGCCCAAGGAGGGAGTTTCATCCTTTTTAGATTGATCCTGGAGCAGTGTAGAGGGAGTGTGGAGGAGTTCCAGCAATGCCAGTGTAGAGACTGCACAGTCCTTGCTAGTGCCACACATGGGTCTTGAGGAGTGAAGGGAATTTTGGGCTGAGACTTGTGGGGGAGTTCGAGAAGGAGATTTGTTGGAGATTGTAACCATTTTTGGGACACTCAGCAGCAAAATTTACAGGTGGGTCGAAATACCCAGAAATAGTAGGAGTTGAGGGAAAATGGGTTGAAATTCCAAGGTCAGCATTTGGCCAATTCCTTTGTGGGTTTTTGTGGGTATTTGGTGGAGAGCCTGGGGTTAATTTCCCGAAATTTTTTGAACACCGGAGGAGGCCCCAACAGCTCATTTTTTGGGAAGTTTAGTGCAGAGCCAAAGAGAGATCAGCCAGCAGTTTTGGGGGACTTGTCTTCTTCACATGGGCTTTGCTAGCTTGCCTTAGGCAAGCCCAGGTGCACACTTTCCAACTTCAGATTGTAACCCCATATTTTTATAATAAAATGGCTTAGCATAGCGCAGTTTTGGCTCTCTATCGTGGTCTGATTTGTGTGCAAATTGTCTGTGTATCTTTTACTATGCATGCTCTGTTTATTGTTGCAAATTTTCCTTAGGGATATTACAAAAACTCTGGTAGTATGATGATCTCTGATGGTACAAGCAGCCTTTGGTACATCCTTGGGCAAGGAGTCCTCAAATAATCTTCAAGTGCCACTCCAGTGGTCAACAGGTTGAAATCCTAGACCCACTTTAAAGGGACTGCAGCTAGTGAAGCTATTGAGAGCTCTGTTATAACTATGTGCACATAAGGAAGGCCCTAATCCTAGGTTTGTGGACGCATGGAGTTGTATGTGCGTAGCATGTGCACTATCATCCTATTGACGACCTATGTCAAACCATCAGTATGTGGATGGAATGCAGTCGACTTGGTGAGATTGGTGTCCAATAATGTCTAGAGGCTCGACAAATATGTGCTCAGGAACTTGCTATCCCAATCTGATATAATGTTCTGCAGGATCCCAAAATGTACCCACACTTCTTCAAAGAAGAGTTTGACAGTGTCCTCTATTGTGATACTCTTCTTGCAAGCCGCCAGTATAGCCATCTTAGAAAATTTGTCCATGACCACAAATACATAGTCATTACCATGCTTGGTAGAAAGGAGGCCAAACAAATAATCCATGGAGATGGATTCCCAGGGATGGCTAAGAGTAGGCAAAGGAGTATACAGGCCTTGTTTCTTGATGTTTGGCTTGGCGATGGCACAGGCAGTGCATGATCTGATATATTTTCCAACATCCTGTCAGAGTCTTGGCCAATAAAAACACTTTAGTAGTACGGCCACAGTCTTCTCCACACCAAAGTGTCATGTGACACGACTGTAGTGCACCTACCGAATCAGTTTGGCACGCTCGCTTGAAGGAACACAAAGGTGGCCCAAGTAGCATAATAATGCGTCCTCGAGGTGGAAATTTGGAACTTGCTTGGAATCCACTAGCCATTGGTATATGGAGGTGAACTCTGGACCATTCTTGTATAGTTGTGACCATCCAGAGATATCGTGGCCAAAAGAGTTTAGAAAAGTAGTTGGTGCTACAACTGGGGGCCGACTGAGGTAATCTACAACATGAATGGTGTTTTCATTCTTGTATTTAATGTTCAAGTGGAATTGTTGCAGATATGTAGACCACTTCTGATGGCGATCGTTTTGTAACTTCCCTTGTGTTTGTATATACTATAAACTGAAGAAGACGGTGATCTGTGTGGATGACTCTCTCCTTCCCCAGAATGTAATGTTTCCATAGTCGACAAGCCTGCACGATGGAATGCATCTCTTTATCATAGGTAGAGTACTTTCAAATTGTATCAAAAAGACTATGATAGTCCATCGGATGCCCTTGCTGGGTGAGAACTGCACCAATAGTATAGTCGGTGGCGTCCATCTCAATTTCAAATGGTTGTTGCATGTAATATCCCAAATTGGGATTAAACAGTAATAAAAGGAAAAATAGACAAGAAACTACAGAAAACTAAAAACATCATTAGACACAGAATATGGAGCCAAAATCAATGCTAAGACATTTTATTAATATGTCGGAAAAGAGTACAAGTGTGGTGCTGAAAAGATTGCACTTGGGCTTGCTAAAGGCAGGCTAAAGGGAAACTCGAAACCTAGCAAAACTCCCTGCTAGAAATGGCTCTGCATAGCTCAATCACCGCGCTGCCTAGTACAGAAAATACTGTTGCGTTTGGACTACTGGTTGGGTTGCCTTACGTGCTTAGAAAATTCCGGGAATTGGTCACCGAACTCTCCTCAATAATCCCACGAAAACCCGTGAAGGATTTGCTGAAACCTCGACCCCAAAAATTGGCCTCTTTGGGCTTAGCATGTTGCTCTGCTAGGGAAATCGAACTACTGACTGGAACTACTGGAAAATGCCTCCAAAACACTGCCCAAATCCCTAGTAGGAGGTGGCTAGCCTCCCCTCCAATTCCTCTGGCTAACCTACACTTCACTCCCCCACTTCTGACACTTCCCCTAGACTGGAATATGCAGTCTATGTTTCCTCTGCACTGTCCAGAAGGGACTACACACTCCTTGCTGATGTTGTTATGAAACTCCCTCACAAAATTGTAGAACTCCTCTCTTGAGCGGGCACTTGAACTCCCTCAAGGCAAAGGTTGAGATCTCCGCTTGAAGATCTCGTGTGCTAAACAGCACTGCAGACTTGGCTCTCCGACTCAAGCGTGCTCCATCAAGATGATAAGAAAAATTGAGATGAATGAATGAGGAAATGAGCTACCTTCACTTCCTTTAGTCAATTGAGCCCCCAACGTTCCCTTGGGCCCACCATGGACTGCGTTGTCCCCTCATCCGACCTCTCACTGCGCTGCCCCCATCGAGCCTCTCCCACGCAGCCACCTACGGAGCTACCTCCCATTCGATTACTAGCGACATGGACCCCACTAAGGCCGTAATTTTTACTTAGAGACTATAGGAAAAGGCTTTATTTGACTTAGTTATTATTTGTGGGTCCCCTACCAATTTTATTTCTGCCCAACATTAGAAATTTCCAAAATTAATCAGAAATTAATATTCCAATTAGCTGACTGTTAATTTGGAATATTACAATCCTCCCTGCCAAAATGTTGCTTGTCCTCAAGCAACTGCAAAGATGGATGCTGAAGAATCTGTTCCCCCTCCCAAGTGGCATCATCAACTGGGAGGTTCCTCCATATGATCAAGTACCCCTTCTCCACCTTGCTCCTCAAGTGTCTCTCTCTGGTGTCTAAGATGGCCTCAGGCTGTAGCACCAAACTCCCCTCACCATCCATAGGAGGAAGCTTAGTAGTTGCGGTCACTTGTTGTCCCAAAGCCTTCTTCAGGCAAGATACATGGAAGATATTGTGGATCTGGCTCCCTTGTGGCAACTCCAGCTTATGCCACCTCTCCAACCCGTCGGACAACTCGGTATGGTCCATAGAAGCGAGGTTTGAGCTTTTTAGCTCCCTTTTGCTTCAGCGTAGACTGCCTATATGGTTGAAGTCAGAGGTACACCAAGTCCCCAAGCTCAAACTGCCTCTCTACGTGGCCCCGATCTGCATACATATTTTGTTGGTTTTGCATCGTCCTCAAGTTATCCTTGAGAGCCCAAAGGATGTCCTGACTCTCTTGGATCTAGTCTTTGGCCCCGGGGGCCTTACTTGCCCCAAACATAGCATCAACAAACGTTAATGCATCATAACCATACAAAGCACGAAAAGGGGACATACCAATGGACATATAGAAAGTGGTGTTATAACAGTACTCCCCTAAGTGTAGTCAACACAGCCAGGCCTTTTGCTGCCCTGTAACATAGTTTTGCAAGTAGCCCTCCAGCCACTTGTTCACTATCTCTATCTGCCCGTCGGTCTGCGCATGGTAATTCGTGTTGGGTGTGAGCTCCGTGCCCACCAATCGGAACAACTCCTGCCAAAAACCTCCCATAAATCTGTTGTCTTGGTCACTGACTATGGTCTTTGGGAGACCATGTAGCCGGAAAATATCTCTGAAAAACAACTTGGCCACTTGTGAAGCTGTGTACTGAGCTGAAATAGCAAAGAAGTGTGCATACTTCGTCAACTGGTCAACTATGACGAAGATGTAGTCCTTGCCCTGCACCATGGGCAACCCCGTGATGAAGTCCATCGAGATACTCTCCCACTTCCCCTCCGGAATGGGAAGCAGCTGCAACAACCCGGCAGGATGGGTCAACTACATCTTGTTCCTCTGACAAACTACGCACTCTCAGACATGTTGGAGTACGTCCTCCTTGAGGACCTTCCAGGAGAACCTCTCTCTGATGGCTTTGTAGGTCTTAGTAAACCCCTGTTGCCCGAATAGTGGAGAGTCATGTGTTGCATGCAAGATCTTCTCCCAATCTGGAGTTGGTCGTTCAAAAAATTCGATATCGATAATAGATGACCTCATCCATCACCTAATACATCATCTCAATCCACTGCCTATCCAATGACGAGAGACCGGTTTTTCCCGCGGTTTTTCCGGGGACAGTTTGTCCAGAAATAACTGTCACTTCGTCTATGTGTGCATGTGCTTATTCTAGATCTGAATTGGTAGAGATCTATTATGTGTTTTGCATTGATGTTAACTTGAATTTATTCAGTTGATAACTTGTATAAGTAGGAGAAGCTCAACATGATTAACAGAAATAATTTATGCATAAGAATTAAGATTTAGAAATTTCTACATGGTATCAGAGCAATTGCAGATCTAGAAGGGTCACCAGCTGAAGCATCTGAAGGATCTAGCTACAGAAACCAGCTTGAAAGGCAGCAGAAAAGCAAATCAAAAGGGACAGCGCAGTTTTCAGGAGGAGATTCACACAGAGGGAAGGGTGACGTTGTCCAACGTTGTGTCCTAGCAAGCCCACGCAATTACTGCGCAAGGGCAGCTCAAAAACAACGCTGGTTAGGTCTGAAGCCAACCAATGTGATTCAGATCCGAATCTGTCAAATCCAGAAAAAGTCTGCAGAAAAGTTGCAGAAATTCAGAAGAGCTGGTGGGGTTAAACTTCTGAAGTTTTCAGATTTTTAACCTTAGCACAAGTGACAAAGTTTGGGAAGAAATCAGCTTCTCAGAGAGTTTCTTTCCAAAGGAAACTTGCAGTTTGGTCAGAGGATCAAAGAAGAAGCTGAATCATAGTTGATTTGGTAGATTTCCAAGGAGGGAAATCAAGTGTTAGAGGGAACAAAGGGTTCCCAGTTCAAAAAGGACCCTAGATCCAAGATCTCTAGCATAGAGAAGAGGAGCTCCGACACATTCTGAGCATATGGCTCCTCATGGACTGCGTGATCAGGATAGGCTAGAGGGCCTCTCAAACTTTTCGGTGTGGAAAGCAAGGATCCTAATTGTCCTTGAGGCATACGGTCTAAGAGACTATGCAGAGCAGACCCTAGCCACACCGATAGATGCAGATCTCCTACGGAAGCATAGAGAAGATGTTGGGCATGCCAAGCGGCTGATAATGGACAGTATCAAGGACCATATTGTACCACACATAGCTGAGAAGAGGACAGCTAATGAGATGTGGAAGGCCTTGACTTCCCTATATGAGGGAAAATCAGTCCAAGGAAAGATGTTGTTGGAGGCCCAAAATTAGGTCATTCATGATGACCAAGGGAGAAGACATCGAGCATTTCCTCTTCAGATTGCAGTCAATCAGGGATCAGCTGACTGCAATGGGTGTAACCGTAGATGATGCAGTGATAGTCAGGACTGCCCTCAATGCAGTCACGGATGAGTGGGAAACCTTTGTCCAAAGTATCTTGGGCAGAGCGGACCTCCCAGATTGGGACAACTTGTGGTCAATCCTGCGGCAAGAAGAACTACGAAGGTTCAACAAGAAGCAGCACAGCCCTACGTTGAGCAAGGTTAAGAAGGAAGAGGAGGAAGATGCAGCCTTGGCATCAAAGAAGCATCCGAAGAAGAAGAAGGATCTTTCTAAGATCAAGTGCTTCCAGTGTCGCGAAATGGGACATTTTGCCATCCATTGTCCAGAAAAGAAGAAGGACAAGGAAGCATCTTCTTCCAAAGCAGCGGTAGCAGATGATGGGTTCGGAGATGATGTAGCCATGAGTGCTCATGAACCACGGAGGTGGGGTGACATAGACATGTAGAGGAGCTACATGGAAATAAGACAGGATCCTTGAGCAGCTCATCTCTTGGATCACAAGCGAGCTACCGTAGCCTTAAGACAGTAGCGGGACAAGTGGAGCAGTGGGTGCATAGATCACAGATGAGGCATAAGCAGAGGCAGATCTGGACGCTGGGAGGAGCAGCGCAGAGTATAGCAGTAGCAGTGTAGAATCAATAGCAGCGCAGAGCTTACGCAGTGTTGCGCAGTTGCGTAATGCAAGGCTTTAGAGGGACAAATGCAGCCGTTGTGCCAGTAGCGTGATAGATTTCAGCACAGGAGCTGATGTGACTTCAGTAGTGTAGAGGGAGTCTAATTACACAAGCAGAGCTGTCGTTGTGCATCGTTCTTTAGATGCCAGCACAGATTTGTAGCTTATGGAGCTTCAGTGATGATGATGCAGCCCATCTGACTTGTTTGTCAAAGATTGGGCAGGAGATTTGGTTGTTTTTCTCAACAACTGAAGTTGCAGTGCAGCAGATCAGCAGTGGCAGTCCTATGAGCAGCACAGATGCAGCATATTGAGAGGGAGCTGCAGTACAGTGGTTCCAGTGGCAGTGGCAGAGTCATGGGTAGCAGTAGTGCAGAGTTGAGTGGCAGGAGGCCAAGCTTCAGCAGCACAGAACCAGTGTCCAAGATCATGTAATGCATAAGTGTGATGTATTGCTAGAGCACACCCTTGATGCTAAGAGGGAGTGTTGATATATTGTGTATTTGGAGTAGCATCAATTGTGCTCTAACTCCCAAATTTTGTGGAGGGACTAGAGTACACTTGATCTACAAGACCCTGAAATGGATTTGGGAAATTTCATCTGGTTTAGGAGATATTAAATTAATTAATTATTTAAAGTGTATTTCCTAAGTTAAAACTTAGGGAACTTAAATAATTAAAGTGAATTTAATTAAACATGTGATGAAATTTTCTTAAGTCACATGGATCAAGCTTTCTTTTAATCTTAGCCATTGATTAAAGATTTAATCTTGGTCGTTGATTTGTCAATGAGAAAAATATAAAGGAAAGGCTTGGGGTCATTTGTAAGACACACAGAGGCAGAGCACTGAAGCTAAGCTGAGATTCTAGGGCGGGGTTGCTAATAATTCTCAAGTGTTTCAGTTGCAGAGAGGGGAATTTAGACCAAGGGGATGATCTGATCCCGAGGTCTAGAATACACAAGAAGCAGAGAAGAGATCAGGAAAGACAGCGCAAAGGAAGGTAGCAGCAGCAACAGCAGACGGCAGCAGCAACAGCAGCAGACGGCAGCAGCAACAACAGCAGATGGCAGCAACAATAGCAGCAGCAGCAAGGACAACGTGATTTTCAAGAAACCCTTCATGGGTTACGCAAAGACCCTTAGGGACAGCATAGTGACTGCGTCACCCAGTCTGGGGTAACGCAAACCCTTCCAGTGACAACGCTGAGCATTTGGAGGCCTTCAAAGGTTGATGTAGTGTCTTTCAGGGGCAGATCTGGGTTTCTAGGCCTATATCTGGTTGATTTCTGTAAATCTCGTTTGAGGGTGTGGATCAGTCAGTACTATTGGTCTTAGATCATCCAGGTGCTAAAGATCTAGAGCTTTCTCTGTAGGGTTTTCCAGATCTGGAACCCAGAGTTGTGTATTCAAAAATATTCTTAATAATAGAGCCCTCCAGTAGCAAGAGACTGGTTTTCCCACATTGGGTTTTTTCAGGGACAGTTTGTCCAGAAATAATTATGTCACTTTGTCCATGTGTGCATGTGCTTATTCTAGATCTGTAGAGATCTGTTATGTGTTTTTCTTTGATGTTAACTTGAATTTATTCAATTGATAACTTGTATAAGTAGGAGAAGCTTAACTCGATTAACAAAAATAATTTCTGCATAAGAATTAAGATTCAGAAATTTCTACACTCTGGGATTCAAATCGATCGAATGCTTGCCCAGACAGTGCAAGGGTACCCCTGTGGTTGAGGAGAAGATGTCCCTGTATTCTTCCACGACCTTATCTCTCAGCTTCTGTTGTGTGGAGGAACCCTTCCCAGGGGCCATGGATGTGGCCATGATCTTCCCTTTACTTTGAGAGCAAATCAGAAAGAAAACAAATTTCTCGATCTGGGAGATGATCTTATTGCATTTCTTAGCAAAGATCAAAGAGATGGCGGTAAGTGAGGCTACCTCTGGTATCCTGTATAACTTATTTCCCAAAGTAATAATAGTTGTGTGAGGCCTAGACTCATACACAGCATGACGCCTCCACAAGTATGACTGGCCTAATAATACATCACAAACTTCAAGAGGAGTAACGTCACACAGTACCTCATCCGTGAAGGGCTTGATGCTATAAGGAAGATGACACTGTTGGCCGACGTAGAGATATCGTCCTTAGTGGAGCCACCCAATGGTGTATGGTTGCGAGAGTGGTGGAGTGATGTACACATCTCAACACATCTCCCTTTAGGCCCTTCTAGGTGAAGTGCTCTCTCACAGCCATGTATGTCTTCCTGAACCCCTGATTCCCCAACAATGGAGAATCATGAGCTGCATGAAGTATATGCTCCCTCAACTGCGAGCCCGTAACCAGAAATATACGCCCCTTGTAGTAGATAACCTCAGCCATCACCCGATAACATTCATCTGCGTGAATTCCCTCCAAGATCTCACATGTCCAACAATCCTTGGAGTACTCAACTTATAACTATGCCTTATAGTCATGGCTAATGCTCATGAGTGAAGGCCTTGCAGGTCTCCTAGATAGCGCATCGGCGACCACATTGTGCTTTCCTCACACATACTCAATATCAAAATCATAGGCCTGCACCTTGTTGACCCATCTATGTTGCCTGTCATTGAGGCCTTGCTGCCCCATGAAGTGACGAAGACTGTTATGATCTATCTTCACCCTGTATAGGTTACCCACCAAATACTATCTGAACTTGGCCAATGCATGCATTATGGCCAACATCTCCTTGTCGTATATGGAATATGACCTCTCATGTGGTAATATATTTCTGCTCTCGAAAGAAATGGGGTACCCCTCTTTGGATAAAACTGCTTTGATCCCCTCACTCAATGCATCGCACTCCAAGGTGAAACACTGCATGAAATCTGGAAGTGCCAATACTGGGCAACTACTCATCACCTCCTTGAGGCAATCAAAAGTTTCCTGAGCTCCATCTGTCCATGCGAAAGCCCCCTTCTTCATCAAATCTGTGAGGGGTGTTCCCAACTGTGAGAAGCCCTTAACAAACTTCCTATAATAAGTGCAAATGCCCAAAAATCCCCTCAATGTTGTCACATCTCTAGGAGTCGGCCAGTCCCGAATGGCCCTAATCTTCTCCTCATGCACCTTGACCCCATCTATGCCAATAATGTGTCACGAGTAAAGCATCTTTGTCAGCCCAAATTCACACTTGGACAATTTGGTGTATAACTACTGCTCCTCTAGAATATGCAACATTATCTCTAACTGCTGCAGGTGCTCCTCCCACATCCTGTTGTAGATCAGGATGTCATCAAAGAAAACCAATACAAGCCTCCTCAAATGCCCCCTGAACACATGGTTCATGCATGACTGGAAAGTCGCAGGGGTGTTGGTCAATCCAAAAGGCATGACCAGGAACTCGAAATTCCCATAGTGACATCTGAAAGTTGTCTTCGGGATGTCTTGATCCCTCACACGGATCTGATGATATCCTGACCGCAAATCTATCTTAGAAAAGAACTTAGCTCCTCTAAGCTCATCCATTAACTCATCAATATGCGGTATTCAACATCGATTCTTCAACATCTTCCTGTTGAGCACCCTATAGTCAATACACGTGTGCAGAGTCTCGTCCTTCTTCTACACCAACACAACTAAAGAAGCGAAGGGACTAGAACTCGACCTAATGTGGCCCAATGCCAACAACTCTCTGATGGCCCACTCAATCTCATCCTTATAGGCTTTGGGATGCCTATAGGGGGTAGTAATGACTGCTTGCACACTAGGATCCATCTCTATGGTATGCTCGAACCACCTATCTGGTGGTTGTTCGAGTGGTATATCTCCAAAGACGTGTGTATCTGTCCAACACAGCCTGTATGTCTGGTGGTGGAGGCTCGATCTGTCCCCAAGCCTTTGAAACCCTCAACTCTACTACCCAACTATGTCCCCATGCCTCAAGTTTGCCTCCATCCAATGAGATGAAACTGTCTGTGGGGGATATGAGTGCATACCCTGAAGAACTACTAGCTTACTATTCGGCTCGATAAACTCCATCACAAGCTGCCTCCAGTCGTTGGTAACTCTGCCAAGGGAATATAACCATTGGGCACCCAACAACAAATTGGTGTCTAGCACATCCACCACAAAGAAATGATCTGTCATGGAAAAGTTCCCCATGGCCACTGTCAAAGCAAGAACATATCAATTGCACTTCATGGTCCTGTCCCCCAGAACTAGTAATAAAAAGCCCTCAAACTCTGCAGTGGTAATACCTCACCTCTGGATCAACTGAGCATCAATAAAATTGTGGGTGGACCCCCTATCAACCAAGACTGAGACACGTTGCCCTTGCACTATGCCCCTGATCCTCATGGTCGGAAATTTGGGTACCCCACACAAAGATGAAAGGACTCCCCCATATGGTGTAAAATATGCTCCTCATGGTGGAGGTGGTGGTGTTGCTTCTCTCTCTGATGGCCCCTCGCCGTCTCCTCCATCAAACTCCAACTCCAGCTCATCCTCCTAATCACTGTCTCTTGATATGTAAAACACAGTTTCCTCCTCCTGGGATCTCTCATAATCTCATCATCCAACTATCCTCTCCCTGGAGTTGCTCTATGCGCTAGTGGTGGTCTAGTATCACCCCCTTTCTAAGGGTAGGGAGTGTGTGATGGAAAAGGTGCCCTGGTCTTGAAGATGCCCCCCTGCAAATCCCTCGTAGAAATCACAGCCTCCAGTAGAGTGGAGGGTCTATGTGACTTCACCAGTCCATGCAATGGCTCTGTCAATCCCTATACAAATATATACACCCTCATAGCATCTGACAAATAAGGTACCATGACTGAAACTCGCAGGAACTCTGAAATTTAATGCTCAAGATGTCTTGTCTGTCGGAGTTGGGTCAACTCCCTGAAGTGAACCTCCAAATCTCTCCAATCAAAACGCTCCACTACTATCCGCGTGAAGTCCTCATATGCAGTCACGTTAGCATGCCCCAAAGTAGACAAGCCATGAAACCACCAGTCGTGTGCCTCTCCCTCTAAATGCAAAGTGGCCATTTTAATGGCCTCCATCTCTGTCATCCTATTGCGCTGGAAATATGTATCCAACTTCTCCACCCAATCACGAGTTGTGCACTCGCCAGTGCCATCATAAGTGGGTAAGAACATCCTCCCAATGGTACATTGTAACTCATAGCTCTTTGTGCCTTCGCCTCCATAGCTCCTTCCCCTCTCATTCTGCTTGAGCTGGTAATAATCTTTGAAAGGTAGTGTTGCTCTGAATTCATCTCCCATGGGTTGCCATGCTCTGAAATAATCTCCTTCATCAATTCCCACTTGCTCCTCCGGTGCTATGGGTAGGAAAGAAGGCAGCGTAGCTCTAGTTGGCCCACTAGAGGATGGTGGTTGTGCAGTAAGTATAGGTTGGTCATATTGCTGAGAGGCTCCGGAAGTCTCTCCAAATAGAAAATCCCGGTGAGTGCTCTGCTCCCGGTTTTGCATCTTGATCTCATTAAGCATGTCTTTCTGCCCCTTTGCCAAATCATTTATGGCCTTCAAAATACTGTCAAAGACCATCTCTTCCTTTCCCCTAAGTTCTCCCATGTCCTCTACTATCACCTCCTTTCCACGATCCTCCATGTCTGGAGTGATCTCCAACTCCCTCTCTTTGCTTCGATATCTCTGCCTTCTATAAGTAATATTCTGTCTATCCTCCCCTCTCATATAAAATTCTTCCCATGCCTGAGCCAAGATCTAAGCTCTGATACCATTGTAATGTTCCAAAATAGGAAAAGTAGTGCTATTGCAAAAAATAATAAATTTGCACCAAAAAAATTCAAAACAATGTAGTAAATACCTAGAACAATTTGAAACATGGAAGCAGCTGAGCCATTTTATTATAGAAATGGGAAAGAGTACAAATATATAGAAGAAATGCACCTGGGCTTGCCTTTTTGGCAAGTTGAGAAAAACCCAAATGAGACAATAATACCCAAAAAACTGCACAGTCGATGCTTTGCATTGTCCCAACAAATCTGCACTAGCTGTTGCAATGGAATGGCTGAAAACCCCACTTCCGGTGCTCAGAAAATTCTACAAAATTATTCCCGAACTCCTCAAGCCAACCCGATCAAAACCCAGAAATGGTTTGGGTTGATCACGACCCTCCAAAATTGACCTCCAACAGGCCCTACGCTCCCCAGTGACTGTTGAAGCACGCAGTCTGCAAAATCACTAGCAAAAACTCTCCACAACGCTCCAACAATGCAGCGAATAACTCCACTAGCACTTCGCTGTTGGCCTTCAATCTCCCTTAGAGATTGTGGCTCCCTGCAATAATCGGTCATGGCACTGGGTGCAATTTGGCTCATCGATACTTAAACATAACTAGGTCCAAGGAAGAATGTGACCTGCCAAAACAAAATGTAAATACGCAGACCTAGAAAAGGGTGGTTTTCCCAGAGTCAAGAGTTCCCCTTTGAAAATAGCATACCCTCAAGACAATCTGAACCGTGCATGCAGAACCCTCAAGCTCCATCCTCAAAATTTCACCCACAGACAAATCAATGATCTGTTCAAATTAACATTTCGCATCCCTTAATTCACGGATTTAAGCACCCCCTGGCAATAGAGCACCTTCTACCACATACACATGCTCTACAGGGGAGCTCGAATTTCCAGTGTTCGTGTGGGACTCACAGACCGCCAGGTCTGGATGTAGAATCAGTGCCAACCCCATGCCAGAAACTAGCCCGAAAAGCTTGTTAATCAAAATACTGAAAGTTCGGGCATATTACAACTTACTTGACCTTTTCGAGTTGAAGCTTTTATTCGCAATTAACCATAGACCATTCGCCCAAATTAAATCTGCAGAACTCAGAAAAACATGCTTCTGATTTCTATGTATCTCCTTGTAGTGACCGCGACTAGGCCCATTCAAACATTCCCTCCACACGACTGTCACCAATGGAAAAAAGAAAAAAAAACTGCGGCCTCCTTTTTAGTGACAGCGGATCAGAGAGGAGGCCCTAAACTAGGCCTTTCGTCCATCAAATGGTTTCCGTCGGTTGTCGTAACTTCAACTCCTTCTTGCGGCCTATATGCCCAGCAACCTCGGCCCTAGAACAGCCGTATGAACCTGTCTTTTAGCTTCAAACAGATCCGCACTACACTAGCTGTCCCTCAACACAGGTTGGGCTTTGTCTTCCCCTTAGCTCTGATACCATGTTAATTTTTGAAGATGTTCTATGCTAGATGCAAATTTACTTTAGACTTCTAGGGCAATGAAAGTAAGATGCAGATAGAACATACCAATAGATCGATAGAAGACAAGCCAAAGACAGAGATAAAGAATGGTGGTGTTACGACGATCAGCAGGATGCTTCAACCAACAAAGTCTCCATAAGGTCATCCAACCCAATGTGTCACACAACCCCAAGACTACTCATAAAAAACGCTCCATCAAGACACGCTGCACCAAGAAGCCCTAATTGCAGCACCATTCGTGAGAGAAGAGAATGTCTCCAAAAAATATGTGTGTAAAATGAACTCCAAGTCTCTCTAATATATAGTCATCTGTGGGGGTGTGTGACACATCTCTTATGCATGTGGGATAAATCTATTCGACCTTGCACATGTGGAATAAATTCAAAATACATGTTCTGCTCATCCAATCAAGATGATCTTTAGATCGATCTTGGACCTCTCCGAAAGAGGAATCCAATTAAAATATTGGCATTGTCGTCTGAGCATCACAACATGGAGTTTGGACCTAGTTGCCCAAAATTAACAGGGACACTAACTCCTTGTGGACCTAATGGACAAATGTTGACCCGGATGGGAGATATGTGGAAAAGGGGTTATAATGAGCGGAGGGGAGTGATCTATGTTATGTTGGGAAGCGGGACCACACAACCAAAATCAAGGTTTCTACGTAGTGCCACTCCAAAATCTATTAGCCAATAAGGATATCCCACGGGACTAGGATACAATATTAACCACCAAGTTGGACAAGGGGACAGAGTACAAACCAATCCCATTCTTTCTGTTGAATCCCCCACTAATCCATGCTCATATTTGTCCATGGTAAGCAAACAAAAATACTCTATTACATAATGGAAGCCATACCTTCGAGATTGGAAGGCCCACCTTCAAACTTACGATCATAACAAATAGGTGAGGGCACGTAATGGTTGGCTCAGGTAGCGGAGATGGTGGCACATCAAGCCATCTGGTGGCTACAAGGGGCTGCTGAGTGTCAACTGAAGACAATATAGGAGAAAATTTTCTCCTATAGGTGTCACCCACTAGTGGTGCGTAACATTTGGCTCCAATTAGGTCATGATCTCTCAATAGAGTGCACAAACGTACTCGAACAAGGATGTCGTGAGAACACCAGCAATCTCTTGGGACCACAGACCTGTTACCTGCACATCATAGACTAATCACACGTGGTAGCATATGTTTGTGGCGTCATATGATCGCCCATGCTTTTGTTATGCCATAAAAATCAACAAGAAATAAAATATAATTCTAAATGCACTTCTAATCTAGCATGATAAAAGAATATGTTGTTAGTTCTAATGCGAAAACAACAAGTGATGCGTCCTACTCTAATATGTGTATTACATCATACAAATACTAAGAGTAATCATAGACCCAATGCAACCAACATATCATCCAGTCGATATGAGAAGAACTACCCCCCTTCTTACTCATGCAATATATCCAAAGGCGAGGGCAGGAATGGCTATATGGAAGGTCACAAGGGCGGGAAGTGGGAAAATAGATTGGCCACATATGGAGTATCACGGGGGAAGAGGGAATGAAGGTATGAAATCTATTCCATAGGATCCTCTCTTCCAACCAAAGATAGAGATATCAACAATCAAGCTCATAAACCTTTGATGGATGGCAACCTCAAGCATATCATCCCCATCATGGCCTTTATCATTCATATCGCACTTTATGGCCACCCTAAGTTCATGATTGGACGTAAAGGGAGACTGATGACATGCGGAGATTCAACAAGCAAGTAGCTCAAGATGATCATATTCAAGAGAGAGAAAGGATTCTTTATTACAAGAGGGGTTGAGGAAAGGGTCCACATGCAACTCAACTACGACCATAGGATTATAAAGAGAGACAAGGGTCCTATTGATATCCTCATCGTCAGTGTAATAGATTGGAACTGTTTCAAAACGATTCCCATGAACCTCCCATTTCCATTCTTCTATATGTAAGTGTGAAATTTTCAATCTGAAAATTATTACTACAGTGATTGATTTATTTCGCCTACTTATTAGATAAGTTATTTACAAATGCTTCAGTAAATTTTGAAATAAACACAGATGCAGTACTTCACTCTGATGCTCTCTCCCTCCTTCTACTTTTGCAACCCTGCCTCTACAAACTCACCCACTGAAATTGAATTCTCTTACTTCAGAATCGATTTCCTTCGAGTGCTGAGAACGTGCCCGGCTTAATTTCCAAATGACCTCAAGCCTCCTCTTATAGTCTTCTCGCTGATGAATCAACAGCCCAGATTCTAACTTTAATCAATGGCTCGGATTAAAAGATGACTTGATCTTCGTTTTCTAGAGGATTCACACTGCTTTATTAGTACCCTCTAATTATTTAATTTCCCTAAGCTTAGACATAGGGATCACATTAAAATATTAATTATTTTAATAAAACAAATCTGAGAGGAAATTCCACAAACGATTTCTGGTTTCTCTGGAATATTGTTGTCCAAGCCTGTCCCCAAAATTTGAGACCTGGAACACTTCCCGATGCTACAAAAATCAACACTCCCTCTTAGCGAGGAAAGTGTTCAACCAAGGTACCCACTGTACTGCTCTAATTCTAAAGCATTTGCTGCGTTGTTGATGTCCTGGCTGCTACCTCTCAACTTTGCGTTGTTTCCCTCTATACTATTGCCTGTGACACTGCCTCATCTGTACTGCAGCTCCCTCTGTCTCTGAAGACCACTCATTTCTTTACAGAAACGGGTTCTCGACCATCCCCATCTTTTCTCTGAAGTAAGTAAACTTAATCTTACTTAGAGCCTTGGTGAGGATATTTGCCACCTGTTCTCCTGTAGGAGAGTACCTCAACTTCACAGCTCCCCGTTGGACATAGTCCCTGATGAAGTGGCACCGAATGTCAATGTCTTTCGACCGGTCATGAAACACAAGATTTTCAGAGAGCTTGATGCAACTTTAATTATCACACATAATTCCAGTCAGTTCCATCCTCTTCTTGAGTAAGTTCAATAGCAATTTACGAAGCCATATGGCCTCGCACGAAGCTGTGCTTGCTGCCATATATTTTTCCTCGGCTGAGCTCAGTGCGACAAACTTCTGTTTCCTACTGCACCAAGAAGTCATTCCTGATCCAAGACAGAAATAGTAACCACTGGTACTTTTCCGATCCAATGTGCTTCCAGCGCAATCTGCATCTGTAAACCCACTCAACTAGACCTCATTTCCCTTGGTGTACTTAAATCCATACTAGATTGTCCCCTTCAAGTATCTGAGAACATTTTTGGCTGCTGCCCAGTGAGCCCTCCTTGGTTCCACCATGAACTGATTGAGCGTATTCACTGCATAACAGATGTTTGGTCTTGTGTTGACCAGATACATCAATGATCCGATGAGCTGCCTATACAAGGTGGGATCACCTTCATCATCCTCTGTTGTGTCTATCTTCTTCCAGTTTGTAATCATCGGCGTGGCCATGGGTCTACTGTCTTCCATCTGAAACCTCTTCACGATCTCTGTAGTGTATCTTCCTTGCCCAAGGAAGATTTCTTCGTTCTGTTGCCAGACCTCCAAACCAAGAAAATAGTGCATCTACCCCAGATCCTTCATGTCAAATTCAGTAGCCAGATTTTCCTTGCAGTCCTTGATGAGCTTAGATGATCCAGTAAGAAACAGATCATCTACATATAATACCAGGATTAACGGCTCATCCCTACTCACAAGTAGTAGAGATTGGGATCTGCATCACTCTTGACGAAACCCATCTTCTGCAAATAGCTATCAATTCGCCCGTACCATGCTCTGGGGGCTTGTTTTAGACCGTACAAGGGTTTATTAAGCCTGCAAACATGAGTCTTCTACTCATGTGTCTCGAAGCCCTCTGTTGTTCTATGTACACTTCCTCCTCTATCACCCCATTCAAGAATGTTGCCTTGACATCCATTTGGTGAATCTCCCATCCCATTTGCGCTGCTAGAGAGATGACGGATCTGATAGAAGTGTACCAAGCTACAGGGGTGAAGGTTTCCTCATAACCGATCCCTTCTTTTTGTGCATACCCCTTGACCACAAATCTGGGCTTGAATTTCTCTATGTTGTCGTCTACAACATACTTGATCTTGTAGATCCACCTTGGTCCTACAACTGATTTGTCCTATGGTATAGGGACTACTTCCCAAATGTCGTTTTTCATGATGGAGCTATACTCCTCCACCATGGTATCTACCCACACCTGATGTTGAGCTGCCTCCCGAAAGCTAAATGGTTCTCCGACTTGAGCTACCAGTGCCTGGTATCTGTCAGGTTGCTTCCATACCCTCGTCCCGTCTCTAGGGGCTCAAACAAATTCTTTTGCATCCCTCATGTTGGAGTTCTTTGCTTGGTCTTTAGCCTTTTGCTCTGATACCATGTGAAATTTTCAATCTAAAAATTATTACTGCAGTGATTGATTTATTTCACCTACTTATTAGATAAGTTATTTAAAGATGCTTTTGTAAATTTTGAAATAAACACAGCTGCAATACTTCACTCTAATCAAAAGCAGAAGAACAGAAATAACACATATAGCACAATAGAAACAACCATATGAACACAGTTATTTTTGGACAATTGTCCCCGAAAAAACCCAATGTGGGAAAACCGATGCAGCAGATGAGGGTTTGTATTTATCTTCAGCAGTGAAAAGAATGTTTACAGAAATCTTGACGATCAGAATCAAGTAGCATACACCTGATGTGAATTTTTCGGACAATCCGGAAGAATTCCCGACACATGGGATGACCTTCTGCACCCTCTGCATCAGTTTGCGTAGCCCCTACCTGGACTGCATAATTTCTGCGTGGAGAGAAAGTGTTGTTGCTCAGTGTTTCCTCCTCCTCGTCCTCTACCTTCTTCCTCTATGACTCTGCTACTCTCTCCCTCCTTCTGCTTCTCCAACCCTGCCTCTACAAACTCACCCACTGAAATCGAATTCCCTTACTTCAGAATCGATTTCCTTCGGGTACTGAGAATGTGCTCGGCTTAATTTCCAAATGACCCTCAAGCCTCCTCTTATAGTCTTCTCGTTGATGAATCAATGGCCCAAATTATAACTTAAATCAATGGCTCAGATTAAAAGATGACTTGATCTTTTTTTCTAGAAGATTCACACTCTGCTTTATTAATACCATTTTCACATTAAAATAATTAATTATTTTAATAAAACAAAATCCTAGTGGAATTTCCAAAAACAATTTCTAGGTTCTCTGGAATACTGTTGTCCAAGCCTCTCCCCAAAATTTGAGACCTAGAACACTTCTCGATGCTACAAAAACAACACTCCCTCTTAGCGAGGAAAGTGTTCAAGCAAGGTACCCACTGTACTGCTCTGATTTTGAAACATCTACTGCGTTGTTGATGTCCTGGTTGCTGCCTCTCAACTCTGCGTTGTTGCCCTCTGTACTGCCTGCCTGTGATACTGACTCTGCCACTGCCTCATCCGTACTGCAGCTCCCTTTGTCTATGAAGACCACCCATTCCTTTACAGGAACGGATTCTCGACCATCCCCATCTTTTCTCTGAAGCAAGTAAACTTAATCTTACTCAAAGCCTTGGTGAGGATATCTGCCACCTATTCTAATGTAGGAGTGTACCTCAACTGCACAGCTCCCCGTTGGACATAGTCCCTGATGAAGTGGCACTGAATGTCAATGTCTTTCGCCCGGTCATCAAAAACAGGATTTTCAGAGAGCTTGATGCAATTCTGATTATCACACATAATTTCGGTCGGCTCCATCCTCTTCTTGAGTAAGTTCAATAGAAATTTATAAAGCCATATGGCCTCGCACGAAGTTGTGCTTGCTGCCATATATTCTGCCTCGGCTGAGCTCGGTGCGACAAACTTCTATTTCCTACTGCACCAAGAAGTCATTCTTGATCTTAGACTGAAATAGGTACTTTTCCGATCTACTGTGCTTCCATCCCAATCTACATCTGTAAACCCACTCAATTGGGCCTCATTACTCTTGATATACTTCAATCCATACTGGATTTTCCCCTTCAAGTATCTGAGAACATGTTTGGTTGCTGCCCAGTGAGTCCTCCTTGGTTCCACCATGAACTGACTAAGGGTATTCACTGCATAACAGATGTCTGGTCTAGTGTTGACCAAATACATCAATGATCTGATGAGCTTCTTATACAAGGGAGGATCAGCTTCATCATCCTCCATTGTGTCTATCTTCTTCTAGTTTGTAATCATCGGTGTGGCCATGGGTCTAGAGTCTTCCATTTGAAACCTCTCCAGGATCTCTGTACTGTATCTTCCTTGCCCAAGGAAGATTTCTCCCTTCTACTGCCAAACCTCCAAACCAAGAAAATAGTGCATCTGCCCTAGATCCTTCATGTCGAATTCGGTAGTCAGATTTTCCTTGCAGTCTTTGATGAGCTTAGATGATCCAATAAGAAACAGATCATCTACATATAATACCAGGACTAACGGCTCATTCCCTACTCTCAAGTAGTAGAGATTAGGATCTGCGTCACGCTTGACGAAACCTATCTTCTGCAAATAGCTATCAATTCGCTCATACCATGCTCTGGGGGCTTGTTTTAGACTATACAAGGCTTTCTTAAGTCCACAAACATGAATCTTCTGCTCATGTGTCTCGAAGCCCTCTAGTTGTTCTATGTACACTTCTCCTCTATCACCCCATTCAAGAATGTTGTCTTGACATCCATCTGGTGAATCTCCCATCCCATCTGCACTGCTAGAGAGATGATGGAACCCATAGAAGTGTATTGAGCTACAGGGGCGAAGGTTTCCTCATAATCGATCCCTTCTTTTTGTGCGTACCCCTTAGCCACAAATCTGGCCTTGAACTTCTCTATGATGTCGTTTGCAGCATACTTGATCTTGTAGATCCACATTGATCCTACAACTGATCTGTCTTGTGGTCTAGGGACTACTTCCCAGACGTCGTTCGTCATGATGGAGCTATATGTAGAAATTTCTGAATCTTATACTTTATGCAGAATATACATATATATATAATGTCAAAAATATACAATTGTAATATAACTGCATATAAATGTCAAATATGTAGTGGTACTACATCAATACTAGTACTAGTTGAGTTCTGCTTAGTCGATGGTGCAGCCTCATGCTCAGATTGATGACCTGCCTGCTCGAGAGGTGCCTGCTGATCAGTCGATGGTGCATTCTGCTCAAGAAATGCCTACTAATTACTGTTAATCCGGTTATGCTCCTCCTACTTATGCAAGTTATTAACTGAATAAATTCAAGTTAAAATTGAAGCAAAACACATAACAGATCTCTACCAATCCAGATCTAGAATAAGCACATGCACACATTGACAAAGTGACACAGTTATTTCTGGACAAATAGTCCCCTGAAAAACCCAATGTGGGAAAACCGGTCTCTGGCTGCTGGAGGGTTCTATTATTAAGAATATTTCTGAATACACAAATCTGGGTTCCAGATCTGGAAAACCTGATAGAGAAAACACTAGATCTACAACTCATTGGCTGATCTAGGGCCAAAATAATGACTGATCCACACCCTCAAACGGGATTTACAGAACTCAGCCACGATTAGGGCCTAAAAACCCCAGCGCTGCCACTGAAAGCCTTTGAAGCCCCTGAAAGGCTCTGCGATAGCCTCTGAAGTCCTCCAAACCCTCAGCGCTGCTCTAGAAGGGACTGTGTTACCCCAGACTGGGTTACGCAGTCACTATGCTGCCCCTGAAGGGTCTCTGCGTAACCCCTGAGGGTTTCCTGCTGAAAATCACGCTGTCTCTGGAGGGACTACGCTGTCCTTGCTGCTGCCTTCTTCTGCATTGTCCTTGAGCTAATCTCTGCCTCTTGTGTATTCTAGACCCCGGGATCAGATCATCCCCTTGACCTAAATTCCCCTCTCTGCAGCTGAAACACTTCTAAGTATTCTTAGCAAACCCTGCCTTAGAATCTCAGCTTAGCTTCAGTGCTTTGCCTCTGTGTGTCTTTACAAATGACCCCAAGCCTCTCCTTTATACTTTTCTCATTGACAAATCAACAGCCATGATCAATCTTGAATCAATGGCTAAGATTAAAAGAAAGCTTGATCTGTGTGACTTAAGACAATTTCATCACATGTTTAATTAAATTCACTTCAATTATTTAAGTTTTCTAAGTTTTAACTTAGGAAATACATTAAAATAATTAATTAATTTAATATCTCCTAAACCAGATCAAATTTCCCAAATCCATTAATGGGTCTTGTAGATCAAGTGCACTCTAGTCCTTCCTCAAAATTTGGGACCTAGAGCACAATTGATGATACCCCAAATACACAAAGTATCAACACTCCCTCTAAGCATCACGAGTGTGCTCTAGCAATACATCACACTATGCATTACATGACTTTGAGTATTGGTTCTGTGTTGTTGATGCTTGGCTTGCTACCACTCAACTCAGCACTGTTGCTGCCATTCTGTACTGCTGCCCATGACTCTGCCACTGCCACTGCAACCACTGTATTGCAGCTCCCTCTCAATATGTTGCATCTGTGCTACTCATAGCACTGCCATTGCTGATCTTTTGCACTACAACTTCAGTTGTTGAGAGAAACAACTGAATCTCTTGCCCAATCTTTGACAAGCAAGTCTAATGGGCTGCATCCTCATCACTGAAGCTCCATAAGCTATAGATCTGTGCTAGCATCTAAAGAACGATGCATAGCTACAGCTCTGCCTGCATAATCAGACTCCCTCTGCACTACTGAAGTCACATCAGCCCCTTGTGCTAAAATCTATAAAGTTGTTGCTGCACTGCGATGTTCCTCTGAAGCTCTCTGTGCTACTATAGCTCTGCACTGCGTAAGCAGCACGACTCTACGCTGCTGAATTCAAATCAACCTCTGCGCTGCTACTACTTCTACACTGTTGTTGCCTTGCTCTGCGCTGCTCCTTCCAGCCTCCCGATCTGCCTCTGCCTCTGCTTCATCTGTGATTTATTGCACCCACTGCTTCCACTTGTCCCGCTACTATCTTAAGGATGTCGTAGCTCGCATGTGATCCAAGAGATGAGCTGCTCAAGGATCTCGCCTCTCTTCCATGTAGCTCCTCTACATGTCCATGTCACCCCACCTCCGTGGTTCATGAGCACTCATGGCTGCATCATCTTCTGACCCACCATCTGCCACAGCTGCTTTGGAAGAAGATGCTTCCTTGTCCTTCTTCTTCTGAGGAAAATGGCTGGCAAAATGTCCCATTTCACCACACTGGAAACACTTTATCTTTGAAAGATCCTTCTTCTTCTTTGGCTGCTTCTTCGATGCCAAGGCTGCATCTTCCTCATCTTCCTTCTTCACTTTGCTTAATCCTGGGTTGTGTTGCCTCTCTACGGAGTTCCTCTTGACGCAGAATTGACCACAAGTTGTCTCAATCTGGGAGGTCTGCTCTGCCCAAGATACTTTGGAGAAAGGTTTCCCACTCATCCGTGACTGCATTGAGGGCAGTCCTAACTATCACAACATCATCCACCGTTGCACCCATTGCAGTCAGCTGATCTTTGATTGACTACAGTCTGAAGAGGAAGTGCTCCATGTCTTCTCCCTTGGTCATTATGAATGACCTCATTTGGCTCTCCAATAGCATTTTTCTTTAGACAGACTTTCCCTCATACAGGGAAGTCAAGGCCTTCCACATCTCGTTAGTTGTCTTCTCAGCTACGTGTGGTACAATATGGTCCTTGATACCATCCATTATCAACTGCTTGGCATTCCCAGCAGCTTCCTTATGCTTCAGGAGGAGATTCGCATCTGTCGGTGTGGCCAGAGTCTGCTCTGCATGGTCTCTTAGATTATATGCCTCAAGGACAATTAGGATCCTTGCCTTCCAAACTGAAAAGTTAGAGAGGCCATCCAGCCTATCCTGATCACGCAGTCCATGAGGAGCCATATGCTCAGAATGTGTCAGAACTTCCTTTTCTCTTTGCTACAGAAATGGATCTAAGTCCCTTGGGGAAACAGGTGCCTTCTGCTCCCTCTGACACTTGATTTCCCTCCTTGGAAATCTACCAAATCAACTATGATTCAGCTTCTTCTTTGATCCTCTGACCAAACTGTAAGTTCCCTTTGGCAAGAAACTTTCTGAGAAACTGATCTCCTCCCACTCTTTGTCACTTGTGCTAAGGCTAAAAATCTGAAGACTTCATCATTTTAACCCCACCAAATCTTCTAAATTTCTGCAGTTTTTCTACAGTCTTTTCTAGATCTAACAGATTCAGATCTGAATCACACTGGCTGGCTTCAGACTAAACCAGCGATGTTTCTGAGCTGTGTCTATGCAATAATTGCGTGGGCTTGCTAGGACACAACGCTGGACAGTGTCACCCTTCCCTCTGCGTGAATCTGCTCCTGAAATCTGCGCTGTCCCTTCATATCTGCATTTTTATTGCTTTTCCAGCTGCTTTCTGAAACTAGATACTTCAGATTCTCCTACTGGTGACCCTCCTAGATCTGCAATTGCTCTGATACCATGTAGAAATTTCTGAATCTTATACTTCATGCAGAAATTATTACTATTAATCCGGTTATGCTCCTCCTACTTATGCAAGTTATTAACTGAATAAATTCAAGTTAAAATCGAAGCAAAACACATAACAGATCTCTACCAATCCAGATCTAGAATAAGCACATGCACACATTGACAAAGTGACAGTTATTTCTGGACAAATAGTCCCCGAAAAAACCCAATGTGGGAAAACTGGTCTCTGGCTCCTGGAGGGTTCTATTATTAAGAATATTTTTGAATACACAAATCTGGGTTCCAGATCTGGAAAACTAATAGAAACACTAGATCTACAGCTCACTGGCTGATCGAGGGCCAAAATAATGACTGATCCACACCCTCAAACGGGATTTACAGAACTTAGCCAAGATTAGGGCCTAAAAACACCAAAGCTGCCCCTGAAAGCCTCTGCATCAGCCCCTGAAGCCCCTGAAAAGCTCTGCGTCAGCCTCTGAATTCCTCCAAACCCTCAGCGCTGCTCCGGAAGGGACAGTGTTACTCGAAACTGGGTGACGTAGTCACTATGCTGCCCCTGAAGGGTCTCTGCATAACCCCCGAGGGTTTTCTGCTAAAAATCACACTGTCCTTGGAGGGACTGCGATGTCCTTGCTGTTGCTGCTAATGCCTTCTTCTGCGTTGTCCTTAAGCTGATCTCTGCCTCTAATGTATTCTAGACCCCGGGATCAGATCATCCCCTTCGCCTAAATTCCCCTCTCTACAGCTAAAACACTTCTGAGTATTCTTAGCAAACCCTGCCCTAGAATCTTAGCTTAGCTTCAGTGCTCTGCCTCTGTGTGTCTTTACAAATGACCCCAAGCCTTTCCTTTATACTTTTCTCGTTGACAAATCAACGGCCATGATCAAATCTTGAATCAATGGCTAAGATTAAAAGAAAGCTTGATCTGTGTAACTTAAGACAATTTCATCACATGTTTAATTAAATTCACTTTAATTATTTAAGTTTCCTAAGTTTTAACTTAGGAAATACATTAAAATAATTAATTAATTTAATATCTCCCAAACTAGATCAAATTTCCCAAATCCATTAAGGGTCTTGTAGATCAAGTGTACTCTAGTCCTTCCTCAAAATTTGGGACCTAGAGCACAACTAATGCTACCCCAAATACACCAAAATTTGTTGGAGTTCTCTGCTTGGTCTTTAGCCTTTTGCTCTGATACCATGTGAAATTTTCAATCTGAAAATTATTACTGCAGTGATTGACTTATTTCGCCTACTTATTAGATAAGTTATTTACAGATGCTTCAGTAAATTTTGAAATAAACACAGTTGCAGTACTTCACTCTAATCAAAAGCAGAAGAACAGAAATAACACATATAGCACAATAGAAATAACCATATGAACACAGTTATTTTTGAACAATTGCCCCGAAAAAACCCAATGTGGGAAAATCAGTGCAATAGATGAGGGTTTTTTTTACCTTCAGCAGTGAAAAGAATGTTACAGAAATCTTGACGATCAGAATCAAGTAGCATACACCAGATGTGAATTTTTCAGACACACCGGAAGAATTCTCGATACATAGGATGACCTTCTGCACCCTCTGCGTCAGTTTGCGTAGCACCTCTGCGCAGTCCCTACCTGGACTGCGTAATTTCTACGTGGAGGAAAAATGTTGCTGCTCAGCGTTGCCTCCTCCTCGTCCTTTGCCTTCTTCCTCTCTGACTCTGTTGCTCTCTCCCTCCTCCTTCTGCTTCTGCAACCCTGCCTCTACAAACTCACCCACTGAAATCGAATTCTCTTACTTCAAAATCGATTTCATTCAGGTACTGAGAATGTGCCCGGCTTAATTTCCAAATGACCCTCAAGCCTACTCTCTTATAGTCTTCTCGTTGATGAATCAACGGCCCAAACTATAACTTTAATCAATGGCTCGAATTAAAAGATGACTTGATCTTCGTTTTCTAGAAGATTCAAACACTGCTTTATTAATACCCTTTAATTATTTAATTTCCCTAAGTTTAGACTTAGAGATCACATTAAAATAATTAATTATTTTAATAAAACAAAATCTGAGTGGAATTTCCAGAAACGATTTCTGGGTTCTCTGGAATATTGTTGTCCAAGCCTCTCCCCAAAATTTGAGACCTAGAACACTTCCCGATGCTACAAAAATCAACAGTAAGTAATGAGCGATATCAATGTTTGAAGGGGTTGCGGGATCACCTTCTCCAAGGCCTTCAAAGAGGAGATTATCAAAAATAGTATCCTTAGAAAAGGTAAGGTCAACCTCAACCTCACTTTCCATAGACTCATCCTCCCTCTCACACATGTTCTGTAAATTATCTTCATAACCCTTTTCGTCATGTGGACCTAGGGAGGACCCTCCTTTTTGCTCCTCATCTCTATTCCCAAGGTCATCATGATGCTTAATGAAGGCTTCCTCTTGAATGTTTAGTGTAGGGCCTACTTGAAAATATCTAAGAAAGCCATCAAATAAGTCCTCAATAGATGAGATGCTCCTAGGTTCGTGATTATGCAACCATGAATTATGACCATGGAGGGATCTCATGTACAATAGTATAAGGACATCATGGTGGAAAACTTTCATCTTTTAAGTATGAGCAATAAATCTTTCGATGTGATCAATTGCAGAGAGTGGATAACCATTAAAACATGGGCACCACACATACCATCCTCCCTATGACATAATTAGGGTCCTTGAGAATGCTAGTGATGTCAAAAGCGGGAAAATCATCAAAGAAAGACATCCTATAGAGATATTCATGTAAATTATGTAGGATTCGCCGGGGTGAATTTAGAGATGCTTACAGAAATGTTTACTCCACCGTACAACCATTGACCTTAAAGTTCAATGAAGAACTAGGGCTTCGTTCTCGCAATGGAGTCGTCAAGACTAACACATCAATGATGTTGTAAGGGAAACAAGGCACACATCTCGTGTCTCCGGCAACAATGCCAAAAATGTTACCGCTCAATCTAGCAGTGGTCCTAAAAGGGGTTCCAAAGGGACTACTACTAGACCAAGTGGCAACAATGGGACAAGGAACCACTGTCACCTCAGTAAATGTCACTGCTCTTTACATATTTTCACCGATGGGAGGAGTCCCAGTATGGTGGAAATCACTAGAATGATGAGATCAATGTACAATGTGATTTTCAAAGCCCATTTAAAAGAGAAGATTAGATAATAGGTTGCTTGTTTTAGAAGCAAAAGAAGGGCTCTCCAAGAACGGCTTGTGGGAAGGAGGCATGGACCTAGCTGAAAGAATATTTTATAGAAGAGTTATGCCTAGATCAAAACTTCCTAAAGGGATAAAAGGACCTCCGTTAGGGTTTTGTGAGATAACAAACATGCAATGTTTGGGACCGCAAGAGAGACCTAGGGGATCCAAGCAAGTCCTAAGGTTCGGGATGATCATCAACAATATGAGTAGGTCATGTTGGGAAGAGAAGAAGGGTCAATGAGAGATGAACTTCCAACACGTTTTTGATAGTGAATGACCCTACAAAATGCTACTAACCAAGAAGGTGATGGATAGGAACGATCTTGGAGCTAGGGCTTGATATTTCTCTCAAACTAGCCATGACAATTGCATGAGACTTTGAGGGCAGCTAGAGGAAAGGACAATGCAGTAGTGTACCACTTTCCACCCCAAGGAAACTCCTCTAATGCAATTCGCACTAGGCCCTAGCTAAAAGACTAAGGTTAGGGGAAAAAGTTAAAAAGGAAAGAAGTGTTAATTAAGGTTGTCATTGATGTCAATATGGCATCGTTTGTGATGGAAAATTCTCATGATGTGTGATGTTGCCTAAATGTCCATTGATCATAATACCCTAATGATGATGTCCTTGAACTAACCATGAAGATGCCCCCTCTGAAGATGAAGAAGCCCTAGAACCCGGATGATGTCCTTACCCTTAATAAGGAAGTCTAAATATGCCATGTCAATCATGTCAGGACTATATATGAGTGACCTCACATTGATGAAATATAAATCTCATGATGGGCTCTCTAGATGGAAATTAATGGACGCTGCACTATGACATGGTTGGTAACATGATTGATGCTACTACACTATCACACATAAATACATACATGACGATGGCATGGACAATGATGGGAGATATGACGTGAATGACCTCACCATACTTGATGACATATAATGACATTGTTGGATACATGACAATGGAGAAGCCATTAATGACCTCTTGCTGTCCTTATCGCCTTCTGCACTAAAAATTCAAGAGCAGTCACAAAGAAAAATAAAATTAGGCACCTTGGAGGCATCCTTTCAAAATGGATCCTATACCATCTTGTAGAGCATATTTTTCCCTTTCTAACGAGCGCTTGCTTGTAAACAAACTCCCAGTGGTTGATGAGATAATGAATTTTTAAGGTTAGAAAAATTATTATTTTTGCCTAGCCGACTTGAGCCGACTTATGTAGGCTTGACATGCCGCTTGAATAGTCATGTCTTTTCATTATGGAAAACCACTATAAATATAAACCTAAATTCGTCCATTTTAGCTCAGAAAATCCGGATTATAGAAGTCTAAGCACAGGATAAGAAGAGAACACACTCTGAGGTAGTCGCATGGGAGTAGGGGACTGTTTTAGGTCTGTTTGCATCTCCATTTCAGGTCTAAACTGTAGCAGAGGAGGCCACATAACTTGAGAGAATTTTGGGTCTGTTTTATGGTGTATTTTTTGTGTGGGCAGTCTCTGTTTTGCTAGCCACAGGGGTCTAGTTTATTACAGGAGGTGTACGGATTGTTTCAGCAGCAAACAAGGGTGCAGAAACCTATACCTAGCCTTGGAGAAGCGCTGAGACCTTGTTTCTGGAGAAGGACGTGGCCAAGTAAGGGCAGAGACACCTCATGATATAGCGCAAAAGTTTTTTTAGGACTGTGAGTAAAATAACACAACATATACAGGTCTGATACGTAACTAAGATAAGTGATAAGAAGCAAAAATTATAGACCCTAACAACAATATCATTTGGACCAGCTGAAGTACTATTGGAAAGAAAATTGTTGAGCCATAGTAACAGTCATTCTTGGAGAAGTAAGTAACAGTACTTTTGTACACAGTTCTAGTATCTTTTAGAGCAGCCTTTGAAAAGAGTTTGAAGACTTGTCTGGAGAGTATCTTGAAGACCTTGTTGAGCAACCCTTTGGAGCAGAGTTGGAGAGGATGTTGAATACCCTTTGAAGCTGCTTATTGAAGCCATCTAGAAGCACTGTTGAAGACTTGTTGAAAACCTGTTATGAAGATTTGAGAGCAGTCTTTGAAGCATATTGGTGCAACCTATTAAAGACTATTTTGGAGCAGACCTAAGCTTGGGTACTTGGAAAGCATTGTTGAAGAAACATAGTTAAAAACAGTTTTGGAAAGATCTGTTGAAACATCTTGGAAGCACCTCTTGAAGATATCTTTGGACCTGGAATAATTGAAGAAGCATCCTTGGAACCTTGGAGCAGATTCTTTTGAAACATTGTTGAAACATCCCTGAAATCTTGCATACCTTAAGGCGTTGTTGAAGGAATGCAGAGGTTGATCTCGGAGACAATCTTGGAGACATGATGCGGTGCTAAAGTCATCATGAGGTGACCTTTGGAGATATTTCTTTGGGTAATATGAAGAGCAGTGGTGACACCTTCTAAGAGGACAAGGTTGTCATTGATGAAGTGACGTGGAGACTGATGGCATTGTTGAAGATTGACAGGGCTCGTTGAAGAAGACTTTGGGAGCCGTGAAGAATAACCAAATATATTTTGACGAAGTGAAGTTGAGGGTTGGAGCCCAAGAGGTTGGAGCCTCATAGAGACAAGGTCGGTACCTTGGAAGATAGGGTTGGAGCCCTAGAGGATTGGAGTCCTCAAACCAGGTCGGAGCTTGTACCAGATATAGGGTTGGAGCCCTTGAGGTTGGTGCCTCATAATTAACAAGGTTGGAGCCTTGGAAGTCCAAGTTGGTGCTTGGAAAATACAGGTTGGAGCCTGGGAGATTGAAGATCGGTGTCTTCATCTAGGGTTGGAGCCCTACATATATTGTAGTTGATTTATTGAAAAGAAGAAATTAAGAAAAGCATTTATTCTTATTGTTCATTTTGTGTTCTAAATATAAGTGATCTAACTGGTAAAAATAACAATTGAAAAGATATATTGATTCACCCCCCTCTCAGTATGTCCAACAATTGGTATCAGAGCCAGTACCTTCACTCAAAGCCTAACAGCTTGAAGGTTGATCATTAGACCACGAATGGCAAAGCCAAAGAAGAAAGTCTCCAATCCTCATAAAGATGTTTCTTCCTCAACCATAGAAATTGAAGTCAATCATATTTGCGAAGACCCCATTGTTCAATGGAAATTTTGATATATGGGAGGCGAGAATACCCCCCTCTCAGTATTTCCAACAATTGGTATCAGAGCCAGTACCTTCACTCAAAGCCTAACAGCTTGAAAGATGATCATTAGACCACAAATGGAAAAGCCAAAGAAGAAAGTCTCCAATCCTCCTTAAGATGTTTCTTCCTTAACCATCGAAATTGAAGTCAATCATATTTGCGAAGGCCCCATTTTTCAATGGATATTTTGATATATGAGAGGCGAGAATGAGGAATTTCTTGAAGACTCAAGGAATTGAAGTTTGGAAATCAGTGATTACTAATGATACGATGGAGGAAGAATCCAAGGAGTACAATACAAGAGCAATGAAGGAAATTTTGAATGGGTTACCAAATTCTGTGAAGGCCAATTTTGTAAAATGTTTGTCAGCAAAAGTCATATGGGACAAACTTCATGATCTTCACTCAAAAGGAGTGTTGACAATGATCTCTAGTCAAGAAGATGATGGAAAACAAGAAAGAAGTCCAAAATCCAATAAGGAAGTTGAAGATAAGAGACATGACAACAAGGCTAAAGAAGACCTAGAAGATGAAGAGAACAAAGAAGACTTTGAAGAAGATCTCCTAAATAAACTTATGGCTTCCATGGAAGAGATTAACATATTGAAAAAGGAAAATGAGGAACTTAAGAAGAAAACGCAAGATGGTAGCCAAGACAAGACAAGGAAGGAAGTTGAATTTGTCAAGCTTCAAGTACAAGAAAGAGATGAGGAGCTCGCCAAACTTAAAGAAGAATTTCATCAAAACAAAAGAAAGCATCATGAAGAAGTCATTTCTATGACAAATCAATTGGATAAGACAAAGAAAAGGGAGAAACTTTGTCAAGCCACCTTGAACAAAGACTTCAGAGCTTGAACAATCTTGAAGCGAAGATTGGTCAATACAAGGAAGAGGTCTCCTCTCTTCGACCTCAACTAGAAGAAGCAAGGAAACAAGGGAAAGGAGCTGAGAAGGTGATGGAAACCTTGGCATTCATAGAAGGTCAAGTTGATGAAGCAGAAAAGGAGAAAAACACCATGATACACCAACTAGAAGAAAACGATGAAGAAATCTTCAAACTAAAATCAGACATCAATCTTCTCAAGGCCGAAACATGTGAAGCTACAAGAATAAAAGAAGAAATGGAGAGCATTCTACCAAAAGAGAATGAAGAAGTCTTCATAATGAAATCAAATATCATCTCCCTTAAAATCAAAGCACACGAAGCAACAAGGATGATGGAAGAAATGAAGAAGAAACTAGATATGAAAGATGAAGATTGTGAAAAGTTGAAACGAGAAATTGTCTTTCTTAAAAAGGAAGTTGACTTGCTGAATAAGAACTTGAAAAGCTCTCAAACCCTAGATGACATCCTAAAGTCATCAAAGGTCTCCCCTTGATAAATCAGGGTTTGGCTATGCAGGTGAATCCTCAAGCAAGAATGATAATGTTTCAAAAAACAAGGATGTGAGGAAGCCAGGAAGAAATGTTGATGCTCCCTGTTCCAGCAAAGGCAAAGAGAAGATTCAAGACAACAATGGAAGAAATCCTACTCCAAGGAGACTTGTAAATGACGTCAAGAATACAAAAGACAATGAATATCATCAAAGAATCCCAATGCAAAAAGACTCCAGAAGTACATTTAGGAAATATTCATCTCCCAATTACCAAAGTATATTTTTTGGTTATTGCTATTCTTGTACAAACTTTGGGCATATGGCAAAGGATTGTAGGGCATATCACAAAGATAAATATAATGGTCCCCGTCAATCTTCTAGAAGAAATTTTGCAAGAAGAAGTCATGATTACTCATTCATGAACATGATGGAGTGCTTCAATTTCCATAACATTGGACATATGGCTCATGATTGTAATCTGACTTGGGTCCCTAAACAAGCTAAAACCATGACAATCAAGCCAGAGAAGAAAGTTACACAATTATGGAGAAGGAAGCAAATTGGATCTGAAAGTCTCTTGAACACTTCAACCAACAACACATGTTGTTGATTTGATTACATTCTTGGCAGATATGATATTTCAAGTGTTTGATGATGAGATGCTGCCAAAAAAAAAAAAAAGAGCATGCATACAACTTAGGGGGAGCAAGTACATTAAATAAGAGCACCATGACAGGGGGAGCAACATATCTTACATGGAGAACTATCATTGATGAAGGAAACATGAAGAAGCAACATGCCAAGAAGCAGCTTGATAGGGAGAGTACTTGGGCAACCCATTTGCCATTGATGTCAAAGGGGGAGAGAATGTTGGAAGGGCAAGAATATTGGCATCATTACAAAGGGAGATATTGTTAATTAAGGTTGTCATTGATGTCAATATGGCATCATTTGTGATGGAAAATTCTTATGATGTGTGATGTTGCCTAAATGTCCATTGATCATAACACCCTAATGATGATGTCCTTGAACTAACCATGAAGATGCCCCCTATGAAGATGAAGAAGCCCTAGAACTCGGATGAAATCCTTACCCTTAATAAGGAATTCTAAATATGCCATGTCAATCATGTCAGGACTATATATGAGTGACCTCACATTGATGAAATATAAATCTCGTGATGGGCTCTCTGGATGGAAATTAATGGATGCTGCACTATGACATGGTTGGTAACATGATTGATGCTACTACACTATCACACATAAAGACATACATGACGATGGCATGGACAATGATGGGAGATATGACGTGAATGACCTCACCATACTTGATGACATATAATGACATTGTTGGATACATGACAATGGAGAAGCCATTAATGACCTCTTCCTGTCCTCATCGCCTTCGACACTAAAAATTCAAGAGTAGTCACAAAGAAAAATAAAATTAGGCACCTTGGAGGCATCCTTTCAAAATGGATCCTATACCATCTTGTAGAGCATATTTTTCCCTTTCTAACAAGCGCTTACTTGCCCCCGAACTCCCAGTGGTTGATGAGATAATGAATTTTTAAGGTTAGAAAAATTATTATTTTTGCCTAGCCGACTTGAGCCGACTTATATAGGCTCGACATGCCGCTTGAATAGTCATGTCTTTTCATTGTGGAAAACCACTATAAATATAAACCTAAATTCGTCCATTTTAGCTCAGAAAATTCGGATTACACAAGTCTAAGCACAGGATAAGAAGAGAACACACTCTGAGGTAACCGCATGGGAGTAAGGGATTGTTTTAGGTCTGGATGCATCTCCATTTCAGGTCTGAATTGTAGCAGAGGAGGCCGCATAACATGAGAGAATTCTGGGTTTGTTTTATGGTGTATTTTTTGTGTGGGCAGTCTCTGTTTTGCTAGCCACAGGGGTCTAGTTTATTACAGGAGGTGTACGGATTGTTTCAACAGCAAACAAGGGTGCAAAAACCTATACCTAGCCTTGGAGAAGGGCTAAGACCTTGTTTCTGGAGAAGGACGTCGCCAAGTGAGGGCAGAGACACCTCATGATATAGCGCAAAAGTTTTTTCAGAACTATGAGTAAAATAACACAGCATATACAGGTCTGATACGTAACTAAGATAAGTGATAAGAAGCAAAAATTATAGACCCTAACAACAATATCATTTGGACCAGCTGAAGTACTATTGGAAAGAAAATTGTTGAGCCATAATAACAATCATTCTTGGAGAAGCAAGTAACAGTACTTTTGTACACAATTCTAGTATCTATTAGAGCAGCCTTTGAAAATAGTTTGAAGACTTGTCTGGAGAGTATCTTGAAGACCTTGTTGAGCAACCCTTTGGAGCAGAGTTGGAGAGGATGTTGAATACCCTTTGAAGCTGCTTATTGAAGCCATCTAGAAGCATTGTTGAAGACTTGTTGAAAACCTGTTATGCAGATTTGATAGTAGTCTTTGAAGCATATTGGTGCAACCTATTAAAGACTATTTTGGAGTAGACCTAAGCTCGGGTACTTGGAAAGCATTGTTGAAGAAACATAGTTAAAAACAGTTTTGGAAAGACCTGTTGAAACATCTTGGAAGCACCTCTTGAAGATATCTTTGGACCTGGAATAATTGAAGAAGCATCCTTGGAACCTTGGAGCAGATTCTTTTGAAACATTGTTGGAACATCCCTGAAATCTTGCATACCTTAAGGCATTGTTGAAGAAATGCAGAGGTTGATCTCGGAAACAATCTTGGTGACATGATGCGGTGCTGAAGTCATCATGAGGTGACTTTTGGAGATATTTGTTTGGGTAATATAAAGAGCAGTGGTGACACCTTCTAAGAGGACAAGGTTGTCATTGATGAAGTAACGTGGAGACTAAGTGATGGCATTGCTGAAGATTGACAGGGCTCGTTGAAGAAGACTTTGGGAGCCGTGAAGAATAACCAAATATATTTTGACGAAGTGAAGTTGAGGGTTGGAGCCCAAGAGGTTGGAGCCTCATAGAGACAAGGTCGGTACCTTGGAAGATAGGGTTGGAGCCCTAGAGGATTGGAGTCCTCAAACCAGGTCGGAGCCTGTACCAGATATAAGGTTGGTGCCCTTGACGTTGGTGCCTCAGAATTAACAAGGTTGGAGCCTTGGAAGTCCAAGTTGGTGCTTGGCAAATACAGGTTGGAGCGTGGGAGATTGAAGATCGGTGTCTTCATCTAGGGTTGGAGCCCTACATATATTGTATTTGATTTATTGAAAAGAAGAAATTAAGAAAATCATTTATTCTTATTGTTCATTTTGTGTTCTAAATATAAGTGATCTAACTGGTAAAAATAACAATTGAAAAGAAATACTGATTCACCCCCCTCTCAGTATTTCCAACAAGAAGAGTGGTTTTAGGGTTGACCACCGGTGATCTAGGACCAGTGCCTGGCTATTGAGAAGAATGGCATCAAAATGATCAAGATTTGGGAACTTCGCTCTTCAAGTAGGCCCAACGAAGCAACTTCACTAACAATGTATTCAGCTACACGACAACTTTAGGCTTTTGTACTTCAATGACAAAGACTATGGAGTTTCAAGGATGCAAGTACATTATCGTCTAGGAACATTCATTCATTCTTTGTCCAAAGACTAATACAAGTGAATATTTTCAATAGCTTCAATGATTCAACAAATTCGCATTAATTAGGGCACGGTATCTCACCAAAAGAAAATGATTCCATGAATTAGACATTTATTAAGACAAAATATAGCATTATATTGCACTTACCAAACATAGAAGAGTATATCCATCCACAAACTTGCCAAAAAGAAGCTCCAAGAGAGAGCGAAAATATTCCACGCATCAAAATGCATTTAATCATCCAAATCATTCCACAAATTGTAGGTCTTGTTGACCTTGCCGCCTACACCTACCTACAAGTTAGTGAGAAAAGCCTTTAACCCCACAATGTGTGGTTGGTGGCAAGGAACTCAGAGAAGGGGTTATCACTCTAATCCCAACTCTCTTTGTTTAAGATATCTCGTAGGTTAGTTATGGGGGGTCGTCCCTAAATAGAAAACTATGTTAAAAGATGTGAAGTTTCTAGGAAAATGTTAAAGTGAAATTGATTACCTTTTAAGATTACAAGCAAATATGATGTGAGAAATATGAAATGAAATAACCATTAACCATCAACACATGAGATAGGCATAAGCATATGAAAGACCAATGTATTTTAAAGTATTTCTCAATAAATGAAAGATATTTTCTTAAAATAGATGAAATTCTTTCAAATGGAAAGCATAAGTAATCCTAAAAATGAAACAAGAAAATGCTAGCACAATACAAGATATAAGGATGCTTTAAGGATATCTTGCAAAAGGAAAAATAATTAGTGTTCTACTTGCAAAATGTAGATAAAATAATGATTTCCACAACAAAGTATTCAATTTCAAAAATGACAAGAGGAATAAACAATTGCAAATAAAACCACGAGGTGTATTAGCATGAGATGCAATTACACTGGATTTGGATGCAATTAAGCCTGGTTACTTTTAAACTAAAATGTCTAATCTAGGTGAGAAGTCCTCTTGAGCTCTTACCAAGGGGTAAAAATTGGGGTGACTGTAAAGAAGAGGGGGCGATGACACGAGGGTGTTATTAATGATACCCATCCCTTGAGTCTTACGATCCAGCGTGTGCCTTCGTTCCTACAAGGGGACAAGCCACCTTCATAACTGCAGGGTTACACGCTTTTACCTTACTTCGTACCAAATGGAAGAACTTTCCAAGAAAGACTTTTTCCCTATAATTTCTATCAGCCAAACTTATGCTTAGAGGTTAATTTTAAATGTGCAACTAAGTTAATATGCCTACTATGACATTCAAGTAACTTTGAAAATGTTAAATAAATGATGGAGATACTTTAGACACAAGATTGCATAAACATGTAAGTATTTGCTTTTCCTTATGATAAATTTGTGATATACCCAAAAGCAAATAAAACTTGGGAAATATGAGAGATTGACTTGCATGTAAAGTAAATGCCAATGCTTGTGAAAAGTAAACTCAAGATTTGTATTCAATTAACTTTGCAAAAGAAACAGATTTTATATTAGCTTGAAATAAAATGAAATATTGTTTTGTAAAGTAAAATTGCCCAAGTACTTGATGCACTAAAACTTAAGATGTAAAATGTAATCGATGGTGAAGCATTAGTGGAATTTGAACAATATTTCAAGTTAAATGAGTGAAATGTATGCCTTTGTTAATTAGCCAATTAAAATGAGATGCATGTAAGTGAGAAAAAAATCAATAACTCAAAACACAAGTCCTCTCCAAAATGTGGAGTGCTAAGGATGCCAACGGGTAAAACCCACGCTCCCAAAATCAAAAATTTTATTAGCTTTACAAGAGAGAAATGACCATGAGGCCTCCTCTAACCCAAAGAAAGTCTTTACAAATGAAAATTTGAAACCATAGACTTTTCCTTGATAAGAATTTTTGAAATAAAAGACTCAAAAGAATTCAAATTTTACAATAAAAGAAGAGAAGCTAAGCCTCTTCTATGACCACGGCCAAAGGAGAGAGAGCTATCTTCCTCATTTGAAATTCAGAGTCCAAAGGTCCTGCAACAACTTGTTAGTAATTTCTTGAAAGTGAATCCCACAAGTTGCTATAAGAAAACAAGTTAGAGAAAGAGAGCTACAAAACCAACCATGTATTAGATAGATAAAATTACAAAATATTGCACAACAATTTACAAAGGGCTAAGCCAAAGAGTTCAAGTAAACTCTCCTCTTTACTTAGTCATCTTCAAGCTCTTAGATAGCAAAAGAAAGCAATAAAGTACAATGTTTAAAAAGATATTTAAATTTAGAAGTACTAGGCTTGTGTACAAGCTATGTCCCAAAACCCCTGCAAAACCACTTTGTAAAATACAACTATGAAGGCCCAAAGAACAAATGAGAGCTCCTTTGAGAATGTATCAAGAGTGGGTTGGTCTCTCCAAAGACTTTCCCCAACATTTGATTCTTTGATCCCAACAAGATGTTCCCTCTACAACACTTCAATCAAGAATTAGTTCCATATAAATTTAGCAATAAACAATGATAAGAAACTCTAGAGATTTATTTGAAACCAATTAGAGCATTCTATACCTAGAGCATATTTCTAAATCAAATGTCAATGTAAGATAGCTCTACATTAACAAATCTACAAGAGCATATGGAAATAAATAAGATCAAAGCATGAGTGAAAGGAATTATACCAATGATCAAAAATTCATCACTCCAAAAGGAGGAACACCTCATGAATGAAACCCCAAAGTTTTATTGATATTTCTGAAAGCGTACAAAGTAGCAACGTTTCTGCAAGCACAATAGCTAGTAACAATATTACAAATGAGAACCTAATGCTCACTTATATAAGAGAATGGGAGCAAATCCCAATGAAGAACCAAATGCCAAGTGGCAAGAGGGAGGAGATCACAAGGAAAATTTGAATATGATAAGTGGAGCTCCAATGCCAAATGTAAAAATCGATTTCTCGCAAGTGGACATCATTTTCTTCCTCCCTTATGTGCCAAATTTGAATTTTATGATGGAATGACAAGTGTAGATGGGTGGTAACCCATGTGGGGGAACTTTCCCACAAAAATCTACACCAAATATTCTCCCAAATCCTCTCAAATGTGCATTAACTTCACAAATTCGAATTTCCAAGTAAGCAACTTTCTCATTCAATGCCAGAAATTAGATTTTATTTGAGCACATGTACTTTCCTTGATTTTAGGAGTCCACATCACCTTCGGACTTCACTTTAACTCTTCCATAATTTTCCACCTCATTTTCACAACATTTAGAATGAGTCAATATTTTTTTTTTCTCCATTTATTTAATTTCAGGCTTAATTAATTGCCAGATTTCCCACTAAACCTAGGAAAAGTGGGTTTTGAGGGTTCAAAACACATTTTTAACCCCTCAAAGTGTGTCATAGTAGAAATTTGAGGGTGAAAAGTGTAATTTTGATTACTCACACCCCATACAACTTATTTAAACAACACTTATTACAATTCAATTACAATTTTTATTGCAATTTTTAACCTACGGGAAATCTACAAAAATTAGAAAATGACTACCTAGACCTAACCAAATTCCACGAAATGTTTTTTGCGATTTAGAATATAATATAAATTGACTCTAGACACTAAGACTCACCCAAGGCCTCACCATCAAGTCGTACTCTGGCTTTAAGGTATATTTGGAAGAAAAAACTCAATTATTATTAAGCCCTGGTAGGGAGATGATAATTAATTAAGTGAAAAAAACTTCACAGAGTAATACTCACTTGATGACAAGGTCTCAGGCTATCTTGGCATGTTACATGACTCAAAACTCCTCATACTAGCATCACTCTTACAATGTCCCCGCAGGGTGTGGAATCTGGGTGCAATAGAAAATTATGAAGAAGAAGTAGAGTTTAGAAACTTCGGTAATCTAATGATATCTCATGGTACAAGTGTCCTTTGGTTCATCCTTGGGCATGGAGTCTTCATATAATCATCAAGTGCCATTCTAGTGGTCAACAGGTCCGAATTCTTTAGAGAGATATATCCCAAACCCAAGTGATGATGTTTGATACAATGAGGCTCTCATGTATTTATATGAGCCTTTACGGTATTCGAATAGCCTAAATTAGCCTAACAATGCCCCTAAAATAAATTAATGTGCAAAATAAAAATTACTTTAGTGACAAACCCACCAAATAGCTCCAATATATGAATAATTAGCCTCTCAAGAGGCTCGAAATGATAGAATAGTAGCTAGTAGGGCCGTTAGAAGGCCAAATGAAGTCCCTCATGTGCCATAAAGAGTAGGAGGGCTCCAATAACAATAATGAAGGGTGTGGCCCCTTAATCTCCAAGCAAATGACCTCTGGTGCTCACAAGTAGCTGTGGGGGCACAAAGAATGTCCTCATGGGTCTCCAACTGAATCAAAAAAAGCACGTGCTCCATTTGTTAGGGCTAAAACGATGATGCAATCCCTCCTTTGTCCCCCTAGGTGAGACAAAACCACAACTAGGCCCCGGATCAACTGCCAAGTGTGTGGTGCAAGTATGTAGTGGGTTGGGCAATGTGGTCCAAGTGCACCATGATTATTGAATAACTAGGACATGAGTAAGCAATAAGTGGTGTTGAAGGATCCCACGGTGTGGCTATCTGCTCTCTACTATGGTGGAGACCAATGGCTCTCAACACTCACCCTATAAGTGCCATTAATATCCTCTAGAGGGCTTGGATCCCATATAGGGAGACCAAACCTCAAGATGAAGACCCAACTGCAATCATGTATAAGATCCAATGCGTCTCCTCACCTTCCTGTACAACAATTCATTAGTGCAATTAAGCAAATGAGCTTACAAATGACAGAACCGTGGGAATTTCATAGTGGCATGCCCTTCCATAATGGACTTTAGAATGTACAGGAGTCTCCGAGTTCAATAAGGAGGTTGATCAAGGACCCCATTGTGAAAGTTTCAAAACAAAAACCCTACTGTAGTCCCTTGATCTACTTCACCTACTTGTTTGATTAATTAACAAGTTATTAATCGAAAGTATTCAAAAAAACATTAAAGCAAATACAAACTGCAGCCTACACATCTACAAACCATTTACTGAACAACACGCACATGTGACAAAATTACACAGATTTTTCAGACAAATGTCCCCAGAAAAACACAATGTGAGAAAACCAGTGCAACAGCTCTAGAGGGTTTTATTATTATGCGAATCTGAATATAGTTATATGGGCACCAAAAACGGTCTGCCCTACAAAGAAATTACACGGAAGATGTACCTTTCACTCGGAGACAGAAAATATGGCCTATCCAACCCTCTCCAGGGAATTATGAATTTGAGCCCTTTTTAGCCCACTAGAACCCTCAACGTTGCCTCTGCAGCCTTTGCATCGACCCCTACTGGCCAGCATACCCATTGCGTCACCTTGATTGGTGTTGTGCTGCCTTGTCTAGGTCTTCGTCACACTGGTTGGGTCTCTATTACCCCTGCGTTGCACTAGTTGGGCCTTCGTCACCCTGGTTGGGCTTGCGCAGCCTCTGCACAGTCTTCTACGTGGTCCTGGCTAGACTGCGTCCCTCTGGCTGGCCTCTGCACTGCCTGGTACAAGTTGCCTCTCTGTTGTTGTATTCTTGCCCTTGGATCAGATCATCCTTTGCCAATCTCTGCCCCTCACTGCACTGCAAACTCGCTTTGAATTCCTCAACAATCCCCACCCCAAAAATCCGACTTAGCTTCAGTGCTCTACAATGTGTCAGTGATTTTTTTCCAACTGACCCCAAGCCTTTCCTTAATACTTTTCTCGTTGGGAAACCAACAGTCATGATCTAATCTCTTATCAACGGTTTAGATTAAAAGAAGGCTTGATCCAAGTCACTTAGAGCATTTCATCGCATGTGTAATTTAATTTTTCAATTTCCCTAAGTTAGACTTAGGGTCCCCATTAAAAAATTTAATTATTTGAATAACTATTACACCGGATGAAATTTCTCCAAACACTTTTTGGGTCTTGGAGATCTCGTGTGTCTTAGCCCCTCCACAATGTTTCAGAGCTAGAGCACACCCGATGCTACCCCAAAATCTCAACACTCCCTTTTAGCGAGGAGTGTGCTCTAGCAATACTTCCACACTGAAGCATCACTTGATCTAGGCATCGGTCTTCGCGCTCCTGATGCTTGGCCCGCTACATTCCATCCACTACGTTGCTGCTTTTTGTACTGTTGCCCATGTCACTGCCACCGACACTGCTACATCTGTACTGCAGCTCCCTCTCAAATTGTTGCATCATGCTACCCATAGCACTGCCACTGCCAACTGCTGCACTGCAACTCAGTTGCTGAGAAGTAGGCAACTGAAGGACTATCACCCAATCACTGACGGACAAGTCAGTTGGGCTGCATCTCATCACTGAAGCACCCTCTATTGTTGCGTTGCGTTGTCTCTCTGAAGCACTGCGTTGTTTGTTGCACTGCACTGCTTAAGCACTGCCTCTGCGTTGTTGAAGTCCCATCAACCTCTGCATTGTTGCTTCCACGTTGCTGCTTCCACAATGTTGTTGCCTCTCCTCTATGCTGCTCTAGACTTCAGCATCCCAACTCGGCCTCTACTTCACTGTGATCATCTGCACCCACTGCTCCAGTCATCCCGCTACTGCCTTAAGGCTCCCGTAGCTCGTATGTGATCCAAGAGTTTGGGCACCTCAAAGATCATGCCTCTCATATGTAGCTACTCTACAGATCGATGCCGCCCCACCTCTTCTCTTGAGGCGCACGAACGCTCATAGCCACATCATCCTCACTACCACTATCCCCTTTAGCTGTTGTTGCCTTGGAATCAAAAGATTCCTTGTCCTTCCTCTTAGGACAAGTGTTGGCAAAGTGTCCAAGTTCGCCACATTTAAAGCACCAGACCTTTGATAGGTCCATCTTCTTCTTCCCTTGTTGTCGTTGTTCCTTTGATGTAAGGGTTGCGTCCTCTTCCTCCTCCTGTTGATTTATGGTGGCATCATATGTGCTCTAGCCTTGTAACTTTGTATATAGGCTAAGACACATGTATTCCATACTACCCGGAAATGGTTTTGGAAAATTCCACTTAGAGATGGTTTAATTAAATTAATTAATTGTTTTGTAATGTTTTCCTAAGTCTAAACTTCGGGAAACTGATTAATTGAAGGGTATTAATTAAACTAAGTGTGAATCTTCTAGATAAAGTCATGGATCACCTCCAAGTTAATCTTAGCCCTTGATTATGTTTTAATCTTGGTCTTTGAAGGGTCAACGGAAGAATATAAGGAGGGTGAGGGGCCTATGGAAAACACACATTGAGCACATTGAGCATTTGGCATTTTCGAGTTTGTGTGAGAGACACAAATTTTGATCAGGATCGAATCACTAGGGCAAGGTTTGCTAAGTGATTTTGATTCAATGATCAGTTTCAGAGAGGGGCAGAGGTAGTAACTGGTCTGGATGACCAGGAGTACATTTCAGAGAGGCAACAGTGACGCAGAGAGAGATAGCACAGTCACCTAGAGGGGTGACGTAGTTCCTGAAGGAACTCACGCAAAAGTGATGCAGTGTCTCTTTGATTCAGTCTAGAGATTGCTGGAAGCTAGGGTTTTTTGAGTTAGGAGGGCCAAAATCCAGTTTCAGATCAGCTTGATTAGTTACAGAGGAGAGGTGACACAGTTCTTCAGCTTGCCCACGCAGGCTTACGCAGTTCTAGCATAGGCATCACACAGAGGCAGAGAGGGGTTTCACTAGCGCTGTTCAGATCAGTCAGGGACTTGCAGAGTGAGGTATATCTCACATTTCTTCTGTTGCCGAGATTTTCTCTTAAGGGTGAGCCGAATATTGGCACCCTAGTTGTACTCAAGATTCTGCTGCTTAATAATACAAAACCCTCAAATCTGCTGCGTCGGTTTTCCCGAGTTGGGTTATTCCGGGGACTTAGTCCAAAAATAACTGTGTCAAATGTGGATGTTTTTCATTTTATTTTGTTCAGTTTGTTTCAGCACTTAGATTTATTCCGCAGCATTATTTGTGTAGAGCGCTTCAGTAATTACTTCGATATTTCACTGTAATGAACTAATTATGAAAAATAATAGGAGAACTAATTCAGATTTGTTGTAGTAGGAATCCCGATCTAGGATTTTTTACATGGTATCAGAGCTTATTTAAGCTGAAGTGCAGGAGAAACAAGGGTGAACCAGCAGATCAACACTGAAGAGGTTGGGATCTACATAAGCAGCAACAGACCCTCCCAGAAATCACGCTATCCAGACCAGGAGAGCAATCCAGCGTCGAGAGAGTTGATAGAGGGATAAGTTTTTTCAGTTGCAGAAGGGGCAGCGTAGCAGACCAACATAGTTGAAGGCACAGTTACTGCACAGCATGTAATATCTCGAATGGGATATTTTAACTAAAATGCAGAAAAATAACTGAACTCCATATTATAGCATAAAATCAACATTCACTTAACAGAAGATTGCAATGTAAAATTAAACATACAAGTACATGCAAATCCATAACACCATAATGTAGGAAAATAAATCAGCTTTATTATAATATCACTGAGGTTACAAGCTGAAATGAAAGATAGCTGAGATAACTGAAATACAACCGGCCTCAAGAAAATCTGTCGCACTGCGCTAGCCTCCAAAACTAAATTGTTGTACTCTCCCTCCGGCAACAGCGAGTACTATATCCACTAAAGCACCTATTGAAGATCCGAATGATCCTCACTCCAATATCTCTGAAGCTCTGCGAAACTTCTGAATGAAGTCTCCTCAAAGAGAGTTGGGTTTTCATCCTGGGGCTACGACTGAAGTAGAGAACCACGTCTCAAACCTCTCTCACAAGAAAATGATATGATCCCAAAGATATCTCTCAATGGCCTCTTCCCTTTCTTTTATAGATCTCTTGGAGCCCTTCTAGAACCTTATTTTATTATTATTTTATTCATGGAGCACTTTTCCCTCTTATTAAAATATTCCTTTTTAATGCAGAAAAGAGTAAATCGACTACCACGTCTCCTTCGGTCACTGAAACTCATGTCCAATCGTACCATCATGGAGTTATCCTCGTCACAGTTCCAATGAGCTATTACACTAAGGTGTTCTATCATGTATTCCTCCCGGAATGCCACCTTGAGTGTAATTAGCTAAGCTAAGCCCATAAATAACTCAAATTTCCAAAAGTTGTCGGAATGCTCCGGAACGAAATCCAAACTACTTGGATGATGGAATATATCAAGCAAATTCCACCCGACCGCATAGAAACTCCTCAAAACTCCTCCAAAATGTTGGACATTGGATAAACCAACGCTCCCTGTGTGTTTCGCGACATGGACTAACCGCCTCTCGTGGATCCTTATCTCTGGCGATGCGATCGTTGACTAACACCTGCGGGTTTTGGTCTAACGGCAATCGTGATTCCCAACAAGTGGTATCAGAGCATAGGTCATGAGTTCGATCCACACCCGGCTCACGTTGGGGGGGAGATTATTGGACATTGGATAAACCAACGCTCCCCGTGTGTTTCGCAACATGGACTAACCGCCTCTCGTGGATCCTTATCTCTGGCGATGCGATCGTTGACTAACACCTGCGGGTTTTGGTCTAACGGCAATCATGATTCCCAACAAGTGATTCAACTGTTGGAAATATTGTCATTGATGGCAAAGGAGAAGACAGGAGTAGCACCTGAACTATCACTAAGACAAAAGAGCAAAGAAGAAACAGCAATAAGGCAAAGGAGAAGACAGGAGTAGCACCTGAATTATCATCAAGACAAAGGAGCACAAAGAAATAGCAGCAACCAAGGTAGAGAGGCAACAAAGACATCAGAGGAAACAAATGAAGCAAAGAAAGAAGCAGAGGCAGCAGAGATAGCAAAAGAGAAGCAAGGAGCAGCATTAGACAAGAAACAAAGGCAGCAAAGACAGACAAGGAGCAGAGAAGTAGCTGAGGCAGCAAAGAAGCAGAGATAGTATGAGTATTGTTGAGTTTAATGGTGTTCTGCATATAATTGAAGAAAACCCATATAATTGTTGAGACAGGGTTGACTGTGAGATCGAGAGTGAATATTCATTTGTGTAAATTCTATGAGTAGATCTATGTTATTTGTGAAGTTTCCGCAGAGTTTGAATTGAGTCTAAATTTGCTTGGATGTGTTAAAGAGATAGAGTGTTGGGTTTTGTTGACCGTTCTATTCTGCAATACAGTGCAATCTGGTGTCGAATTCCAATAGGGTTGGAATGGTAATTTGGTTACCATTGAGAATTCGATAGAATATTGAATAAGGCAAATCGAATGAGGATGAGGAATACGTTCTTATTATAATCTATATATGTAGGGGAATTATGAAGTTTGGGCTCATATGCAAGGATCGAAACAAAGAGAAATTGAGGCAAGGGTTTCCGTGCAGGAAAATTGAAACGAGCAAGATTGAAGGGCGAGTCGAAATACTATGATACATTTGAAGAATCAGAATGGAATGATGACACAGGCATAACTATGAACAGAAGTTAGCGCGTCCAAAATCGAAGGAATTAAATGGTACCAAGATGTATTGTTAATTGCCAAGAGCTGTGGTAAGGGAGAGCGTACAGCAGTGTGCGCTGAAATCAGAAGTCGGAACCTTAATTGAAACGCAGAGGATTGGTAACAGAATCACGCGTTGAACAAAATGGAAGCATAGAGTTAAAATACGCGTGAAGAAAAATAGTTAAGGGAGCGGAATCATGAATTGAAATGGAACTATGATTCGTAAACAGTGAAGGCGGTTTTCCAAATCCACATGTGAGTTTCGCGCGACTTAAAAACGGTAAGCGGAATTCTTGAAAAAAACACGATAAAGCTCATCGAGTGACACGTGGCATAAGGTGGTATTCAATTACCACCCATTTCGCAAAATATTTTGGTATTAAAGCTCTGTGATGGAAAAAATGTGATTGTCATTAGATGTGGATCGATGGAGATCCAATGGTGGACGTGCATCTATTTGCTTGAGAATTAATGAATGGGTATAGTTGTTGTGGGCCCGAGTACTATATGAAATTCATATGATTTAAATCGAAGTCGAGATTTAATAAAAGTTGAATTTGCCGTGGGACCCAAATGAACTTTAATATGCATGCTAGGTGTTGATTTATGTTTAACCAAAGTCAGGCCTTCGTATGGAATATGATGTGGCTAGTTTGATATAATGTTATTTGCACAGTGGGAGCATATGGACATAATGTTATGTCAACCCTTGATGTGTTAAATACAAAACTGAACCTTGTATGATGAGAATATTAAGTGAAGGGCGCATACATATTTTGATAACTGGCACGATGGGTTTTATTCAAAGTCGAGTTTAATACGAATAAAGATGATAAAAGCTGCGGGGAAAGCTGCATTCAAGTTTCCGAAAATGAAAGAAGGTGAGAGCAAAAGTTTATTTCCTTGGGTCATTGAATTATTCGAATGTTAATTCAATTATTCATGAGATGGATCAAAGAAATGGTTTTAACCAAGGGCGGAGTTCATATGAAATAAATGTGAACGTTGTGTTGTGGGTCCGATGCATGGGTCGGCCTTTGAACTATGCGAAGTTTATGCCTGACCAAACATTTACACGATAATGGGGTTGAATGTATGGTTTTAACCATAGGAAACAAAACTTTTTGACTTTCAATTTATAGAGTCTGGGATCACAGTTCTAGCGCCGAGGATGGTTTAATTAAAGGTCTATGATTTATAATCCCAAAAGTATATTAAGAAGAAACAACTCCACATATGAAGATTTGGTTGCGGGTTTATAACCCTTGGTTAAGAAAAGCTCCAGTATTTATTTAAACTTGCCCAGATCAGAGATTGCAACTGGGTTGAATGGTTTTGATAACCATCAGATGTGAAAAGAAAAGCTTCTGCATGGAAAAATGAATGGAGAGGCATTTTTATATGCATGAGACTTTGAGATTTATTTGGGGCTAAACTTGTAAAGCAGTTATATATGCAGAACTGTTACATGACAACAGCTGCCAGATTTAGAACATAATTTGGGAAATGCATTCTACATGCATAGAAAACAGGAGAGTATGCAGAAACTGAAAAAGACAGTGACAGCAGCAGAAAAGACAAATGCACAGCGAGCCAAGAACTGAATGGGTTGAATTGAAATTCTTATTATAACTGAAAATGTAAAGTTTTATTTATTTTATATTGTTTGTGATGCATTGGCAAGTCTCCGTAGGCAAACAAAACTCCACTGAAATATTGAAATATGTATATACTGCTATATTCCTCTGAATGAGCTGGACAAAGAAATGAGAAGACGGAAGTCAAAGAGTCATGGCTGTTCATTTCGAATTCCCTGAGGAATGCTAACAATTATGAGGTGATCTCCATAAATAATATTAAAAACATATGCATTGAGGAGGTTAGAGAATGGAGAAATGAGGCAAAGAGGATAAGAAGAAGGAGGAGCAGATAGAGAAGTTGTGAAGATTCAGAGATGATATAAGGCAGATATGAAGGCTGGTGGACAGCAGTGAAGAAGGTACAGAACAGAGCTAATATCCAGGTAAATCAGCATGTGTTTCTTTGAAAGAGTGAGGAAGTTGGTGCTTCCATATCAAGTTGTAGCTTGATAGATGTCAGTTGTAGCTGACTGAGGTAGGAGCCTCCTGTAGGTTGTAGCCTGTAGAAAATAGAGGAAGTTGGTGCTTCCATATCAAGTTGTAGCTTGGACAAAAGCCGGGCCAGCCGGGTCGAGGTAGGAGCTCGTAGGTTGGAGTCGCAAAAAATAGATGGGGAGTTACGTCTTTGCAAGTTGTAGCTATGGGACTGAGGTAGGAGCCTCCTATAGGTTGGAGCCTACAGAAAATCAGTGGTGAGAGGGAGTTGGAGCTTGCCTTTGCATCACAACAATAATAAGATGTGGTTTTCTCCCTTATGGGTTCCACTTATATCTGTTGTCTATGTGCATGATGTTTATGTGTTGATATGGTGTATCTAATTTGCGTAATACTTGCTGCTCACATATTAAGTTGATCATGAAATGAAGGTGTAAATAAGTTTAAAGGAAAGTTTTAAAAGTCCATGAATGTGTTAAACTGATTCACCCCCCCCTCTCAGTTTAACTAAGGGTTCAACACAAAAATCCCCTAGGCCCACTGATGACACCAACCTATACTCGTGACTGGTCTGCTCCTAACTCTAGAAGTCCATCCTAGCCCTATCATATGTGACACCAAAAAAGGGAATATTATAGACCTTCCGCCCCAAGATTGCTTGCCCTCAAGCAATCCAAATATGTGGGCCACTCTGTTGTCCCGCCACAACTGAGACCCAATGCCCGGATCCCATACAAACCCCCTGGTGCTACTATGTGCCTGTGTCAAGCCACCTGAAATAGACCCCTCAATGTCGAGATTCCAAACTGAGCTCTCTCTGTACCTGTCATCAAACAATCCTCTCGAATCCCAATGCCACCATGGCCAATCATCGCCCAAGTCCCATGGCTCGGATTGCTCACTACCTCTGGCTATATTGATGCTCTAAGAGGTGAAGACCACAACTCTTGCTGTGTTGTAGCTATGACTGTGTAAGCTGCCCCACCAATGGTGCACCAACTCATCACCTCTCTCCAATCCAACCCCTGACTCAATCTAGTGCTGATCCTGAAGAAACGTCGATCTGTGCCCCACTGCCAACTGGAATCTGTATCATCTGTCATGTCTAAGGGCCCCTACTCTGTTGTTCTCCCTACGAAGAAGATTGTACCATCAAGAGGGTACCAATTCATGATCTCTCGCCAATCCATCCTGGAAGAAGAATCCAATGTAGCAACAACTGCATACGAAACACGCCTGGAGTGTTGTCGCCAGCCCGTAATCAACTCACGTTGCTTTGTCGTGTCTGCCAACGAAAGCTTCCTGTAGAAGAAAGCCCCTCTCTCTATAATGGGCCAAAGTGGGCAAGATATGCTGCAAGCCCCATCGATGTACTCCTGGAGAGTGCTACTCACTGAAAGTACTGCAGCTCTGTTAATTGCATGTACATCTATCTGCACCTCATCAATGTGTCGGCCCAAAGATGGATGCTCCACCATCTCCAACAACTCATCCCTCTCCTGATCGGGAATGTAATGCTCCTACTGTACACTAGCCCTCGGCAGAACTATCCCATCAACCTCCAACATCTCTAGAGGATATGGATCTGCAACTACTGTCACCGTGCTCGGTGTTTGTGCATCCGACTGCTCCTCCTCAGTGGCTGACCCCGAGGTTAGCCACATATCCATCATAGACTCAACGTGAGCCTCCATCTGGCTCTCCCTCAAAGGACTGTCATGCATGATGTGCATAGTATCCTCCTCTGCTGACTCAGGCTCCATCATATGCTGCTCTAGCTGAATCGTCACAAGTGAATCATCACCCAGAGTATCTCTCATAGAATCCCCTAACTGCTCACCCTGCACACTAGAATACAGCTCCAGCCTACTGTCATCATCTCTGCATGACTGCTCTCGCTCCCCAAAAGCATCCGCATCTGATCCCATGGACTCACCTGAAGAAGAGTCCTCATCCTGGCATATAGAGAGAATGCCCTTCTGTTTTGTCTCCGCCGCATCATCTGCATCACTCAAGCAAGAGTGATCAGGCCCCAAAGGTTCTTTGCAGATGAAGTAAAGTCCCTTCCTCCTCAGCTCATTTCTGCTCCCAGATCCACCAAACTGGAGCAACTCCTCCCTAGGTCAACTGTCTCCTAAATAGCCCGATATTCTGCTCAACCAGCGCTTGGGCTAGCTCATAAGCAACAGGTGAGACTAACTGCTCTCTCGTCCAAATGCTCAACAACTTGGTTTGCAACTCCCGGCAAATGGTCTCATGGTCTCTCATACATGACGACAGGATGGACATGTGTGCTATGACGGTGTCAGGATGATGTCTCCTAATGCTGAAGAAGCATTGGAACATCTGCAGAATCAATTCATCACACTCAAAGTCAAACATGATGACATACATCTCAAATGTGGCCATACTCCCTAAAATCTCAAGCTTCTTCCTGAAGGTAGAGCCTACATTGTTGTCCAAATCCTAAAAAGTCTCTACCATCAATCTCATAATCCTCCTCATAACATAATCACTGTATGGAGCTATAGGTGCGGTCAACTTCATGATGTTACTGAGGCATAATGCAACTGGAATTCTGACCCCCTCACACGGTTCCTCCAAGAATTTGGGTTGTATAAAGGCAAGCATAGCAGGTTTTAGAGCCCAAATCAGTTTATGCCCTTCTTCTTGGCTTATTTTGGACAAAAGTTCAATAAGCTCTTCTAGTTTGGATAGAACTCTCCAATGTCATCTTCATGTGTTTCAAATCTGTCCTAAGTGCAAAAATTCTGTGACCAATCCCCAATTCTTCCTGCAAATTTTTTGGCTGTCCTTTTTGAAGGATGGCACAAATCCCTCTTGAAAGAGGTATGTTGTTCTGCTTAGTTTTTGGGTGTGTGTCATGGTTAATTTCTATGTTCAATCTTCTCAAGCTACTTAGGAATTCCTCCATGGTTCAACCAATGATGTGGTCATTGTTTTTCTAAGTCGTTATAGTGGTGTGGGTGTAGTTTTTTGTCAACCAGTTCAAATACATACTACTGTAGGTGACACATATTTGCTGGTGTCAAATACAGGTGCACAGTGGGGACTTTATAAAAGAATCAGTCTCAACCCCACAACTGATATCTATATTTTAAGCTCAAAAAATTATTACAGCCATTGAAAAAACTTCATAACAGAGATATTTTAGACAAGACATAGCGACATCTCTCAATGATATTTTTTTTTAAAATGTATACTCAGAAAATATAGAATGGAACCTGGAAATCGCTCGAGCAAGTCAGATTTCAGAGAATAAGCGTAAACTGGAATGAATGGAAAGACTGGACGGTAAGACCACTGAGTTCTTTCCAGCGATGAAGGCTCCCACGTTCTGTCTTCTATAGTGGTAGAATACCACCCTTTTAATCTCCACGTTGCTCAGGATTCTATAGTGATAGAATATCACCCTTTTAATCTCCATGCTGCTCAAGAATGGCAGACGGCCCAGGAAATAAGTGATATCGACCAACCGTATGATGATACTTTCCCCGGAAGAGTACACGTTCCAAGTGCCACTGTGATTTGCAGGGATGGTAAATCTCACTTGTGAAAGCAAGCAGACACATTAATTATTTGCAGCTACTTAGTCTTGTAATGGAGTACGTCCGCCCAACCTGTACTATAAGAATGTGGGCCTGATAAGTGATAGCCGCTTGCTGATTCGGCTCCTGCACCCAAATGACTGTGATCCTTCATCCAAGTTCAAATAGACGTGACTTAATATGTCGCGGCTCCCCACGGAAAATTATTGCCAACGATCCAAACACAATTAATCTGATCGCACCAACTTGAGTAAGCTTAACTGGTGGCAATTTCCCGACAGAGGAATTTGGCCTGAATGGAAGGTTGTGTCGACAACCTCGACTTTTGCGGGCCAGGTTTTTTTTTGACAATTCGGTGTTCAGCCCCGACAATATGTGCATCGTCAACTCCTCTTGGAGAATTACGATCTCTATCATCCCTATTAAGCAGACCCGCTCCCTTGGCCTCTATGGCCTCCAAACTTTGACGCTCAACCAAGCTTCGATGGCGGCTGCACTAGACAAACCTTTCTCGGACTAGTCACTAGTTGATTGATTCGGCCCAGAATTACGTTCGGCCTTCAATTATAGATAAATGTGGCCTTTAAGATATTGACATCGGTCAAGACTCAAAACAATGAACCATGGCCCGCCATTCGACCTTTACCCTTCACGCGCACAAAATAAGAAAATTGTGGCCCTTCTAACTATTGCCAACCTCAACAAATATGAGCAAGCCGGAGTTGGTGTTTTAAATGTGATGAGGCTTTCAATCTTAGATCGCCAACTACGCATTCACTGGGCCCGACAATGACAAAGTTTCTGTAATATTCCCAATTAGCAATAGCTAATTGGATATATTAATTTTTGACTATTTCACTTTAATAAAGTTAAGTTAGAAATAAATTGGGTGAAGAGGGACACTTAACTCACACTTAGGATAAAAGCATTTCCTAAAGTCACTTGGAGACATGATTATTTGGCAGCGTGGGGCCTAGAGGACGAAGTGGAGCGTGAAGGAGATGTCAGCGTGGGCAACATGGGCCCAAGTCAGCGCAGAGCTAGAGGGACAGCGTGGCTCAAGGAGACAGCGCAGTTGGTGGTGGGGCCTAGGTGAGAGCAAGGCTCTCCAAACCAGTGTGGAAAAAGTCGGCAAAAAGTCCCGAATTTTTGAAAAAATCCTGAATTTTTCCCGAAGCCGACTTTATTGGCCAACTTTTTGCCGACTTTTTCATCCCTTAAAAAGTCACGATTTTATCCTCAAAGTCCCGAATTTTTCGAAAAAATCTCGAGTGAGATAGTTTCTTTAATAATTTATAAAAAAAAAATTAAATCAGGATTTTTTTCAAAAATGAATATTTTTGTATTTTTTTAGTTTTGCCGACTTTTTCAAACAACTCCAAACTTTATTGAGTTTTTCAACTTTTGGACCCTTGCCAATTTAATCCCGACTTCGACTTTTTCCACATTACTCCAAACATAAAAAGGGAGAGAGGCTCCTCATTTTGATCATTCGATTATGTATCTATGTTATTTGTCTTTTGACATTGAGCACGCTTTTGCTGTTGAGCAAAGTCTACAAGTGTTGTTCAGCACACCGAGTGTCTCCGTGCAGAGATCCCAATCTCAGCCCCGAGGGACTTCGAGTGCCTGCTCGGGTGAGGAGTTCTATCCTTGTTTTGCCGGAGAGAGTTGGAGCAGCCACAACTGGGATTGTTCACTTGCAGAGACAGCACAGTCAGTGAGAGGGAGGACGCAGTCTTTGGAGGAGGAGATTTTGAATTGAGGGTTTATCAAGGGATTCAGCCCAGGAGAGTTGGAAAGGGGTCAGCCCTTCCCTATTCCATCATTTTGGTAGATTTGGAGGCAATTTTTTGCAGCAGATTATTCAGGGCCAGCGTTTATCATTGGGACAACGTGGTACCTCAAGGGAGGTCGTTTTCAGAGGTCAGCTGTTTTCGAAAAGCTCTTTGGGATTTTCTGGGTATTGGGTGGAGAGGCCATTCCCAAGTTTTCATAATTTTCTGAGGTTGGGAGCAGCCCCAAAGATTCAGTTTATTCCATCAGTAGTAGCAGCACGGTAGCAGCACGAGCAGCTTGGAGATTACGCAGTCATTGAGGGAGAAGCCATTCCATGATATATTCTAAGAGTATTTCTACGCTTGCCTAGTGCAAGCCAAGGTGCCATCATTTTGATCACCTTTGTACTCATTTTATCTTTCAGTGTTTAATTAAATGGCTCAGTGTTCTCCATAATATGTTTTGTTCATGTGATGTCTCTCTAGTTGTTGTAGTTTCTTGTTTATGTGCTTTATATTGCTGTTTATTTCTATCGGAATATTACAGTTTCGACCTCTCCTTGATAGCGTATTGCCCACCCACAGTTACTCAGAACTTGACCCCCGAAAATGCAACCAACCCGATGATTTTTAATGCGGGCCTTATAAGCTCGGTGAGGCAAGTTAACATATTGAGCGTCCACTAATTATATTGATGCCACCGTCGATTTACCTTTGGCCATTGGAGTATACGGATATCCAGAAAATGATTTTGACGACTCTTACCAATCTTAGACGGTAGATTAATCCCTGCCCCCATAAAAAAATTCATGGCCCACACCAATACTTTATGCCTTCACGTTGTTTTTGAAAAAAAATAATGGGACCCTTTCAATAAATCGATTTTGATCTAACGACCCAGAATTCAAACACCGATCAACAATGTGGCCCCGCCTTAAACCTCGGCATATTCAGAATAAACCCTCGAATAACCTCAATAAAAATTGAAACCCGCAGGCTGAGCTAAGACGAAGGCTTTGATACCACTGTAATATCCCGGATGGGATATTTTAACTAAAATGCAGAAAAATCACTAAACTCCACATTATACCATAAAATCAACATTCACTTAACAGAAGATTGCCATGTAAAATTAACATACAAGCACATGTAAAATTAAACATACAAGTACATGCAAATCCATAACACCATAATGCAGGAAAATAACTCAGCTTTATTATAATATCACTAGGGTTACAAGCTGAAATGAAAGATAGTTGAGATAATTGAAATACAACCGGCCTCAAGAAAATCTGTCGCACTGCGTTGGCCTCCAAAACTGGACTATTGCACTCTCTCTCCAGCAACAGCTACCACTGAATCCACTGAAGCACCTGTTGAAGATCTGAATGATCCTCACTCCAATATCTCTAAAGCTCTGCAAAACTTCTGAATGAAGTCTCCTCAAAGAGAGTTGGGTTTCTGTCCAACAATCACAAATCACCTGAGGGTTTTCGTCTTGGGGCTACAGCTGAAGTAGAGAACCACACCTCAAACCTCTCTCACAAGAAAATGATATGATCCCAAAGATATCGCTCAATGGCCTCCTCCCTTTCTTTTATAGATCTCTTGGAACCTTCTAGAGTCTTATTTTATTACTATTTTATTCATAGAGCACTTTTCCCTCTTATTAAAATATTCCTTTTTAATGCAGAAAAGAGTAAATCGGCTACCACGTCTCCTCTGGTCACTGAAACTCATGTCCAATCATCCCATCATGGAGGTATCCTCGTCTCGATTGCAATGAGCTATTACACTAAGGTGTTTTGTCATGTATTCCTCCCGGAATGCCACCTTGAGTGTAATTAGTTAAGCTAAGCCCATAAATAACTCAAATTTCCGAAAGTTGTCGAAATGCACCGGAACGAAAGCCAAACTGCTCGGATGATGGAATATATCAAGCGAATGCCACCCGACCACATAGAAACTCCTCAAAACTCCTCCAAATAGCCCCTGGGCCCGCTGATGACACCAATCTGTACCCGTGACCGATCTGCTCCTAACTCTGGAAGTCCATCCTAGCCCTGTCATAGGTGACACCAAAAAAGGGAATATTACACAGCAATAAGAGCTGGTGCATAAGCATTAGAAAATTTCTAAAAAACACAGATTGGGGATTTCTTGACCTTAGAGAGTTTCTTACTCAAAGAAGCTCAGTTTTTTCCCATGCAGCAGCAGAAGCAGTGACTTACTCCACAAGGAGTGTGTAAGTCTAGTTGAGCAGAGGGTTAGAGCAAGATATCGACAGTTGAGGAGATGGCCATCAACGGATTACGTGACCAAGATAGATTGGAGGGTGCCTCCAACTACGTTATTTGGAAATCAAAGATTCAGTTTCTCCTTTATGAGCATGATCTAAAGGCTCTCATAGATAGCGCAGTTGCAGAACCTTTGGATGCAGCACCTCTGAGAGAATTCAAGAAGAATATGGAAAGAGCCAAGCGATTGATCCTAGATGGTGTGAAGCATCACATCGTACCTCACATAGCAGCAAAGAACACTGCTAGAGAAATGTGGGTAAGGCTAGAAAATCTATACCAAGGATCTTCTGAGCAGCGGAAGATGTATCTGGAGGAGAAGATGCGTAATACCAGAATGAAGAAGGGAGAGCGTTTTGACTCCTTCCTATCTAGAATTCAGGATAACCGAGACCGGCTGTCAGCAGTGGAATCAGCACCCAAAGAATCATAGCTAGTAAGGCTCACTTTGAACTCTATTTCAGAAGACTATCAGGTCTTTGTCCAGAGCATTCTGGGTAGAGAAAAGCTTCCAGGATGGGAAGCGATGTGGGCAGCCTTGCAGCAGAGGAGAGATCTCCTCAAAATCCATATTGAGGATGGTAGCAGTGGTTCGAAAGTCAAGAAGGAGGAAGAAGATAACACAACCCTTGCATCAAAGGGGCAACATAAGCAGAAGAAGAAAGATCTGTCCAAGATCAAGTGCTTCAGGTGTGGGGAAATGGGACACTATGCCATAGAGTGTCCTCTTAAGAAAAAGGATAAAGAGAGGAAGCAAGACCCTCAAGCAGGCGCTGCCAAGATTGAGGCAGAAGGAGACTGTGCTATGTTAGCTCATATTCCGAAAGAAGAGAAGTGGGTTGACTTGGAGTTGTAGATCCAGAATCTACAAGTGGCAGGATCCTTGAGTATTTCCGAACTCTTGGATCACATGCAAGCTACAGTAGCCTTAAGATAGTAGTAGGATGGACAGTTGCAGCAGAAGATGAGAAGACAATGCAATAGCTAGCAATACTAGAGCCTGATCAGCGCAGAGAGGAGCAACAGCATCAGCAGTTGAGCAGCAACAGCGCAGTGCATACTAGTGCAACGCAGTGCAGAGCAGCAACAGCGCAGTATTTTTCAGAGAGTTAGTGCAGAAACTAGCACCAGTCAGTCTTATGTTTCAGTTGCAGATTTACTTGTCCAATTTTGGATGTTTTTCTGTTGCAATTAGCAACAGTGCAACAGTGCAGCAGCAGCAGTAGTTAAGCAGCAGCAACAACGCAGTGCAGAGTAGTGCTCACACAGTGCAGAGAAGTGCTCACGCAGTGCAGCAGCATGGTTGCAAAATTCAAAGGGAGTTGCAGTACAGTGGCAGTTGGCAGCAAAATATTGGTACCCTAGTTGTACTCAAGATTTTGCTGCTTAATAATACAAAACCCTCAGATCTGCTGCACCGGTTTTCCCGAGTTGGGTTTTCCAGGGAATTAGTCCAAAAATAACTGTGTCAAATGTGGATGTTTTTCATTGTATTTTGTTCAATTTGTTTCAGCACTTAGATTTATTCCACAGCATTATTTATGTAGACTGCCTCAATAATTACTTCGATATTTCACTGTAATGAAATAATTATGAAAAATAATAGAAGTAATTCAGATTTGTTGCAGTAGGAATCCCGATCTAGGAATTTTCACACCTCCTTCACTTTGCTACTTCTGGTGCTGAATTCCCTCTTGCTCATCCGCCAGATCTCCTCCTGTTGAAGGATGGCCCACATGTCACCCCAATTAGGGAGTTGTGCTCTGCCCAAAATGCTTTGGACAAAGGTCTCCCACTCATCAGTGACAACATTCAGGTTTGCCCTTACTAAGAGTCCCAGGTGCAATCTTTTCAGCACCACACTTTACTCTTTTTCGGCATATTAATAAAATGGCTCAGCACTGCTTTTTGGCTCCATATTCTGTGTTTAATGGTGTTTTTATTTTTGTTGTAGTTTCTTGTCTACTTTTCCTTTTAATATTGTTTAATCCCAATTTGGGATATTACAGTGGTATCAAAGCTCATAGACTTGGCTCATCCCATGGAGAACACATTCTAGACACCGGAAGACAGACAAAACGTAACTTATCAAAGGCAAAGATATAGGAGCAAAGAGAGAAGGCTCGAAATTACTCCAGATCCGGTTGACAACGTTCGAAGGTCGAAGAGAGAGAGATGGTACACATGGATGATGGGAGAAATGAGGAGGAGTTTGCTCACCTCCTTCTAAAGTATGTACAAGACCTCTCCAAGAGGATTGAGGAGATGGGTCAGAAACTCAGTAACAGCAACAAGGGAAAGGGGATTCAAGGAAATATCCATATTGGAGAAGGGTCTGCAACTTCGCAGCACCAAGCAGACCCTCACGCTACCCTTCCAGCCATACCTTATACTCCACCACGCTCCACCATTCCCACATTCCTCGCTTCGGGAACCAGAGGGCAGCAGGAGCCGAAGGAGACCCATTATGGAGATCACTTTGGAGAGTATCAGTCCTATGGACCGGAGTTCGGAAGAGCAATAACCTTCAATGAGTTTTGCCTGTTGAAGACAAACAACAAACCCAAGGACTAGACCAGAGGAGGGTACACGCAGAGGAGTGACCTGAAGCGTACCGTGGGTAGGCTTTTCCTGCCAACATTTGATGGGCCTTCGAAGAGTTCAACCAAAGCATGGGTGGAAAAGTTGGATATCTACTTCTATCTTAATCAGATGGAGTTGGAGGCCATCAAGGTGGCTATGCTGCACTTGGAGGGAGAAGCCCATGACTAGTGGTTTCATGGGTTGACTACGCTGGGTCACACAGGGGTGACAACGTATGATGACTTTACCTAGAAAGTGCTGGAGAGATTTGATTGGAATGACCCCGAGGAGCACTTTGGAGAGCTGACCAAGATCAAACAAAAGAGGAGTCCAAACACATACATCTTGGAGTTCCTGAGGTTGTTAGTGATGGTTCCGAATCTGTCAGAACCCAGGAGGATTTTCATGTTTATAGATGGGTCGGCAGAGCCATTGTGTGGGCTAGTGAGGTCAACTCGACCCACTACGCTGCAAGACGCAGTTGGGAGGACCCGGGATCTGCAAGATGCATTACCGAGGGCTAGGACCCCTATGCCCAATAAACTAGCTTTCCAGCAAAGGGGAAGGGGCACGAGAGCTCCACCCCCGAGAGGTAACCAGAGCCGGGGGCGATTAGATGATCATACGAAGAGGGATATGAGGAGGAAGAAACTTTGCTTCACTTGCTAGGAGCCATGGGCACCAGGCAACATGTGTGCCGGAGGGAAGGTGCACTATATCGAGGTCTTCTCAGACAGGGAGGGAGAAGAGGAGACACTTTATGAGATGGGAGGTTATGACATCACAGCACCACAAGGAGAAGGTCCTCCACCTCCACCACCTCCAACAGCAGGAGGGTTAGTGTTTGCATCGATCGAAGGGGTCCTTGCATCTTTGTGGGGGATACCCAAGTACTTAACGTTGAGGATTCGGGGGATAGTTCAGGGACAACATTTCTCAGTGCTCGTGGACAGTGGGGCCACGGACAATTTTATAGATGCCCAGATGGTGCAAAGGAGGGGCATCCAGATAGAGGGGTTTGATGGATTTTCGATACTAGTTCCGGGAGCTAGAATCATGCAGTGCATGCGAGATGTTTCAGCCTTGACAGTGACCATGAGGACGTACTTAGTGACAGACCATTTCTTTGGGGTCGACATTCTGGACACCAACAAACTGTTGGGGGTCCACCGTCCAGTGACTCATCACCCTTGGTAGAGTCACTATCGATTGGAAGAAGTTGGAGATGGAGTTCTTGGACAAGAGCGGGAAACCGGTGATGCTTAGGGGTATGCATACATACCCACCCCAGACAATTTTGAGTATAGGATGGAATCAAACTTCAGGCAGGGAGACATAGAGTGGGCAGTTGAGCTGAGGATTTCAGACGTAGATGGTACAGCTCGACCCACGCATCCAGATGTACAGGCCATCCTCGACCTCCACGGTTTTTGTGGACATTCCGCCAGGGAAGCCACCTAACCGAGGATTTTAGCACACTATCGAGTTGGAGCCCGACATTCAGGTCATGATCTCGACTTTGTATAGGCACCCCAAGGCATATTGGGATGAGATCAAGAGGGCCATACATGAGCTTTTGACCTTGGGGCACATTCGACGAAGTTCGAGACCCTTTGCTTCTTCAGTAGTCCTGGTGAAGAAGAAGGACGATACACTAAGAATTTGTATTGATTACAGGGCCCTGAAAAAAATACGATGAAGAACCGTTACCCCTTCCCGCAGATAGATGAGCTAATGGATGAGTTGAGGGGGCTAAGTTCTTCTCCAAGATAAACTTGAGGTCGAGGTACCACCAGATCGGAGTGAAGGACAAGGATGTCCCCAAGACATAGTTTAAGTGCCAATATGGGCACTTTCAGTTTTTGGTGATGCCCTTTGGGCTAACCAACACTCCAGCCACCTTCCAGTCCTACATGAACCACGTCTTTCGTGGCCAACTACGGAAGTTCCTACTAGTCATTTTTTATGACATTCTGATATACAGTCGGACATGGGAGGAACACTTGCAACATGTGGAGGCAGTGCTGCGTATTTTAGAGGAGCAGAAATATTAGGCTAAGTTGTCCAAGTGCGAGTTAGGGATGACAGAGATGCTATACTTGGGCCATGTGCGAGTACATGAGGAGAAGATCAAGGCCATCAGGGATTGGTCGGATCCCAAGAATGTCACCGAGATAAGAGGATTTGTGGGCATTTGTACTTACTACAGGAAGTTTGTGAAGGGCTTCTCTCAGTTAGTTGCACCCCTCACAAACTTGACCCAGAAGGGAGCATTCACCTGGACCCCCATAGCGCAAGAAGCTTTTGATTGCCTCATGCAGGTGATGAGTAGCTACTCGGTACTTGCACTCCCCAATTTTACCAAGCCCTTTGTCTTGGAGTGTGATGCATCCGGAGTGGGAGTTGGGGCCGTATTGATGTAGGAGTGACACCCCATCGCTTTCGAGAGGCAGAAGATCTTGCCTCATGAGAGGCACTACCCCATATATAACAAAGAAATGTTGGCCATCATGCATGCCTTGGCCAAGTTCAGACAGTATTTGGTGGGGAACCAGTTCAAGGTCAAGACTGATCACAACAATCTGTGGTACTTCCTAGAGCAGAAGAAGTTGCAGGAGAGGCAGTAAAAGTGGGTCAGTAGGATCCAATATTATGAATTTGACATTGAGTGTGTCAAAGGGAAGAAAAATGTGGTGGTTGATGCCTTGTCTCGGAGACCAGCGTCGCTTTCCTTGATGAGCATAGACACAGATTGGAGTGCGCAGTTATTGGTGGAGTACTAGAAGGATCAGTTTGCATGTGAGGTGTTGGATGGGCAGGTGACAGATGACCGGTATCGGGTGATGGATGAGGTCATTTATTATCGAGATCGGATCTTTTTGATGGCCAACTCCCGATTGAGGGAGAAGATCTTGCATGCAGCACATGACTCTCCACTATCTAGGCACCAGGGGTTTACTAAGACCTACAAAGCCATCAGAGAGAGGTTCTCCTCGAAGGGACTCAAGGAGGACGTACTCTGGCATGTCCGCGAGTGCGTAGTTTGTTAGAGGAACAAAGGGGAGTTGACCCATCCTGCCAGGTTGTTGCAATCGCTTCCCATTCTGGAGGGGAAATGGGAGAGTATATCGATGGACTTCATCACGAGGTTTCCCATGACGCAGGGCAAGAACGGCATCTTCGTCGTAGTTGACCAGTTGCGAAGTATGCATACTTCTTTGCTATTTTTGCTCGGTACACAACTTCACAGGTGGCCGAGTTGTTTTCAGAGATTTTCCGGCTACATGGTATCCCAAAGACCAAAGTCAGTGCCCTAGACAGCAAATTTATGGGAGGTTTTTGGCAGGAGCTGTTCCAATTGGTGGGCACAGAGCTCACACCCAGCACGAGTTACCATCCGCAGACCAACAGGAAAACTGAGATAGTGAACAAGTGGCTGGAGGGCTACTTGCGGAACTATGTTACAGGGTGGCAGAAGGCCTGGCTGTGTTGGCTACACTTAGGGGAGTACAGTTACAATACCACTTTCCATATGTCCATTGGTATGTCCCATTTTTGTGCTTTGTATGGTTCATGCATTAACGTTTGTTGATGCTATGTTTGGGGCAAGTAAGGCCCCCAGGGACAAAGACTAGATCCAAGAGAGTCAGGACATTCTCAGGGCTCTCAAGGATAACTTGAGAACAACCCAAAACCAACAAAAGATGTATGCAGATCAGCCTTGTCATTGTTAATACGGTTGGAAATAGAGGTTCGAACAGCCCCTCTTCACAACTAGAAAACCGCCGAGTCTCACACTCAACTGTTCAACCTATCAACATTGTCTCCTAGCCTAAAACTCGGCCAGAAATCACTATAAACTCTGCTCAATAAAACTCCTAGTCAGTTTAATATGTTTTGTACCATGTGCACTTTTTTCTCTCATAAAGTCACTTTTAAAACATAAAAGTCACTTTAATAATAAAATTCTGTAAATTTTTGTAGATGTTCTATGATTGATGCAACTTTTACTTTATACCCGATATCACATAGCAATCACAAAAACATGAAAGTAAAATGCTGATAGAACATACCAATAGATCAACAGAAGACAAGCCAAAAATACACTTTAACTTGATTAACAAAATATATGTGTTGTGGTGCATTACAGCAGTGAACAGGATGCTTCAACCAGCAAAGTCTCTTCACGGTCAGTCAACCAGAATGTGTCACACAACCCTCTCGGACAGCTTCTACAACAGTCAACCCAAAGTCAACAATGTCCAGTCAATGGTCAACGCAAAACAATAGCAACAAAAAGTCAACACAGCCAAGTCAAAGTCAACGTCCAACCTCGATTTTTGTGCCAAAAAATGCGGATTGAGGAGATCGAAGTTTAAGGAGAGTTTCGGGTCGATTTGACCAAGAATTGACAAAATTCAACATTGGTCAATTATGCGCTAGAAACACTAGTTGTTGCTTTTTCCCACGTGTGAGTGAAGAGAAGCCTCCAAGATGATGATCGAACCAATCAAATGCAAAGAGAGAATGTGTGATGAGTGATGGTGAAAATGACCTCCAACGTTGACCTATATATATCCATCAGTGAGGGTGTGTGACACATCTGTTGGGGCTCCAAGCCTACATTACAATTCTGGCTGACCTTACACATAAGTGGAATTAATTCAAAATAAATGTTCTGCTCATTGGATCAAGATGATCTTTAGATCGATCTTGCACCTCTCTGAAAGAGGAATCCAATAAAAATATTGGCATCGTCATCTGAGCATCACAACATGGATTTTGGACCTAGTTGCCCAAAATTAACACTCCCTCTCACCTAGGGAGAACTCCATTCACCAGTGCCATCCAAACATCGTGCGTCATCCCGCCATAACTTGCTTTGCTGGCTTCTTTATTTTAGAACAAAAGGTGAGTCACAAAGACATCACTCTTGGCTAACAAAATCAACTCCGAGGTCTGAAACCTCTATAGGACTCAAAGGAGTCACATACCAACCCGAAGTTGGTTTAACTAACCCGAAGTCAGTTGGAGGTTCGAAACCTCACTAGACTTGATCCCAAATCAAGTGGTTGTACATGTGCCATCCTAGACATAGAGAGTACAACAATCTCTGATGCGTCCATTGTTCTTGCTAGTGGTTTCTAGCTTTTCCCACCTCATTGGCCAAGATGAGAGGTACTTCCCATGAGTCTGGGACTCCATGGGTAGCATGCATACGAGGCATGGATCAAAGAGAGGTAAACCAACTCAATATCATAACAGTGGGGCAGAAGCGCACCCACAAGGTTCGGCAAGCCTAGCCCTGTGGTTGCTTATAGCTCCAAGAAGCTATCCCCAAAGCCCCCTGGAGCTCCCAAAGCTCATCGTCCAACAAGACCCTCAGAATAGGGTCGTTCCACGATTCCAAGATTCTCACGAAAGGTTAGGAACTTGACCTTCCCCAAGGGCTTTGTGAGAATATCCGCGACCTGCTCATCAGTTCCTATATGATCAAGCCTTACGGCACCTCGTTTTACCATATCCTGGATAAAGTGGTACCTGATATCAATATGCTTGGATCAATCGTGGAACACAGGATTCTCTGACAAACGAATCCCACTTTCGTTATAACAAAGGATAACTGTGGTATCTAGCACATGCCCAAACAGCTCACTGAAGAGCTTTCGCAACCAAACTGCTTCACAACAATCCATACTCACTGCAATATATTCGGCCTCAGCGGTGCTCAAAGCCACCGACTTCTGCTTCCTGCTCATCCAAGATATCAAAGCAGACCCAAGTATGAAGCAACATCCAGATGTGCTCTTGCGATCCACCACACTACCAACCTAATCAGCATCAATATATCCATGGAGCCTCAAAGTCCTGGCAGTGTATCTCAGCCCATGGTTTATCGTGCCCCAAAGATATCTCAACAGATTATTGGCACCAACACAATGAATGTGATAAGGATCAACCACGTGTTGACTCAAAGTGTTCACTTCAAAACATACGTCCGGACGGGTGTTCACTAAGAACATCAGGGCCCCCTACGAGTTAACGATACTCAGTAGGATTTGCTAGCACGGGTCCAACAGCGCTTCCACTCAACTTCTTAAAGTTGAGCTCCATCAGTGTCAACACGGACTTACAGTCCATCATTCCAAATCTTTCCAGCAACTTCACAATATATTTTCCTTAAGAGAGGAAAATCTCGCTAGGTCTCTGCCAGACCTCCAGGCCTAGGAAGTAGTGCATCAGTTCTAGGTCCTTCATCTCGAACTCAAAAGCGTGCTCCCTCTTACATTAATGAAAGAGAGGGTCAGCACCTGTGAGGAAGAGATCGTCCACATAAAGAGCCAGAATGAGAGGCTTTTCTCTATCAACCTTGAAGTAAAGGTTTGTATCAGCATCACTACGAGTGAAGCCCAGCTTCATCAAGTAGCTATCTATCCTCTCGTACCAAGCCCTGGGGGCTTGCTTCAATCCATAGAGGGCTTTCTTCAACCTGCATACATGGGTGTCTCTATCCTGGACTTCGAACCCCAAAGGTTGCTCCACATACATCTCTTCCTTTATCGAACCATGTAGAAAGGCGGTCTTTACATCCATCTGATGAAGATTCCATCCTTGCGTAGCAGCAAGGGCTATGATAGATCGGATGGTGGTATATCGGGCCACAGGTGCAAATATATCATCATAGTCTACGCCTTCCTTTTTAGAGAAGCCTCCGGCATCGAATCTTGCCTTGAACTTTTCAGCACTACCATTAGATCCATGTTTGATCTTATAGAGCCATTTCGAGGTGACAACAGCTTTGTCCTCCGATCTCGGAACCACATCCCAGATATCATTCTTCATATGGACTCGTACTCTTCGTGCATAGTATACTTCCAGACTTGATGCTTTATGGCTTCTTCAAAAGATCCAGGCTCAGATTGTACAATTGTACTCATGGCTAATAGATACCCTTGGTATCTAATCAGCTTCTTGCTTTCACGGAATGTCCCCCTTGGGGTCATATGTCTCTCGGCATCCTCGAGAGTATCCTTGAGCCATGAGGGTCTTCTCTTCATTGAAGGAGGTAGATCAATAGGGTCCATCGGTCCTTCAACATCGAGCATCATCTCATCCTTCAGTTCTTCCTGATTCCAAGACCTTATTTCATGATCTTCCTCAGAGCTTGGAAGATTCATCACTTTCCTGAGGGAAGCATCTTCATCAAAGGTAACATCGTGGCATATCTCCACTTCTCTTTGACCAAGCACATAGACTCTATAAGCCTTCGAAGTTTCACTGTAGCCCACAAACATTCCCTTCTTCCCAGAAGCATCCAGCTTGCTTCTCTTCTCTTTCAGCACATGAAAATAAACGGGACAACCAAAAACTCTAAAATGAAAGACGTCAGGTTTCTTACCAGAGAAAACCTCTTCGAGAGTTTTGGAGTCCAGAGCGGAATGCAGGCATCGATTTTGTATGTACATAACAATGTTCGCAGCTTCTCCCCACAGAAACTTCGGAAGACCTTGGTCACATAGCATGGCACGGGCAACTTCCACAATGGTCCTATTCTTTCTTTCAGCAACGCCATTTTGCTCAGGAGTATATACAGTTGTGGTCTCCCTCTTGATGCCAGCGTCTCTGCAAAATTTATTGAACTCGTTCGTCTCATATTCAGTGCCATTATCGGTCCTCAAAATCTTGATCTTCTACCCTGTTTGATTTTCCACCAAGGCTTTGAAAGTACGAAACCACATGAAAGCCTCATCCTTCTGCTTCAAGAAGTATATCCAGGTCTTGCGAGAGAAGTCATCTATAAACGTCATATAATAAGAACATCCTCCCAAGGATGTCACGGGCAGCATGCCAGACAAATCAGAATGTATCAATTGCAAGACATCAGATGTCTTTGTGACATTTGAGGGGAAAGGTCCCCTTGTATGCATTCCTTCGGCACAACCCTAACATACACCTTCATGATCATTTTTGAATTCGAGCATCCCTAACATACACCTTCATGATCATTTTTAAATTCGGGCATCCCTGTCACCACCTTTCTTGCTTCAGGAAGGGCTTTGTAATGAAGGTGTCCAAATCTTCGGTGTCATAGTTCAGTTTGACAAATAGTATCACATGTCATAGCTCCCAGTGGACTTCCTCCAACCTGATAGAGTGTATCAACTCTAAACCCAATCGTGATAGCTTCCTTGAAACTCTTCTTCCAGATGTGTACCTTCCCATCAACGAATGCTACATTGAAACCTTTGTCTTCCATGGTCGAAATAGACACAAGGTTCTTCTTCAAATCAGGTATATATAGTACATCTTGCAAGCAAAGGAGGTGCCTTGAAGCACCACTATCAATCAACCAGACATCCATAGTGTCGAGTGGAGATGCAACAGAGAGGGCAGATACAAGAATGAATTCATTTTTATTATCATCAACAACATTAGATTCCTCATACCTGGAATTTCTTGACCTTTTGAAAGGTTTCCCTTTTTCATTGCGACCAGAGGGAGCCTTCCTCTTTCCTTTGAACCTGTTGTTCCTTTGATTGCCATTCCTCCAGTTGTTATTGTTATCATCATCCCTTGGAGAATCCCTTCTATTAGGGCATTCTCTAGCATAGTGGCCAGTCTTGTTACATGTGTAACATCTTCCTTTCTTTCCTTGGGCCCCTGCTCTTCCATGGTTCCTCAAACCACCATTGTTCTTCTTCTTAGCACGAGCAGTGAAGGCATCATTACCTTCATTTTCATATTCCATCATTCTTGTCTCCTCTTGAGTGCATCTTGACAATACTTCATCAAAATTAGGTATCACATTATTATTGAGAATGGTAGTAATGAATACATGCCATTCAGAAGGGAGACCTCCAAGTGCGATGAGAACCATTGCTCGATCAACTATTGTTTCCCCAATGGCAAGAAGATTATTCCTGATCTCAGTCAATTTCAGAAAATAAGATTGAATGGACTCATCCCCACCTTTCTTAAGATTCTTCAATTGGTTCTTAAAGAAAAGGACTTGATTTGCATTGTTGGCCTTGAACATATTGACCAACTTATCATACATCTCCTTAGACGTGCCCAGCTCAAAGATGTAGGCAACCAGACTCTTATGGATGGAATCCCAGATGATCAGCTTTGCTTTGATTTCTCCTTTCTTATACTTTGACTTGGTGGCAGCAGGTGCAGATGATGGAGGCTCTTGAATTTTACCCCACACATAGTCCATGACATCTTGGTCTTCCAACATTAAATCCAAAGACATGTTCCAAGCATGAAAGTCAGACTTGCTAGTCAACTTGTCATCAGCTTTGAAAACATTATAATTTGAGGTACCCATGGGTCCTTGACAAATGCTACTTCTTCGATGATTGCTCTCAATACAAACTTGGGCTTTGTCTTCACCTTAGCTTTGATACCATGTAAATTTTTGTAGATGTTCTATGCTTGATGCAACTTTTACTTTATACCTAGTATCAAATAGCAATCACATAAACATGAAAGTAAAATGTTGATAGAACATACCAATAGATCAACGGAAGACAAGCCAAAAATACACTTAACTTGATCAACAAAATATGTGTTGTGGTGCATTACAGTGGTCAACAGGATGCTTCAACCAGCAAAGTCTCTTCATGGTCAACCAACCAGAATGTGTCACACAACCCTCTCGGACAGCTTCTACAATAGTTAACCCAAAGTCAACAAAAGTCAACGATGTCCAATCAACGGTCAACGCAAAACAGCAACAGCAGAAAGTCAATGCAGCCAAGTCAAAGTCAATGCAACCAAGTCAAAGTCAACGTACAGCCTTGGTTTTTGTGCCAAAAAACGCAGATTGAGGAGATAGAAGTTTGAGAGTTTCGGGTCAATTTGACCAAGCGTTGACCAAAGTCAACGCTGGTCAATTCTGTGCTGGAAACCCTAGAACAGACCGAAACCCTAGCTGCTACTTTTTCCCACTTGTGAGTGAAGAGAAGCCTCCAAGATGATGATCAAACCAATCAGATGCAGAGAGAGAATGTGTGATGAGTGATGATGAAAATGACGTCCAACATTGACCTATATATACCCATCAGTGAGGGTGTGTGACACATATGTTGGGGCTCCAAGCCTACATTACAATTCTGGCCAACCTTGCACGTAAGTGGAATTAATTCAAAATAAATGTTTTGTTCATCGGATCAAAATGATCTTTAGATCGATCTTGCACCTCTCCGAAAGAGGAATCTAATAAAAATATTGGCATCATCATCTGAGCATCACAACATGGAGTTTGGACCTAGTTGCCCAAAATTAACAAATACACTCTATACGTTTTCTCCCTAAAGTCACATTTAAAACATAAAATGACTTTATTAAAAAGTACCTAGCTCCTATGTTGCAGAAAACATGGGTCCCACCCCCGTTTCATACAAAAAACGAAACGGAAATGCATTTCTGCGTACCGTACAGCCTAGAAACACATTTTCGGCCGTACTGGTACTTTTCCCGTATGGGAAACGTTGCCAGTACGGCCGGAAACGCGTTTCCAGGCCATACGACCACATTTCCTTCCACTTAAAGCGACTTAAGTTGTTTTTTTTTATTTTTTTGGGTTTGCATGCGTTTTACTATTTTTTAATTGTTTACTTTGTATTTTCGATGCTTCTAGATGGTTATCTAAACTTAAAAAAAGGCAATTCGCCTCATTCTCTCATCACACAAATTATGATTTCACATAACATTTCTTAAATGTCCTAAATTCTAATATATATATATATATATATCATGTTTCCCCATTTCCAAAATTTGGGGAGGTCGCATTTTGTATTGTTTCCCATTTCGAAAACTTGTTTCCATTTTCCTGTTTCGTGCAACTTAGCCTAGCACATGTACCACCTCATAAAGTGACTTAACTCCATGATATTAATATAACCTATAATGTCTCATGACAAAAAGGTCATTAAAGTGTTTTCCTAGGCAAAAAGGCCAATGCATTAGGAAACACTTCCTTGGTACCATTTTTCTCAACACTCCCTCTTACTGAGTAAATTATTTCCGAGCTCTCAAACTTTATCTCTAAAGTGGATATGCTCACCCCTTGGTACCATCCTGTCACCCACTACTCTCGCCACATCACCACCCAATCTCTCTAGTGGTCTGCTCTCCTTCATTGACTCATGTGCTTCCTTTAAGGTACGATAAAGCCTTCTTGGCTTCCTCTTCCCTAAAGAAGTCTCCTGCACAAGTGAGGGAACCTCATCTCCATCCCCTGACAATTGTGGCCCTGATGAAGATGCTCATGTGGCTTGTAGTGACCCTGTAACTTGTGTACCTGTCACCCCAGAAGTCAGTGATCCTCCTGATCGTTTTGAACCTGTACCTATGGACCCTGAAACCTGTAGTGCACTCCCCTGCCCAAGAGCCTACTGCTCAACATGATCATCCTCCCGTGACCTCTTCATGGTCCTGGAAGGTTGAAACACGAACCTGTAAAGTCTCCTCTTACGGACACTAATCACTCTAGTAGATGCCATGCCAGATCCCATGGGATACATCAACGATTGTCCATCCCAGAACACCACAACATATCCCCTGTCCTCAATACAGGAAATCGATATCAGGTTCCTCCTCAACCCTGGTACATGTAGGACTTCCTTCACATTCAGAGGTGGCAATGTCTCCCTCTGAAAGGATACAGTCCCCACTCCGGCCGCTCTGACCCTGGTGTCATCTCCAAGCACCAACTCCAAGTCTACACCCTTTGTAAGACTCGTAAATTGTCCCCTCACTCCAATCATATGAGAAGATACTCCATTATCTATAAGCCAAACACATGTGGCTATAGCACTAGTGACTAAGGTCACCACCAATGCAAACTCTGAATCAAAACTAGAGGTGAACTCCTCCGCCTCAGTTGATGTTGCCACATCCTTCTTCTTTTCCTTCTTGTTGGGACACTAGGATGCATAGTGACTCATCTTCCCACAAGCAAAGCATCTCACTTTTCTCATGTCCTTCTCGGACTTGTCTTCCTCCTTCTGCTTCTTGGCCCCACTAGTGTACCCCTTATTCTTGTCCTTACTTGCAAGGGCAACATTCTCCTCCTCATCTACCCCACTACTCGTCGCTGCTACTCTTTGCACTCCTCTTAGTCTCTTCTTGGATGCAATCATCCCACATCCTCCTCCAGCCTAGAAAATGCTCTCTAGCCACAATGCCATGTATGAATCCATTCCACTTATGGGTGAAACCATCTAGTGTGATCCTAACCAACTGGTCCTCGGGAATTGCTTCTCCCACTGCAACCAACTCATCTCTCACTTTAGTCATCTTGATGAGGCATGAGGTCACCGTGTCGGTCTTGGTCATCTTGGTATTCCTTAACTTTTGCCTCAACACCATCTTCCCATTCTCATTGGAACTCTAGTGTACTGTGACTAGGGACTCCCACATCTTGTAGGCAAACTTCTTTCTGGTCAAATAGGTGGTCTTTGATGGCATCGAGAATGTTTCATTTCGCCTTTACATTCTTCTTGTTGAACTCACTCAATTGAGCAGGATATGTACGAGGTTGCATGTCATTCTGCACAATGTCCCATACCTCCAACTCCTCAAACAAAAGCATCATCCTCTACTTCCAGGGGCCAAAGTTTTCTGCCCCTGGAAATCTGTCCTCCCCCCTTATACCAATAACCATGACTCTCCAACCAACACTAAATCTCAGATCTGTAAACCCCAATTCTACCTCCCTCTCAACAACCAATCTCTAGGTGTTTGAAGGTAGTTTTGGTTCGCTGTTTACTGACTTGTAGCAAAAGGTAGTTTGTTGGTTTTTCTTATCAGCTGAAGATTTTTCTCAGGTCTGAAGGTTCCTTTCTCAGATCTAGAGCTTCCCAAGTTCTGATACCATGTAGAAAAATTAGTAATGTTGGTAGTCCACTCAGTTTCAAGTTTTTGCATAGATTTCATACCCACAGCCCAAAATGTGTTAGCTGATATATATTTTAAACTTGCATTCAAATCAAAGCATAGGACTACTCTACTCTTTAAACATTGTCAGCTAATACAAGAATTAAATGCAAGCACACACACACATATATATACTTTTTACACAGTTATTTTTGGTCCAATGGCCCTGGAAAAACCCATAAGGAGAAAACCAGTCTTCAAGGAGTATTTTAATTGCTCTTAAGGAAATTTGTACAGCAGAGAGAAAATCAACTTATCTCCCTTTTAATGCTTGCTGATGTCACTGACAAATTACATAGAAATTTGAGCTCCCACAATCATGAACACAGACTGATATTTGCCTTGAATTCTGTGCACAAAAACCCTCTTACAGTGCCTTGATTTTTGTTTCAAGTACAACAGAACTCTTCCATAGTTTTCTACCTTCACACTGCCTCAAAAAACACACCTCTAGGGCCTCGATTCCACTTTGATAGACCCAGAAATTGGTGTTGGAACAGGCCTCGGTTTCTGTGTGAATTCCTGCCCTTATCCTCCATGACTTTAGCTGAGAAAACACACTCATCCAATCTCCAAATCTCGGCCTTGTCACTGTTAATATGGCTGAAAACAGACATTCGAACATCCCCTCTTCACAGCTAGAAAACCGCTGAGTCTCACACTCAGCTACTCAACCTATCAGCAGCTGCATCCTAGCCTAAAACTTGGCCAGAAATCACTGTAAACTCAGCTCAATATCCTAGCCTGAAATTTTCTGGATATGTACCAGTAAAAGGGAGAAAAACTCAGGCTTGCTGTAGCTGTCCTCATCTTGTTGTACGCTCTTTCCTTATCCCTGCATTCTCAGCCTCCTTGCTTCTACGCTCTCCTTTCTCCTCTTCTCCAATGCTACTCGTGAAGAATTATTAAGAATAACTTGTCTTTTCCTTTTTGTCATCTCTAAATGAGGAGAAACTTAACCCTAGAGATCTAATGGCTGAGATTAAATCTCAGCTCATTAGATCCGTTCGAAATTGTAACTAGGTTCGGTTTTCATAATGACATGTAATTGTGATTTTTGTAAATGATGAAAAGAAGAGAACAAAATTATTTTCGTAACGCCTTGCTTCATGGGTTTCATGAGCAAGAGTTTTTCATTTAGATGGCTCCCATTGATAGCCTTAGGATTTATCATTACTGTCAAAAAGAGTTAATGTCATGTATTAAGAACTCTTCTTGAGCATATGTCAAATGTATAGAAGTCTATAAAGCCCTCCAACGACAAGCACAAGTCCCTCTTCATGTCGGCCTACAGATGAATTAATGACTCATGTTGGCTCACTCAATTAAGAAGACACACCCATTCGGATGCTCATGTCAGCTTATTATATAGGACGAATTTCTAGATATACGTGGCTAGGCTCTTCGCATTAGTACAGTCCAGGAATTCAGATATCTCTGAGATTTTGAAGAGTAATTACAGAGTTCGGATAAAAGAAAAGGACCTCGGATTAAGGTACATAAATAGAGATTGGGTACTTTCAATGGAATTCGGATCCCTCTTAAGTTCAGATCACAGTGACTGCATAGGAGAGAATGGTCTCTGTATAGTCCACAGTTCGGTATTCTGAAACAGTCACAGTTCCATAAAGGACCTACAGTTCGGTATTATACCACAGTTTTCGGTATATCTCACAGAAAAGAAGAATTCGATGCCTCTGAGGAAGAAGATCTCGGCACTATGTCAGACATAAGGATTTGGTTCTACTGTTGAAGGAGAGGTTCATTACAGTAACCTCATTTTGATATAACTACATGACCACAGTGATCTCAGATCTGAAGAGTAATTGATAAGGTGGAAAAGGACTTGTGTCTTGGTCTTGGAGTGGCTAATAAGTCAAGGGTCTTGGTATTTGTCAATTGGAATCTCTATAAGAAGAATTTGTGTGGATTTTCCTATCAAAGAGTGAGAGGTTTGGCCCTGGCTCATAGCTTACATTTTGTGTCTCTCATCTATCTATGTTTTTGCGTTGGTAGTTGTTTGATGAAAAAAAAAACACTAATAACTTAAGAAAAGAGAAGATACTCACAAGCAGTTACTAATCAAGAGAAATCACCTAATTCATGATGCCCTAGATTTCTCAACATGGTTTCAGAGCTAAGGTAACAAAGTCAAGGAAGGGCATCTTATCAAGGGACACTAAAGGCTAAAATCTCGAGGAAGGTATCAAAGCAAAGATCATCTTTAAGACAAGATCTACAAAGGAAGCATTATAACCTTAAGATCGAAGGAGGAGTCTACAAAGAAGTCTTGGGATCATCATCAAGAAAAATGGCCAAGTTAAAGAGATCTACGAATCAAGGTTCTTACCATTGAAGACATCACCAAGAAGTCATCATTAACCTTCATCAAAGGATCCAAACAAATCTCACTCTCTGTGAGATCAAGGATCCTTCTTGAAGAAAACTACCTTCATCAAGGAGAAGTTTTCTATTCTCTATATCATCATAAACATCAAGGAAGCAGCTAGGAGAAGGAGCATCCTATCAAGTAAGTATATTTATGTCCACATCTGAATCTGTCAAAATGTCTTTTTGCAAGGAAAGCAACAAATTGGTTGGGGCTTCAAACTATCTTGCATGGAAGAAAATGACAGATTTGAATCTCATTGAAAATGAGGTCATGGATCATGTCAAAGGATCTATCACCAAACCAGGAAAAGAAGATGCTCAAGCTCTTGCAAAGTATATGAAAGGGGAAGTTATGGCTCAAAGAATTCTCATTGAATCCATCAAGGATCCCCTCATCCCATATGTATCTAAACTCACAACTTCAAAAGAAATCTATGACAAACTAATAGAGTTGTATTTCGTAAGCACTACTGGAGAAGTCATTTCATTAAGGCAAGAACTCTACAAACTGAAGATGTCTAGGGAAGATGGAATAGCCTCATACTTTATGAGGATATCTAAGATTCGCGATCAACTACAAGAACTGGGAGAAGTCATGTCTGATAGTGAAATTACTACAATGGTATTAAATGCACTACCAGAGGAGTGGGGTAACTTTACTTCAAGTATTTATGGGAAGAAAGAGGCTACTCCATTCCAAGATCTATGGTCACTATGCAAGATTGAAGAATCTAGACTTAAGGCCAAATCTGATGTGGGAGCATGTGAGCAAAATCAAGCTTATGCTACAATGACAAGAAGAAAGGGACAATTTGTAAAGTTTGGTCCTCAGAAAAAGAAAAAGAACATGGCTAAAATCCAATCCTATGAATGTCAAGAATATGGACACTATAAAAGAGATTGTCCTAAGATCAAGAAGAACAATAACAAAAGAAGAAGAGAAGAAGCTCATATCACCGAAAAAGTGGAGGAAGTTGAAAAGAAGAAATCCAAGGAGAAGGAAGTAATAGATCTCCACTATTGAGATAGTCGTCCTCACCTGAATTCTTTTCAAGTTCCTTAGTCTTCTGTTGTAAGATATGTCTATCATGATTCACTAAATGGGATGCATCAAGGCATCATAGAAGCATTGAAAGAAAAAGCTTGGGACATCATCATAAAAAAACATGAAAGATGGTTAGAATCTATGGAAGTCGAGGATATAGATCTTGGGAAAGGGAACATAAGTGGCAAGGTCATCTAGTACAAGGTCCATCATACATCTATCAAAAGGAAACATTTGTTGATAGGGTCTGTTGTCGCACAAAATGTCTAGGCACCTCGACAACGGCTAAGATCGGGGGCTGTCACCCTGATCCCCAATCTCTCTATCTAAGCTGTCTCCTTGCAAGCTAAGGGAGGTAGACCCTAACAAAATGATGGAAAAGAACTGGTTGAAGACCAACCAATTCAGGAGACACAGCTAGATAATCAAATACTTGTTTAAGATTTACGAGATTTCACAAATCCAATTAGATTCAGAATTTTAAAACCAGTGCCTTATGGAGTCAAAAAATATCCCGTTATGAAAATAAAGTCAAGTATCTGAAATGTAACTGCTGCTATGAAAAACAGATTCACCACAATGATATTCGAAAAACGCACCACAACTATGCATTAAAGTACTTTGAACCCACAGCAATGTTATCAAGAGATGACCAGCAATAATTCCGAATTTATGATGTTCTAAATAACCCAATCCAAAAATTAAAAATTGTATATAGTCAACTTAAGATAAAAAATTTAAAAACTCATTTGACTATGAAATATTTTTTATTTTTTTTTCTAAATTTTTTTATTTTATATTTTTTTATTATTTTTTAAACCAAATATATATATACAAATAAAACTAAAACTATGTATTAAAATCTAAATTTAAATCTAAAACAAAAAGAAATTAAAACTAAACTAAAGTTAAAATTAATTAAAATAAAAAATAAAAATAAAAATAAATCTAACCAAAATTAAAACTAGAAGCTTAAAGAAAATCGAATCTAATTTAAAACTAAACTAACGCTACACTAAACTTAACATTTAATTAAATTTAAAAATTTAAATCTAAAGTCTACGAACTAAAAAACATTAAAACTAAAAGTTAAATAACAAAAATCGAATTTAAACCAAGATCTAACACTAAACCCTCTAATACAAAGATGAATCCGATCAAAAATATTTAAACGCATATACGTAAGGGTTTTAAACTTTATGGTATGTGTTTGTGTTTATTTGTGCAGGTCGACAGCCAAGGAAGAGGAGAGGCAGCGGGTAAAGGGAGCACGACGGCGGAGCAAGTGGTCAAAGGAAATGGACAGTGACTTCGTGAAGGCTGGAGAGGAGGGCTGCGAATGGCAGAGATAAAGCTTTTCAGATGCAGTGATATGGGTAGCGGACAGGGAAGGTGTGAACCATTTTTTGCAAACGATGGCAGCATATGGAAGTCGTTTGCAGGCAGCGCGAGGAAACAAGAAGGCCGCGGACGGTTTTGTAGGTTGAGATGAAGCTGAATAGAAGGCATACGCAGAGAAAGTAGGCAGCGCGAGGAATGAGTGTAGGCAGGATATAATAGGAATTGGAGACAAAATGCTAAAAAATATCTTAAGAAAAACCCAGTAAACTCGAAATTCCTCCAGCAATTAAAATTTTTCCCACAATAACTCAGATTTTTAGAATGCTGAACTTGAAACTTCTTTTTTGTATTCAAATCTGCTAGCAAAGCGATCTTGAGGCCAGATCTTACCCTCTGCGGGTTAGATCTGGCTCAGATCTTTAAAAAAAAAAAATCTGAGAAACCCCCTGCAACCCTGCAAAAAAAACCAGAACAGATCCAAAAATATGCACAAAAATTTAATAAACCCTTACACCCTAGAGAAAATATACAAATTTACAAAGCTAATCTACAGATCGGAGGCCCTCATGGCCAGATTTAAACCCATTTCAACACGATTTAGAAGATAGAAAATTTTAAGAGAGGCACAAGCTCTAGAAGACTCTGTAAAAACACAATTTCATAAGATAGCTTTGAGAATTAAGAAACAATGAGCTTTTTCAGATTTACGAATTCTGAGAGTCGGCTGGTCTAACTGAAGACTTCCCCAAACGCTCAAACCTTAAAAAAATTTCCCTGCACACTTAGATCTGAAATTTAGATTGATAGAGATTTAAGAAAATAAACATGAGACCTTTCAGAAAAATAGATAACTAGTCTTTCCGTCAAATCAAAAATGTCATTTTATGAACCCAGAAAACTACACAAGGTACCTGTATGCAGATTAATCCATGAAGGCCATCAACCAAAAAAATGCCAAATAAAGTAGCGAAGTTTAGAAATAAATCACCACATAGATTTGGAAAAGGAACACCAAAGTTTGTAACCCCAAAGTCTTTATGCTTTATTCATCAAAAAAAATCACAAGAGCTTCCAAGAACAAGTGCACGATTCAAAGATCCGATGCAAATGTCACATCAAGACCTCTAATTTATAAGACAAAATATCCAACGGCTAGTTCGGTTGATCCATGTCAAAATAATCTCGATCATCGAAAATATTTGATCATCTTTTAATCTGGACCGTCGAAATTATAAATTTGAGGAAAAAACGAATTTATCATTTAATTCCATTTTAATTAACTCAAAAATAATATTTTTGAGTTAATTACCTCAAAATTTTGATTTTGACTTAACCACCTAGGCCCAAGGGTCCAAAATTTCTTGAAATTCTCAATATTCCCCTGGCCTGGGGCCTTTAAAAAGTCATTTTTTAAGGACCAACGAATTTTGCCTTTGAAGAATTTTATACTCACCTAGGACCTAAAATTAATTAAATTTCTGGCTTAGGATTTTTTAATTAATTTGGCCAGAAAATTTAATTAATTGACTAAGAGGAGATTTAATTATTTTTTCCAACCCTCTTTACATAAGATAAATACATTTAGACACATGAAGGGGGAATACCCATTCGTATAGACCCTCAAATTGGTACTCAATTCTGCGACTCAAAACATGATCTAGTAGACCAAGTAACTCGTAATAAAATAATCTAGCCAACTAGCTAGGATTATTCTCAAACTACTTTTACAAACACTCGATAGAAAACACTAGGACTCACTTAACATCTTGATGACAAAATCCACCCTAGCTTTGGGGTGAGGCTGGAGGGGAAAACTCTGTTGATCACTTGTGTCGAAAAACACAAGTAAATTAGTGAGACAAAAAACCTAGGATAGAAATCGTCACCAACATACTAGGCTTACCTAGGTTGTTACATACATGATGGTCTTACTTAGGTCATTTACATCATAAACATGCAGAATGGGTTTACATTATTTATAAAAATGTCGGTTGTCGATGAAATCTGGATGGCGTGAACCTCGAACATGATGAGTCCTATTTGAAAAAATGGGGGTGTACTGCTATGGAGTCGTTGACAAAGTGTGGTCAACATCTGCTCTACCTGGGGACATGTTGCTTCATTGAAGGAATGTGAGAATCCAGAATCTGCATCCAAGCAACACACCAAATTACATAAGTAGTGTCCATCCAAATATCATCATATAACATTAAGCACATGAAAAATAGAAGCTCTTCTAACATTTATTATTCTATTTGACATGAAAAGTAAATCTAATCTAACTACAAAATGAAATGCTGAAATGACAAGGAGTAGGGTTAGAAATACAATACAAAGGATGCCCAATGGCATCAGATGTCATCTTTGAAGAACAACTTGAGCAATTGGCCATTCGCAGGTAGTTGAAGTGGTTCGCCTTCCAACGTGCTCAAGTGGAATGAGTTTGGTCCAGCAATGCCTCTGATAATATAAGGTCTCAGCCACAAACTGTCAAATTTCTTGTGTTTTCCGAGCTTTTCATTGTTTTAGTCCCAAAGTAATACCATGTCTTCAACCTGCAAAGATCTAGATCGAGATGATTTATCAAAGATTTTCTTAATGTTAGATTGATTCTTATACATATTATCTAAAGCTTTCCTACGAGTTTCATCCAACTCCACAATCTGATCAATTCTATTTTGAACAACATCTTTATCAGTGGAAAAATGTTGAAGGAGTTGGTAAGCTGGTAATTTAAGGTGAACAGGTAAAGTTACATCCAAGCCATAAACTAATTCAAAAGGACTTTTACCAGTAGCTTTTTTTTTAGTAATTCTATCTGCCCACAAAGCATACTTGATTTTGCTATCCCAAGATTGCTTATTATCTCCAACTATCTTCTTGATAATGGTTATAAGATTTTTATTACTTGATTCATCTATAAGCCATTACCCTGAGGATAGTAGTTAGATGAATGAGATAAAGTAATGCCATACTTAAAACAAAAAGATGAAAATTTAAAAGAACTAAAAGCCTTGGCATTATCAGTAGTGATCTTGGCAGGGATACCAAATCTAGTAATGATTTGATTTTCAATAAAGTCCATAATGACCTTTTCATTGGCATTCTTAGCAGGAATGGCTTCAACCCATTTTGTAAAATAATCAGTCGCAGTTAAGATCCAAGAGTAGCCATTGCTAGAATTTTCATGGAATTTCCCAATGAAATCCAGACCCCAATGTTGAAAAAGAGCCTCAACAACCACAGATTGTAAGGGCAGGGCAGCTAGCTTCTGCTTCCCAGTGAATAGTTGACAGGCTTGGCAACTTCTAACAAATTTATGCACATCTGAAAAAATCGAAGGCCAAAAATAACCAGCGCTTAGAATTTTGTGGGCGGTAGTTCTAGCAACAAAATGACCACCACAAAATACTGAATGAAACTCAGAAATCAACTTTTTTAGACTCAATTTCATCAACACACCTAAGTATTATCCCCTCAGGATTTCTCCATCCAAGGCCATCCTTCATGAGACAATACTTAGTGGCTTTTAATCTAAGAGCCCTTCTTCTATGAGCAACTAAATGGTCAGGACATGTAAAATTTAACAAATAATAAATAATGTCTTTATACCATTCATACTCTCCTAACCTTTGCAGCTCAGGCGAAGATGCATCATTTAGACAAATCAAACCAAGCGCTTTCTCATTACCTTCGGTCATCATTTCAGCCAAGCCTTGACCTTTGACTAACTTGGTGGGTCTAATCTCTAAATCATATTCTTGAATTTTAGTAACCCACCTAGCACGAGTTCCTAAGCAATCAGTTTGAGTTAAGATATCTTTAATCGCGGAATGCGGGACAAAAGAAATTATTTTAAAATAACCCACATAAGTCCTAAAATGCTTAAGAGACTTAACCAAAGCATAGGCTTGCTTTTCCATAGTAGTATACTTTAATTCAGAATTTTGAAGCGCTCTACTCATGAAAGCAATAGGTTGTTCGTAACCTTCCTTATTCTTTTGTAACAAGACACCAACAATAGTATCTTTAGAAGCGAAAGAGAAAATCATAAAATCCTTTGAATAATCAGGACTCGCCAAAATAGGAGCTTGAGCAATAGCACCCTTAATCCCTTGAAAAGCCCTTTTACCATCTTCTTTCCACAAAAATTTTACATCTTTTTTCAGAAAACTTTGAATGGGCTTAGCTATTTTTGTGTAATTTGGAATAAATCTTCTCAGAAAATTGGTTTTTCCTAGAAAAGACTGAAGGGATTTAAGATTATGAGGTAGACGAATCTTTTGGATTGCCTCAACTCTTTCAGGATCAATCTTGATCCCATCCTTGGAGATGATGTGACCAAGTAATTTCCCTTCAGTTACTCCAAAAACAGATTTAGCCGAATTCAAGGAAATCCCAAATTCTCTACATCTATCAAAGACTTGTTTAAGATTACTTATGTGAGTAATATTATCTTTAGAAAAAACAGTAAGATCATCCTGATAAATTTCAATAATTTTTCCAATTAAACCTTTAAAAGCATAATCCATGGCCCTTTGAAAAGTAGCCCCAGCATTAGTCAACCCAAAAGGCATTCTAATGTATTCAGAAGTACCCCATGGTGTGGTGAATGTAGTTTTGTGACGATCTTCTTTTTAACCCAAACTTGATTATATCTAGAAAAACCATCTAGCAGTGACATCATTCCTAAACCTGTTACTCTTTGCAACATAGTCTCCATGTTGGGCAAAGGGTAATTATCCTTTTTACAGGCTAGATTAAGGTTTCTAAAATCGACACAAAGTCTAATGGTACCATTCTTCTTCCTAACAATCACCAGGTTGGAACACCATGTTGAGTGTCTAGTTCGAGCAATGATTCCAGCTGCGAGCATTTTTTAAAGCTCTTTCTGAACCAAAGGGCCTAACTTAAGATTTATTTGCCTAAGCTTTTGACAAAAAGGTTTAGCATTCTCATCTTTCAAAGGGATAATGTGTTGCATGACATCTTCCCTATATCCTTTTAACTCATCATATGAAAATGTTAAGACATCCCTATACTCATGAAGTAAATTTGTCAACTCTTTCCTTTCTTCTTCATTAGTATCTTTACCAATTTTGACAATCTTAGGGTCCTTGGAAGTACCAAGATTTACTTCAATGAATTCACCCGGATCCATTTTATTCTCCTCTTTCAGCTTCGTGGCATCATGCCGATCAAAGTGTTGCTCTAAAGTAACAATATTCCCAGGAGTAGGATTTATAATATCATCATGATCCTCAGATCCATCCTCTTTAGAACTTATCCGAAAATTTTCAAACTCATCCAAATTATTAAGAAAACGAATGGCCTGCTTTTCCTCATTAAAAACTTGCCAATGCTCTGAATTATCTGGGACCGAAGGTCTGAAAATAATTTCCATTTTTATCTTATCCTTAATTAACTCATCAGATAATTGTAAAGTAGAAGCAGCAACAGCAAGCTCATCCGCCAAGCTATTCTTTTCTCTTGGAATAGCTTCAAGGTTAATGGCATCAAAATGTTCCATAACATCCCACACGACATTTCGATAATTCCTTAACCTTTGATTTTTACATGTAAATTTATTTTTAACTTGCATGATAACCAGTTCAGAGTCTCCCTTGATACTAAGCAACTTAACTCTTAAAGCTTTTGCCAACTCAAAACCCAACAACAAGGCTTCATATTCAACCACATTATTGGTTGCATCGAACTCAAGTCTATAGGCAAACTTTAAAACACGACCAAGGGGAGACTTCAAAACAATTCCAGCACCCTTACCATACCTAGATGCTGCACCATCAAAATGCATGTACCAAACCTCATCTTTTAGGTCCTCAAATTTCTCATCAACCTTGTCATCTAAGGGAACCGTGAAATTAGACATAATAGCATAATTCCCCTTGTTAGGTTGTTCCTTAATTATTTCATTATGAGGTATTTTAGGATCTTCCACATGGAATCTTCTTTTAGGCTCTCTATTTAGCCTCAAAAACCCTTCACCTCTAGGGGAAGGAATCATAGCATAAGACCAATCCATCTTAATACTTCCTCCTGGATCAGAAGCCCACTTTCTAGATAACAAAATACCCCAGGCATCCGGAACATCAACTACAACTATGTCCATAACAATCATTATGTCACGGTAAACTGATAAATGAACTTGCAAATCCTTGATTAACCCATGAACTTCAATTTTCTTAGAATCCATGGCACATATGTTGTAGTACGGTCTAGAAACTCTTAAATTAAGTTGTTCCATGACCCTCTTGGTCATGACACAAGCTGAAGCACCAGAATCCAGCATACAATTATTCAATTTATAACCATTAACCATTAAAGTAACAAAAAATGGTTGATGATCCTTGTTATCCGATTCCATTTTTTGCAAATATATAGGGGCATCTTGATAAGAAACTTCAGGAGTCTTATCTTGAGTAACAATAACATGCGATACTCCAAGAACATCTAAAACTTTAGCTCTTTGAGTAGGAAGCTTTAAAATCTCAGTAACAGGCACCAAGTTCTTAGCATTATTCAACCATGCACCCAAATCAATATCCAAACCATGACTAGGATAAAAAATTCGAGGGGGAGTTTGATTATGACCTTGCCCTTTATCCCTTCTTTGATAATTTAATCCTTTGTCCTTAGCGATTTCCAAAACTTGATCAGGAGAAGACCTTTCACCAAATAATTCAATCATCAAATCCCTCTCATGATCAAAATTATTGATACTATACGAAGATGTGGAAGGCCTAACATCTTGACTATTTTCCTTAACTTCCATCCAATCTTCCATAGACAAAGAGAACTCCTTACCAACAACATTTATCTGATTACTTGCCCCAAACATTCCACTATTCATGATTCTTCTAACAGTGGGACAAGTAACTTCCTCATGAAAAGCATCACAAACTCTACAATAAGGTGGAGTTTCATCAACCATATTAGTAGATTCAAGTGGATTAGGAGGTCTCTGCTCACTTGACTGTCCTTTTTTCTGCCAAGTATTATTACCTCGATTATTATTATTATGATTCCTAGGTTGGGAATTTTGCATTTGAGCCCTTTCCATTTGAACCAACCTAGACTGTAAAGTGTTTATTTCCTTAGCATGGTTAGAGATTAATTTCGCTTGGTTAAGTTCCATGCTTTCAAGTTTTTGCATTAACTTTTTCATAGGGTCGTCATCATCTTCTAGAGGTTCTTTACCTTTAGGCCCTTTTAATTTAGTCGCAACCTTATCAAAACCAGGAATTTCAGACTTCCCTGATGCCCTTTTATCCTGATCAAGTTCTTCAGCTAAAGATTGACAAGCCTTATAATTTGCAGTTTTAGCACGCCTTAACTCATATGAAGTATCAGAATTAAAAGCATCAATGTAAAAATTCAGAAGAGATCCATCAAGAGGTTTATGAGTTTGAGATATTTCTCTAAGGATACCATTAAATCTCCTGTTAAATTCTTCAATCGTTTCATTTTCTTTCTTTTTTATGGTACCGATCTCTTTCACCAAATGCCTATCTTCCCTTTTATCACCATACTTGTCTTTAAAGGCAGCCACAATTGATTCAAAAGTATCGATTGAATTATCAAGTTTTTTAGTAAACCATTCCGCAGCATCTTGCTCAAAAGTAAGAACAAAGAGCCTCATCTTTACATCATCAAAATTGTTATTTGCAGGCGTAAATCTATTCCACCAATTAGCGAAAGCAAACAAATGAGATTTGATACTAACTGCATTATTTCCTTGAAAAGAAGGTAATTTATCCATTCCATTTTGAGGGAAAGCATGGGGATAACCCTGAATATTAGCAAAATTACACGAGGCAAATAACTCCATGATATCGTGCTGAGGCAGATCACAAAAAAGAAAATGGATATCAGAGAGAGCTTCCTGGCCGAGATTAACAAGAAGTGTACAAGAAGAGAGCTTGTGTAATCGGACTCTGAGAACCTTTTCAGGATCCGGAGTAGGATTAATCAAGCTACCTGGATGTCTTCTAGTACAAATTCTTGTGGAAGATGAAGCCAATGGAGTCGCCACTAGGACAGGAAGCTAACTCAAACACCAAAGATGAAAGATGAATAAAGAGATGAATGTCGTAAAGCCAAAGTCCAATAAATGAGTCCCCAGTAATGGCGCCAAAAAATGTTGTCGCACAAAATGTCTAGGCACCTCGACAACGGCTCGGATCGGGGGCTATCACCCTGATCCCCAATCTCTCTATCTAAACTGTATCCTTGCAAGCTAAGGGAGGTAGACCCTAACAAAATGATGGAAAAGAACTGGTTGAAGACCAACCAATTCAGGAGACAGCTAGATAATCAAATACTTGTTTAAGATTTACGAGATTTCACAAATCCAATTAGATTCATAATTTCAAAACCAGTGCCTTATGGAGTCAAAAAATATCCCGTTATGAAAATAAAGTCAAGTATCTGATATGTAACTGTTGCTATGAAAAAAAGATTCACCACAATGATATTCGATAAAACGCACCACAACTATGCATTAAAGTACTTTGAACCCACAGCAACGTTATCAAGAGATGACCAGCAATACTTCTGAATTTATGATGTTCTAAATAACCCAATCCAGAAATTAAAAATTCTATATAGTCAAACTTAGGATAAAAAATTTAAAAGCTCATTTGACTATGAAATAATTTATTTATTTATTTATTTATTTCTAAATTTTTTTATTTTATATTTTTTTATTATTTAAAAAAAAAAAAATATATATATATATATATATATATATATATATATATATATACAAATAAAACTAAAACTATGGATTAAAATCTAAATTTAAATCTAAAACAAAAAGAAATTAAAACTAAACTAAAGTTAAAATTAATTAAAATAATAAAAAAAATCTAACCAAAATTAAAACTAGAAGCTTAAAGAAAATCGAATCTAATTTAAAACTAAACTAATGCTACACTAAACTTAACATTTAATATAATCTAAAAATTAAAATCTAAAGTCTACGAACTAAAAAAATTAAAACTAAAAGTTAAATAACAAAAATCGAATTTAAACTAAGACCTAACACTAAACCCTCTAACACAAAGATGAATCCGATCAAAAATATTTAAACACATATACGTAAGGGTTTTAAACTTTATGGTATGCGTTTGTGTTTATTTGTGCAGGTTGACAACCAAAGAAGAGGTGAGGCAGCGGGTAAAGGGAGCACGACGGCGGAGCAAGTGGTTGAAGGAAATGGATGGCGGCTTCGTGAAGGCTGGAGAGGAGGGCTGCGGACGACAGAGATAAAGCTTTTTAGATGCAGTGATATGGGTAGCGGACAGGGAAGGTGTGAACCGGTTTTTGCAAACGATGGAAGCGTATGGAAGTCGTTTGCAGGCAACGTGAGGAAACAAGAAGGCTGCAAACGATTTTGCAGGTTGAGATGAAGCTGAATAGAAGGCATACGCAGAGAAAGTAGGCAGCGCGAGGAATGAGTGAAGGCAGGATATAATAGGAATTGGAGGCAGAACGCCAAAAAATATCTCAAGAAAAACCCAGTAAACTCGAAATTCCTCCAACGATTGAAATTTTTCCCACAATAACTCAGATTTTTAGAATGCTGAACTTGAAACTTCTTTTTTGTACTCAGATCTGCCAGCAAAGCGATCCTAAGGCGAGATCTTACCCTTTGGGGGTTAGATCTGGCTCAGATCTTAAAAAAAAATTCTAAGAAACCCCTTGCAACCCTGCAAAAAAAACCAGAACAAATCCAAAACTATGCACAATAATTTAATAAACCCTTACACCCTAGAGAAAATATACAAATTTACAAAGCTAATTTACAGATCGGAGGCCCTCGTGGCCAGATTTAAACCCATTTTAGCACGATTTAGAAGATATAAAATTTTAAGAGAGGCACAAGCTCTAGAAGACCCTGTAAAAACACAATTTCGAAAGATAGCTTTGAGAATTAAGAAACAATGAGGTTTTTCAGATTTACGAATTCTAAGAGTCGGCTGGTCTAACTGAAGACATCCCCAAACGCTCAAATCTTTAAAAAAAATTCCCTGCACACTTAGATCTGAAATTTAGATTGATAGAGATTTAAGAAAATAAACATGAGACCTTTCAGAAAAATAGATAACTAGTCTTTCCGTCAAATCAAAAATGTCATTTTATGAACCCAGAAAACTGCACAAGATACCTGTATGCAGATTAATCCATGAAAGCCATCAACCATAAAAATGCCAAATAAAATAGCAGAGTTTAGAAATAAATCACCACATAGATCTGGAAAAGGAACACCAAAGTTTGTAACCCCAAAGTCTTTATGCTTTATTCATCAAAAAAAATCACAAGAGCTTCCAAGAACAAGTGCACGATTCAAAGATCCGATGCAAATGTCACATAAAGACCTCTAATTTATAAGACAAAATCTCCAACAGCAAGTTCGGTTGATCCATGTCAAAATAATCTCGACCATCGAAAAGATTTGATCAACTTTTAATATGGACCGTCAAAATTATAAATTTGACGAAAAAACGAATTTATCATTTAATTCCATTTTAATTAACTCAAAAATAATATTTTTGTGTTAATTACCTCAAAATTTTGACTTTGACTTAACCACCTAGGCCCAAGGGTCCAAAATTTCTTGAAATTCTCAATATTCCCTTGGCCTGGGGCCTTTAAAAATTCATTTTTTAAGGACCAATGAATTTTGCCTTTGAAGAATTTTACTCACCTAAGACCTAAAATTAATTAAATTTCTGGCTTAGGATTTTTTAATTAATTTGGCCAGAAAATTTAATTAATTCACTGAGAGGGGATTGAATTATTTTTTCCAACCCTCTTTACATAAGATAAATACATTTAGACACATGAAGGGGGAATACCCATTCATATAGACCCTCAAATAGGTACCCAATTCTGCGACTCAAAACATGATCTAGTAGACCAAGTAGCTTGTAATAAAATAATATAGCCAACTAGCTAGGATTATTCCCAAACTACTTTTACAAGACTCGATAGAAAACACTAGGACTCACTTAGCATCTTGATGACAAAATCCACCCTAGCTTTGGGGTGAGGCTGGAGGGGAAAACTCTGCCGATCACTTGTGTCGAAAAACACAAGTAAATCAGTGAGACAAAAAATCTCCTAGGGTAGAAATCGTCATCAACATACTAGGCTTACCTAGGTTGTTACATACATGATGGTCTTACTTAGATCATTTACATCATAAACATGCAGAACAGGTTTACATCATTTATAAAAATGTCAGTTGTCGATGAAATCTGGATGGCGTGAACCTCGAACATGATGAGTCCCATTTGAAAAAATGGGGGTGTACTGCTATGGGGTCGTTGACAAAGTGTGGTCAACAGGGTCCTAGGGATACTTTAGATCCTCAAGGTTCTCTAATGGAATCTTCATTGAAATGTTCACGGATCATGAGGAAAAGCAAGTGTTTCATCAAAAATTCCAAACTTGTGGAATTCATGGGATGATGGTATGATGACATAAAGGTGAAGCAGATCAAGGAATTGAAGCTCTTTCAATCAAGGAAGTTGTTGTAGGAAGTCTGGATGACCCAAAGGAAAAATGAGATATGTATGCTTACATTTGTTTTTGTGGAAGTCATGTCATATGGTCGCAGGTAACATGGATCAATGCTCTATCTTGAGAGCATAATAAAAAAGAAAGGATCTCCTCCCTCAAAGGAATGCAGGAATGCATGGGTCGCACATTCACTAGATGAAATCAACATAAAATGTCTGTTGGAAATACTAAGAGGGGGGTTGAATCAGTATTTCTTTTCAATTGTTATTTCTACCAGTTAGATCACTTATAATTAGAACACAAAATGACCAATAAGAATAAATTATTTTATTAATTTCTTCTTTGCAATAAATCAAGTACAATAATAGGATAGGGCTCCAACCCTAGATGAACACTCCAATCATCGAGGCTCCAACCTGTATTGTGCCAAGCACTGACTTGGACTTTCCAAGGCTCCAACCTTGTCAATTTGAGGCACCAACCTCTAGGGCTCCAACCCTATCTCTGGTAAAGGCTCCGACCTAGTTTCTTGAGGACTCCAATCCTCTAGGGCTCCAACCCTATCTTCCAAGGCACCGACCTTGTCTCTATGAGGCTCCAACCCTCAGCTTCACTTTGTCAAAATATGTTTGGTTATTCTTCACGGCTCCCAATGTCTTCTTCAATGAGCCTTGTCAATCTTTAGCAATGTCTTCACCAAATTACTTCATCAATGACAACCTTGTCTTCTTAGAAGGTGTCACGATTTCTCTTCATATTACCCAAGCTAGATCTCCAAGTTCACGTCATGAGGACTTCCATCAATGCATTATGAGGTCTCCACTAATTTCTCCAAGGCAGCTACTAGCTCCAACTAGATGTCCTCGAGATACTCTTTAGGTCTACTTTAACCACAAAGGCTTCCAAGCCCACTTCAACTGATCACCAAAATAGCCCAAGGAATTCTTCAAAGGCTAGTTCACAGCAACTTAAGATCTTGTCCAAAATAACCTTTCAAGTTTGCTCCAAATTCACTCAAAATCTGATTCAAAGTAAGCCAATAAGTATTCAAGAATCTGATCTAGGGAGGGTCACTAGAAGGACTGTTGCAAAAATTATCAAGGAGTAACCAAAAATTATGTTCCAAAATGCTTATAGAATGCTCAAAAGGCCAGCTCCACAGTTCTCTAAGTCTGCTCAACCTGTAGTCCAAATAAATCTTCTAGATTTCTTCACTAGATGCCTGTTTCAAATGCACTCTTAAGACTGTTCCAAAATACTTCAATAGTGTCTTCAAAAAGATGCTCAAAACACTGCTTTAAATTCCCAACTAATATCAGACATTATACACAAGATCTGCAACTGCTTAAAGACTGCCCAATATATCTACAAAGTTACTGCAGTGATGTCTTCAAAAGTGACTATGGTTACTAAAATCAAAATCACAAACTCAAATGAAAAAATTAAAATGTAATGTTTTTATTGCTTTGCTATTTTTATGTGTTGAGTTTAGAGATAGGTCAAGTAGGGAAGAGGAACGGGAAGCAGCGGGAGATGAGGACAGGCTTCTGGATGAGGGAGCCACGGAAGAAGGAATGCAGGCACGCAGAGAGATGGGGAGTGCAGGAGGAGCAGGAGAGGGAGCTGGGACAAGGGACACAGTGTAGAGAGAGAGTTGTGGGTAACTCGAGCTCGAGAGGAATGAAGGAAACAACAGCCGTAGGGAGAAAGGAAAGGATTGCGCTGCGGCAACTTGTAGGTTGAAGGACGCAAAGGGAAATGAAGGACGCAGATTGCGTGAGGGAGAGGGAAGGAAAAAGCAACTACGACAAGCATAAAAATGCAGACAAGCTGATAGATAGCAAAGGAAAGGTGACGTAGCAAGAAGAGGGGAGGACGCAGCAAGAAAAGAGGAAATTTTGAGCAACCAATGAAGAGGAAGCTGACTAGAGAGAGATGCGGGCAAAGGAGAAAAAAAACCCTTTAAATTTTTCCAAAAACGTATCTTAGATAAACTCGGAAATGAAAAACAACCCCAAATCTAAAAATTTAAATTGAATGATTTTGACGGAAAAGTTCCTGCAAAAATTATGATCATGAGATCAGCTCTTACCCTCCAGGGCCTAGATCTGTCTCAGATCTAAAAAAAATCTCTGAAAAACCTTCCGATATCACCTGCACAAACCAGAAACAAGGAAAACCCAAGTACCCAACACATGTATATACAAAAAATATGAATACCCAGATCCCTAATGAATTAAAAAAATTTGATATTTACAAATCTACAATAATATTCTATAGATCTAGTAGACCTACATATCAAAGCCCTCTATTAGCCAAATTTAAACAATTTTGCACAAATTTAGAAATAAAATGGAAATTTTAAAGAGGCACAAGCCCAAGAAAAACCCTGCAAATAAAATATTTTGTAAGATGGCTCCAAAAATTAAAAACAATGGTCTTTTTAGATTTTGTAATATGAGAGTCAATTGATCCAACTGAGAATTTCCCCAAACGCCCAAATCCTGAATAGTAACTTCTGCACACTCATAACTGATTTAGATTAATAGAGATTCAAAAATAATCATAAGATCATCAAGAAATATAGATACCTAATAGTTCTATCAAACCAAAATGATATTTAAAAAACCCAGAAATCTGTACAAGATATTTGTGCACGGATCAATCCTCAAAGGCTATTTACCAACAAATACAAATAAGAGCAATAGAGTATTAAGAGCAATATTACCACATAAATCTAAAAAAGGAACACCATGGTTTGAAACTCCAAAGTCTTTGTGTTTTATTAATCAACAAAAATTACAAGAGCTTTTCAGAGCAAGTGCACGATTCAATGATCATCTCCAAAGAATGGAGAGAGACCTCTAATTTATAGATAAATTCTCCAACGGCTAGTTTGCTTGATCCCCGTCAAAGTAATCTCGACCATCGAAAAAGATTTGATTATCTTTTAATCGTGACCGTCGAAATTATTTATTTTTTGAGGAATTTCGAATTTTTCATTTAATTCATTTTTAATTAACTCAAAAATAATAATTTTCAATTACCTCAAAATTTTGACTTTGACTTAACTACCAAGGCCCAAGGGTCCAAAATTTCTCAAAATTTTTAATATTCACTCGGCTCGGGACCTTTAAAAATTTATTTTTTAAAGACCTGCGAATTTTTCCTTTGCAGAATTTAAATTTACCTAGGACATAAAATTAATTAAATTTCTGACTTAAGGTTTTTTATTTAATTTGGCCAAAAAATTTAATTAATTGACTTATGAGGGGATTAATTATTTTTCCAACCCTTTTTACATAAAATTAACACAATAAACTCGTGAGGGGGAATACTCGTTCGTAATAAACCCTCAATAATCTACCCAATTTTGCGACTCAAAATATGATCTAGTAAACCCAACAATCTGTAATAAAATGATTTAGCCAATTAGCTAGGATCATTCCTAAATTACGTTTACAAAGACTCGATAAAAAACACTATGACTCAATATCTTGGCGACAAAATCCACCCTAGCTTTGGGGTGAAGTTGGAGGGGAAAAACTTTGTCGATCATTTGTGTCGAGGGAAAAACTGTGTCGATCATTTGTGTCTAAAAACAAAGATGAATCAGTGAGACGAAAAACCTCTTAAGATAGAAATCATCACCAAAATACTAGGCTTACCTAGGTTGTTACATACATGATGGTCTTACTAAGATCATTTACATTATAAACATGCTGAATGGGTTTACATATTTTACAAAACTGTCATCTGAATGACGAAATCTGAATGGCACAGACACTCAAACATGATGGATCCCTTTTGGGAAAAAAAGGGAGTATTGCTATGGGGTCGTTGACACAGAGTGGTCAACAAGCCCAATAACCTTTAGGGATGAGCTGGCTACTATAGGGGGAGATCATGCAGATCTTACATTGGGCTTTAGCGAGTCACCGATGGAGTCGGGGATTTCATTAGCATAGCAAGTGGGCCAGCATGATGATATCAAGAGAAGCTCACGTGAGCGAGACACTATCTCTGCAAGGATTGGGTGGTATCTTCGAGAGAATACTCTTGGAGTGCATTGGATGGCCTACATGGTAGGACAACTTCACGAGGAGTAGGGCATAGTGCCACATCATCATGATACCCTACTCATTGATGGTATACAGGGGACTACTAGTACTTATACCGAGCAGGATAGTGAGTGGAGCAAGGGGAGCTTTAGGTTGGACAAGATGGCTTTGGGATCCTGGTATTGGGGGATTCTTTCATGTCAAGATAGTGCAGAGGTTAGGAACGATTCAATCGCGCCTCTGGGACCCTGGCACATATTTGCAGTGACATTGGGGAGCAACAGCTAGATAGGATGCTTGTTCAGGAATTGCTTGAGGACAAGCAATTTTTGGCGAGGGGGACTATAATATCCCTTCCCATAAAAATCTGCTAAGTGCCTTTCTCAATTTTTGTGAATTATGGATGGGGAAAATTTTGGATACAAGCTTAGGAAAAGTGGGTGGACATTGATTAAATTAATGTTGTGTGGTAGAGGAGGCCCCAAACATTAGACAAAGGGAAGATTAATCACATAGTGGGATGTGGGGACCACCCCATGATGAAATACACACCCCTCGTTGGAGAAATTCGAATGGCTAAGGAGGGGGCGCTTGAATTGTTGGGTGAAGAGGCCCATGCAAAGGAAGAGAGCAGCAATTATAAATTGGAGGAAGGCAGCGTCATTCAACACTTTTGATAGAATGACATTTTCACAGGTGTTGTTTAGCACTAGAGGTTTCCAAGGGGAAATCTCACCCTCTTCCTCGATGGACCACGAGTGCCGCCCTAGGGAGGTATTATCATGACTTTGTGGAGCCTTGGGAGACCTATCTCAAGTAGTACGACTTGCCTTAGCTTTAGCCTGGACGCAAAGAAAGAGCCATGCAGTTCTTTGGTGAAGTGGGGTGCCGAAATTAGAGGTTATACCATTGCTAGGAAATTCCTTTTCCAATTTGCAAGAGAAGTAAGAGAAAGTATGGGAGCATAGAGTTCCTTTCTCAGTAGGACGGATTTCTTGGGTTTGGCTTGTAGAAATTTTGACCCAACCCCAGTTATCAATTTCTCCTTATTACTCCCTTGTAGTTAAATACCCATTCCCATAAACATACATTCAACAAGCTGGAAATAATAAATATTTCTGAAAACACAAATTCTGGAAACTTCAAAGTGTTGGAAAATGCAAAAATAAAACTCAGAAATAATTTCAACCACACACACAGAAAATGACATGCTGATTTTTTGCCAACATGACCCTAGAAAAACCCCCTACAACTCTTGGGGAAAACCAGTTCGAAAGCTCTTCTTTATTTCTCGAAAATGCTTTTACAAAGAAGTGAAATATACAGAAAAATTCCAGCAAACAATGTACAGACTTATCTCGTTTTCTGTGCTTGCCTCCACCTCGGAAAACGTGCCAAATTAGCAAAACAGTCAAAACAAAAATTTATTATAGCAGTGAACAGCCTTGAAACTCGTGCCCAATACTTAGCTATACAGATGTACAGAAAAGTACAGCAGTACCTCCTCGAAAATCATGCCTGTTGTCTCGAAAACCGTGCCCAACAATCTCGAAAATCGTGCCTTCAGTTTGTTGTACCTTCTCCTCGATTTTTGTGTTGTCCCTCTCCTCGAAAACCATGCCTCAAGCTATTGTACGAAATCTACCTCGAAATCTGTGCTAATTAATGTTGTACAGACTGCTGCCTCGAAATGTGTGCAGCCTCTAGCTGTTGTACAGATTTGCTGAACTACTCCTCTCCTTCACTTTCTGATAGCAGCCTAAGCTGCAAAACCCACAATTTTCACCTTCAAATGTATGGTTTATTTATGCACCAACATCATTCTCATATTTGACCATTTTAAATTTCGGAAGCTGTCTGTTCTATCATTTTATAAAACTCACACAATGAACTCCATGTGAGACTTCAAACGCTGGTTAAAATTTCAAAGCAAATCCTTGCCAAGACATACATTACCGTATATGTCAACACTTACCACTCATCATATGTAGGCTCACCAGTCCCGATGTATTCAACCCCACTTATCATCTCGATTCATTTGTTAAAAGTTCAATCTTGGTTAAACATAAACCAACCAACATGTATATTAACATGGGCCCCACAACATACTAACATACTTTCCAACGTCCATTCTCATTGAATAAGCTCGGACTATGTTAATGTTTCATTAATTAAAAGTTCGCCCTTTCATTAAACTCAAACACATATCAATGTTGGTTCCACGGCATATAAACTTACCATTCTTCTTGCTCATCGAACGGATGACGCATCCCATCGCACTCCAACTCAACAAATCAACGGTCATCGCGTTATAAATTTCACAATGCTTAACACTTAACGTGTTGCTGCCTGGGCGCTATCACATTCCCTCACGGAAATACTGCTTACCCTCTTTGTGCTACGCGAAAACCTTAGCTAGTTTCCCAGAATTGCCTTCACTGTTCATCAGGTTCTGCTTCACGCCAACATTCCATTCCGATTTCAATCTTGCGAAACAGAGTCTCAAAGTTAACCATTGTATACGGTGCCAATGAAATTATATTTATATGTCAACAAAACCATTCTCAATCCAGTCTTCGATCCCTTCTTCCACGCTTTTGTCTCACGGCATCTCTGTGATTTTACTAAACCTTCCACCGCATAATTTCACTGCGCCATCAGAGTTCCACTTCCATGGCTTTAACGCACCATTTTCACAACGTTGCTCCATTGATCTACTTCCACGATATCTACAATTCGATATTTCAAATAGGTTAGGTTCCTCTATCTCCAAACCCTTCGATATTTACCAATGCATGGTTACTACGCCATTGTTTTGTGTACTCTGTCTCCACTTCTTCAGATCCGCATCATTTTAAATTTCAATTGAATATGCCTTTACTACACATAAAATCGATAACCCAATTATTGAATTCTGAATTGAGAATTCAATTCCTTTACTGTTGTCATCGATCCTTCCAGTGATCGATGACTACAAGCCTTCCATATTCTTCTCAAATGTATATATAACCCTTATTGCATTCAAATTAAAATCACAATGTCGACAATAATCCTGTCTGGACCATTAACATTGATTTCTTCAATTATGTGCAGAATGTCTAATTCGAACCCTTATCATAGGATTTATTCAAAACTGTTCATAAGCCCTGATCATTTCTCATATGCAATTAAATCATCAATGCACACATAATTACATACCATTGGATCGAATTTTCTCCATATATAAAACAACCAAATAATTAGAAAATGGTTCCTCCCTGGCCTGATATTCTGATCAATGGCCTTCTATCAGATTTGCCCATAGGCTTACAACGACAAACCTTGTTTGTCCTGAAAACTGAATTACTCCTAATCCTCTCTGCCTTGTGCCTTGAGGCTTATTGTTTTTTATACAGAAAAATCTGAACTAATTTAGTTGCAGATCCTCAATAATTTCCTAAAATCCCCAAGCCCTAAAATCTATCTAATATCCCTAAAATTCCTCTTTAATCCCAAAAATCATGACACTGAATCTACTTTAGGAATTACAATCAAATCTCTTATCTAAACTATCCTACTCCCTCATGTTCTCCAATCATTCGGAAACATTTACAATTTCTCTCAAAATTTAATTAATTCTTAAATGTCACTCAAAACATTTAATAATTACAATAAAAATAAAAAACACAAGACCCCCTATGTCTATTAAAATACAAAATATTTTCTTGAACCTAATGCCTCTGCATTAGACTCCCAAGGTAAAAAAGAATCATGATCTCCTGATCATGTGCTTTTAGTCCTTGTCTTCTTGGATCCCACACTCTGTTTTGTTGTTGTCCATAAGCTGCATTGTTCCTCTGATGTACTTCTCCAGGATTCCATATCTTATTCTGCATCTTTCCACTGGCTAAGCTTTCACAGTCTGTGACTGTCTTTCTCTTGTTGTTGTTGCTTATTTTCTTTCTTGTTGTCTTCTTCTGAGACACTTTCACCATCAGCGTTTTTATCAATTCAATTTCTTTGTCTAATATATCTTCTGACTGTTGAGTACTTCTTCCTCTTGATTGCTAAACTTCTATCTTTACTTCTGCTTGCTGAGCTCTTACTCTTGCTCCTGCTTGCTGAGCTCTTAGTTTTGCTTGCTCAGCTCTTACTGCCACCCTATCATCCTTACCCTCTTGTTTTCTGCAACTGAAAACTTCTTCCTAATTGTCACTTATGACAATTTCTTTGTTTCCTAACTTCAGCAATTCCTTGGACTGGTATTTAAATTTCCAGACACTGCCATCTTCTTCTCTCTGCTTTAATTTGTTCTCCTGGACCAAACATTCTTTAGTCCTTTCATCAGTACCTGCAAGCATAAAACAAACATCAAAATTATAAAATCTTTCTGTCTCTTCTTCCTCCGACAACACTTCAATTTGTTGCTCTGACATTTCTTCCAGCAACATTTCAATCTGCTGCTTTGTCATCAGCACATCAGTATGCTGATTCCAATCCTTCAAATAATTTTCGAGATTTTCAGCTAGTCTCTCTTCTGCATCATCCCTCTCAAGGATGTTCCTTTGCTCTGATTTATAAAAATGAACCTCTTCATTCTCATTCATCTCTAACTTTACAACATGAACACTTATTCTCTGTGTTTCTAGCCTCTGCTCCAGAATACTTAACTCATGCCACAAATCTGTCATCTGATCTAAGAAATTCTCTGTGCAATCTTCACTACCTTCCTCTTCATCACAAGTCAAGTTTCCTGCTGTCACTATCTCTTCATCTTTCATCAGAATAGAATTCTGATCCACCAGCTCTGAAATAGGTTTAATTATCTATCCATCACTCTTCATTTGGCCATTTAATAAAATCAATTTGTCATTATTATTAACAAATTTCTCATCATCAGACATAATTGTCATATTTTCATTGAAACAATTTCTTTCACAAAACAAGGAATTTATGAACTCCTTCTGTTGCAATAATTCAATCTGATCTTCATCTGAAAGATAATCATCATCATACTTTACTTCGCAACTTTCAGCTTTATTCAATACAGTTTCATCATATGAATTGTCTTCTTCAATACCTTCATTCACACACAACTTGTCAGTTTTAAACCCATAAGACCTCATGGTCTCATTTGATGATTTAATCACCATATCCTCCTGCTGTTCCAAGTCCTCTATACATTTCAAAAATTCTTCAATGGTCTTCTCTTCAATTCCTTCAAGCTTTTCAATTGATTGCTCAATTTCCAGCTTTTGGCCATCATCAATTTAAATTTCCTCTGCTGCCAATATATTGGAAAGTGAAACTTTTCTCCAACTGTGTATGGACATTTTCAAAAGATCTGGCCGTCCCATTTTCTTCCTTTGTGATAATATCAGCAGTTTGTCCTTCTGCACATGTTTTTCCTGCAAACATACAAAAATTATCATATGTAAAGTCATTCGATCTCTTGGTCTCACTTGAATTTTCAGTCTTCAAGTCTTTCTCCAAATACTCTTTCATTCTGAGTAATTTCTCCCTCAACTGAGCATTTATCATTTGCTCTTTCTTCATCTGTAGCTGATGCCACCTTATCTTTCTTCTTACAAGAAAACCCCATCTCTGGTCTTCCTCTATCATCATTTTCAATTTGTTAAACTGCTCTATGATCTCAGCTAACTCTCTCTCATACTCCTCCTTCCTCAACTGTCTCTGTATGCCATTTATCTTGGCATCTTCTTTCTTCACCTTCATTCTGTTGTGGTCTCTCTCAGATCCTCTGCCATCTCTTCTATGACTCTCACAAGTCATTTTCTCTCTCATGAGTTCTCACTCATTCATCATGGTTGCACTGAAACCTCTGCAATAACAAGACCTCCTTGTTACAACTTACCTCACCAATTCTCTCTTTGGACTTGGTCTTTTGGTAAGCACTGGTCCTCTATCTTCTTTGGAACCTCTTGAGCATTCTTCTCTGCTCCTTCTAGGCTTCAACTCATCTGCACCCTTTCAAGAACACAATTGTTCTCTTTTTATCCAACCTCTATTGGAATTTCTCCAGGTTTTGCCACATTCATCTTTCTCTTTAGAAACCTTCACTAGCTTCCTTCATCACTGCTCTTTAAAGCTGTGATATTCTTGCTGAGATGCTCTTTAATTGCCTGCAATCTGCTTTCTGCAAACAAAATCAAAAATACCTCACCTTCAAGGTTTGTTTCAACATCCATTTGCAATTGCATCTGCAAATTCTCCAATACTCTGTTGCACTGCACGTTGTCATGTCAGATTCAAATCTGATCTCTTTTCCATCATCATTATTCCTGTAAAACATAATCTGACAAATCGTCAAAGTACATTTACCTTTAAATTCAAATTCTGCAAATCTGAATACCTTCACTAATTACTGTCAAACAAAATTAAAATCCCAAGCTTTCTTTATTGCCTTCAGCACACATGCATTCCAAAAAAAATTAATTTTCAAAAGAGCTTATCCCGCTCTGATACCACCTGATAGCAGCCTAAGCTGCAAAACCCATAATTTTCACCTTCAGATGTATGGTTTATTTATGCACCAACATCATTCTCATATTTGACCATTTTAAATTTCGGAAGTTGTTTGTTCTATCATTTAATAAAACTCACACAATCAACTCCATGTGAGACTTCATACACTGGTTAAAATTTCAAAGCAAATCCTTGCCAAGATATACATTACTGTATATGTCAACACTTACCACTCATCATATGTAGGCTTACCAGTCCCGATGTATTCGACCCCACTTATCATCTCAATTCATTTGTTAAAAGTTCAATCTTGGTTAAACATAAACCAACCAACATATATATTAACATGGGCCCCACAACATACTAACATACTTTCCAACGTCCATTCTCATTGAATAAGCTCGGACTATGTTAATGTTTCATTAATTAAAAGTTCGCCCTTTCATTAAACTCAAACACATATCAATGTTGGTTCCACGGCATATAGACTTACCATTCTTCTTGCTCATCGAACGGATGACGCATCCCATCGCACTCCAACTCAACAAATCAACGTTCATCACGTTATAAATTTCACAATGCTTAACACATAAAATCTACGTGAAATTCGTGGTATCGAATTACCATCTCCGCCACGTGTTGCTGCCTGGGCGCTATCGCGTTCCCTCACGGAAATACTGCTTACCCTCTTTGTGCTACGCGAAAACCCTAGCTGGTTTCCCAGAACCACCTTCACTCTTCATCAAGTTCTGCTTCACGCCAACATTCCATTTCGACTTCAATCTTGTGAAACAAAATCTCAGAGTTAACCATTGTATACGGTGCCAATGAAATTATATATATATATATATATGTCAACAAAACCATTCTCAATCCAGTCTTCGATCCCTTATTCCACACTTTTGTCTCACGGCATCTCTGTGATTTTACTAAACCTTCCACCGCATAATTTCACTGCGCCATCAGAGTTCCACTTCCATGGCTTTAACGCACCATTTTCACAACTCTGCTCCATCGATCTACTTCCACGATATCTGCAATTCGATATTTCAAATAGGTTAGGTTCCTCTATCTCCAAACCCTTCGGTATTTTCCAATGCATGGTTACTACGCCATTGTTTTGTGTACTCTGTCTCCACTTCTTCAGATCTGCATCATTTTAAATTTCAATTGAATATGCCTTTACTACACATAAAATCGATAACCCAATTGTTGAATTCTGAATTGAGAATTCAATTCCTTTGTTGTTGTCATCGATCCTTCCAGTGATCGATGACTACAAGCCTTCCATAGTCTTCTCAAAGGTATATATAACCCTTATTGCATTCAAATTAAAATCACAATGTCGACATTAATCCTGTCTGGACCATTAACATTGATTTCTTCAATTATGTGCAGAATGTCTAATTCGAACCCTTATCACAGGATTTATTCAAAACTGTTCATAAACCTTGATCATTTCTCATACGCAATTAAATCATCAATGCACACATAATTACATGCCTTTGGATCGAATTTTCTCCATATATAAAATAACCAAATAATTACAAAATGGTTCCTCCCTGGCCTGATATTCTGATCAATGGCCTTCTATCAGATTTGCTCGTAGGCTTACAACGACAAACCATGTTTGTCCTGAAAACTGAATTACTCCTAATCCTCTCTACCTTGTGCGTTAAGGCTTATTATTTTTATATAGAAAAATCTGAACTAATTTAGTTGCAGATCCTCAATAATTTCCTAAAATCCCCAAGTCCTAAAATTTATCTAATATCCCTAAAAGTCCTCTTTAATCCGAAAAATCATGAAACTGAATCTACTTTAGGAATTGCAATCAAATCTCTTATCTAAACTATCCTACTCCCTCAAGTTCTCCAATCATTCGGAAACATTTACAATTTCTCTCAAAATTTAATTAATTCTTAAATGTCACTCGAAACATTTAATAATTACAATAACACAAGACCCCCTATGTCTATTAAAATAAAAAATATTTTCTTGAACCTAATGCCCCTGCATCTCTTTCTTAAGCCCAGAAATTTCTCCAGCTCTCTTCTCCTCCTCTCAATTTTCTCATGAAAGACTGAATGATCTTTTCTCTTCTTTTCCTCCTTTAACCTAACCCTAAGTGACTTTTGGGGAATCCCTAAATCCAATCGCTGAGATAGCTTTAGATCTAGGCTAAAGATTAAATGTGCATTTAAATCTCACTTTCAATTTTTTAATTCACCCCACTTTAATAAAGACCCTATTTGCTTTTTATTTCCAAAGTCACTTTTCACTTTTTAATTTCACATTGACTTTATTAAAGTCACTTTAAAATTAGACTTAGTAACTTTATCACTAAAGTCACTTTTAAATTAGATTTGACTTTACAACTTATAAAGTCAATTTAGGAGAAAAAGTTAAATACATTTGGACACTTTTCCCTAGTCCAAAGATCAAAGCCTTAGGGAACCACTTGTCCTCTGGTACCCAAATTTTAACACTCCCTCTTAATGAGGAAAGTGTTCCTCACCATGCCCATCTTGTCTCTAAAGTAGACATGCTTGCCCCGTGGTAAGGTTTTGGTGAATATATCTGCTACCTGCTCATTTGTGGGAATAAACTCAAGTTTCACAGCTGCCTTCTGAACATAATCTCTAATGAAATGATATTTGATCCCGATATGCTTTGACCTGTCATGAAATACTGGATTCTCCGTGAGTTTAATGCAACTCTGATTATCACAGTAAATCACTGAAGGTCTCAACGGCTGACCAAATAAGCCAAACAACATCTTGCGAAGCCATATGGCCTCACAACTAGCTAGATTGGTTGCCATGTAATCTGCTTCCGCTGAACTCAATGCTACTGACTACTGCTTTCGACTGAACCATGACACAACTGCCGAACCCAACCCAAAGACAACACCCTGAAGTGCTCTTCCTATCAGAAGCACAGCCTGCCCAATCAGAGTCAGTGTACCCTGCCAATCTCACTCCATCTCCCTGTCTATAATCCAGATCATAATCCATTGTCCCCTGCAAATACCGCAAAATGTGTTTTGCAGCAACCTAGTGCACTCTCCTAGGCTCACACATGAACTGGCTCATCGTATTGACTGCAAAACATATATCTAGTCTAGTGTTGACCAAATACATCTAGGAACCAATCAGTGGTCTATACAATGTGGGATCCACCAACTCGAAATCTGAAGTGTGAAGCTTCTTCCAATTAGTGATCATAGGTGTCGACATGGGTCTACAATCCTCCATGTGAAATCTGCTAAGGATGTCCACAATATACTTCCCTTGTCCCAGGAAGAAATGCCCCTCCTCCTACCACACCTCCAAACCCAAAAAGTAATGCATCAAGCCAATGTCCTTCATCTCGAACTCCAAAGCAAGATCTCTCTTGCAGCCCTCTATGACTCTTTTTGCACCAGTAATGACCAAGTCATCCACATACAACACCAGAATGAGAGGCTCCTCACCTATCACAATAAAGTATAAGTTCGGATCTGCGTCACTCTTTGTGAAACTCATCTCCTGCAAGTACGTATCAATCATAGAATACCAAGCTCTAGGAGCTTGCTTCAGGCCATAAAGTGTCTTCTTCAGTCTGCATACATGTGACTCCTTCCCATGCACCTCAAAACCCTGCGGCTGCTCAATGTACACCTCCTCCTGTATGAAGCCATTGAGAAATGTGGTCTTCACATCCATCTGGTGGATCTTCCAACCCATCTCTGCTACTATCAATATAACGGAGCGAATGGAAGTATATCGAGCCACGGGAGTGAAGGTCTCCTCATAGTCTACTCCCTCTACCTGGGAGAACCCTCTAGCCACAAACCTTGCCTTGAACTTCTCGATGCTGCCATCTGCAGCGTGCTTTACCTTGTAAAGCCATCTGGAAGTAACCACGGATTTACCCTCAGGCCTCGGCACCACCTCCCAAACATCATTCTTCATGATAGAAGAATACTCCTCCTACATGGCCTCTCTCCAGACCTATTGGCTAGCTGCCTCCTCATAGCTAGAAGGCTCAGAGTCAACGATGTTGGAAACCATTGCCATATAGCTACAAAACCGCTCAGGTAGTCTACTCTCTCTGATCGGTCTCTTCGACCCAGCAACAGATGTGGCCTCTCTCAAGGTATCCTGAAGCCACTTGGGCTTCCTCTTCCCTGAGCACACTTCGCCCACTAGAGAGTGAAACTCCTCATCCTCATCAAAAGCCTGAACTCCTGAATGTCTGTCTGTTGTCCTCCTGCCTGAACCTGTACCTATAGATGATGAAGTACCGTGTGAACTGTCCATCAGTGGACTACCTAGTGAACTGCAATGTGAACTGCTCTGCATGTTGCCCGAAGCACCACCCCTCTGACTCTGCGAGCCACTGCTCACTGATGGACCTGACACCGTAATCGATGTACCTCCTGATCCCTATCCATTGGATCCCTAGGACTAACTCAGCTACTCCTGAGGGTCTGGCCGATCCAGATACTCTAACTCCCGTGACCTCCTAAAAGCCCTCTCCATCTCAAACTTCACATTCTGCCTGACAACAACTCTCCTCCGTGCAGGAATATAAATCCAAAAGGCTTTCGAGGTCTCACTGTAGCCCACAAAGATGCCCTTATCTGCAGTGGGCTCTAGCTTGGTCCTCTTCTCCTTGGATACATAGAAGTATGCAATACACCCAAAGATACAAAAATGACCAACATCAGGCTTCTTCCCAGAAAAAAGCCTCCTCCGGAATCACATGCCCCAAGGCACGATGTGGACTCCTATTCTGCAAATACACAACAGTGTTGCAGGCCTCTGCCCACAAAAACAACGGTAACCCCTGATCATGTAGCATGGTTTTGGCAGCCCCAACGATGGATCTGTTCTTCCTCTCTGCAACCCCGTTCTGCTGGGGGTTGTAAGGAACTGTGAACTCCCTCCTAATGCCTACCTCCGCACAATAATCAACAAACTCACCAAGGGTGTACTCCCCTCCATTGTCCGACCTGAGGAACTTGATCTTCTAACCTGTCTGAGTCTCCACAAGAGCTTTGAACTCCTAAAACCGCTTGAAGACCTCACTCTTGGTCTTCAAGAAATAAATCTAGGTCTTCCTGGAGTGATCATAAATGAATAAAACATAGTACTCATATCCACTCAAGGAAACATGAGACATCTAACCGCTCACATCGATATGAATCAAATCAAGAATCCCAGTCGATCTACTGTCACTGCTGGGAAAAGGGGATTTGGCAAACTTCCCCATAGCACATCCTCTGGATGTATCAATGTGATCAGAACTAAAATTTGGCACACCTGTAGTGATCTCCCGTAATGTCCTCAAGGCCCCATGATACATGTGCCCCATCCTGCGATGCCAAATCTCGCACGGCTCTGAACTGCTAACTCTGCTGCTGGTACTACTGCTCAATGCCAAAAGGGGTTGAAACGCAAACTTGTACACCTTAGCATGGCGTACACCAATCACTCTCGCTGAATCAGCGGGAGTGCCCCTAGGATATATAAGCACCTGTCCTCTCCTGAACAATACCTCATACCCTTTATCCTCCAATGCTGAGACGGATATAAGGTTCTTCCTCATCCCTTGCACATATAGAACATCTAACACTTTCAAGGGAGGTTTGGGTTCCCTATTAAATGTCAATGTCCCCACACTGACTGCTCTAACAATGTTGTCGTCTTCGAGTACTACCTCTATATCAGTGCCACTCTCTGAAAGCTTTGATAAGTACTCACGGACTCCTGTCATATGACGTGAAGCCCCACTGTTAACATACCATATACCTAAAGATGCTCCGCTAGTGGAGGGAAATCCACACTCCTTCTCAACCTCCGTGGCAGGTGATCCTACACTAGTGGACTCACAAGAAATGAACCCAAACTCTCGATCAAAGCTCTCCGAAAAGTCACCTATCTCTGTTGATGCTGCCATGGTCTTGTTCTTTCCCTTCTTCTTCTTCTTCGGACACACAATTGCATAGTGTCCTAACTTCTGACAATTCCAACACTTCACCTTGGAATAGTCCTTCTCCTTGTTCACCTGCTACTTACCTTTACCTTTGCCTTTGCCCCCACCACCACACCACTTGTGGAAGCTTGCTTCTTTCCTTTGCCCTTCTTGCCCCTTGCTAACAATGCTACATCCTCATCCCCCTCAACTAATTTGGCTACCCCAAGCTAGTTCTTTCTGATTTCATTCTGAATGCAATCATCTCACAACCTCTCCCAAGTGGGAAGGGTCTCCTGTGCAACAATCCCATCAGCAAATTCAGCCATGTACTGGGAAGACCATTCACTGTAATCCGCACCAACTCAGTGGGTGGAATGACCCTCTCCAACAGCTGCCAACTCATCTCTCACATTAGTGATCTTTGCCATCTTAATGGCCTTCAGCTTCTCCCTTAGGACCATTTTTCTATTTTCATTGGTACTTTGGTAGAGAATGGTTAAGGCTGTCCACATCTCATGAGCAAGTCTCTTTCCTCTCACATGAGGAATGACATGGTCTTTAATACCATCCAGAATCAGTCTCTTTCCCTTGTTATTCTTCTTATTAAAATCTGCCAGTTGAACAGGGTCAGCAGGCACATTTACAGAGCATTGTTGGGTATGAACCATTATGCCCTAGACTTCTGCCTCCTCAAAGGTGCTGTGCATTCTCTCCTTCCATGTACTGTAGTTGTTGTGCCCATCCAACCTATCCTCCACCCTCAAGCTGAAAGACATGCTTGTTGTCCTAACAAACTGAAAATTTCAATGTTGTGGTAAAGGTTCAGTTTTCTGTGTGAAATATAAGCTTCTTGTAATTTTTTACTTGTTGTCCCAAACTGCACTTTTCAGCCACCCAAGCTCCCGATACCATGTAGAAATTTTGACCCAACCTCGGTTATCAGTTTCTCTTTATTACTCCCATGTAGTTAAATGTCCATTCCCATAAACATACATTCAACAAGCTGGAAATAATAAATATTTCTGAAAACACAAATTCTAGAAATTTCAAAGTGTTGGAAAATGCAGAAATAAAACTCATAAATATTTCAGCCACACACACAGAAAATGACACGCTGATTTTTTGTCAATATGACCCTGGAAAAACCCCCTACAACTCCTGGGGAAACCAGTTCGAAAGCTCTTCTTTATTTCCGGAAAATGCTTTTACAAAGTGAAATATATAGAAAAATTCCAGCAAACAATGTATAGACTTATCTTGTTTTCCGTGCTTGCCTCCACCTCAAAAAATGTGCCAAATTAGCAAAACAGTCAAAACAGAAATTTATTACAGCCTTGAAACTCGTGCCCAATACTTAGCTAAACGACCATACGGACTTGTAAATTTATGTAGATGTTCTATGCTTGATGCAACTTTACTTTTATTACAGCAATCACATAAACAGTTAAGTAAAATGCTGATAGAACATACCAGTGGATCTATAGAAGACAAACCAGAAATAGAAGAATGTGTTGGTGCGTTACGGCGGTCAGCAGGATGCTTCAACTAGCAAAGTCTTCTTGGTTGGCCAACCCAGAATGTGTCACAATAGTCCTCAAATCAGTCACCCAGTCAACTCAAAGTCAACCCTAGAAAAGTCAACGCTGTCCAGAAAAGTCAACGCAAGGCAGCAGTAATAAAGTCAACGCAGCTCAGTCTTCGATCAACCTTTTGACCTCCATTTTTGTGCCAATGAGTACGGCCTTCAAAAATCAAACTCTCCACCAAATTTCAGCCCTTTTGGACCATGCGTTGACCAAAGTCAACGTTGGTCAAACTATCGTGGAAACCCTAGCTGCGGTAAATTGCAGTAAATTCGGTCAACCCTTGCTGCAGTAGTTCGTCCTCTTTCCCACGTGTGAACCGAATTCGCCTCCAAGGAGCTCGTACTAAATCAGAAGAGGAGATGTGTGTGTTGAGAGTGAGTGAAATGCTCTCCAACGTTGACTATATATATATCCATCATTGAGGTGTGTGACACATTTGCTAGGGGTGTAAAACCTTAAGGCCGACCTGCACATATTTGAAATTATTGAAAATAAATTCAAAATAAATGTTCCGCTCATCAGATTAAGATCAATTTTATATCGATCTTACACCTCTCCGAAAGAGGAACCCAATAAAAATATTGGTATCTTCATCTGAGCATCACAACATGGAGTTTGGACCTAGTTGTCCAATTTTAACACTCCCTCTCAACTAGGGAGAACTCCATCCACCTATGCAATCAAACATCGTGCGTCATCCCGCTGTAACTTGCTTTGCTGGCCTCTTTATTTCAGAACAGAAGTGGGTCAGTCACAAAGACATCATTCCCGGCTGACAGATTCAACCCAGAGGTCAAAACCTCTATCGGACTCACAAAGAGTCTCCAACCAACCCGAAGTTGGTTCATCTGACCCGAAGTCAGGCGGAGGTCCGAGACCTCACTAGACTTGATCTCAGATCAAGTGGTTGGACCGTGCCATCCTAGATAGAGAGTACGACAATCTCTGATGCGTCCATCGGTCTTTGCTACTAGTCTCTAGCTTTTCCCACCTCATTGGCCAAATGAGAGGTACTTCCCATGAGCCCTGAACTCAATGGGTAGGATGCATACGGGGCACAGATAATGAGAGGTGAACCAACTCAAACATCATAACGGTCGAGCAGAAGCACCACCAGGTTTGGCAAGCCTAGCCTCGTGCGTGCTTATAGCTCTGAGAAGCTATCCCCAAAGCCCCCCAGAGCTCCCAGAGCTCATCGTCCAATAGGAACCACATCATAGGGTCGTTCCACGATACCAAGACTCTCATGGAAGGTTAGGCACTTGACCTTCCCCAGGGGCTTTGTGAGGATATCCGCGACCTGTTCATCAGTTCCTATATGATCGAGCCTTACGACGCCTCACTGTACCATATCCCGAATAAAGTGGTACCTGATATCAATATGCTTGGATCGATCGTGGAACACTAGATTCTCAGACAAGCGAATCCCACTCTGGTTATCACAGAGTATCACTGTGGTATCTAGCACATGTCCAAACAGCTCACTAAAGAGCTTTCGCAACCAAACTACTTCACAACAGGCCATACTTGCTGCAATGTATTCGGCCTCTGCAATGCTCAAAGCCACCGACTTCTGCTTCCTGCTCATCCTTGAGATCGAAGCAGAACCAAGATTAAAGCAGCATCCCGATGTGCTCTTACGATCCACCACACTGCCAGCCCAATCGGCATCAATATATCCAAGGAGTGTCACGCTCCCGGCAGTGTATCTCAACCCATGGTTTATCGTGCCCCGAAGGTATCTCAGAAGATTCCTGGCACCAACCCAGTGAAAGTGATGAGGCTCAACCATCTATTGACTCAAAGTGTTCACTGCAAAACATATATTTGGACAAGTGTTCACTAAGAACATCAGGGCCCCTACGAGTTGACGATACTCAGTAGGATTTGACAATACGAGCCCAGCAGCGCTGCCACTCAACTTCTTGAAGTTGAGTTCCATTGGTGTTGACACAGACTTGCAGTCCACCATACCAAATCTTTCCAGAAGCTTCATAATGTATTTTCCTTGAGAAAGGAAAATCTCACTAGGTTTCTGCCAGACCTCCAGGCCTAGGAAGTAGTGCATCAATCCTAGGTCCTTCATCTCGAACTCAGCAGCGAGCTCCCTCTTGCACTTATGAATGAGAGGGTCAGCTCCTGTCAGGAAGAGGTCATCCACATACAGCACCAGGATGAGAGGTTTTCCCTTGACAACCTTGAAGTAAAGGTTCAGATCAGCATTACTTCGAGTGAAGCCCAGCTTCATCAAGTAGCTATCTATCCTCTCGTACCAAGCTCTGGGTGCTTGCTTCAGCCCATGGAGGGTCTTCTTCAACCTGCAAACATGGGTGTCCCGATCCTGGACTTCGAACCCCAAAGGTTGCTCCACATATACCTCTTCCTTTATTGCACCATGCAAAAATGCAGTCTTCACATCCATCTGATGAAGACTCCATCCTTGCGTAGCGGCAAGGGCTATAATAGATCGAATGGTGGTATATCGGGCCACAGGTGCAAATATGTCATCATAATCTATGCCTTCTTTTTGAGAGAAGCCATTTGCAACGAACCTTGCCTTGAATTTTTCAGCACTTCCATCAGATCCATGCTTGATCTCGTAGAGCCATTTCGAGGTGACAACTGCTTTGTCCTTTGGTCTTGGAACCACATCCCAGACATCATTCTTCATAATGGACTCATATTCTTTGTGCATAGCATCCTTCCAGACTTGATGCTTTACAACTTCCTCAAAGGATCCAGGCTCAGATTGTACAATAGTACTCATGGCTACTAGATACCCTTGGTATCTACTCGACTTCTTGCTTTCAGGGAATGTCCCCCTTGGGGCAGCATGTCCCTCAGCATCCTCGAGAGTGTCCTTGAGTCATGATGGTCTCTTTCCTAGTGAAGGAGGTGGATCAATCAGGTCCATTGGTCCTTCAATATCAGGCATTGTTTCATCCTTCGATTCTTCTTGATTTCCAGGCCTTGCTTCATTATCTTCCTCAGATCTCGGAAGATTGACTACTTTCCTCAGGGAAGTATCTTCGTCAAGGGTGACGTCGTGGCATATCTCCACTTCCTTTTGACCAGGCACATAGACTCTATAGGCCTTCGAAGTTTCACTATAGCCCACAAACATTCCTTTCTTCCCAGAAGCATCCAACTTGCTCCTCTTTTCTTTTGGCACATGAAAGTAGACGGTACATCCAAAAACTCTAAAATGTGAGACATCAGGTTTCTCCAGAGAAAACTTCTTCGGGAGTTTTCGATTCTAGAGCAGAATGCGGGCATCGGTTTTGTATGTACACGGCAGTGTTCGCAGCTTCTCCCCATAGAAACTTCGGTAGACCTTGGTCACATAGCATGGCATGGGCAACTTCCACAATGGTCCAGTTCTTTCGTTCAGCAACACCATTTTGCTCGGGAGTATAGACAGTTGTGGTCTCCCTCTTAATGCCAGCTTCTCTACAAAAGTCCTTGAACTCATTTGTCTCATATTCAGTGCCATTATTAGTTCTCAAAATCTTGATCTTTTTCCCTGTCATATTTTCCACCAAGGCTTTGAATGTACGGAACCACATGAAAGCCTCATCCTTCTTCTTTAAGAAGTATATCCAAGTTTTGCGAGAGAAGTCATCTATGAACGTCATATAATATGAACATCCTCCCAAGGATGTCACGGGCAACATACCAGATAGATCAGAATGGATCAATTCCAAGACATTAGATGTCTTTGTGACACTAGAGGGGAAAGGTCCTCTTTTATTCTTTCCTTCGGCACAACCCTTACATACACCTTCATGATTATTTGGAAACTCGGGCATCCCTGTCACTACCTTCCTTGCTTCGGGAAGGGCTTTGTAGTGAAGGTGTCCAAACCTTCGGTGCCATAGTTCAGTCTGTCGAATAGTATCACATGTCATTGCTCCCAGTGGACTTCCTCCAACCTGGTAGAGTGTATCAACTCTAAACCCAATCGAGATAGCTTCCTTAAAGCTCTTCTTCCACAGGAGCACCTTTCCATCAGTGAATGCCACATTGAAACCTTTGTCTTCCATGGCCGATATAGACACAAGGTTCTTCTTCAAATTTGGAACATAGAGTACATCCTGCAAGTGAAGGACTTGTCCTTGAGACAAGTGGAGGGTCACAGTCCCTGTCCCTTTCACGAGATATGTGGCATTATCTCCAAGGATAATTTCCAGATTAGTATCCTTCTCAATCATATCAGAAAGTGCTTCCTTGAACCCAGTGATATGCCTTGAGGCACCACTATCTATTAACCAAACATCCATAGTGTCGGGTGGGGATGTAACAGAGAGGGCAGATACAAGAATGTATTCATTTCTTTTATCAACAACATGTGATTCCTCATACTTGGAGTTTCTTCACCTTTTGAAAGGTTGATCATTTCCGCCGGAGGAAGCCTTCCTTTTCCCTTGAACCTGTTGTTCCTTTGATTTCCATTCTTTCGGTTGTTGTTGTTGTCATCACTATCGGGAGAATCCTTCTTGAAAGGAAATTCTCTAGCATAGTGACCAGGCCTATGACAAGTGAAACATTTTCCCTTCTTTCCTTGGGCCCCTGCTTTTCCCTTATTCTTCGGACCACCAAAGTTCTTCTTTCTAGAATGTGCAACGTATGCAGCATTTCCTCCATTCCCATACTCCTTCATTCTTGATTCTTCTTGAACGCACCTTGACAGTACTTCGTCAAAGTCAGGTATCACATTATTATTTAGAATGGTAGTGTTGAACACATGCCATTCAGATGAGAGCCCTCCAAGTGCGGTGAGTACCATCTTTCGATCAGCTATTGTCTCTCCAATAGCTAGCAGATTGTTCCTGATTTCAGTCAGCTTCAGAAAGTATGATTGGACAGACTCATCCCTACCTTTCTTCAGATTCTTCAATTGATTCTTGAAGAATAGTACTTGATTCGCATTGTTGGCCTTGAACATGAGGATTAATTTATCATACATCTCTTTGGATGTGCCCAACTCAGAGATGTAGGCCACCAGGCTTTTATGAATGGATTCCCTGATCATCAGCTTTGCTTTGATCTCCCCCTTCTTGTACTTTGTTTTGGCAGCAGTAGTAGCAGCGGATGGAGTTTGACTGTATATATATCCATCATTGAGGTGTGTGACACATCTGCTGGGGTTGTAAAACCTTAAGGCCGACCTGCACATATTTGAAATTATTAAAAATAAATTCAAAATAAATGTTCCGCTCATCAGATTAAGATCAATTTTATATCGATCTTACACCTTTCCGAAAGAGGAACCCAATAAAAATATTGGTATCTTCATCTGAGCATCACAACATGGAGTTTGGACCTAGTTGTCCAATTTTAACAGGACTATATGGAAAAGTACATCAATACCTCCTCGAAAACTGTCTGTTGTCTCGAAAACCGTGCCCAGCAATCTTGAAAATCGTGCCTTTAGTTTCCTGTACCTTCTCCTCGATTTCTGTGTTGTCCCTCTCCTCAAAAACCGTGGCTCAAGCTATTGTACAGAATCTGCCTCGAAATCCATGCTAATTAATGTTGTATGGACTGCTGCCTCGAAATGCATGCAGCCTCTAACTGTTGTACGGATTTGCTGAACTGCTCCTCTCCTTCACTTTCTCAAGCCCAGAAATTTCTCCAGCTCTCTTCTCCTCATTCTCTTAATCTTCTCATGAAAGACTGAATGATCTTTTCTCTTATTTTCCTCCTTTAACCTAATCCTAAGTGACTTTGAATCCCTAAATCCAATGGCTAAGATAGCTTTAGATCTAGGGCTGACATTAAATGTGCATTTAAATCTCACTTTCTATTTTTTAATTCACCCCACTTTAATGTAGACCCTCTTAACCTTTTATTTCCAAAGTCACTTTTCACTTTCTAATTTCACATTGACTTTATTAAAGTCACTTTAAAATTAGACTTAGTAACTTTATCACTAAAGTCACTTTTAAATTAGATTTGACTTTACAACTTATAAAGTCACTTTAGGAGAAAAAGTTAAATACATTTGGACACTTTTCCCTAGGCCAAAGATCAAAGCATTAGGGAACCACTTGTCCTCCAATACCCAAATTTTAACAAGGCATGCATAGATTTGTCCCAAAACTGCGCAGTCATTGGTGGAGCTAATTGTGGGAAGGCTTAAGAGACAAATTGAGAGGCTGAGCTTGATTGGACTCTGATCAAAGTGAATTTGGGGAGAGTTTCCAGCCCTTGGACGAGTGGAAAACACAACATTCCTTACAAGCTATATTTTTTGGTAGTGGAGGAGGGCCAAGTATTTTGAAGTCAATTTTGGAGCGTCAAAACCGGGACAAACCCTTTCTGGGTTTTTCTGGGTTATTTGAGGAGAGACCAAGATTAATTTGGCAAAATTTTCTGGGAAGATTTGAAGGGTCAAATAGGGGTCCCAACTCAGCCAGCGATTGGAGGAGCACAAGGGAAATTAGAACAAAATTCCAACGTCGGCATTTGGCCAATTCCTCAATGGGTTTTTGTGGGTTATTGGAGGAGAGTCGGGAGTTAATTTCCCGAAATTTTCTGAGCACTGGAGGAGGCCCTAACAACCATTTCTTGCAGCCAACAACTCAGTTTCTAGGGAGTTCAGCATAGAGCTAGAGAGAGATCAGCCAGCAGCATTTGCGGACCTTGCCTTCATCACTTGGGCTTTGCTAGCTTGCCTTGAGCAAGCCCATGTGCACACTTTCCAAATATCATATTGTAACCCCGTTATTTTATAATAAAATGGCTTAGAACAAAGCAGTTTATGGCTCTATATTGGGTGTCTGATTTGTGTGCAAATTTTATGTTTATTTTTGCTATGTTTGCTTTGTGTATCATTGTATATTTCCGTTAGGAATATTAAATGGATGGTCCATTTGCATCAAATAAGAGAGTGGAGCATGAAAATCTCTAACCTCTAAATGTGAGACCATTTTGTACAACCAAGACTTGGGTCCCAAATCTCAAAGAGATTTTCAAAAGCAAAAGTGGAAAAGCAAGCCTTAAAAAGGGAACTAGAAAGGAAAATGAAAAAATTTATGGAGAAATTGTAAAGAAAATTTGGAAGACCATGAGTAGGTTTGAGGTACACCATGATGCAAATATATAGTATCACAAGTAGTATTGTTGTGAGTTAGATCACTTCAATAAGTTGGCCATGATTCTAATGGACATTCCAATGAGATTGGACTTTATCCAAAAACAAATAAGTGATGTTGAAATTGAGAACCACCCAAGGATTAGCACATGGGAAAGCTATTTCTCGAGTTTGTCTCACTTGGCCTCCCCACCCTAGCATGAACAGTGAAACTCAAGAGGACTAATAAGTTGTCTTAATTGTTTCAAGTATGGCATATAACAACTTATGTTAATATAAAAGTTCCTTAAGTAGTAAAAAACATGCAAGTATATCCTATTTTATTGGAAGTCTTGTCCATAGATAGAGTTGAAATATTATATAACCATTCCACCTATAGCCCTTGATGACATGCTTTCTTCTATTTATGCACAAAATAATTTGTTCCTAAGAATATAAAAGTGCACACGACATGGGAACTATTACCCACCACTTCGTGGGTGATATCCCTAGGAGAATTTTTTCTCCATGATGGACCTCAGCCGGCAGCCAACATCCCCTTCCAGCCTCCTACTAGCTCATTGTGCCATTTCTCTGCCACCTGTGCCAGCCATGTGGTCCCTCACCCATCTGTATTGATCATATGTTTGAAGTGGGCATCCAGAATCTAAAGTTAGGTCTTGTCATTTGGTAATTTAGTATTGGGTTTACTTATCATGGATACTTTTGGTCATGGATTGATGGGGGGATTTGGCGGAAAGAGTGGAATTAGTCTATGCTCCTGTCCCCTTGATCTCTTTTGGGTGTTACCTTTGCATCTTAGTCCCGTGGGATCTCCTTTATTGACCATTTGGCTCTAGGGTGGTACTACTTGGGAAACCCCGACTTTAGGTGTGGGTTCCCGCTCCTTTATCTACATATATTACTCCCCTTCCACTCATTGTACCCCCATTCATCATTTCTCCCACCTGGGTCCACATAGCCCCCATGGGTCCACATAAGGTCAACCTCCCTATCCCCTTGCCCCCACCTTGGGTCAAGCCTGGAATGATGCCCTGGAGGTTGAAGCAACTTAAAGAAAAAGAAAAAGCATAATTGGCCACACTTAACAGGAAATTGTACCACAAAATGCAAAAGATGGTTGAGACAAAAATGACTAGAACATGGGCAAAAGCCAATGCATGAGCTCTGCCCCTTACCCATGGCCATCACCCTGGTTCCATAGGCCCTAGATGAGCCTCCTTTGTCATACAGGAACGCATGATTATCCCAACCCCTGGAGGGCAATGAACCGCCCTACCTTAAAAGGGTAATCACTACTATATCTGACACATCATGCTCTTATCCTTGAGCCCTGAGTAGTTAATTAAAAAAAATCATAAAAGGCAAAAAGCATATAAAGAAGGGTGGAAAAATCAAGGTCGGGACACCTCATGTACCATGACTGCTCCCTCCTGCACATTATATACCCTGGTGTGGGCTTCCCCTTATCTAGCTACCCTTATGCCCCGATATGTGGCCCAAGATTGCCCCTCTCATTCCCTACTTCGTTTCACTTATTTATCACTTACCATCCACATTCAAAGGATGTACCTTGGACCTACTATCCCCTTTAAGGGCTGAAACCACTTAATAAGGTGCATGGTTAACCCCCTTTGGAGTATGGAGACACTAGCACATGCCAAAGCCCACTATGGAAGGGCATGCCATTGTGAAGTGCGCACTTTGTTATCCATGATTTGTAAGCTCTTTTACACAATTATTCTAATGACTAGTTGTACTAGAATCCTTGGGGATGCATTGGACCCTATACATGATTGCAGGTGGTTTCCATTTGGGTTTGGTCTTCCTATACAAGGTCCTAACCCCCAAAGGGCTACATTGGCACATATAGGGTGTGCATAGAGAGCCATGAGCCTCCACAGTGGCACTCCACAGTAGCAGACAACACTCCACGGATCCCTATCGATGTTTAGAGACTACTAGCGATCCACTTTTGGGATGATGATGATGTGCTTGGTACACTATGCCCAGCAGGCCCCACAAGAGCCCCACACTCTTGGCAGGTGTCCCAGGACTTGTACAATGTCATGGCAGCCTTCATTCCATCACTTGAGCCCTTGCAGAGGATTTACAGGCATCTCTAACTCATATGGAGACCCATGGGGTCATTTATGTGCCCCCACACCCACTGGGAGCACCACAGGTCTACTACTTATAGAACAAGGGGCCACCCCCTTGTCCATCATATTTTGAGTTTATTCCTCTTTATGGCACTTCAAGATGTTATTAGGCCTTTGGAGGACCCCACGACATGTACATATTATTATTTGGCCCCCCTGAGAGGCTTATTTTTCATTTATGAGCTAGTTTGGTGGGCTTGTCACCAATAGGTGTTTTATTTGCACATTATTTTATTGTTAGGGGCTAATGTAGGCCCATAGGCTAATTCAAACTCCTAAAAGGGGTATAAATTGATGTTAGCTCCATTCATTTGTATCACCATTTCACTTGGGATCTCTCTATCTTTAGTGGACTTCGCGTTTTTCTTGGAGGATTATTTTGGATAAATTTATGAATTTTGATGTATGGATTTGGACATTTTTATCTGGAGCTTCATTTTTTGCAAATGCAAGGTTGGTTGGATATACTCTCTAACATTGTAAGTGAATTTTAATGATATATTCTTGTTGTTGCATGCTGTTAAACTTCGCTACAATTAGGGCTAGTTGTTGCATCATTGGAATGTGGAATTGAGTGTCCATTTAGCTTGTTTGATGTATGGCACATTGTTAGATGAATGAAATGTCCTAGAGATTGTTTTATCTCGATAATCTTGCACTATTTGCATGAAGTATAAATGCTTGAAGGTCACTTTTCTTCTTTTTCCCTTAACATTGGAAGAAGTTGACTTTCCGAGCCTCCTTGATCAAGAAACCGAATTCTCAATCATAATCATCCTTGACTCCATATCCCCAAGGGAAATAGGCACTGGTTCCTCAAAAGGGTCATCATTTTACCTTTCTTTTTCACATTTTTCCCCTTTTCCCCAAGTGTAGCCCTGATAGGTCACCTAGGGCATCAATTTTGCCGAGAATCCACACACAGGAAAAATTCGATCTCTTGGAGGCTACTACGCTGGTAGGTCCCCTCCCTCTCTCCAAATTTGAGGCAATTCCAACGGTGGAATCTTCGAGAATCCCAAGCCCTAGCTCTAAGACCAAGTTTTGCCTAGGCATCCTCAAGGCTAGACCCTAGTAGGATCAATTTGACCTTTTGAAGCAAAATTTCTTGTCTGATCTTTTCCCCTCACCTTGTCCGAGATAGGAACATCATTGGTTGCTATATTCCATCCCCGAACCTAGGTTGGTCCACTTGGTCCCGTGTGATCCCATTTCCTATCAAAGACTAATCATCAAGGGCTATTTGGGAAACCAAGTTCATATAGGATTATAGGGATAGGGAAGTACCCCTTCAAGTTGTAACCCTCTCTCTTGTGCTCACCCCATCTCCCTCGGAAGGCAAGTCCCTTGCTTATCCCATTTCCTATCAAAGACTAATCATCAAGGGCTATTTGGGAAACCAAGTTCATATAGGATTATAGGGGTAGGGAAGTACCCCTTCAAGTTGTAACCCTCTCTCTTATCCTCACCCCATCTCCCTCGGAAGGCAAGTCCCTTGCTTAAAGAGCAAGCAAGCACCATTTCTTCCCCTCCTCCATGGGATAGGGTTACTGGCATCACTTCATACTTATTCATTGACATACCATTTATAAGTGGCTTCCCAACAATATCGGGACTCCTCCCATCGGTGAAAGTCCATAAAGATCAGGGAGTCTTAACAGTGGTGACAGTGGGCTAAGCCTCCACCGTTGCCCTTAGTCTAGCAGTTGCCCTCTTAGGAACCCCTTTAGGTCCCCTGCTGGTTTGAGTGGTAACAGGGACGAGATGTGACACACTTGTCATACCAATTGTCCAGTAATGGCCACCACTTGGCATTAGGTGTACAGGCAAAGGGGAGTATACAGAGGAAAACACTCGTAATGTTTTCAAAACAATACTAGCACTCTTAATCTGTATATAACACTTGTCGCAGGAGCTTGGCACATGAAGGTTCTAGATGTGAAGGCAATGGAGAGTAAAAGACAATCCGAGAAGGGTAAAGGGCAACTGAGATAGGATAGAGCACCAAAACCAGAGCTGACACAGCCATAATGCCACTGGTAGGTAGCAAAGTCGCAACTTGCACAGTTGTGACACTGATATGGGATTTATAGTCACCTTACTCTAAACTAGCATCCTCCTCATGATTAGCCACAACAAGCATGTACTGGCTCCCCCAATCGCCTCTCATCTGTGTAGCAGTCAATGGAACCCAATAGAGGAAAGCCAAACAACAGCTGAGAGAGCCAATGTAGGAGTGACAATGGAATAAAGGGTACCTATTGTAGTTTTTGAGGCCAAAAACCTCAAGAAAGAAGCAAGGGAGATGGAAGGGAATGAATACTAGTTGACAAAAGAAGGGAACAAGGCCAACCCTCCTCATCACAAACTTTTTATGGCTATTGTATATTGGAACAAATGAACAAAATTGAGCTCTTGCAAATTAATTACAGGCTGGTAATAGTATACAAGTCAAGTTTCTTAAAAGTACCAAAGTATATCTGAGATTAACTCAAATAATCACTAAGAAGCCAATAATTTGGTAGAAAATGAGATGAAATATACACTCATCAGAATAGCCTAACAAGCTTGGGGAAAACAAGATGAAATAACGAGATCAACTATACTCTAATCAAAATAACCTGACAAAATGCTCCAGAATATTACAAGTCTACCCAGTCACAATATAACTGAATTCGGAAGTGACACTTGCCAAATCTCCAACATGAGAAATTCTCCTGTCAAATCCACTTGAAAATGTTGGGAGGAGAAATAAGCTTCAAATTCCTTGATCAGCCCCTTGAATCAATTATAATCAAATTAACATGTTGTCTTTTACCCTGCACATGGGTTCCTCCTAATTCTCCAAAGGAATTAAGCAATGCCAATGCAGCTGTGCCTTTTGTATCTAACCCCCCCCATCAAAACCTGCACCGAAAACACACCAACCAATGCAACTACAATAAAATGCAAAGTATTTGTAACCTGCAGCAAAGGAACCTCAAACGTTATTGAAGTTTAAAGCTGCCTGGAGTTGAGTGTTGGAAGAAATGGGATGAATGCCCGAATTGCAAATGTAACTGATATCAGTAATGGGGGTGTTGACGGCACAGTTACTACTTTAAAAGTTCAGCTAATAACTACTAAACAAGACCTACTTCTGGAAAAGCAAAAATTTCATACCTGGAATGGACGATTGGCTTGAATTATCAATCATGCTATGCTCAGGAATTTAGTGGATGGGTACTTTCATCTCTTCCAGCTTTTACAGACACCTATTTCTCAAATACTCAACTATGTTTAAGCCATCTCCACACATCACCTACAATTCATGAAATTCAGAGTCCATGCCCTGTATTTTCCTGCTGCAACAAATGGGATTCAATATTTTCACTACTCTTAAAGAAATACCACTCAGAATCCTGAGTCCTCTCGACCTATCACGAAATATATCCCTTCTAAACTAAAGGTACAGTCCTTTAATTCCTAAAATGGACTTTCAAGGTTAGCCGGAATTCAATAATGTTTCAATAACCAACTGCAAACTCTTAGGGTGCTGAAAACTTTACACTGCCGGCATGTTTTGAAATTCAGCATATCTACTTCAAGTTTACCATGTATTTTTCCTTAACACCGCAGTAATTTCTGTGAGTTGTCAGCTCGTGGCCTTCAATAGTCTGAGCGGGAATGCTAGATCCTACTCTGAGTCCAGGAGTGAAACACATAATGCACTCATTTCAGTAAATTTTGTACCATAAAGGACCCAATATTATTGAAGGAATAGGAATTGCAAACCAATTCAGACATAAAAGCAATTCAGCCAGATGAACTATTGTACACCCAAACATGTTGAAACTTCGAGATGGTATATGACAGATACCAGGATAATCTTTAAGGGCTAACAAATTTAAGGTGATAGTTGACACTCCAGAAAAAGGCAGTGGACAACACTTATCATGGGTGACACTGCCAGAATTATGGGTTAGAGTACATCCTTGTACACACTTGACACATTCACAACCAAACCTCTACAAAACTCCATTACTCTAGGAAAGGATTTAGAACAGCTTGAACTCTTCACTTGTACAAAATCATGACAAAGTGCTACAACATTTACCATTGCAACTCATACACACTAAATAGTAAAAGACACCCACACCTAGGACCACTTTGAGATGTTTCCTCTGAAGGCAGATGTTAAGTCCTCACTGTATAGCCATACAAATCAAATATGCCTATACCCATACCCTTATCCATGGATGGGAAATCACTGAGGGTAAAACATTTGTCAATTGATTGCACCTACTTGCCACTATCAGATGATATCTCTCCCATGACTGAAAAGGATACATCCCTGTCAATTTATATTTTGATTCATTGGCATGGCATTGTGGTGTATAGCCCTTGCCAAAAGAGGTTGCTCATTCTTTCCACCTAGAATATACAAATTGTTCATTTCCAGCAAGATTATCATGAAGCTGGCATGGTTGCCAGCAAATCATTTATCCTACTGAATCTTGTGCCCAAGCAGGACGCAGCATACAGTAGGGGATGAGAAATGCTTGGGACGTTTTTCACCTGACAGAAAACTTTTCACCGCCTGAACAATCTATTTACATAGAAAATTGGAAGCATTGAAAAGTAATTTAAGGTCACTTCACACTCAATGTAACTTGGACTAAATGAAACAAAATGTGTTTTTGCAAACTGTTTAAAATCTAGAAAAAAGGCATGCTCTCAATTTCCTTAGAAGTCTCTGAAGATATATAACAAAAGACTTAAGTTTCCTCGGAAAAAACAAAAGACTCGAGTCCCTGGGGAAAATTACGTTAAGAAACCAGGAATTTAGTAAAATGCCAGATAAGAACCTTGCTATGGCAATCACCTAGAAAGACGCAATATATAATGCAAAGATGCAAATACACTAGTAAAGATATGATTGGTTCTCTTTCTTAGTCACCGGTGGTCTTCAACAACGATGTTTCCCATCAACCTACATGAGAATTGGGAGCACAATAATTCAACGCACGGCTAAACTTCTCCTAAAAACCCTTCTACATAATATTAGATGCCTTTACCTCTCCAGAGAAATGCACCATGTCTCAAAAACCAGTAATTTGCAACTTATTAGCCATATACGAACCTACAGTTGCCGCAGCCACACCCATGACACTATGATGAAAGGGAAATATAATTGGGGCCTAAACCACAGTAAATTCCAAAGGTCTCACCTCCCTGCAGCACCTAGAATTGGGATCTTTGTTGGGCAAGGGATGGTCCTAAAAGTTCCTACCTGAGGTTAAGGGAATATGATTGGAGTCTACATTGCCAATGCAACTGTGGGGATTGACCTCGTAATAAATTGTTCCCTAAAAATTAATCAAGTATGCCCAATTCAAATTTATAAAAATAAAATAAAATCCTGTTTCAATTTTCTAAAAAGACACTTCAAATTTAAGACAAAGGAAAAAAAGAAAAATGCATGCTCTGGAATGGACTCTACCCAATTGCAATCTTTAAATTTAAAAACAGAGAAAAAACATACTTTGAATGGAGGATTCAACCGAATTGGAGTCAACCATGGCATGTTGAGCATTTGAGTTCATGGTACTATTCTCTCCTGCAGCACTAACAACTACCCCTTTGTCAGAACCTCTGCCATGCTCAACCCCACTGACATGCACTTCTCCAAATTCACCAGCGCCCCGTATCTTTCTTCTAGAAAAAATGGGCTTCACTAAGAAAAAGCAGCTCAGAAATCCTCTGTTCAGCCGACTATCCCCTTTCACTCTAAACCCAAACTGTAGAGATTTATAAGTCCTAAAATTAGCTGCGGGGGGTAGTCTGCATTCGAAGACAACGGAATGACCAACCGCTAAATATGAGGGAACCGAAGAAGTTCCCATCTCTCTTTGAGATTGCGCAGTCCCAGCACTCTAGCCAGCTCTCATCAAACCAATTTAGCAGCCTCAGAAAACTGTCAATGCCTCGATCTAGGCAATTAGATCCCGCAGATTTTGGTGCGAGTGCGAATCAAATTCTATCGAGAACACAAGAATACATTGTTGCCTGTACATACCTCCTTTTGATAGGATTTGCCCGCTTTCTGGGCGCACTTAAGTACCAGTGTCTGACTCAACGCACTTATCCTGCGAAAAGACAGTTGAGATTCGAATTCAATATGCGCCTGCGCCCTGATCCTGTGCCGAAAAGGACGAATCCCAATTGAATATCCAGAATGTGAATTGGGGACCCAATTGGACGTACAAGCGCTTGGCATGAATAATCAGTTCACCGAGAATTTACAGAATCCGGACATAATCGGCGGCGGAGTTTCAACATATGTAGCCATGGCTGGTTTGGTTTTGGTGAAGAATGATGTAATTGACAAAATACGAATACAATGTAGTTATTAATTGCTAACTGCAGCACTAATACAAATGATGGTATTCCCCTGCCATCACCCTGGGTTGGCAAATTCGGTCCTAAAGTTTCTATAATTGTGACTAGGAAAATCCCCTGCCCGACTGTCAGAATCTATGGTTTTTTCTTACAGAAAATCGCATGTTTTCCTCTCATTTAGTATTATATTTTCAACGCATTCCCTGTGATAGTGTTCTCCTACGTGTAAGAAGGATGTGTCAAGGGGACAGACCATTGATATATCATATACATACGACAAATGTGCCATCTCATAGAAATAATAGCTTTGAAGTTTAAAAATACTTTAAAAATAGTGTGTTTTCTTTGTTGGAGTAGTTTAGTGTTTTAAGTTTTATATACATTAAAAAATCTACTTTTATATTAAAAAGAATTTTAAAATAATAAATTTAAAGTTAAAACTACTTTATAATATTGATTTTATGAAGTCCTTTTTAAGTTAACTGGGTGGTTTTGTTAGGTTTTTATGAATTTAAAATTTTATTTTAGTTGGGTCGTTATATAACGTTAAAATTAATATTATAATAATTTTATAAATATAAAAATAAAGAAAATATAGTATGTGAGAATGTTTTTATTTTGATAATATTAATTGGTTTAAATTAATTATGAAGAAAGATAATTGTAATCGTATAATTTGAGATAGAGTAAAATAAATCTATCAATATTTTGAGAAATGTTATATATATATATTAAAATTAGGTAATGTAAATATACTTAACAATATAAGCATTTGTCATTCTTGAGGTTCTAAATTGATGGTAAATGGGTGTATTGTTCAGACATTTCTATATAAGTTATATGTTCAAATTTTATAGGTTGTAAGTTTAATTTCTTTTTGAGTGGTCCCATTGAATTTTAATATCAAATTTTGTTCATATGATTGGTTGGGGTAGCCGAGAAGAGATACCTAAAACCAAGCCACCAAGCCATGTTAAGGATTGATCTCACTACACGCAACCATGTTAAGGATTGGACTCGCCTATGCACAAGCCATGCATATATGCCCTTCGGGTGGTCCTATTGAATTTGAATATCAAAGTTTAGTGCTCGAAATGATTCTACCAGTGCTGGATCTTTAGCGCTCGAACCTAGCATTTCGAATTGTTGCATGTCCTGTAGTTGTCTCTCAATTCTACCCAAACATACATACTGATGGTGCAACTGGAGCTGGATAGATTGCAACTCTTTCTGGTTTTGCTTGGGGTTCAGCTCTTCCTACGGATGCCCTTCTCCTCCCTGAATTTCAGTGATGGATTTTGCCTGTTGAAGATTGCAACAAGAAACAGTAAAGGAGGCATCCTGAAACATCATTCCTGGTCCTAGTTGGAAAGTGATCACCTAAACTAGGTGGGGCCCACACAGGTGATTTTTGTCGCAAAGTCTATTTTTAGACTATGTCTATTTTTAGACATGTCGATCATATTCTATGAGTTGCAGGATGCTATTTGTGGATGGTTGGTCAAGTTGTAAAAATAGATGGACTTCTATTTTTAGACATATTGGGCAGAATCTATTTTTAGATTGCCAGTCTAAAAATAGATATGTCAAATATTATTAGCTCTTAATAATATTTGGACTATAAACATTATCTTATTCTCTTGGAGCACTTCAGTTAAGTGCACAGATGTGGCACAGGAGCTTACAGAACGAATTACGCTATTCCTGAGGGTTAAGTGGAGCTATTGCATGGATACTTGAGTTAGAACTCATGTGAGAGAGTTTGGTGGAGTTGATTGAGGAAGTTAATGGAGTTGTGTTCAGTTTAACTAATCTAAACATAGTTGAGCTAGTTGTATCTAGTCTAGCTGATTGATACACTAGTGAGAGTGGTGTGAATTAATTATTAATTAATTCACTAATTATAAACTCATTAATCAACTAAATAATACATCAGTTAACTTCAGTGCATGGACAGTTTCAGTGGAGACTAGTGAAGAGGTAGGTGAAAGAGCAGTGTGACTATAGTGTTGCATGATTTGCAACACACAATGGTTGGAGATTCCAATGAGGATTGAATGAGAAAGGCTGGACCAATTCGAGTTCATTCAGAGCCATTCTTCAACAGTGATTGTGCAGTAGAGGCAGGCTAGCAGGTGGCAAAGATTGGAGCATGTGATTTGCTAGATCGGACCTGATTAGTGTGTAAGTTGTGGAGATTATGCGAGAGCTTGTGAGGAGCTTTGTATAATGATTGTTACATGATCTCGATGACATATAATATACGGATAGTTAGGGTTTTTAGCTTTCAGCTTTCCCATTAAATCACTTTGTGTTCATATGTGTGATTTTTTATGGTTTTAATGCGCGTATGCTTGTTTTATTTCCGCAATTAATGATCACTAGTAGAAGAGATTCTATATTGTGCATGAAGTTAAAATAGTGTGTGATCAGGAGAATCTTGGATGTATAACGCATTATTTATATAATTTCTACATGGTATCAAAGCTATATTGATCATTGGAGCAATTGCAAAGCATTGAAGCGGTTGAGTTTTGTGCTGGTGGAATTCGAATTTGCAGCAGTGTTTCCTTGGTGTCGAAGTTGAGATGTCTTTCAACGGATTGTGATTGGAGTATGCCCTTGAGGGAAACTCGAATTATATTGCATGGAAGGACAGGATGGAGGCGGTGCTAGAGGATAATGGGTTGAAGGAGTTCATAGAGGCAGAAATTCCAAAACCTGCTTCTAGCGATGCTGCTGCACTTGACGCATGGCAAAAGAAGACAACAAAATGTCAAAGGATTCTGTTGGAAGGTGTGAAGGATCACATAGTGTCCAACCTTCATGGTAAAGCTTCTCCATATTATAATTTCTTCATGGTAAAGCTTCTCCATTCTTGAGGAGAAGAATGACACTATTCCGGTATACTTGACAAAGTTTTCCCTTTGGGGATGAGCTTGGGACTGTAGGAGTTAGTGTGGATGACAAGGACTTGGTGATTTTGGCTCTCCTTGGGCTTCCGAAGAGTTGGCATTCCTATCAGGACTCTGTCAATGGTCGGGAGAAACTGCCAGGATGGGAGCGACTTTGGTCGGATCTTGTGCAGGAGGAAATAAGGCGAGATACCAGGGATGGATCTTCATCAAAGAATGATGATGAAGAGGATTATGCTTTGGCTGCCAAAGCAAGGAAAGGGAAGGGGAAGAAAAATCCTTCTCAATCCGGTGCGGATGGCAAAGAGCGCGACATGTCCAAAGTGAAGTGTTTTCACTATCACGAGCATGGGCATTTCGCCACGCATTGTCCACAGAAGAAGAAGAACAAGCAAGCTGTTGGAGCTGCAGCTGGTGAGGCTCTTGCCTCGCAATTTGAGCTGGACTTCTCATTAATCGCATGCATGGTGTCTAGCGCATTAGGATCGGGGTCATATTTTGATAGTGGCACTTCCTTTCACATGACGGGAGATGTGAACCTTTTCAGTGACTTGGTGGAGAAAGATCTCCAGTTGCATGTTGAGTTGGGCGACAATGGACGATACAATGCAACCGGCATTAGTACCATTACCTTTCAGAGGGAGTCAGGTAAACTCATTCTTTTACAAGATGTAGTGCATGTTCCGGGTTTAAATAAGAATTTAATCTTAGTCGCAATGTTATAGATAAAGGGTATGATGTTGTCTTTAGTGAAGGAAAAGTTTTCCTTCAGCATAAAGTAACAGGACAAGTCAAGAAGGTTGGGATTCAAGCCAAGAATCTCTACAGACTTGATGTAGATGGGATTTCTACGGAGCTTCCTACTGTTGGGAAGTGCAAGAAAGGCATGCAATTAAAGCTTGAGAGGGAGCAGGATTTGCATGCAGGTAAGAGTGAACCTCGGGATGTGGAGCAGCCACAAGATGAGGATCATGGAGTGGAAGCAACCACTCATGCAGAGAAATTTCGTGCCAGATGGGCAGAGGGAGTGCATGCAGCCATACCACCAGGTGAGAGGTGGGGCGACATGCATGAGTAATCCTAAGAGGAGATTTTTCGGCAGGATTCATTAAGATGGTGTGGATCTCATGAATTGAATCTGGCTATGAGGTGCCCATAGAGCAGCAGTAGCATGATCAATTAGATTGATGCAAGCAGATCAAAGTGACAGTGTCGGATACTGGAGCGCGGTTCAGAGTTGATAGCAAGTGCAAAGTGCATGGGTGCAGAGTTCAATAGTGCAGTGGTTCCTGAAGACATGTGCAGTAGCTAAGCAAAATTCGAAGACTTTGATGATAGATGCATCAGATTGATTAAGTTTTTTGGAGCCTATTCAATTTCGGAAGAGTTGTAGAGCAGATGCATGGAGTTGCATGGTGCTTACAAAGGTTGCATGGAGTTGCATGTTGCATGCAAAGACAGTCCTTTCTTGTTGAGAGGGAGTGTTGAAAATTGCAATAAGAAACAGTGAAGGAGGCATCTTGAAACATCATTCCTAGTCCTAGTTGGAAAGTGATCACCCAAACTAGGTGGGGCCCACACAGGTGATTTTTGTCGCAAAGTTTATTTTTAAACTATGTCTATTTTTAGACATGTCGATCATATTCTATGAGTTGTGGGATGCTATTTGTGGATGGTTGGTCAAGTTGGAAAAATATATGGGCTTCTATTTTTAGACATATTGGGTGGAATCTATTTTTAGATTGCCAGTCTAAAAATAAATATGTCAAATATTATTAGCTCTTAATAATATTTTGACTATAAACATTATCTTATTCTCTTGGAGCACTTTAGTTAAGTGCACAGATGTGGAACATGAGCTGACAGAAGGAATTACGCTATTCCTGAGAGTTAAGTGGAGCTATTGCATGGATAGTTCAATTAGAACTCATGTGACAGAGTTTGGTGGAGTTATTGAGGTAGTTGGTGGAGTTGTGTTCAATTTAACTGAGTTAAATATAGTTGAGCTAGTTGTATCTAGTCTAACTGATTGATACACTAGTGAGAGTGGTGTGAATTAATTATTGATTAATTCACTAATTATTAACTCATTAATCAACTAAAGAATACATCAGTTAACTACAGTGCATGGACAATTTTAGTGGAGACCAGTGAAGAGGTAGGTGAAAGAGCAGTGTGACTATCAGTTGTGACTATAGTGTTGCATGATTTGCAACACACAGTGGTTGGAGATGCCAATGAAGATTGCGTGAGCAAGGCTAGGGCAATTCGAACTCATCCAAATCCATTCTTTAGCAAGGATTGCGTAGTAGAGGCAGGCTATCAGGTCGCAGAGAATGGAGCATGTGATTTGCTAGATCGGACCTGTTTAATGAGTAGCAATTGGAGATTATACTGAGAGCTTGTGAGGAGCTTTGTATAATGATTGTTACATGATCTCTATGACATATAATATACAAATAGTTGTGGATTTTCAGCTTTAAGCTTTCCCATTAAATATTTTGTTCATATGTGTGATTGTTTATGGTTTTAATGTGCACATGCAATTGTTTTTATTTCCACAATTAATGATCAATGGTAGAAGAGATTTTGTATTGTGCATGAAGTCAAATAGTGTGTGATCAGGAGAATCTCAGATATAACATTTTAGTTATATAAATTTATACATCGCCATGATGCATTTCATCTGCCAATATAAGTGGACTATTTGTTTGAACAAGGTGAGTCGCCCCCGGCTATTCCCTGGGTCCGTAATCAAAGTCTCCCATTTCTCAGCAGATGGCCATGTTGCTGCTTCTATTTACAATTTTGATTCCCAGGCTAATATCATAGTTTTGACTTGTGTCGGAGTCCCTGCACTAAATGCTTGCAATATGGTATGCATGTTCTCTGCATATGACCTTCTACCTCTCTTTCGGGGCCTGGTGGTCGAAGCCCCCTTCCCTTTCTCATTTTCTCTTGTTGGTTGCCACCGCAACCACCTCGCCCTCTCTTTCCATTATCTGTGACCTTCCCCATACTCTCTTTAGACGCACCGCCCTTCACCTTTGTGATCATGCACACCCACAACCGAGATGGGATTCTCCGTACAGGAACTGATACACTTTTCGGGTTAGTCAGACCTGTATTGAGCCAACGAAGCCATTGTTTAGTAATGCTTTTTTGTATGGAATTCAGTGCGGTTTTGGGCACTGATTTCCCTTCCTCTTTACTCTTAGACCCTGATTTTTCTAGGTACATTGACCCCCACTTTCCTATATTTTTGAGTTGCAGCATTAGAATGAAAACGAGACCAACCAAAATTCCCTCGATGAAGTTGAATTCCCAGTGTCTCTATAGTCTCAATTGTCGATTGCTCTCTCTAGTTTTCCAAGGTGACAACCAAAGATGAAGCAAGTCGCGGACCCGACCAACTTCGAATACGAACCATTGACATCTAAACATGCCCATTTTTAATAACAAGGTGCCATAGAAAATATATAACATTGCGTCAAAAACAGGTAAAAACAAATAAATTGGAAATCTACATATCCAGAGAAAAATTCTCCTCCAACCCTTCTTATCTTACATCATCAATTCAGGTGGATCCTCCATTCCCTTTACCTAGTAGACCAAGGGAACATACCAGAATACATGACTGTCTCCCGCTTGGTTCCTATGGGTCCTCAACTCTCCAAACCAGTGCGATGTGCCTGCTACCTCCCATAGAGCGTAATGAACCACACACCAACAAACGGTCGCCTGCATTCAGAATGGATCACACAACACCTAGAGAGTGAGGTTAACTTTGCGTTGCACTTCATCTGACACCGACCGCCCTGACCTCCTTTCCCTCTTAACACCAAGCGTGCAGTGGCGCCGGGAAACCCGCCCACTTGCTCTATCTCTCATGTGAGCTTTCATTTCCACGATCCCTAGGTGGATCGCCTCTTTCTCACCCCAATCGAGGGTTTTCGAATTACAAATTTATTATAGTATATTTTTAATTAATTTTCCTAGAAATCCAACCAATTTTTTTGGAATTGAAAATTTAGCATAGGATAAATGTTCTATGTTTTAGTTATTTTTCGAGCATATTTTTTAATTAATTTTGCTCAATTTTTAATGAAATTTTCTTAAAATTGAAAATTTAAATGGTTGAGTTTGCATAATTCAAATGTCTTAATAGCCTTTTAAAGTGTGAAATCCATTTATACATTGAAAAATGCAATTTAAACAATGGAAAATTATGATGTCGCTTCTAATAAAAAAAAATCCAAAAATTATAACATATAACTTGGACCTTATTTAATATAATTTCCCCTTTCCCTTTTATTTATCCCTTTCTATTTTTTTTTACATATCTCTTCATTCTCTTTACCTTTTTTATTAACTTATTTGAAAAATTATTCACAATTTCTCTTCTAATTTATTCATTAATTAATTAAATATACTTACAATTATATTCTATCAATCATTTTATTCCTCCTATATCATTCTTTTGGGTTTGACCTCTTATTCAAATTTATTTATTAACTTCCCCTATTCCTAATTTAATATATCTTCTTATTGATTTCTTATTTTCATTTTAGAGAGAGAGAGAGAGAGAGAGGGGGGGGGGGGGAGAGAGGGAGGGATAGAGAGATGGAGTAGGACGGGGGAAGAGGGAGGGAAGAAGAAAGACATAGATTTTGAGAAGTGGAGAGAGAGAGGGAGTGTGTATGTTTAGGGGTGATATAAAGACAAAAAGAAGGGGAGAGGGAGAGAAGGGGGAGAGAAAGAGAGAAGGAGGGAAATAGTAACATAGTTGAGGAGAGAGAGAGAGAGAGTGAGATGGGGGAAGAGAGATGGAGGTAGGAGAGAAAGGGAGAGAGAGGAGGAGATAACAAGGGAGGGAGGAGGAGATAGGGAGGGATAGAGAGATGGAGTTGGAGGGGGAGAGAGGGAGGTAATAATAAAGACACAGAGAGTGAGAAGTGGAGATAGAGAGGGAGTGATAAGGGAGAGATGGAGAGAGAGTGTGTACGTTTAGGGGTGAGGAAAAGAGACAAAGAAGGAGATATGGAGAGAAGGGGGGAGAGAAGGATAGATAAGGAGAGAGGGAGGGATATAATAACAAAGTTGGAGGGTGAAGAGAGAGAGAGGTGTGAGAGAAAGGGTGATAGGGGAAGGAAGAGAGAGGATGTGAGAAATTGGAGAGAGGGAGGGAAAGAGAGATGAAGTTGGAGGGTGAGAGAGAGGGAGGTAATAAGAAAGACAAAGAGAGAAAGGTGGACAGAGAGAGAGGGAGTGATAAGGAAGATGGAGAGAGAGGGAGAGAGGACAACAGGAGGAAAGTGAGAGAAGTAGGGGAGAGGGAGATAAGGGGAAGATAGAGAGAGAGAGGGAGAGGAGGAGGGAGTGATAGATAGATAGACTGGAGAAAGACAGTGTATGTTTTGGGGGTGATATAGAGAGAAAGATGGAGATAGAGATATTGATGGAAGGTGAAGAGAGGGAAGAAGAGAGAGAGAAGGTGAGAGGGAGAGAGGGACAAAGATAATGATAGATATGGAGTGAGAAAGCATGTGTGTTTAGGGGGGTGAGATAGATATATAAATGTGAAATGAAGGGAGATATAGATATAGATGGAGGGGGGAGAGAGGGAAGAAGATTCCTTGTACTAGATGCATCGATTTTAGTGTAGATGGCGACTTCTAATCCTATTTGATTGCTTGCACTGGATGCATTGATTTTAGTGTAGATGTTGATTTCTAATGATATTTGATTGCTTGCACTAAATGTATTGATTTCACTGTAGATGGTGATTTCTAATCCTATTTGATTGTTTGATTTAAATCTGAATGTTAGTTTTGTTGTAATAATTTCATATTCAAAATTATAAATAAATTGTTGATATTTTGCTTCATGTGCATAGGTTTCTTGAGGTGTTTGTGAGTGTTAAACAGGTAAATGTCTTGATTTTTATGTTAAATTCATGAGAATAATGACATTAAAACATAATGTTGAATAGCATCAAAATGATCCATTAACATAGTTTTTTGACGAAGGAGTTCACCCCTCCTAGGATACATCTCCTTGGTCCAAATTCCATGGCTTGGGCCTCTATATTATCTCAAAATGGAAAAAGTTGGTGTCTATAATCCTCTACTGCTCCTGAAACCTGCTCCAACATGCTCATAATATCCAAATCATCAAGGATAGACTCTTCTTGAGCCCAATTTGGTCGAATTTTGTAGAAGTTATGGCCTCCTCAATTTTGGCCTAGGAAACCCCACTAAAACTGGAGAAACTCCAATTAGTGCTGCTAATTTTGGAGATCTGCCAAAATTGGCGGACTCTGACAAACAGGCCACTGAATTAATCTCGTGATTAATTAAATTAAGTGGGAGTTAACTTGGAGATTAGCGCTAAATGTGCTATTAACCCAAATCCGGATTAGCGTGTATTCAAGCTTGGATTAGTGATTAATATAGATGCATTATGCTTAATCTCTGCATTAATATAATCTTCTGTTGTGGTCTTCGCATAAAGGTCATATGGTGAGGGGGCTGGCCTGCGGGGTTGGCCCCCTCCTTAACCCCACTGGTCAAACCAAATGGAAACAAATATAAGTTGCAAGCATAATATGTTAAGATATGATGTTGTGGTATGGTGGTAACGTGGGTGCGTTGTGTGGGGGGAGGTCGCGGGGTTGACCCTGACCTCCGCCTTTCCACCTGTAATAAATTTGGTTGCATATATATATTAACAAACCTTTGTAATACGACATTTGACATAGGTTTATAATTCAGACATACTTTGGTCCACCAGAGGGGGCACGTGGAGGCCCCTGGTTGCACCACGTGTTTGCCTCTAGTTGGACTATTCCGACCATATAATAAAAAAATGCACCCATAAATAAAATGATTTCGACCTTAGGAGGTAATAAAAAATTCACCTTCCCAACTTTGTAGTGAATCCTGTAGTGACACTTGTCATAGTGTGATTGGGAAAATTGAAGGAATATTATTTTTTTGTTGACTATGCTGCCAAGTCACCATTCTATCATTTTCTGCAATTTTTTTATTTTTTTAGGTAAACACCGACAACATGCTCTATATTTTTTATATGGAGTCAGTTTTCAATGAAACGAATTGCATCGGATTCTTGGTGACGAGATCTTCACTGTCATTTAGGTTCCAATTGATTCTGAACACTTCCATTTTTTAGCTTAACGCTGAGCACTTGATCATTCCTCCCCAGAAGAAGCCTTTTGGACTCCAAAATCTCTTTGATTACTTAACATGTGGATGAGGCTACAGTTCCCTCACCCTTCCAGTCTCAATCCACTGAAATTTTCCCATTTTCATCAACTTGAGCTTTTCACAAAAACTTATCTTTTTCCTTGACTCTTGAGACCCTCTCTTGTTGTTGTAGACATCGTCATGCTGAAATTTTCCAGAATTTGTAGAGAAGCAAGTTTTTATTGCAGAAACAAACTTGTTCCCACCTCGATCGTCAATCAAAGGAAACTTGAAAATTGTCTCACCTCGAACATTGTCATCATGGTGATTCTTAGCTGCTCTTGCTTTGTACTTGCGTTGAATTTTGACCAAGTATTATCGTCATTGCCATGTACACTTTGGAAACCAAAAACAAGCACTTGTTGAACCTATGCCTTCCTTGTCAAATTTCTTTGGTGCTTTCTCCTTGACCTTTGCACTCTCTTGCACCAGCATCTTGTTTCCAACACTGCTCAACACTGATGTTGATTGTTGAAAATATTTCACATCTTGTTTACCTCCTTTCAAAGGCAACCTCTTAGAGTCCTAAAACATCTCATTACAAGCATAAGCAACTTCAATGAAATAAATTTGTTCATTCGATGCATATTTTTTAAAGGTTTCATTCAAAACATATATGCTTGATCATTAACAAAGTCGAATTTTGACTTGCAGTTTCTATTCTCTTCATTTCTCCTGCATGTATAAGAGACAAACTTGTCTTCTTATTATGCGCTCTAACTATGTACTCAATTCCATATTTAAACAAGTCATACCTATTCTCATGGCGATGAAACACTACTTTCCTATCATAAAGATAAGGAATTCCAAAAACAATACTTGAAATCTCAAGCGGCACTACATCAAGTTAAACTTCATCAAGAATGTTTGAATTGATGGCAAACCTTAGAATGCACTTCCTTGTTATCTACAAGTTTTCATTCTTTCATATCCACCCTAAAGGATAAGTTATTGGATGTATAACAGTTTGAAGGTTTAGCTCCTTAAATAAGTCTTCAGAAATCAAATTATCTTGAGAACCACTATCAAATAGATGTGTCTATCTTGGTATGTTTAGAAACAACTTTAATATGAAAGAGTTCAATTATTGTATCTTCATCTTGAGTTACATTGGAACAACTTCAAGAACTAGTGCTTGATATGTTCTTACGTTTCAAACCCATTGCTATAATCTTGGTTTCATCTCCCGAATATAAACCTAAGTCATGTTCAATGATTGCAACATTTTTCCCGTTCCCTTTGGATTTCAGTTTGTTTGGCTTCAACTCTGGATGAAGTTGCCAACAATGGTCTTCATCATGGCCATTCTTCGAACAATTTTTACATGTGAGTTTCTCTTTCTCTTTTTTGATAGAGATATTTATCTTTCCTCTTCCATTAAACTTTCCATTTCCTTTACCCTCATACTCAAGGAAACTATCACTTTTCTCATCTACACTTTGTTTCCCTCTTGCTTATAAATGTGTGGCTTGAACGAAAACCTCATCTAATTTTGTGGGATTGAACATGAGAATAGTGTGCCTAAGGTAACTATGCAAACCCCCAATATACTTTACAAAGTTTTTTGAGAATACAAATTAATACCCAAAACAATATCTCTTCTCCTAAATTCATGAGTATAATCTTGCACACTTTGCCCTTTCAATTGTCTAAAATTCTGCCAGCCCATAATGGATTTTTGCATGTAATCTAGAGGATAATTTTTCCTTTTAATGGCAGCAATAAAATTTGACCAAGACATTGAGATCTTACCGTGATTTTTAATCTCTTCTTGCGTCCTTGCTTCCCACCATACAAGTGTTGATCCCTCCATCCTCAAGGAATCCAATTGAATCTTTATGTCATCTTATTGAAGGTTATGGATTCTGCAACAAACCTCCAATTGAAGAATCCAATTGTCCAGCCTCTCTGCATTCACTTCGCCATTATACATTGGAAGCTCAAATTTGACATCAAGTTTGAGTAAGGGAGTTTTTCCTTTTGGAGTCTTTGAGTGAGTATGAGTGGTTTTGGTTGTGGAAGTGGAAGATGATGTTGATGGTGATGATGAGGATGATGATGAAGATTTTGGAGATGGAGGAGCCTTTCCTCCATTTCCCTTTGAATCCTTCTCTTCATCCTTCTTGTCTTCTAAGGTTCCCTCTCCACGTGGAGACTTATAATTCCCTTCAACCATCTCGATGCTCCTCTCTTCAAAGAGTATCCTAACCATCTTAGTTAGTTCATAGAAATATTTATTGTATGCTTCCTCTTCTAAAAGACCTTTAGTCTCTCAGACACCTGACATGATGGCTATGGATTCAAGCTCAGCTTCTGGTGCAACTTGTACCTCTTCAATCTCAGCTAGAGATAAAACTTGAGGTGCTTCAAGTGTAGTTTTGAGTGAAAATTTGGGTGGATATGGTGGCCTTGTGGCTCTCCCTCTTCTGTTCCTAATCTCAGGACTAGCAACCAATAGTTTCCCTTCTGCTCTATGCAACTTCAACCTTGTAAGCATTTGCAACCATTAAAACCCTACATGCACAAAACTAAAGCAAATCAAGCAAATAACCTTTTCTTTGATACCACCTTAATCTAAATCTGAATGTTAGTTTTGATGTGCTAATTTCATCTTTAGAATTATAAATAAATTTCTCATCTTTTGCTTCATGTGCATAGGTTTCGTGAGGTGTTTGTGAGTGTTAAACAAGTAAATGTATTGAGTTTTATGTTAAATTCATGAGCATAATAACATTAAAACATAATTTTGAACAACAACAATAAAATGTACAACAAACCATCAAAATGATCCATTAACATAGTTTTTTGATGAAGGAGTTCACCCCTCATGGGCTACATCTCCTTGGTCTAGATTCCATGGCTTGGGCCTCTGTATTAGATCAAAATGGAAAAAAGTGTTGTTTACAATCCTCTAATGCTCCTGAAACCTACTCCAACATGCTCAAAATGTCCAAATCATCCAGGATAGACTCTTCTTGAGCCCAATTTGGTCAAATTTTGCAAAATTTATGGGCTCCTCAATTTTGGCCTAGGAAACCCCACTAAAACTGGAGACACTCTAGTTACTGCCGCTAATTTTGGAGATCCGTCGAAATTTGTGGACTCCGCCAAACAGGCCACTGAATTAATCTCGGGATTAATTAAATTAAGTTGGATTTAACTTGGAGATTAGCGCTAAATGCACTCTTAACCCAAATCTGGATTTGTGTGTATTTAAGCTTGGATTAGTAGTTAATAAATTTGCATTATGTTTAACCTCTGCCATTAATATAATCTGTATCGTGGTCATTGCATAAAGGTCATATGGTGAGGAGGCTAGCCCGCGGGGCTGGTCCCCTCCTTACCCCCATTGGTCAAACCATATGGAAACAAACATAAGTCGCAAGCATAATATGTTAAGATCTGATGTTGTGGTATGGTAGGGCGCGTTGTGTGGGGGGAGGTCGCGGGGTCGACCCCGACCTTCGCCCTTCCGCCTGTAATAAATTTTGATCCATATATATATATATATATATATATATATATATATATATATTAACCGAATTTTTTAATATGACATTTGACATAGTTTGATAATTTACACATACCTTGGTCCACCAGAGACGACATGTGGCAGCCCCTGGCTACACCACGTGTCCACCTCTGGTTGGACTATTCTGACCATATAATAAAAAAATGCACCCATAAATAAAATGATTTCGACCTTAGGAGGTAAACAAAAATTTCACCTTCCCAAATTTCCAGCGAATCCTGTAGTGACACTTGTCACAGTGTGATTGGGAAAACTAAATGAATACTTTGGGAATATATTTTTTTTTGCTAACTAGGTTGCCATGTCACCATTCTGTCATTTTCCGCAAAATTTTTAGTTGTTTAGGAAAACAAACAGCATGCTCTATCTTCCTCATACGGAGTCGGTTTTCGATGAAACAAATTGTACCAAATTCTCGACGACGAGCTCTTCGTTATCGTTCGGGTTCCAATCAATTTTGAAAAATTCAATTTTTGAGCTTATTACTGAGCACATGATCATTGTTTGCACTAGATACATTGATTTCAACGTAGAAGGTGGTTTCTAATCATTTTTTATTGCTTGCTCTAGATGCATTGATTTCAGTGTAGATTATCTCTAATCCTATTCGATTGATTGCCCTAAATGCATTGATTTCAATGTAGATGGTAATTTCTAATCCTATTTGATTGCTTGCACAAAATGCATTGATTTGAGTGTAGATGTTGGTTTCTAATCCTATTGATTTCTTGCACCAAATGCATTGATTTCAATGGAGATGGTGATTTATAATCCTATTTGATTGCTTGCACTAAATGCATTGATTTCAATGTAGATGTTGATTTATAATATATTTGATTGCTTGCACTAGATGCTTTGATTTCAATGTAGATGATTTCTAATCCTATTTGATTACTTGTACTAAATGCATTGATTTTAGTGTATATGGTGACTTATAATCCTATTTTATAGCTTGCACTAAATGCATTGATTTGAGTGTAGATGATGGTTTCTAATCCTATTTGCTTACTTGCACTAGATGTATTGATTGAGTGTAGATGTTGATTTCTAAACCTATTGATTGCTTGCATTAGATGCATTGATTTCAGTGTAGAATTATTTTTCTAATATTATTTAATTGCTTGCATTAGATGCATTGATTTCAAAGCATATGTTGATTTCTTATTTGATGTAATTGGATGTATGATGGTGCATTGATTTTAAAGTGATTGGATTAACAATGTGCATTGATTTTAGTGTAAGCATAAACAATTCTTGGAAATGTACATTTATTTTTGTGTTATAGTAATTCAACCTATTAATATTGGACAACAAGAGAGACAAGGTATGATGTTTACTAGAACAACTCAAACTAAAGATTTAAATAGTTTACGATTTCAACTATCCTTTTCATATAATCAATATGAGAAGCTGACAAAACTTACAAGGGTGACAATAAGAATAGTAGAAGAAAATAGTTTGAGATTGATCACAATGAAGACTATTTGTAATTGATTACATTCTTATTATTCACATTTTCTATCATTCAACACCATTGTCACTTTGCATTCAAAAATTTTATTTCATCATTTTTCATCATTAAAGTTATTAACTATATTTATCATCTCAAAAAATTGAGGTAACTAAGAAAATTTAAAGATAAAATAACTAGATTAATCTTAGACATATTTAGCATATCTAAAATGATTATATTAATATTAATTTATTTACATACTATTAATAAAATTAATCACATGTTCGATAGATTTTCCTTGGCTGCGCACATGACTGGAACCAACCTAGAACCATCTTAACTCTGGATCTATCAAGCGTCGAGAGGGATCAAATATCTCCAAGTGCAAACTTCTTTTCTGAGTGCAAAAATTGAGGAAAGGTTTTCACCTTGAGAGATTTGATTCCTCCTGGCGCTTGATAGATCTGGAGTTAATATGGATCTAGGCTGGTAGTAATATTCACAATGATCAGAAAATAGTGCAACGAGATTATAAATATGCCAAGAGAAAATAATGCAATAGGATTATAAAGATGTCAAGAGAGGGTAACATTAGATTCAACGGTGTCAAGTCTCGCTAGCACAACCAGTTGAGGATGGGCCTCGTCAGCAAGGCGACCCAGGATCAAACCTCACGGGGGGTGGTTATACCTTGTGCTAGGGGGAGGAGACATGCATAAACTCCAGTTTGTATAAGGGTTGTGCGACCGAAGCCGGGTGTGATCGCCAAGTGACTTCGATGGCTTAGATGCCCCTGAGTCATGACTTCTTAGGCCACGGATCAAGTCTAGAGGATTACATACAACTTGAAAAAAAAAAAAGTTTAAAGAAAGAATGAATAAGAAGACGAAGAAAAAAAGAAATAAAGAAAGAAAGAAAATAAAATAAAAGAAAAAAAGAAAAAAGAAAAGAAAGATTCAATAATTAAATTAATGTTTGAAATTAAAGATGAAACAAAAAAAATTAGAAGTAATAAAGGTGAAGAATTAATGACATAGTTTAATGAATAAATAAATTAGAAAGCAAAGGTTACAAGTCAAGGTAAATGACCGAGAAAAAGGGAATGAATAATTTAGAAAATGATTAATCAAATAAAAATGGAAGATGAATAAAAATAATAAATTAATTAAAATAAAAGGTCAAACCCAAAATAATGAAATAGGATGAATAAAATTGTAAATACAATAGAATTGTAAATGCGTTTAATTATTAAGTATATTGAGTGAAGAAATTAGTAGAGAATTAATAATATAAATTTAATAATTTTTTTAATAAAGTTAATGAATTTTGAATAAATAATAAAGAAAATAAATGGATAGATAAAAATGGAGATGAATAAAGAAAATAGAAAGGGGATCTTTTATTAAAATAAGAAATAATAAGAAGATATATTAAATAGGAATAGGGGAAGTTAATAAATAAATTAGAATAAGAGGTGAAACACAGAATAATGATATAGGAGGAATAAAATTATTGATAGATTAGAATTGTAAGTATATTTAATTAATGAATGAATAAATTAGAAGAGAAATTGTGAATAATTTTTTGAATAAGTTAATAAAAAAGGTAAAGAGAATGAACATATATATGTAAGCAAATAAACAAATATAGAAAGAGATAAAGAAAAGGGAAAGGGGAAATTATATTAAAAGAAATTAATAATAAGAAAATATATAAAAGATAAAGGATGAAGAAGGCAACGACGAAGGGAAGGGAAGAGAGATCAAGAATTCAACAGAGGAAAAATGTTTAATGATTAAGTAGTTGAGTGAGAAGTTTGCTAGAATTGCTTAGTTTGTAGTCATTTTCACAGTTAAATTATTAGGGTGTTTTTTCGTATTGAAGGGCTTCACGACTGATTTAGGTGGAATAAAAGGTAGCATAGTCAAGGATTTGTGTTTGGTCAAAGCATATAAGGTGTTTATATTTATGTGAGTGTTAAGAAATAACATATTTCACAAATTGATTATGATTAGTATCGGCTATGTGTTATTTTAATTGGGAATTAATATATTTGTTAGTTTGGCCTATATATGAATATCCACACAAAAAAGGAATTTTATAAACCCTAAGGTATGAAAATGGATCCAATTGATCTTTAGGAGATTTGAATAATTGATTTAACATCTTAAAGGGTTTGAAAAGAGTTAATGTTTTTCTTGGCTAGAATTTTAGAGATGTGATCAATGGCCCCTTTGATATAGGGAAGGGAGACCATAGCTCGAGGGGGATGGGGGAGGGTTTCTTGAGGAAGGGAACCAAGTTACTAGGAAATACTTATTGATTTGGGTGGAGGAATACCAATTGTTTTTAAGGGTTTTTGAGAAATTAAATTTTTCTTTGGTGAGGAATTGAGGATTGGAGATGTGAATAACTCTATAAAACAGGGTCTTTAGGGCTACAAATTTCTAATTCGGTTGGTGATGGGATTGGGCATGGAGGTATTAGTCAATGTGGGTCTTTTTGCGATATACTTGATGGGAAAGAGAATCATTAGCACATCACAAGACCAACACATTGAGAAACAATAAAGAAGAGTTATCTTCTATTTCCATGGTAAATTGTATATGAGGGAATAAACTACCAAGGTGGTTCAGGAAGCCATGAAGGGTAGGGATTCCATGGGACCAAATCACAAATGTATCATCCACAAATCACTTCCAACATTTAGTTTTGAGGGGCAAATATTTGATGGCTATAATTTCAAAATGTTCCATGAATATGTTAGTGATGATAGGAGAAAGAGAATATCACATACTGTCTCCTCTATTTTTCTCATAGCATGTGCCTTGAAAGGAAAAGAAGGTGGATGTGAGGCATAGCTTGATGAGTTTAAGGGTTTTAGGAATAGGGATTTTTGTGGAAAGGGACACCATGTAGAATCTAACCATGATAATGGGATCAAGGTGAACTTGTAAGGTTCAATGAATAAAATGGTGGAGTCCTTAATGTAAAAAGGGGAGTGATCAACGAAGGGTTGAAGTGTATTAGCAAGAAATTGAGAGAGTGTGTGAGTGGGAGCTCCAATGGCACTCACAATATGTCAAAGGGGGATGCATTTTTTATGAATTTTAGGTTGCTTGTAGTTTCTAGGAGTTATTAGGTGGGATGGGATAAGGTGCTTTTGATTTTTGTGGGGAAGAGAGGAAAATTTTGTAGCTTTAGTTTCCAAGTTGGTAACGAAAAGCACCCTAATCATTTTAACTGCAAATATGGTTACAAACTAAACAATACTTGGAAACCTATCATTCAACTCCTTAACCATTAAAACTTTTCTCATTCAAATCCTTTAATCATTAAGCCTTTTTCCTTGATTGAATTATTAATCCCCCCTATCTTCATCATCATTTATCTTTTTTTCTCATTATTAATTTCTTGTTAATATAATTTTCCATGTCCCTTTTCTTTATCCGTTTCTATATTCTTTACCTATATGTTCATTCTCTTTACCTTATTTATTATTTATTCAAAAATTCATTAAGTTTATTCAAAAAGTTGTTTACTTTATATTATTAATTTCTCTACTAATTTATTCACTCATTAATTAAACACATTAACAATTCAATTTTATTTACAATTGTATTCATCCTATTTCATTCTTTTAGGTTTGACCTCTTATTCTAATTTATTTATTAATTTTATTCATCTTAGAATTTTAACTCATTAATCATTTTTCTAATTTATTCATTCCCCTTTTCTCAGTCTTTTACATTGACCTGTAACCTTTATTCTAATTTTTTTAGGATGTAACACCCTCCTCCCACATCTACTCAAGTAACCGGCCCACTGGGGTAAACATGCGACAAGAGGCTACTATGATCTGATTCAACCTCCTAGGTGACCTTAAGGAATTGAAATTGAAAGAAACACATCACACAGACCTTCCGTATTAGCAACAAAACTCTCATGAGCCATCCCAACCACTCAGGTAACCATCCCCTGGGTCCCACTGGGTTTTTAGAACATTAAAACCTCTGAAGCTCCCTTGATATGGACAAGGGTGCGTCTGGGAGGCTCTGGACGCTCCCACAAGATGGGCATGAATGCGTCCAGGGACTTTTTTCCTCAGACTTGTGTCAACGCCCCTGATATTTGAGCCATTTTTCAGGTCTAGATCCCATGTCACTGCTCAGAACACCACGACACTTTCATAAATCAAACATAGTAGCGGAATAACAATGTAAAAGAAAATAATTCAACAAGGACTTGACTAGACCCCTACTAGCGATGACATGGATTTCGTCAAACATGTCACAAATATGTAACTACATGTTTAAATAATAGATATGAGCATAGGGGTATCATACTTATCTAAGAATCACTAAGAAGCAGTGTTCCCTTATAACATTAGCTGCATTATCATCTATTAGGTCATAGATACATTGTTCATTCATTTACAAATTAAAACATGATGAGAGTCATACATCATCACCATCCTAAAACACATTCATAACCAGCATATAAATAATAGAAATGATGAGCATGTAACATCCATATAACCCACATAATAACAATCATATTTACCCATCAATACAAGAGGAAAATAGCTCTTACTGCCATAAGAAAAATGCAACCAAGTCTAGGACTTCCACGTTCCACTCGACCATAGACATGGCTGAGCCAAATTTCTCTTCATCCATTCACCCCCGTGCCATATTCCAAGCATGAATATGGGATCTCATAAAACTCATCAATCAAAACCAAATCAGGGCTTGTAGAGGCCAACCCACCTCAATCCTCAACCAGTGATTCCACCTCATGGTCGGACATCACAACCATCACTAGATTGGTCTCCACCCACATTGTCTAGGGCTCTAGAGTTTTTTTTCCAACCAAAAATTCCAGTACTAGTAACTCAACCCATAGCTTTAGTCGAGCTTCCAGATCGTTTTTCCAACCAAGGCTTCCAGGACTAGTAACTCAACCCACCAAGGGCTTCCAGAGCGTTTATCCAACCAGGACTTCTAGGACTAGTAGCTCAACCCAAGTTGTTACAGGGCTTCCAGAGCGTTTGTCCAATCAAGTCTTCCAAGAACTATTAACTCAACCCACAGCCAAAAGAACATGAGAACCAACCACAAAAATAAGAAATGAATGAACCCATAACACCATGTCTATCCAAGAAATGGAAAGGCTAGGAAAATCCACTATCAATCTAGGCAATCCTCCATGCCAATGACATATCATGATCAAGAAACCACATGCATATGTCATGCATTCCAAAACTACTGAGGAAAACATAAATCTGACTCGAAGAAAACATAATACGTTGTAGTTGTTGATCCTGATTTCCTCTTGTGCTTTCGTGCTCTTCCTTTTCCTTCTTACTCCAAATCTCCAAGTATGCTACACCCTCCAAGAGTGCTCCAAGAAACTCTAAGTATCCAAGAGTATGAGAGAGAGAGAGAGAGAGAGAGAGAGAGAGAGAGAGAATAATGAGAGCTCCAAAAATGCACTGACAAAAAGCTTAGAAAAAGCTTGCCCACTGATCCTCGGAAACCTTTTTATCAATAAGGCCTCTTTTTTCTTCATTTTCTATTATTTTCCTTCAATTTCCTCCTCACATGCAACCTATGACCTTTCACCTCCACTTTTTCCAATTTTCCTTTATTTTCATAAATAATTGCTAATAAATGCCACTTTGCCTTTCCAAATCCTTTGCCATTGCCTTTTCCAATTTCATTTAGCCACAATAAACCAAATGAACACCCATTAGGATGTTTTCCCCATCATTCAGCTTGGAATATGTGTCCCATGACCTTGGTCTTATATTTTTTTACATGAATTTTTAACCAGGGTTGTTACAGAACCGTCCTCCTTGGGGGAACATTGTCCTCAGTGTTCAATGACACCTACAAACTAATAACCTGCTAAAAAAAACATATACCTATGGAGCTTTATAACACAACTAGTTGCAGTATTTACAATTACCATTGCTGAAAACATGACAGCATACCGCATACTAGAGCTTTATAACACAACTCATTATAGTATTTACAATAAAAACCACATATATAACCATATTGTCTATGGAGCTTTATAAATCCATCTTGATACAATATTTACAACAATATACACATATACATATGCACATTTGCTCAACCAACAAATAAAAGGATATGAAATATGCATCCGCAACAAGGGAATCCAGTGGCTCACACCTCTACCCTTAAAAGTAGTACCAGGATTCACCTCCTTCCTAGGAAGTTCATAATTCACTTCTAGAGCCAAAGTCTACATCCAATTTATAGCGCTACAATCTTACGCCAATTTTCCTCTCAGTGAACAATTACCAACTCATTGTTCCAGGGTGCACTCTCAATGTGCATCTGATTCCAGCTGGCAATGCTAATTACCAAAAAAAATCCATCCCTACCTTCCCTTCTCTGCTACAAAGTCTATTAAGAAATCCGGTCACCCCCTTCCTTGCAGTCGCACACCTTCAAAGTTTTGTTGGAACCCCCATCCTTGGTAGTCCATCCCTTGGCAAGGCTTCCTCGCATCGAAATGTACAAAAACTAAGGCTTATCCCTACCTCAAAACCATCATACCGGTCATAGCATACTCATGGAAATCAATGGGCACTACTGGGTACCAGTGTCTCACAATGGTCTTGCTCAAATGCCTTACTAGCATATTTATGCATGTTTCAATTCCTTTTTCTACTACTGCTAATTCTTGCAGTTAGTTTCAACCATCCAACCATGTATTTCCATGTTTTCCTGTACCAAGCACATAATTTCCATTAGATTCAAAATAAATTCAAATCATACCTCATTGGTAGCTCGTCAATAAGGTACACTTGCAATCTTATTCACTTCCTGTCACAAGTAAAACTAGTTGTTTGATCAATCAACATTTTAAACATATCACAGATTCTGTTTATCTCAAAACACAACCATCATAAATTAAAGTCATGAATCACATGAAATGACCATAAACCATAATCATAAATCACATTTAACCATCATAAGTCAGAATCCTAGATCACATGCATAATAGAACTGAAATAAAATATCCATACTTATCCTTCATCTGTCCTTACTTCTACCTTTGTTCTTTCTGTACACACACCAGATTGATTTCCACACCTGGAAAGCACCTAATTGCCTTTGCTTCTCTTCAATCACGTACACATACACATAATGTACATTACAACACATACACCCACCTATGACATACAACGCCATAAAATACATGCACTCACATCGACATATGACACATACACCTATACCCAATGTACGATACAACATAATACATACGCCTACACCATCATACAACACATACACCTACACTCAGTGTACAAAAAAACACAACACATACACATACATCCAATGTACAACACAACACAATACATATACATATAAAAAGTACAACAAAACAAATACACATGTCACAATACCATGAATACACCATGCACATACATAGTACTACATGCCCGCAACATAGCATGTACGACATGCACACAATACCACATGTATACTAGTACCATATGTACAACATGTACACAGTACCACCTGTACACAACACTACAAGCACAACGTGTGCACAACATCACATGTACAAGGCACCACCTGCACAATGTGTACTCAACGCCAAGTGTACAACACACTAGATGTACAATGTGTACACAATACCACATGTACAAAGTACCACATACACGACATATACACAATGCCATATGTACACAACGACACATGCATGACATGTACACAACACCACCTGCACAAAACACAACATGTACAACATGTACGCAGTACTGCATGCATACAACACCACATGCACAATCATGCACACAACACCATATGTACATAGCATTGCATATACAACATGTACATAGCACCATATGTACACAATGCCGCATTTACAACATGAGCACAACTCCATATGCACACAATATTGCATATCCAACATGTCCACAGTATGATATCTACACAACACTTCATATCAAACATGTACATAGTACCATATATATCCAAAATTGAATACACAATATACACACAACACCATATACAAAATAGGCATACAACATGACATGTACACAATAATACATATGTCACGTGTACACATCACCATAGGTACAACCGCTGAATATAAAACATGTGCAACATATACACAACAGTAGTACTACACATCCATAGACAACACACTGACTCCATAAAGCAACCTTGCTTCTAGTGTCTTTCCACTATCCATGCTTATCCTAGCATGTCGCATATCACACTACTTTCACTTCGCTTATGTACCCCTCAACATTACCTTTCCATAACATAAACATAGGCATAGTACAAGCATATAATATCAATTCATATCCACATGATACTGACCTCATAGATCTGTCAGGACTACACTTCCCACTTGATTCCTCATAAGACTAAGAACCTTGTCATGACATTCACTTGCATAAGCAATCATTCCTCCACAAGAATGATCCCTGACAATCTTGTCAGACAACAACATACATACATACATATATACATTGAAACATCAACATAAAACAATCATGACCACTGGAAACCCTGTTGGAAAACAACATACATACATGCATACGTACGTATATACATATATAGACATCAACATAATCTTGATCAAAACATAATTACCAAATAGCCTAAGGTCAAGGTTAAGAGAACTTCCTTTCTCTATGAACACCATGCACAACATTGAGAAAAACCGTTCCCAACATAGAAAGGCATTCGACACCTTAGATCCATTTAATTTACCTTTTATGTTTCCTTTCTCATGTATGCATTTTCATCGTCCATGTATCTCAATGGACCCAACCAATCCAACTGGATGTCATGTTCTTACCTTCAACTGTCCTTATACATGCACTGGGCTTCATCTGAGTCTTACATTACCTATCAAGTTCCATTCAGCCCTTCCTGAGCTTCATTAACTTTCCTCTTTCCCAAACCAATTCCCAAGGATCTCAAAACATTACAGGCAATAACAAGAACAAACAAGAAGAAAACCATGAAAAACTAAAAACAATACGACACTGTAACAAAGTGGCATGATCATGCACCAAACATAAACAAAACTACAAATCAAGCACAAACGAATCACAAAGACCGAAAGCATAAAACTAGCAAAAAACACCATGACTCAATCCCCATGGGTTCCCAATGCTTCCAAGGGAAAGCTCAACCTGAGACTTTTCAATATTTCATGGCAATCTCTTTTTCCATGCACTCCCCTACATCACACTGCCATAAACATATAATTTTCATTGCATAAACAAACATAACAACATGCTAGTTACCTTACCTTGTTGTGCCAATCGTGTTGCCTTGTAACTGAACACACATGTTAGCCACATGTTACAAACATCAAGAAAACATATCTATTAATTTGGAATCAACATTTACCAAGTCTAAAAATCATGTCATAATGGATAATCAACTCACAATCATTAGTCATAATACATACCGCTACAATTATCACACTCAAGTACATATCAGCTGTCTCAACACATGTGTTAGTACAACCATCTTAAAACAAGATCATGTCTTCATGAAATATCATATATAAATACGCATATCATGCAATTGATCAAACATTAAACCAAACTATAAATGTACCATGTTAGATAGGTCAACTAGACAACATAATAGACACCAAACACTCAAACACCAAATAGACGACATAATCAAACAATCAAGCACCAAGAGGATGACATAAGAAAACTCACACCTTAATGTATCTAAAGGGAGGCTATCTTGTATTCACAATCAATCTAGATTAGCACGATATAACTTCACAACACCTCAACTCAACATAAATAAGGTCATGATATCCATAACAATAACTAGCTAACGTGTTCAAATCATAAGCTCATAAACAATTGGCATTCATGCATAACAATCACATATGAAAAATCAGTCTATATTAGTACAACACAATAGCACAAATATGTCGACTCATACTTGAATGTAATAACCCTAACCATCTGCATAGGCAGAGCCAAATTAGCATGCTACATATAACATCGAGATATTAATGCAATAACCCTAATCATCAAGTTAACTAACATATAACAACATATAACATACTTATCAACAACATAAAACATAATCATCAAGTTAACTAACATAAAACAACAACAACAATGCATATAACAACAAGTTACTATCATTCATGACTATCTGACAGATGTGCATATGACTACATTAATCAACTAGCATATATCATGTATGTAACCATAACATCAATAGGCATGTACATAAACCTAATGTATATAACAATCCATTAACTAACTTACATGCATTTCAATCATACAATACATATACGATGATATGATCTTACCCCAAATTCTGGTGTTGCAACCTCACTTTGATGATATGAATCTCCTACTCTATCTCGACCAACACATCAACATCATAACATACCAATAGCATCATAATGACCTAAAATGCATACAATGACCTCATGAACAACAATATTAAAATATAGACACTAACATGCATAACAAATGCATATATAGCTAACATACACTCATGACGACAACATCCAATCAACAACACCATCAAATTTCACATGGAGACACTATTGCAACTATGACCAACACCATGCATATGCAACACACACATAGATCACAAGCATAAGTAACACATATGCAACTGACATGAATGCACGACCAACACACCGCCATCCAATCCAAGGGGTGAACCATGCTTTGAAACCACTATGTGGTATTAGATACATAGAAAGAGACCGGAAACCAAACATCACACAAGGAGAGTGCAACCACACTCTAATACCACTTCGTAACACTCTCCTCCCACATCTACCTACATAACTGGCCAACCGGGGTAAACATGCGACGAGAGGCTACTATGATCTGATTCAACCTCCTAGGTGACCTTAAGGAAGTAGAATCGACGGAAGCACATCACAAAGACCTTCCACATCAGTAACAAAATTCCCAGGAGCCATCCCAACCACTCAGGTAACCAACCCCTAGGTCCCACGAGGTTTTTAGACCATTAAACCCCCAGATGCTTCCTTGATATGGACAAGGGTGCATCTAGGAGGCTCTGGATGCTCCCAAAACATGGGCATGCATGCATCTAGGGACTTTTTCCCTCAGGCCAAGTGCTAGTGTCCCCGTGATTCGAGCCATTTTTCAGGCCCAGAGCCTAGGTCATTGCCCAGAACTCCATGACACTTTCAAAAATGAAACATAACAGCGAAATAAAGATATAAAATCAAATACTTGAACAAGGAATTGAATGGACCCCTACTAACCATGACAGAAATTTCGTCAAACATGTCACAAATATGTAATCTACATGTTTAAATAATAGATATGAGCATACAGGTCTCATACTTATCTGAGAATCAGTAAGAATCATTGGTCCCTTATAACATTAGTTGCATTAACATGTATTAGGTCATAGATACATTGTTCATTCATTTAAAAATCAAAACATGATGATATCCATACATCATCACCTTCATCAAACACATTCATAACCAACATATAAACAATAGAAATAACGATCACATAACAACCATATAAGCCACATAAAAAGCATATTTACCCATCAATACAAGAGGAAAAGATCTCTTATTGACATATGAAAAATGCAACCAAGTCTGGGACTTCCATGTTCCACCATACCATATACATGGCTGAGCCAAATCTCTCTTCAGCCAGTCACCCCCATGCCATATTCGAAGCATGAATGTGGTATCTCATAAAAATCATCAATAAAAACCAAACCAGAGCTTGTAGAGGCCAACCCACGTCAACCCTCAACCAGTGATTCCACCTCATGGTTGGAAATCACAACCATCACCAGATTGATCTCCACCCAAGTTGTCTAGGCCTCTAGAGCGTTTGTTCCAACCAAGGCTTCTAGGAATATTAAATCAACCCACAGTTGTTGTCAGGCTTCCAGAGCGTTTGTCCAACCAAGGTTTCCAGGACTAGTAACTCAACCCATAAGGGCTTTCAAAGTGTTTTTCCAACTAGAGCTTCCGAGACTAGTAACTCAACCCAAGATGTTACAGAGCTTCCAGAGTGTGTGTCCAACCAAGGCTTCTAGGAACTAATAACTCAACCCACAACCAAAAGCACATGAGAATGAACAAAAAAAAAAGTAATGAAATAAACCCACAACACCATGGATATCCAGGAAATGGAAAGGCTAGGAAAATCCACTTTCAATCCAGGCAATCCTCCATGCCATTGACATATCATGACCAAGAAACCACATGCATATTCCATGCATGCCAAAACTAGTGAGGAAAACATACGTGCAACTCGGTACCTACAAATAGAATCCTTGGTAGTTGTTGATCCTGATTTCCTCTTGCGCTTTCCTTCTCTTCCTCTACCTTCTTGCTCCAAATCTCCAAGTATGCCGCACTCTCCAAGGGTGCTCCAATAAACTGTAAGTATCCAAGAGTATGAGAGAGAGAGAGAGATAATAATGAGAGCTCCAAAACTACACTGACAAAAAGCTTAACAAAATCTTGCCCACTGATCCTCATAAGCCTTTTTATCAACGAGGCCTCTATTTTCTTCATTTTCCTTTATTTTCCTTCAACTTCCTCCTCCCATGCAACTTGTGACCTTTCACCTCCGTTTTCTCCTATTTTCCTTTATTTTCATAAATAATTTCCAATAAATGCCACTTTGCCTTTCGAAAGCCTTTTCCATTGCCTTTTCCAATTTCCTTTAGCCATAATAAATCAAATGAACACCCACTAGGATGTTTTTCCCACCATTTAGCTTGGAATACATGTCCCATGACCTTGGTCTTACATTTTTTTACATGAATTTTTAGCCAGGGTTGTTACATAGGAATATACTTTAAGTGCAATTTTTTGGAGTTTACAATGGATTTCCAATTTGAATTTGACAAAAAAATTTGTGGCCAATCTTGATTTGTGTTGTTTAAACTGGTCTTTTTACTACATATATGGATTCAACACCCTAAAAAACCCTTGAGGCACTTCGATTGTGAAGAGTTCACCTATCAAACTTGTGATTTTAATGAATCCCTATCAGATTCTAGACAAATTAGATCAGAAAATAAACCAAAAAAATTTCCAAAAAGTTTCACTTAAAGAGTATTCGATTTATTTATTCATTAAACTATGCCATTAATTTTTCATCTTTATTACCCTCCATTTCTTGGTCTTTTGTTTTTAACCTTTAATTCCAAATGTTCATTTAATGGTTTAATATAATGTTCACCCTATGTTAGGTCCCTATATTACTAGTGTAGCCCCTTATTTTTGTTAGTGTAGCCCCCTTATTGTTATTTTTGTACACCTGTAACCCCCATATTGTTATTATTGCGCCCTTACACTATTATTGTTAGGTCAGCTAGGATTATATTGTGACCCCATGGATTCTTATATATAGAAAGGAGGTTTATTCATTTGTATCAACCAAGAATTGTTCATTTATGTAATGTAAAGGAGATTTTCCCCTCTAAGTGGTTGATTTATAAGGCATTGATATCTATTTCCTTCCATTTTTGGAGCTAGTTTCATAACATTCGGTATCAGATCTTTGGATTCTAGGGTTGTGCTGCTCCAAACAACTCATCGTGGTATTTTAGTTAAAAAAAAATTTCTACGAAGGTTCAAAAGCTGAAATTTTTCCCACGAGAAGCTGAAATCTAGAGGAACTTCGTGTAAAAATTTCAGATCTTGGTTCGCAATATTTTCGGAGATATGATATGTGGAAGTTAGGGTTTTTTCAGGGTCCTGAATTTCATCTCAAAGAGGTGACCATGGGAAAATCGTCATAACTCTATCTCTGAGCATCAGATTGGAATTACTTAAAAAGTGTCCAAAATCAAACGGATTGTAGTTTTCTATGTATTAATTTCAGAGCCGAAGGAGGAAAAAGTGACACATGGCATGTCGTACAAGTTTTCTCTACTAAACCAGTCCATAATTAGGCCATTGTGGGATATTGGGCATAAATTTGTCTTGTAGAATCCAAATCAGGTCAGACCTGTGGCATTGGAAAGAAGATTCAGAGTCTACTACAGGACCTAATTTTAGATATTTCAGATCCTAAATCACTGAGATAATCCAGTTTCAATATCGTGCTCCTCAAAAGCAAGAAAAATGTGTGTATTTGTTTCAAATTGCATAAGTCTTGTTTGAAAAATAAGTTTGAAGTGATTCCAAGGGCATATTGAAGCATATATATCAATATTAGGTTCTAAAATCCCTCCTAAAAAGAATTCAACACCCATTAATCCCTATAAATAATCTACTATGACTCATGAAGAGGAAGAAGTGCAACATGATATATCAAAATTACAAGAGCAAGTGCACCAAATTTCACTCTCGCAAAGAGCAACAAAAAATGAAATGGATGTTTTGAAGAAAGGCGTGGAAGCTAAGATGGATGACATGGAAACTAAGATAGATGAAAAAACGAAAGACAACATGGAAGACATGAAGAATGATCTTAAAGCAGACATGGGAGGTTTGAAGGAAGGTTTGACAAAGTTGATATAGGAAATGATTCCTAATGGTGAAAAGATAGTAGAGGAAACTCATGATGAGAAAAAAATAAATGTTAATCGTGATTTCAAAAACTCTAATGTTGGATTTAAGACCCACCATATTCCAAAGATCGATATGAGGAAGTTTCATGGCAAGGATCCCATAACATGGATGCTGCAGATGGAGCAATATTTTTATATCAATAATGTGCGAAACACAAAAAAAGGTATGCCTTTAAACTTTATATTTAGAACAAAATACATTTGTATGGTATCAATGGCTTTTCTCCCGTAAAAAAATTGTCACTTGGTCAATTTTTACGGAGGAAATGATAGCACATTATGAGGATACAAAGAGAAACACCTTCTTTAGCCAATTGATAAATCTCAAACAAAAGGGTTCAGTGGTGGAGCAAATTGAGGACTTCCAAAAATTGAATATAAGGGTAGCTGATATTGTAGAGGAACACATGATTGATGTCTTCATAGGGACTTTAAAGGATAGCATCTAACAGGAGGTTCGCCTTTGGGAACCTGATACATTAGAGAAGGTATTCAGGTTGGCAAGAAAAATTAAATGTAAAATTATGGTGACAAGGAAGCCTACCACTCACTTCTATAAAGAGGGAATTGTTGCTACTCCTATATTTCCACAACCTACAAGGTTGACACACCCAACAATTGGAAGAAAATAGAGCAAAAGGGATTTGCTACAGTTGTGATAGAAAATACAGTAAAGGTCATAAGTGTGATGAGAAGAAATTATTTTACATAGATTGTGAAGAGGAAGAAGAAAATTAACAAGAATCTTCAAAAGAAGAGGATATACACCAGGAACCAACCCTAGAAGAGGAAGAAATGAGTCTGACCATATCGTGTAATGCATTGGTAGGAATTACCACTCCTCAAACTCTCAAGATAGAGGGACATATCAAGAAGAAAAGGTAATAGTGTTGATTGATTCGGGTAGTACCCATAATTTTATTCATTGTAAGATAGCCAAGGAATTGAATTGCTTCCTATACCCAGCACCACAATGTCAAGTGATGGTTGCAAATAGAGGAACTATAAATTGGTCTGGAAAATGCCATAATATCAAGCTAACCATGGGGGAATATATATTGAATAGTCCAATGCTATCCATTCCAATGGGAGGTTCGATGTTGTTAAGGAGTACGATGGTTTTCAATATTTGGGGATAATAATTTTATTTTTCAAGAACTTTTTTGAATTTTTCTCAGAAGGAAAAGAAGTTGAATTACGGGGTATCGTAGGGAAGATGGGAAATATAATAAGCTCTAATGTCATGAAAAAGGTTCTGAAGAAAGAACACTGAGGTGTAATTTCACAATTATGCTCACTAGAAGTTCCAACCTCAAAATCATCTATTTCTCCAGATCTCCAAAAAGTCTTGGACAATTATTCCAAGCTGTTTGAAACCCCCAATGGAATCCCACCTATTTGTGATCACTATCATGATATTCATTTGATTACATGAAGTGTTTCTCCAAAAATCAGGCCTTACAGATATCCTTATGTCCAAAAGAGTGAAATTGAATGTATGATTGCAGAAATGTTAGAGGTTGGTATAATTCAAGCAAAGTCAAGTTCCTTCTCCACCAGTATTGGTGCATAAGAAGGATGGATCATGGCGCATGTGCTCCTGGGATTATGAGAACTCCGTAAGCTCACTATTAAAGATAAATTTCCCATTCCTATGATTGATGAATTATTGGATGAGTTACATGGAGCAATTTATTTTACCAAGTTGGATCTTCGTTCATAATATCATCAAATTAGAATGAAGACTGAAGATATTCAAAAACAACATTTTGAACTCATAAGGGTCATTATGAATTTTTGGTCATGTCTTTTGGCCTTACCAATGCACCTTCTATATTTCAAGGGTTGATGAATTCCATTTTCAAACCCTTCCTTAAAAAATTGTGTTAGTATTTTTTGATGATATACTAATCTACAATAGGTCTTGGAAGATCACATTCAACATGTTGACAGGGTGCTCAAACTATTGGAGGAGAAAGAATTATATGCAAAAACGTCCAAATGTTTCTTTGAAGTACAAGAGCTGGAATATTTGGGTCATATTGTATCTTACGAGGTCGTTAAGGTAGACCCTAACAAAATTAAAGCCATTAAGGAATGGAAAGTCCCCACAACCATAAAGCAGTTATGAGGATTTCTCGGATGAACAGGGTATTATCACAAATTTGTTAAGAATTATGGGAGAGTAGCAACACCTATAACTACATTATTAAAGAAAGATGCATTTTCATGGACTCCTGAAGCAGCAACTAAGGCCTTTGAACATCTTAAAGAGGCAATGTGCCTAGCACCAGTCTTAGCTATGCCAGACTTCACAAAAAACCTTTATTGTGGAATGTGATGCCTCAGGAAATGGAATTGGTGTTGTTTTAATGCAAGAAGGAAGACCCATTTCTTTTGAAAGTCGTTCAATCAAAGGAAATTATTTTCAAAAGGCTATTTATGAGAAGGAAATGTTTGCAATACTACATGCACTAAAAAAAATGGAGACCTTACCTAATGGGAATACACTTCAAGGCAAAAACTGATCATGATAGTCTTAAACACTTTTTGGAACAAAGACTATCTTCAGAAGAGCAGCAAAAATGGGTCAAAAAATTGTTGGGTTATGACTTTGAAATCATCTACAAAAAGGGAAGCTAAATGTTGTTGTAGATGCACTATCAAGAAAGGATGAATAGGTGGAAGCATTGCTTGTGCCATTTCTATTATTCAACTAGATTGGATAATCGAAGCAAGGGATGAATAGAAAAAGGACGAGGAAGTGTGGATGCTCATTCAAAAGTTGCAGCAAGATCCTAGTACATCTAATATATTTAGTTGGAAAAATTATTCCTTATGATAGAAAGAACACTTATATATTTGCAAGAATTCCCAACTAAAACAAAATATTCTTTTGGAATTACTGCACTTCTCCTTAGAGGAGGATATCTCGAGGATTTTAAAAACTTACCACGAGGGTGAAGAAAGAATTTTTTTGGGATGTCCTTAAATATGATATTTAATATTTTGTACTTCGGGAATGTTTTGTACTTTTTCGGTAAAATAAAGTTGAGACAATTAAGACCCCGAGCCTTCTACAAACTTTATCAATTCCATGTCAACGTTGGGAGGAGATTTCAAATTGATTTTATCACAGGTTTACCTAAGTCTGAAGGAAAGAGTGTCATCATGGTGGTAGTTGATAGACTTACCAAGTATGCACACTTTTGTGCATTATCTCATCCATTTAAAGCAAGTACAGTTGCTACTGCATTTATGGAAACAATTCAAAAGCTACATGGAAACCCAAAGATTATTGTAAGCGACAAAGATCCCAGTTTTACTAGAAATTTTTGGACAGAATTATTTTCTTGTTTGGGTACTCAACTAGCTCATAGCTCATCTTATCATTCTCAATCCGATGGGAAAATTTACATAGTGAACAAATGTTTGGAATGATATCTTTGTTGTTTTGTATTTGATAAATAAACACAATGGATCAAGTGGTTACCTCTGGCTGAATGGTGGTATAACACTTCCTTCAATACTGCAGCAAAAATGACCCCATTTATGACACTTTATGGATATCATCCACTGTCCATCACATCATATTTAAGAGAAAATTCTAAGGTTCAAGCAGTGGAAGATCACATTGAGCATCAACAACAAGTTCTCCAACTCTTAATGGATAACCTAAATTTGGCACACAATTTTTATTTTTATTTTTATTTTTAATTTAAATTTATTTTTATTTATTTTAATTTGTCTTGGAAAATTTAAGAGGGAGTGCAATAACATCATCTCTGCACAAATAAAATCAATTGTTGCAATAACTTGGCCTCTCCACCAATAAATTTAGTTGCTGCAATGACTTAGCCTCTCTAATAATAAATTCAATTGCTGCAATAATTCAACCTCTCCACAAATAAAGTCAAAACAAAAAAAATAATTCGGCCCAACAAGAGAAATTTGGACCGACAAGAAAAATTGGCATAGCATGATAAATTTGACCCAACAAAATAATTTAATCCCAACAAGAGAAATTTTAAACAACAAAATAAATTCAACCCAACAAAATAATTTTGGCTGAGAAAAAGAATTTCGACACAAAAAAACATGTAAACAACACTTATATTATTGTGTTTTAAAATCTAAAAATAGGGTGAAAACAAGTGTTTTTTTTTTTTTGTCTGTTTTTATGAGTAATATCGCTGAACTGGTTTTGGGCCAAATTACTTTTTTTTGGATAGATATATAGTAAACATGTATTAAACTTGTTTCTCTTTATGCATGCAATGCTCTCTTGATCCATCTACAAAATCTAATCTTGTATATTTTCTCTGAAAGGATGAAAATTATGATTATTTTCTTAGGGAAAATAACTCATTACAACAAGATAAATCTAGCCCAACAAAATAATTTCTTCTTGGCAAGATAATTTTGGCAGAACTAAATAAATTCATCGCAAGAGAATATTTTCGGCCCAACAAGAGAAATTCGAAACATAAGATAAATTCAACCCAACATAATGTTTTGGCCTAGCAAGATAAATTTGGTCCAATAAGAGAAATTCAACCCGATAAGAAAAAATCAGCACAAGAAGATAAATTCAACCCAATAAAATAATTTCGGCCCAACAAGAGAAATTCGACTGTCATGAATACATATGAATCCAAGCCCTAATGAAATTACCCTTTAAACCCTCAAGCTGGCAGAAAAGCTAACTTTGATACCATTATAGTATCTCATTTTAAATTTATTTTAATTACCCATAAATTATTTTATGAAATTTTCTTAGCAAAAGCACATGATAATTGTTCTCGAGAATTTGACTATCTTGCTAAACACCAATGAAGAATATAATTTGATCCCTCATCTTTGAGTGGCTAAGGTATATATCTCAATACCAAAACCCCTACTTATTGGATAAGCTCGAGTAAATCACTTTCCACCAAAAGTAACCTTCTACATAATACAGGCTCTCACCCAAACAAGCTCCAAGAACTCAAGTCAACAACAACAAAACAATAATCCCAAATGTATGCCCAAATAATGAGTTCTCATCTCCTTTAATGATAATAGACTATTAGAATACAATGTATTCTAATAGATCATCCAAATACCATAGCCCATAATTAATTTTAATTTTTAACCCAGACTAATAAAATACACTCCTTTCATAGAAAAAAATAAAATAAAACAACTATAACCCTTCTCAATATATTGTTTATATTATGTATTCAATCTATATGATTTATATTATGTTTTCATTTTTCTTATCGGTAACATAAATCATGCTAAATTGAAGTTAAAAGATTGTTAAATATTATATTTCGAAATAGAACAATGGTCTTTCTTGTGATTTTGGTTTTCTTAAATAATATATTATGAACACTATTTATTTTATTTTTATTTATTTATTTATTTTAATTTTTAAACTATAACCTATTACAAATAATATTAAAATATCATTTTAGGTTATATTAAATACTTTTAATATATATATATATATATATATATATATATATATATATATATATATATATATATATATATAATTTTATTATTATTTTAATAAAGTATATAAATATGTTATTAATTTTTAAAAATAATTTATTAACATCTTTATATAAATTATTAAGATTGAAATTTGATATTGTTTTATTTTTAATTTAAAAAAGAAAAATGATTTTCTATATGTTTTTCTTATAACATTTATATAGATTGTAATGGTTATATGGAAAGTGAGTTAATTATTTCAATATGTTTTTTTCTAAAGAAAAATCGTAATTTTGAAATTACACGTTGCATGTGTTGGTAATTGTTAATAAAGACAGTCAAAGAAGTTGCAAGTAAAATTATAGTACATGGGGAGAAAATTAAGTTTTTTCCCCTTTCTTCTTTTCAACCTTCCGCCAAGCACCTTGTGTTGGCATGATCGAGATAAGGACGAGCTAAGTATCATCAGTGATTGATCCATTGCCCTTATCTGAATCTGAGGTGTCTGAGCTGTGTTGTCTTTTATTCCCCCTTGTGTCCGGTGCTCCAAGGTCCATTGCTGGTTGAACTGTGGACACTATGTCAAAAGGGTCTTGCATCTCTTGTTATTTTGTCTCTGGTTCGTTGGTTGTCTAATTGTTCTCATTTGGTTTGAGGACGTCCTCTTCATCATTGGTCTCATGATCTGGTTCATTTGAGGGAAATTTCCATCCTTTTGGGGTTTTCCCTGTTTTCTTCCTTTTCCTATTATCTCTTTTTGCTTCCGGACATGTATTTTGTAGATGAACGGTATTCCTGCAAATACGACATCTAAATGAAATATTTTCAAAATCAAGATGTTGTGTCCATTTCTATTGTTTGCGTATCTGTTGTATGCTTTATGGCAACCCTTTACTGAGGTCCACCTCCACACAGATTCATGCAAAAGTGAAGACTCGATCCTCCAATAATTGTGTCGGTTTTTATATATCTCTCAAGGATGTTTCCAATACATTATAATACACTTTCATTCCAAAAATGAAGAAGAAGGTTGTAAAGTCGAACTCAGACCGACATTCTGGTTACTTCCATGGTGTTTGCATCGAAATCTAGGAACCAAGGAGTGATGAAGAGCACAGTGGAACCCCAGAACCATGGTCCCTCCCTAAGGATGATGTCTTTGGCTTCCGAGGTTGTGAACTTGACGATGAAAACCCCTTAGAACAGAGGTGGTTTTCACAATCCATAGTCTATTTGGTGAATATCCAGTGGAATAGCTCCATTGGTTTAGGCCAGAAACTAATAAATCTACATATTATCGCTTGAGATTCAAAAGAAGTTCGGTATAGTTATATGGAAAGTGTTAGTGTCTGCCAATTTTTCTAGTCACCAGTGATCAAATATGCTCTTACAAGGTTTTTTTAGGGTCTTAAAGTCAAATTTTTATGGTTTCAGTAGGTCTTCAAATAAAAGTTTGGTCACTGGCTAGTGTGTCTAGGTGTGTTACTACTCCTTTCAAAAAATTCATGTTTTGGTCATTACCGTCACTCATTTTGATGAGTCACCAACTGAAAATGTCTCCATCACCATCTCATTCACACCACCATGGTTATCATTCAAATCATTTCATGAAGTGTCACCATTAGGTCTTAGGGTCAAAATCATAAAAAATATGTCATTTCACAAACAAATCCAACATTGAAGGAGTAGTAATATTGAAAAATGCTCAATAAGGTTTTTAAAGTGTAACTTCATTTTTATCATGAATGTAATATGTTTCTCAAAGATTTTAAATATGCAAAGTTTCAAATCAAAAGTGAAAAGACTTGGTGGGGCCACTTGACCACCAAAAGTGAAAAGTGATTTCCAAAGCTACAAAAGACCCAAAAGTGTTTTCATTTTCTCATTCCATCCTCAAGAAACCTCTCTCCAGCAAGAAAAATCGCTCTCACCATTAGAGAATAAATTCATTTGCTCAAGAGTGACATTTCTTCTCAGCGTTGCGCTTTTTTTGCGTAGGTGTTGCCCACGCACTGTGATTTTGATGCACTTTCTCCTTAGTGCCGGGCTTTCTCTAGTTTGGCACAAATCATCATTTGTAGTGGATTCTTCATCAACCAACAACTCTAGTGTATCAGTGATAGGTAAGTGGGCCCTCTAAAAAATCACTTGTGTCTTCATTTTGTGTTTGGAAGAATAAATTCCCTTTTCTAGGGTTTCTAGTTAATTTTCTTGGTTACATGTTGATATTGATAAATTAATGAAAGAAACCCTCAGACTCAAGCTCACTCACCTTCCCCTACCTATTATATACCTACCTAATAATTTTTCCCATCCCTACTCCCCTCCTATTTTTCTACAAACCCTAGCCTAAACTAGACATTTCTAGGTTAGGACCGATTTTTCCCTCTTTGCACCCCTACCTCCTACCCCTCATCCATTCCCTCACTTTTTCACTTTTCCATATTCCATAACATTTCTCCCTACCCTGCTAAATTTTCTTAAGAATTTAGGAAGCCTTGAACCTCTTCATCTCCCTTCATTCCAAAAAATTACCCAAATCCTCTGTTTTTCCGCTTCATTAAACCCTAATTCCATTTCCCATTGAGCTAGGGTCAGCATGGATTCTGAAACCACTTAGTAGAAAAGGTACAAGGGATGTCATATTAGCAGGTATGAGTCCACTTCAGCAAATGAGGTCATGTCTTCACCCTGTAGAAATTTGCTGAATAAATCACTTATTCAAATGAGATTAACCTGTCCACACATCAATTTCGAATTGCATGCATAACACATAATCTCTTCTACGATTAATCCTCACATGCAGAAAGAATAGAAGCGACAGAACATCAGTTCATCACACACATTTAACACAGTATGTATGGGGAAAGCTTATAGCTGAAAACCCCTCAGCTATTTTGTATATTATATGGAGAGAACATGCAGCAATACATAGCACAATACTCCTCACAAGTACTCAGTACTATCTCATGAAGCTACACACAAACTAGCTTGGTTTTGAACAAGTCACAGGTTCAAAACACATCCACTAATTGCTTGCCTCTACTGCGCAATCCAAAAGGATATTGGATGAGATCCAAGTTCTAATCCCACTAGCTCCAACTGCACAATTCTCATTGGCAATTTCCTCCAAGTGTGGTGCAAATCTCATGCATAACTACTGTCACAACTGATAGCTATCTCAACCCTTTCATCTACCTCTTTCAATTGTCTCCACTGAACTGTCCATGCACTGAGTTAACTGATGTATTCTTTAGTTGATTTATGAGTTAATAATTAGTGAATTAATTAATAATTAATTCACACCACTCATCACTAGTGTATTTATCAGTTAGACCAAATACAACTAGTTCAACTAAGTTAAACCGAACACAACTCCACCAACTGTCTCATCAACTCCACCAAACTCTGCCACATGAGTTCTAACTGAAGTCAACCATGCAATAGCTCAACTAACTCTTAGGAAAAGCGTATTTCCTTCTGTCAGCTGCATGTGCCACATCCAAGCATCAAACTGAAGTGCTCCAAGAGGATAAGATAATGTTTATAGTCTAAATATTATTAAGGGTTAATAATATTTGACTGTTCTATTTTTAGACAGGCAGTCTAAAAATAGACTTTGACCTGTATGTCTAAAAGTAGATGTCCATATATTTTTACCAACTTGACCAATCATCCAAGAATAGCATCCCGCAACTCCTAGACTATGCTCCATATGTCTAAAAATAGACATAGTCTAAAAATAGACTTTTCGACAAAAATCACATGTGTGGTCCCCACCTAGTTTAGGTGATCACTTTCCAACTAGGATTAGGAAAGATGTTTCAGGAGGCCTCCTTCACTATTTCTTGTTTCCATTTTCAACACTCCCTCTCAACAAGAAAGGACTGTCATTGCATGCGACATGCAACTCCATGCATTCGCCATGCACCCTTTGCATGCGCCATGCAAACTCATGCATGCACCATGCAACTCCATGCATTCTCCATGCACCCTTTTTATGCGCCATGCAAACTTATGCATGCACCATGCAACTCCATGCATGCGCCATGCAAACTTTGTATGCGCCATGCAAACTCATGCATGCACCATGCAACTCCATGCATGCGCCATGCACCCTTTGCATGTAACATCTTCGAAACTGAATAGGCTCCAAACAACTCAATCAGTTTGATGCATCTATAAAATTCTTCGACTTCTGCTGGTACCAACTGCACATGTCATCAGGAACCACTACGCTATTGAACTCTTGCACCCATGCACTCTGCATTTGCTGTCAACTCTGATCTGCGCTCCAGTATCCGACACTGTCACTTTGATCTGCCTGCATCAATCCAATTGATCTGCTACTGCTGCGCTGTGGGCACCTCGTAGCCAGGTTCAATTCATGAGATCCACACCATCTCATGAATCTTGCCCAGAAATATCCTCTTGGGATTAATAATGCATGTTGCCCCACCTCTCACCTGGTGGTATAGCTGCATGCACTCCCTCTTCCCATCTGGCATGAAATTTCTCTGCATGAGTGGTTTCTCCCTTTCCGCAAGTCCTCTTATGCGTACGCTCCCACTAGGAATTCACTTTCACTGCATGCAAAACTTGCTCCTCTCCAAGCTTCAATTGCATGTACTCTCACATGCAACACTTGCTCCTCTCAAGCTAGGTTGCATGTGCCGCTAAACTTCCCCTTGTGGAAATAAAGTAGACATCCCATCTACTTCAAGTCTGTAGAGATTCTTTGCCCGAATCCCAACCTTCTTGACTTGTCCCGTTGCCTTGTGCCGAAGGAAAACTTTCCCTTCTCTAAAGACAACTTCATACCCTTTATCCTCTAACATTGCAACTGAGATCAAATTCTTTGTTAGACCTGGTACATGCAATAAATCTTGTAAAAGAATGAGTTTACCTGACTCCCTCTGAAAGGTTATGGTACCAATGCCGGTCGCATTGTATCGTCCACCGTCGCCCAACTCAACATGCATCTGGAGACCTTTCTCCACCAAGTCACTGAAAAGATTTGCATCTCCCTTCATGTGAAAGGAAGCGCCACTATCAAAATACCATTCCAATCCCAATGCACTAGAAAACATGCATGCGATCAATGAGAAGTCCAGCTCAAATTGCGAGGCAAGAGCCTCACCAGCTGCAGCTCCAACAACTTGCTTGTTCTTCTTCTTCTTTGGGCAATTCGTGGCGTAATGTCCATGATCGTGACAGTGAAAACACTTCACTTTGGACATGTCACGCTCTTTACCATCTGCACCGGATTGAGAAGCCTTCTCCTTGCCCTTCCCCTTCCTTGCTTTGGCAGACAAAGCGCAGTCTTCTTCATCAGTTACCTTTGATGAAGATCCGTCCCTGGTAGTCCTCCTGATCTCCTCTTGCATGAGATATGACCACAGTCGCTCCCATCCTGGCAACTTCTCCCGACCATTGACACTGTCTTGATAGGAGTGCCAACTCTTCGGAAGACCAAGGAGAGCCAGGTCAACCAAGTCCTCATCATCGACAGTCACCCCCACACTTCCCAGCTCATCTCTGCATTGAGTGAACTTCGTGAGGTATTTTGCAATGCTGTCGCCTTTCTCCATCTTGATGTTTCTGAGTTTATCTTTGAGCGCCATCTTCCTTTGGTCGATCTTTCTTTGGTATAGATCTATCAAAGCTTTCCACATTAAATATGGAGAAGATTTTCCATGCAGGCTGGATACAATGTGATCCTTTACGCCCTCCAACAGAATCCTTCGACATTTTGCTTGTTTCTTTCGCCAGGCTTCCACAACAGCAGCATCATTAGAAGTAGGCTTTGGAATCTCTTTCTCCACGAATTCCAACAGCCCATTATAATCTAATACAGCCTCCATGCGGTCCTTCCATGCAACATAATTCGAACTTCCTTCCAAGGCATATTCTAGTCGCAAACCGTTGAAAGACATTTTCGCCGCGGCACCAAGAACACAAATCTGCAAATTCGAATTTCACCACCAGCTGATAACTCAGTCGCTTCCGATCTACACTTGAGAACAAATTATTTCCAAATCAGAGATTAACTGCATGGGCATTTACCAGACCTTTCACTTTCCGAAGAAAGATGAGTCCGGAGGCTACCTGGCCCGTATGCAGGCTCTGTTCGAGGAAATAAGTTTGCAATCACCGTAATAGATTTGACGATTAATATAGCTTTGATACCACGTAGAAATTTGTTGAATAAATCACTTATTAAATCGAGATTAACCTGATCACACATCAATTTTGAATTGCATGCATAACACATAATCTCTTCTACGATTAATCTTCACATGCGGAAAGAATAGAAGCGACAGAACATCAATTCATCACACACATTTAACACAGTATGTATGGGGAAAGCTTATAGCTGAAAACCCCTCAGCTATTTTGTATATTATATGGAGAGAACATGTAGCAATACATAGCACAATACTCCTCACAAGTACTCAGTACTATCTCATGAAGCTACACACAAACTAGCTTGGTTTTGAACAAGTCACAGGTTCAAAACACATACACTAATTGCCTGCCTCTACTGCGCAATCCAAAAGGATATTGGATGAGATCCAAGTTCTAATCCCACTAGCTCCAACTGCACAATTCTCATTGGAAATTTCCTCCAAGTGTGGTGCAAATCTCATGCACAACTAATGTCACAACTGATAGCTATCTCAACCCTTTCATCTACCTCTTTCACTTGTATCCACTGAACTGTCCATGCACTGAGTTAACTGATGTGTTCTTTAGTTGAATAATGAGTTAATAATTAGTGAATTAAATAATATTTAATTCACCCAACTCATCTCTAGTGTATTAGCCAGTTAAACTAAATACAACTAGTTCAACTAGTTAACCAGAACACCATCTCCATCAACTGTCGCATCAACTCCACCGAACTCCGCCACTTGAGCTCTAACTGAAGTCAACCATGCATTAGCTCAACTAACCCATAGGAAATTTGAATTTCCTTCTGCCAGCTGCATGTGACACATCTGTAGCTCGAACTGAAGTGCTCCAAGAGGAAAAGATAATGTTTATAGTCCAAATATTATTAAGGGTTAATAATATTTGACTGATCTATTTTTAGACAGGCAGTCTAAAAATAGACTTCGACCTGTATGTCTAAAAATAGTTGTCCATCTATTTTTACCAACTTGACCAATCATCCAAGAATAGCATCCCGCAACTCCTAGACCATGCTCCATATGTCTAAAAATAGACATAGTCTAAAAATAGACTTTTCGACAAAATTCACATGTGTGGTCCCCACCTAGTTTAGGTGATCACTTTCCAACTAGGATCAGGAAAGATGTTTCAGGAGGCCTCCTTCACTATTTCTTGTTGCCATTTTCAACACACCCTTCCTCAAAAAATCATTTCAAGATGCTGGTTGCCTTTCCTTTTGCCAAAAGGTGGAGGAATTTGGTTTTCATGAGAAAATCACCAATAATTTTGCCACTAGGTTGAGGAGAGAAAAGGTGACAATTTCAGGGGTGGTGTTCACTCTTTCAACAAATATTATTTCCTCGGCAATAAGGATTCCAAACAACAGAGAAATTGGTTCAAGAGGAGAGACCTTTACCTTGACAGCTAGAAAATGTTCTTGAAGCTTGAAGCCAACATACAAAGCAAATCCTAAACATATCTTTCCATTTAGGCACTTGCTGGACAAATATTCCCCTATCATGAATTTGATCATGTGGTACTTCACATGTGAGGTTAGATACTCAAGGCTATATCAGTATCATATGAGACTCTTGATGCATTTCACTAGTGTGAAAACCCTAAACTTACCTCATTACTTCTACAAGAGCATGGTAAAGATGACAGAGAAGGTAAGGAGAATGGGAGACAATCATCATGCTAGTTTTTTTCACCATGGCTTGGTGAAGGTATTTTTTTTCGATCAACTATCACATATTAATTTTTCATGGGAAGGTTTTGTTCATTCAAATTCTCTTTTGTCTTCTCCAGCTCAATCTAGTAGTCACTCTACACCCTTGGCTTCACTAGAATATCTAGAGGTTGCTTCCTCAAGTACACCTACCAAAAGAGTTCCTAGGGCAGAGGTGACACAAACTTATGTCAGAGGTAAGAGGCTTGTGTTTTCTCCAAATATTTTTGAAAGGGCCAAGCCTACATCAACTAGACATGGATCATCATCACACCATGAGGCAACATTGCAAGATGAGGAGCCATTCCATCTTGACACTAACATGGCAGATTTGGAGGTGAATGAAGAGAAAAAAAGAACAGAGAAAATAATTTGGATAAGGATGCTGAGATCAGAGAACTTAAGGAGAGTTTTTCAAAGTCCAACTTCTTGGTTTCATTCATACAACAAGAGAATATGAAATTAAAGGTAAATCAACTACTATTAAACACGCCTAAGGTTGATTTGAGAAAAGATGATGTAAAGGGTAACTTAGTGGTTGAGATTGATGATTTAGATGATCAGGAAGAGTAGGTTAGAAGAAATAGACTAAGGACAAGAGGCCTCAAGAGGGAACTTGAGCAACATAAAGAAGCATCTCCACCAAGAACTCAAATGACAGTTGATGAGCTCATATTGGTAGAAATTGAAAAATACAAGGTAGGATGGATTGATAGAGTGAATTTCCACATGGAAATTCTTCTCAAGAATTAAAATAGAAACAAAAACTTGAAAATACACATGGTCATGCATTACTACACAAGAAAGCAGGTCTCCTAGGTAAGAATCAAGCAGTTGAAGAAAAAACTCAAGGAAACCCTAACGAGGCAAAAAGAGAAGGATAAGTTGGATTTGCTTGCTGAATCCTTCCTCATAGCATGACACATTATGACGTGACTTCATGGAAAAATTTTGCTGAAATTTTGAATAATTTTTGATTTTTTTTTTTGAGACTTTTGGCTAAATTGGAAATTGCAGAATAGCCAAAAGTGCAACACCTTGGTGTTGTGATTTTTACTCAAGCATACAAATGCCAAAAAATTGATATGCCTGGATAGATATTGACCCATACATGTCAGATATCCACTTTGGGTGCCTTGTCAGCAAAATAATGTAGAGAAAAAGTCAAAAAAGGGGTCAAAAACTCACTTTCTGCCACTATTTTGAAATAGGCGCTGTGCTTTTTGGAGTATCTACGAGAAAATTAAATTTTATCCCCCATGGAGTGTCCATTTGGATTTCTTGAGGTGTCTAATGAAAACTAGACATCCTCAACTTTCTAAAACATCTTTCAAAAGTGGATTTGGAGCATGGGAAGGCTTCCAAAAGCCTCTCACAATTTAGGCGCTACACTTTATCAGAAGTGCGCTGCGCTTTATTAGTAAGGCGTTGCACTCTTCCCTGTGTGCACTTTTTTGAGGTTTTTATCAGTGAAACTTGTTTTGATGATATAATTACTCTTATTTATTGTTGATGCGATGTAAATATGATGTAAATGAGCTTGTAACGGGCTCGTTGATGTAATTTATGACCTCATTTATGAGGAAAAACTTAGTCAACTCTATTTGGAGAGTTTGTTCAAACCTCCCTAGACATTAGGGTTTTGTTGAGAGAATCTTGTGAGCTGTTCCTACAATGAGTGATTCAACCCCTGAGAGAGGGGAAACTTTTTTTGAGTCTATATGTATGGATTTTTCAGTAATTTTGATGGTTGGACATCAGAGGGTGAAAATCTTGTAGCTTGTACTTCATCACTTTATATAGGAAATCAAAGGACCAGTTGCAACTATTATTCAGGAGTTCTCGTGTTGTGAGTTTGTGATATTGTTTTCTCCCTGTTATAGTTTTATATGAATGATATACTTGTCTCCTTACCATATAGTCCTTCTTCAGTGATTTTCCTTTTGGTTTATAAGCATAATTCTTTTCATGGAAGCTCTGTTTTTTTAGGAATGTCATTTTGTGTAATTTTCCTACTTGATTAATGAATTCATGGTGCACATGCTCATTATGATCTCTCGCTCTTTAAAAACCTACAGTACACCAAAAAATCCTAAGCCATCACAAAATCAGAGCTATCTTGCTCCTCTATATCTCTTGCAGGTGTAACCTTTGATATTTTGACCTAGTTTCTTGATTTTCATCCCTGATCCAGCAGAAAAACCCTAGATCTTTCAAACCCTAGAGTTGAGATATCTAGCCTTAAATACACTCTTGATCCATTCAAAACCATTGGATGTTTATTTTATAGAGAGAGCCCTCTCTGGTTTGGTAGGGCTAGCTACCAAACTAAAATATTGGTTCGAGGTTACCTTCGTCGATATCCTTTCAACCTTGGTACATTGTGGAGGCTAACATCTCTGGTGCCATTGATGGGAAGCAAAGTGACATATCTTCCCTAAGTGTATTATTATATTTTCATTGGATTCTAGGCATATGAGTGACAAAACCTCATTTCCAAGAATTTTGATTCAAGTTGCAAAGATCCAAAGTGCAGAAACAAGTCAAAATTGGCTCCTCAAAGGCATACACGATCGAATCCAGATCCATGTCCAACATCTCCCAAAAGTGTTTTAATTTTCTCATTCCATCATCAAGAAACCTCTCTCCAGCAAGAAAACTCACTCTCATTCTCAGAAAATAAATTCATTTTCTCAAGAGTTCAATTTCTCCTCAATTATGCACTTTTATTGCACAGGTGTTGCACACACACTGCGATTTTGATGCACTTTCTCCTAAGCGCTGAGATTTCTCTAGTTTGGCACAAATCATCATTTTTAGTGGATTCTTCATCATCCAAAAACTCTAGTGTATCAGTGATAGGTAAGTGGGCCCTCTAAAAAATCTCTTGTGTCTTCATTTTGTGATTGGAAGAAGAAATTCCCGCTTCTAGGGTTTCTAGTTAATTTTCTTGGTTTCATGTTGATATAGATAAATTGATGAAATAAATGTTCAAATTGGAGCTCACTCACCTTCCCCTACCTATTATATGCCTACCTAATCATTTTCACATCCCATACTCCTCTCCTATTTTTCTACAAACCCTAGCCTAGACTAGAAATTTCCAGGTTAGGACTGATTTTCCCTCTTTGGACCCCTACCCCTCATCCATTCCCTCAATTTTCACTTTTCCCTAATCCCTAACATCTCTCCCTACCCTCCTAAATTTTATCAAGAATTTAGGAATCCACCAACCCCTTCATCTCCCTTCATTCTCAAAAATTACCCAAATCCCCTGTTTTTCCCCTTCATTAAACCCTAATTCCCTTTCCCATTGAGCTAGGGTCAACATGGATTCTAAAACCACTTAACAGAAAAGGAAAAATGGAGGTCAGATCAACAGGTATGATCCCACTTCATAAAATGAGGTAATGTCTTCACCCTTCCTCAAAATATCATTTCAGGATGCTGGTTTCCTTGCCTTTTGCCCAAAGGTGGAGGAATTTTATTTTCATGACAAAATCACCAATACTTTTGCCACTAGATTGAGGAGAGAAAAGGTGACAATTTCAGGGGTGTTGTTCACACTTTCAACATAGATTATTTCCTGAGCAACAGGGATTCCAAACAACGAATAAAATTGGTTCAAGAGCAGAGACCTTGACCTTGACAGCTAGAAAACGTACTTGAAGCCAGAATACAAAGCAAATCGTAAACACATATTTCCATTTAGGCACTTGCTGGACAAATATGCCCCTCTCATGAAATTGATCATGAGGTTCTTCACATGTGAGGCCAGATACTCAAGTTTATATCAGTATCACATGAGACTCTTGATGCATTTCACTAGTGTGAAAACCTTAAAATTACCTCATTACCTCTACAAGAGCATGGTAAAGATGACATAGAAGGTAAGGAGAATGGGAGACAATAATCATGCTAGTTTTTTTCACCATGTCTTGGTGAAGGTCTTGTTTTTCCATCAACTATCACAGATCAATTTTTCGTTGGAAGGTTTTGTTTATTCAAATTCTCTTTTGTCTTCTCCAACTCAATCTAGTAGTCACTCTACACCCTTGGCTTCACCAACATATCAAGAGGTTGTTTCCTCAAGTAAACCTACCAAAAGAGTTCCTAGGGCAGAGGTGACACAAACTTATGTTAGGGGTAAGAGGCTTGTGTTTTCTCCAAACATCGTTGAAAGGGCCAAGCCTACATCAGTTGAACGTGGATCATCATCACACCATGAGGCACCATTGCAAGATGAGGAGCCATTCCATCTTGACACTGACATGGTAGACTTGGAGGTGAATGAAGAGAAAAAAAAACACCGGAAAAAATCATTTTGGATAAGGATGCTGAGATTAGAGAACTTAAGGAGACTTTGTCAAAGTCCAACTTCTTGGTTTCATTCTTACAACAAGAGAATGTGCAATTAAAGGTAAATCAACTACTATTAAACAGTCCTAAGGTTGATTTGAGAAAATATGATGTAAAGGGTAAGGTAGTGGTTGAGATTAATGACTCAGATGATCAGGAAGAGCAGGTTAGAAGAAATATACCAAGGACAAGAGGCCTCAAGAGGGAACTTGAGCAAAATAAAGAAACATCTCCACCAAGAACTCAAATGACAATTGATGAGCTCATATTGGTAGAAATTGAAAAATACAAGGTAGGATGGCTTGATAGAGTGAATTTCCACATGTAAATTCTTCTCAAGAAGGAAAATAGAAACAACTTGCAAAGACACACGGCCATACATTACAACACAAGAAATTAGGTCTCCCATGTAAGAATCAAGCAATTGAAGAAAAAACTCAAGGAAACCCTAACGAGGAAAAAAGAGAAGGATAAGTTGGATTTGCTTGCTAAGTCATTCCTCATAGCATGACACATCATCACATGACTTCATGGAACAATTTTTCTGAAATTTTGAAGAAGTTTTGGAAATTTTTGTTTTTTCAAACATTTGGCTAAATTGGAAATTGCAGAACAACCAAAAGCGTAGCGCTTTGGCGCTATGATTTTTCCTCAAGCATAAAAATGCCAAAAAAATGATATTCTTAGATATATATTGACCCATACATGTCAGCTATCCACTTTGGGTGCCTTGTCAGCAAAATGGTGGAGAGAAAAGGTAAAAAAGGGGTCAAAAACTCACTTTCTGCCACTATTTTGAAATAGGCGTTGTGATTTTTGGAGTACCTATGGGAAATTCAATTTTACCCCCCATATAGTTTCCATTTGGATTTATTGAGGTGTCTAATGAAAACTAGACATCCTAAAATTTCTAGAACATCTTTCAAAAGTGGATTTGGAGTATGGGGAGGCCTCCAAAAGCCTCTCACAATTCAGGCGCTACACTTTATCAGAAGTGCACTGCACTTTATTAGTCAGGTGTTGCTCTTTTCCCTGTGTGCACTTTTTCGAGGTTTTTCTCAGTGAAACTTGGTCTAATGATGTAATTACTCTTCTTTATTGTTGATGTGATGTAAATATGATGTAAATGGGCTTGTAATAGTCTCTTTGATGTAATTTGTGACCTCATTTATGAGGAACAACTTAGTCAACTCTATTTGGAGAGTTTGTTCAAACCTCCCTAGACAATAGGGATTTGTGGAGAGAATACTGCAGGTTGTTACTACACTGGGGGATTCTACCCCTGAGAGAGGGGAAACTATTTTTGAGCCTATATGTATGGATTTTTCAGTAATTTTGATGGTTGGACATCAGAGGGTGAAAATCTTGTAGCTTGTACTTCATAATTTTATATAGGAAATCAAAGGACCAATTGCAACTATTATTCAAGAATTCTCATGTTCTAAGTTTGTGATATTTTTTTCTCTCTGTTTTAGTTCCTATATGAATGATATACTTGTATCCTTACCAAATCTTCCTTATTCAGTGATTTCCTATAGGTTTATAAGCATAATTATTTTAATGGAAGCTCTGTTTTGTTAGGAATGCCATTTTGTGTAATTTCCCTTCTTGATTAATGAATTCACGGTGCACATGCTCATTATGATCTCTTACTCTTTCAAAACCTACAGTACACCGATAAAATCCTAATCCATCACAAAATTAGAACTATCTTGCTCCTCTATATCTCTTGTAGCTGTAATCTTTGATATTTTGACCTAGTCCCTTGATTTTCATCCCTGATCTAGCAGAAAAAACCTAGATATTTCAAAACCCTAGAGTTGAGCTATCTAGCCTAAAATCCACTCATGATCCAGTCAAAACCCTTGGGTGTGCCTTTTATAGAGAGCTCCCTCTCTGGTTTGGTAGGGCTAGCTACCAAACTAAAATCTTGGTTTGAGGTTATCTTCGTCGATATCCTTTCATACTTGGGACATTGTGGAGGCTAACATTTCTGGCACCATTTCTGGGGAGCGAAGTGACATATATTCCCTGGGTGTATTATTATATTTTTATTGGATTCTAAGAATATGAGTGATAGGACCTCATTTCCAAGAAGGCTGATTCAATTTTCAGAGAGCCAAAGTGTAGAAGCAAGTCAACTTTGGGAAAGGCATACACGATCAAATCCAGATCCACATCCAACATCTGCCATTGAAGATCTGGAAGGACTCATAAGAAAACAAAGTTCTCAGCATTCAGAGATTCAGTCAAGTTCATCTACTTTAGTGAGGTCTATGTCTCTACCTTCAGAATTTCTTTCACTTGAAGATATTCCTTTTGATTTGAAGTTCAATTTATCACTGTTTAGATCCAAATCCGAAACATCTCTTTCCGAAATTGTATTTGATCCTTTAAGGTTATCTAAAATAACATCTATGTCTGAAATTGTATTCAACCCTTTAAAGCTTGAAATGATTTTTTCATTCGTAGAATCCAATTTAGAAGTAGATTTTGGTAGGAAGGTTTGGATTCAATTTGATAAACTTCGAAAACTAGCAAAAAATATTCAATATACCTTCGAGAAGGCTTTTATACAATATATGCAGGAGCTCTTGTATGTTGATCCTCTTTCAACTACATCTATTCACACTGGTGTTTCTTCATCATCCACACTTCCTCCCACACAACCACCTCTCATACCAACACTTCCTGTTGTGAATACAAGTCTACATTCTAGAACAACTATGGCCAGATTTTCTCCATTAGTTATGCTGGTACAACTCACTAATTTACCTCAGAACTATGGAAAAAGGCTACCTCTTTTTGATGGAACTGTCGAGGTTACAACTAGGCAACACATTGACAAAATAAAAAATTTCATAGATTTAGAAGAAGTAGACAATGATGATGTGAATATGAGAACTATTTCTCAGAGTTTCTTAGGAGAAGTGAAAAAGTGGATTAGAGCTATGGCAGCTGATTCAGTGCAGGATTCACAATAGTTAACATATTTTTTCCTCACTAAGTGGGAGGAAAAGAAAAATTATCTCCAGATATTGGCCAAGTATAACTCATTAAAAATACTTCCTAATGAATTAGTCCGAGACTATACTACCTGTTTCAATAAGGTATACAATTCCATTCCCACCAATATCAAACCTCCACCTGACTTGGCATTGTTGCACTATCCATAAGTCTTTGACCCTGATATGGCATATCATCTTAGAGAAAGAAATCCAACCTCACTAGAGGAGATGCAGAGAAATGCGGTCAACGTTGAAGCTAATCTATTGTGTTGAAAATGGCAACAAGAAACAGTGAAGGAGGCCTCCTGAAACATCTTTCCTGATCCTAGTTGGAAAGTGATCACCTAAACTAGGTGGAGACCACACATGTGATTTTTTGTCGGAAAAATCTATTTTTAGACTATGTCTATTTTTAGACATACGGAGCATAATTTGGGAATTCCAGTTGGAGATTCTTGAAGTATGCGACATGTTGGTGAAAATAGATGAGACCCTTATTTTTAGGACCCAGGCTATTTTTAGACTGTATCTCCTAAAAATATGGAAGTCAAATATTATTTACCCTTAATAATATTTTGACTATAAACAGCAGTTTACTCTCTTGGAGCACTTCAGTTTGACCCCCAGAGGTGGGGCATGCAGCTGACATAAGGAAATTCGAATTTCCTCTGAGTTAAGTGAGCTATTGCATGTTAGACTTCAGTTAGACTCATGTGGCAGAGTTTTGGTGGAGTTGATTGAGGAGTTAATGGAGGTGGTGTTCTGGTTAACTAGTTGAACTAGTTGTATTTAGTTTAACTGGCTAATACACTAGAGATGAGTTATGTGAATTAAATATTATTTAATTCATAAATTATTAACTCATTATTCAACTAAAGAACACATCAGTTTAACTCAGTGCATGGACAGTTCAGTGGCGACAAGTGAAAGAGGTAGATGAAAGGGTTGAGATAGCTATCAGTTGCGACATTAGTTGTGCATGAGATTTACACCACACTTGGAGGAAATTACCAATGAAAATTGCGCAGTTGGAGCCAGTGAGATTCGAACTTGGATCTCTATTTAGACCAGCCTTGATTGCGCAATAGAGGCAGAGAAGTAGTGGGTGTGTTTTGAACCTGTGACTTGTTCAAAACCAAGCTAGTTTTTGTGTAGCTTTGGGAGATAGTACTGAGTACTTGTGAGGAGTTTATACTCTGTATTTGATGCATGTTCTCTCCATTTATAATATACTATAATTTGGGGGTTTTCGGCTATAAGCTTTCTATACATACGTATTTATTAATGTGATGATTTAAGTATCGTCCTTCTATTCTTTCCGCATGTGACAATTAATTGTAGAAGAAGGTTATGTGTTATGCATGCAATTCGAAATTGATGTATGATCGGGTTAATCTTCATTGAATAAGTGATTTATTCAGCTAATTTCTACATATTGATCAAGAAATCAAAAAGAAAAGTTGAAAAGAGAGTTACAATTAAGGAAGAACCATCATCCTCTTTTGAAGCAAAGCTTGATAGTTTGATTAGAACAATGGAAAAGATGGTAGATAGGATGTCTATTTATGAAAGGCAGTCAGACAATCAGATCTGGAATCCCAATTTTCGAGGACAATAGCAACATCCACAATCTAGGATTAAGCAGAGAGAACAAAGAGCTCCATATTAGCAAGCTCAACAATGAAATTTGCACGACATTACAGTAGAACTATGCGCAAGGACCTGAAGATGAAGATGATATTATTTAAGAGAACCATTTCTTTGCATAAGATCATGGATCTATTTTCATTATAGAATATGATGAGTATATCGAAGAAACATATGCACCGGATGACCAAGAATATATCATTACAAATGATGATGGGTTGGCAGTCCAATATGGGATGTTCCTATTACTTCTACTCAAAATAGGACAACTCAACAAAAATATACTCAACCTAAATAAAATTCCCAAGCTAGTCCAAACAAGGAGGAGCCTGCTACCATAAATCAAAGGAAGAACAGTGAGCCATATACAAGTACATCAAAGAAGGATAATGAAGTACAAAGGAAGGAGTCTTCAATAAAAAAGCAACCTGAAAAGCGCGATACCATTGTAAAAGAGGTAGAGAAACAATCTAAACTGTTTAGTTTAGAGTGCGAAATTTCTAAGTTAAAGGTTTTTATTCCCCTCACCGAGCTTGTAAAGAATGATATATATAAGTCTCATATTGCCAAGATGTTGAAAGTAGATCACATGTTAGACATGGTCAATGTCAGTGATGACCATCCCAATCTTCTATTCGGCCCAGCCATAGATGGAAATCTTGAAGATAGTGAAGTCCCTCCCTTTTATCTCATCATGAGGATTCATGATTATATTATCCATGATTCCATGCTAGATTCCAAGGCCTCATATAATTTAATTCTGAAAGCCATCATGGATAATTTGGGGTTGGACATAACCTGACCCTATCATGACCTCTATTCTTTTGATTCTAGTAGAGTCTGATGCCTTGGTCTTATCAAAGACTTAGTTATCTCTTTGGATCAGATTCCCGCCAAAAATAAATTGATGGATGTTGTAGTTGCTGAAATACCCTCAAGGTATGGCATGTTGCTTTCATGGTCTCGGGGAGCCGAATTAAGGGGTACTTTACAAGTTGATTTTTCATATGCTACAATTCTGGTATTTGGTCAACTTAGGAAGCTATACCTAGAAGTGAAAATGAAATACATGATCACTAGCAAGGATAAACCTAAGAATCACTCAATTCAATATATAAATACAAATTTAGAGTCCTTCATAGTGTATAATGATCATATTACTAATTATTTAGATAGTCAAATTGTAGAAGTGAAGAAATTTTAGAATTTTCAAATAGTGTCCAAGCGGTCTTGAATGAAAAAAACAGAAATCAGAATTCCAAAAGATTGCAGCCAAGCACTTCAGAGTAAAAGTCCACATAATCGTATCAAAGATCATTTGAGTCAGAGAAAGGTAAATAATAGGTAGAGACAAAGGGTCAAAAATAAAAAAACAGGTCAGTCCACAAAATTTCAGCTTCCCAATAACGAGGAGGATCTTTGGACCATGGATTTCGATGATTCTTTGGAAAAATATGGATCTGTTATCAGAATCTAGATCCATATCCCTATACATCACTCATCTAAAGTCTCACGAAATGTAGGATTTTGTTATTATAAGCTAGCTTTTGACTTTTCGAACAATGAGGCTAAATATGAGGCCTTGATCACCGGTCTCCGAATCTTGAAAAGGCTAGGTGTAAAGAGAATTGTAGTATATGGTGAATCCGAGTTGGTGATAAAACAGGTAAAAGGGGAGTACCAGGCCAAAAATCCTAGAATGAGATCTTATCATAATGTTGTTCTTGATATTCTTAGAACTTTTCCAGATTATGCATTATCTATGATTCCTAGAAGTCAAAAGTTTATGGCTGATCACTTTCCATAGAGGCTAGAAATTTTAGATTCCTATTCATTATGATAAAAAGTTTGAAATTCATGTGAAGCATCACCCGACTGTCCCTGAAAATCTTAGATACTGGCAAGTATTTTGGGATGATAAACAGATAAAAAAATTTCTGCAAATTGAAGAGGATTTTGCTAACTCCCATATTAATGAGGTGTATAATGAAGATGATCAGGTAATTAAAGTTGTTGAAGTTGAGGTGCTAAAACTAAAGGAAAATTACATTCCACGAGGTATAGTACCTTTGGAAAAGATATTTTATCACAATGATGTCACCAAAAATCCAACAATGGTCCCCACAAAAGTAGGCGTTGAAGATGTAAACATTGGTACAACAGATAACCCAAATATGGTCAAGTTATCGAGGTCTTTATCCCTTGATTTGAAAGGTAAATACATGACTCTTTTGGGTGATTTTTCTAATGTATTTTCTTGGGAGTATTTATATTTAAAAGTGTACGATAAAAACATCATCCAACACACCATCCCAGTCAAGACAGATCAAAATCCATTCTGGTAGAAGTTGAGGAGAATAATCCTAAACTACATCCATCAATAAAAAAAGAGGTAAATAAAATTTACAAAGTTGGTATTATAGTTCCTATTTTATTTTCAGATTGGATGTCTAACCTTGTGCCAGTAAGGAAGAAGATAGGGGAGATTCATCTTTGCATAGATTTCAGAAATCTGAATAAGGTGTCCTTAAAGGACAATTATCCTTTGCGAAGATGGACCACATCTTGCAGAGTGTTGTTGGAGCTTCAAGGATGTCAATCCTCAACGGATATTCAAGATACAATAAAAATTTTGTGGATGAAGATGACCAAGAGAAAACAACGTTCACAACAACGTGGGGTACCTTCATGTACGCCAAAATTCCATTTGGGCTCAAGAATGCATGCGCTACATTTCAACGGGATATGGACATCGCTTTCTCGAATGAGAAGGATGTATTCTTGTGGTTTACCTTGATGATGTTACTATCTTCTCACAGTTATATGACAAGCACCTACACCACTTGAGAATAGTGTTTCAAAAATGCAAAAAAATTGGCATCTCGTTAAATCCTAAGAAAAGCCTACTTTTCATGGAGCAAGGAAAACTACTTGGGCACATCATCTCAAAAGATGGCATCCGCTTTGATCCCTCTAGGATTGAAGCAATGCAACAATTGGAATTCCCAAGGAACAAAAAAGGAGATATTGTTATTCAACGGTAAGATAATTTTTTTGAGGAGATTCATCCCCAATCTTGATGATTACCTTAAAGATATGACAGATGCTGAAAAAGGATAGCGAGGTAAGATGGTTAGAAGATGCAAAAAAATCATTTAACTCAGTCAAATTTTCTTTAACATGTGCTCCCACATTGATCAACCGTGATTATACTTTAGAATTCATTATCTTTTCATTCACTTCCGAGCATTCTTTGGATGTCGTACTAATGGAGAAAAAAGATTCAAAGGCAGAGCAACCAATTTCCTTTTTCAACCAGACTATAAGAGATGCAACACTAAAATACAACATTATTGAAAAACAAGCTTTGGCCTTGGTGAAAGCATTGAAATACTTTCGGGTATACATCCTTCACTCTCACATCATAGCTTATGTTTTGAATGCAGCAGTGAAATATGTGTTGATGCAAACTGATCTTGAAGGAAGGAGAGAGAAATGGATTGCAGTCATGCTTCAATATGATTTGGAGATCAAGGTGACAAAGATGATCAAGCAACAGGGTTTGGAAAAGTTGACGGCAGAATCTAATTTGCATGTGCTGGACATAAATCTAATTTCTGCACTTTCTGAAGAAGAGGTTGATGATTCATTGACATGAGCATCTCATATCTTCATTTCATACCCTTGGTATCCTGATATTGTTTATGTACTGGAACACTTAAATCCTTCCTCGAGTGTGTCTAAAAGAAAAGGTAAATCATTGAAATTAAAGGCTTCAAAATATTGTATTTTAGATAATTTTTTATAATGGAAATACCTTGGAGGTGTTTTGTTTAAATTCCTTGTTGAATGTCAAGCAAAGGAAGTGATGAATGAATTTCACAAGGGTGATTGTGGCAGTCATCTATTCTGGAAAACCACAACAAAAAAAGTTTTGAGGGTTGGTTTCTATTGGCCCAATCTTTTTGCTGATGTGTACAAGACCGTGATGAGTTTTCATGAATGTCAAATTTTCCAAGGGAAGAGGAAGTTGCTCCCGCTGCCTTTGCAACCCATATCAGTCTAGGAACAATTTCAGCAATGGGGTCTTGATTTCAGCAAACAACCGAAGGATAAGGGCTATTCTCAGTAAAAAAAAAAAACCCAAAGCATTCAAATAAAGCTAAGAAAATACCCAGAGACACCAAGATGGACCAAAAAATCCAAAACGGGGAAAACCCTAGCACCTACAGGAGTTGGCGCTATTTTCTGGCTATAATCCATGCCAGACAGGGGATGGCGCGAGTGTTAAATTGGAAACTAGCGCCAGCTGGTGTGATTGTCAGGCTAGAACCCGTGCTAATCAAGCCAGCCTTGGAAAGGTGTAAATTTCGGAAAAACAGAGGTCAAATTGATCCTCTGGGGCTGAACAGGGGTCTTAGACTCAACAAATATCATCAGAAAAGTAAGGTAAGCAATCAAATACTAGGAAGACGACCTAAAGGACGAAAGAAAAACTCACACTGATCCCCAGTATGGTCGCCAATTTGTTGGAGAGGTAAATCCCATCTACGGACAAAGGAAATCCCACTAGCCCTAGAATGGTTCTAGCAACAAACAAAACACGCTACGATATCAATTCCTAGTTACAAAAGACAAAGCTACGATGGATAGCCTACCTCAAGTCCTACGCTACTGTTGTCAAAGAAGAAGTGCTGCTTCCCGTTCCTAGCCCAACAGATCACAATCCTTTCGCTCACCACGTTTGGACACCTGTACACATGCAGTGAAAAATGACGACATACAATGTAATAATTCAAACATGTAACTATCAATCAGTCCTAAAATATTGAATCAAATTGCATTACACAAATGAGCAATACAACGATGGAACCAATAACATAGTCGAGCATATATTAAAATGTGAAAGAAATATTACAACTGAGTTCCAACGTTGTGTTCTTCCTTTGGCAGGGCTTCCAGCGGAGCATGTCTCACAAAGCTTGTCGGGAATTTAGACAAGGCTCTCTCTCTTACGAGGTTCTCCTTGGCTCTGATCTCAATAGTAGCTCAGCTATAGTTTTCTTCCCAAATGTTCAAATAACTTGAAAATAGAGAGGGCAGGCTTTTTTAGAGGGAGAAGGAGAGTGTAGGATCCCTATAATCATGGGGGAGAGTCCTATCTCTTAGGAAGGTTCCATGAGAGGTGGAAAAACACTTCCTAAATAGGGAGATCTGGAGCCAAACAACCCAACCTCTTTTTGATGATTCGTTTTGAAGTTGTTAGAATCAAACTTCCACCTTTTATTTTTTTTTAAAATTCCCAAATAGGCTTGGCGTGGGCAATACACAAGGACAGAGCACCAAGTGGTGCGGGCTTAGTGTAAATTTCCCAGGTCAGCACGAGTGATGAACTGGCTGCTCGTGCCAATTCCAAAACATATGTTTTTAGTAATTTTTTAAGGAAATGTTCTCCAGGAGAATTCTTGCCCTTATGCAGAAGGATGCCATCAAGGTGTTTTCAGGAAATTTTACTATTCATAGGTCACGGGAATATTCCTCCAATGTACAAGACAAGGGATTGCAGGGAAGGTGACAAAATGATGTGTAACAGATGCCCCCTAAAGCATGAGGTTCGAGAGAGAGGGAGGGGTGAAATGCTTAATGAGAATTCGTTCAACTGAAAACACTGCCGTCGAAAGACCTGTGAGTACAAATACAACTGATATCTCTGATACATGATATGTGGTATGGGTGCAACCATCCATAATAAAGTGTACAGAAATAATGAGACCCAAGGTATGGACGCAACCATCCAGCAAAATAAGGATCAACAAGTAGACTCAGGTATGGTTGCAGCCATCCAATCAAAAGAGTCATGTAATAAGCCAAAATAATCCATAAAGAATCCGCAGCCTAGATTTCATCAGACAAAATCCAGGGTCTTGCACTCTATCTCGACCTGAACAAAGTACAAGTTCAAACATGCGAATATGTGAGCTGAAGTCAAACATGGAAGAACATCGTCTGATTACCAGCAAATGATGAAAACTGTTAACAGACGTGAGAGAAACCACCAATAATGACAATGGATCTCAAGGTACAAGAGGTACAATCCATGGAATGTGAACAATGATCTGGCGTCGAACACCCGCAGAATCATCCGATCGAAGGTCAATAATGAAAACCTTGCGTCGAATGCGAAGAACTTGCCATTGAGGCATGCAGGCTCCAAGGTACCTAAAGGGAGTCTCTAGATCAACTTCTTGGATAATGAGCTGAAGTCGACAGGAAGTGACCTTGATCAAAGGTGGGCCATAATGTTTCCCACATCATCGACACGAGATAGAGGAACATGATGTTTGTGAATCAAGACCAACAGAGAATCAGAGGGAGGTTGAAAACTGTAGAGGCCAACTTCTCTTGAACATATTGGTGGCACGACACTGGATTTGGAAGTATTTGACATCAAGGGATCTGAGGTCATGGTGACGTGGCAAAGAGCAGAGGAGCGGTCAAAAGAGATTACCCAAACCCATGGAGGCAAGAAGATAACGAGATGAGATGTCCCCAACCCGACACAAATGCCAACAAGTGCCATGTTCAAGAGCGACATACTGCCAATACGACTACAATATTGGTTCCATTTTCCCCCACCATTTTTGGCGAGTACCCCAATTATTTTTTTAAAACAAGCTTGAAGGGGATAGCATGTGCTTGTGTTGTAAGTTTGTCCTTCAGACAAATCCAACCTAGTACATTTTACGAGCCCTAGGAAGGAGGAACTCGGGTAACGTCATTGCGACTGAGTTTGATGTCATCAGTTTTATACGAGTCTGAAAAAGGAAGAACTCGACATATTTTCATATTTAGAGAGTTTGAAAAGAAGTCGGAAAAGAAAACTCCAACAGTCCCTTTTCGTAAATAGTCCCTCAGATCTGAAAAGGTAGAAAATTGTGTCTTAGAAAACCTCCTAGTCCCGATAGGCTAGGGTATTCCTTTTTCGTAAATAATCTATCCCAGCCCGAAAAAGGGGTAAACGTATACCGGGTAGATATCACTTCGCATCCAATTTAATGAGCTCAAAACGACAAGCGACTTCGCAATATTTTAATTATTTAAGAGTTAGAAAAGAGCTGAAAGTTGACTCCTCCTGGAGGAACGAGTGGTATAAAGGGTAGCAACGGGTTTTGGTGATGGTGGAACTGCTCAGAACAAGTAAAGGTTATGAGGCTGGCTAACAAGACCACTCATCGCAGCGGTTCCTCAGGAATGGGTGAAACAATCAAGTGAAGGCGTATGATTGGTCGAGTAGATGGGGATGATGGAATGAGAGAACCAAGGCTCATCTGGAAAAATAGGCTGATAAAATGGAAATCATGAGAGGTAAAATGGGAATGGTTTCATTTTTACACAAGCTTGAAACAAAGATAAACTATGCTTGAAACCAGTTTCATTTTTACACAAGCTTGAAATGGAAACAAACTATGCTTGAAAAAGTAAGCATGCCCTCATCATGGTGACTTAATTCGAGGTACATGCCCCCCAAGATTTAGTCCATATGAACGACAGATGGAGTGAAGGTTCAAATTACGAGATCAAGAGAAGGACTCAACTGGGATTTTACGAGATCATGTTAAAGACTCGAATTGAACAGGAAAGTGTTTCATTATTTTAACGAGGTTGACACATTAAAAGAACTATCCTCAAGAGAGCTTGTTTCATTTTTTAAGGAGCTTGACACAAGAAAACGAACTATGCTCCGACGAGCTTGTTTTATTTTTTAAGGAGCTTGACACAAGAAAAAGAACCCTGCTCCGACGAGCTTGTTTCATTTTTTAAGGAGCTTGACACAAGAAAAAGAACCTTGCTTCAACGAGCTTGTTTCATTTTTTAAGGTGCTTGACACAAGAAAAAGAACCCTGCTCTGAAGACAACTCATTATGATGAATAAGAATTCATGGCTTCCAAGAGTTCCGCACTAGATGGGAGAACAACATCTTGGAAATCAGGGCCCAATGCCCCCAACACACTATGCACAATGGCAGTATCATTGATTGCGGGCATGGGATAGGTAGCCACATAATTAACCTGCGTTGGGGAGTATACAACCGGCGGATAAAGACCTGGAGGGGATGACGGTGGACTAGATGTCATGTCAGGACCAAAGAATGAAAGCTGATCAATGCTCACGATCCGACCTTTGTGTGGAAAATAAATCACACGAAAGAGGGAGGAGACAACTGCTCCCATGACATAAGTATAGTCATGCCCCAAGAGTAAATTGGAATCTAAGGGGCCTGGAACAACCATCACGTCTATATGGACAATTTTCCCTCCCAAAGTAATAGGCAACTTCGGAAGGACCCCTAACGATTGACTGGTTCCTTTGTTAAAAGCCAACAGATTCTGGGTAATAGGCATAAGCGGTGGAGAACCAAAATATTTCCAAGTAGTTGAAGATAGAATACTAACAGACATGCCTTCATCTATAATAGTGCTGGGTATGACCAGATCAAAGGTTTGTATCGTTATCTCGAAAGGCACATAAGACAGAAGGCGGTATCCGGAAAATTGACTCCAATCAAAGGAAGCGACCAAACTACTTGGAGGGGGTACCATCAAACTGAGATGGTTTTCCCTCAGTGTTACCAGAGCAAGAGGAGCATCCTCCAAGACGTCCATCATGGGAGTAGGAGGAGCAGTTTCTGGGACTGCAGGGACGGAAGAATCTTTCTCCAAGTCCGAAGAATCTGATTAAACAAGAAGAACATGAGGGGGATGAGACCCACTCTTGACGGAAAAGACCTGATGCACCACAGATGGGGTTAGATCGACTAATTCCTTGGCCAATGATTGGTTAGGAACAAATTCCCATACTTGAATTTCCGGGGGAGAGGGATCGAGCAAGGATGATGCTTGATCGATCGTGGAATCAACTAGCGAAAGACTCGAAGAAAGCTTCTGATAACCAGCTGGAAGGCAGGGTGCAGAAACAGTGGAGTTGTCCAACACTCTCTTGGCTTCATCCATGTAAGGATAAAGTTGAATGGGGTGATGCCCTTCACACAACTTACAGGGATTGGTAATCTTGCCTTGTTTTTATGAGCCTCATCAGAACTAGTCAAAGATGTACCAATAATGTGACTTCCAGAAGATAAAGGCAACGGTGGGTGGCCATTGGACCATGCTTCAAGTACCTTGGGAATATCAGGGCAGTCTCGAAGCAAATGGTTACCTTTGCAAAGAATGCAAGGGAATTTGACTTTCCGTGGAAGCGTGGATGGTTCTGCAAGGGAAAGCTTCTTAGGAGAAATAGCTGTAGTATTAGCCTCTCGCTTATCTGACTTCTTCTTCTTCTTAGCCACCTGGTTACTAGAATCTAGACTTTCACCAGGCGAAGTAGAAGAGGAGGATGAAGAAATAGGTGAAGAAGGGGAGAGGTCCACCTTAGAAGCAACATGATGTTGTTCTGGTGGAGGAGATGGTTGTACGGTGGATGAAACACTCGGGACCACCGAGGTTGAAAATAACCATATAGGAAATCCAACAGTTAAACCAGGCAGGGACAATGTTGCCATATAAGGAGCACCAACATTCCCAAAAGTAGGAAAAGGACTAGGATTCCCTTCAGAAGGGATTCCTGGGTTAGTGAACTCTGGAATCGTTGCCATCAGAAACAAATTTCAAAACAACACCTAAGGAAACTAACTTTAACCAGGAATATTTCGTGGGTAGTTAATTTTTAAGACATTGAAACAAAATTCTACCATTTCATATTTTAAGAGTCGAGAAACAGGAAAAAGGTGACTCTATCACTTTCAGGTTGGAAATGAGCATGAAAGGACAAGTGCTCGATGATATTTTCAAGTTTATGGAGTCAGTAAAGATCAAAAAATGACTGCTCAATTAGTCTAGGTAAAAGGGTGTACTAGGTTCTCGTGAACTGCCATATACACCTTGGATATAAAATGAAAGAGAAATCAACCAAGGACTTGACGTATGTGCAGGTAGTCTCCCCAAATTATTTGTTCAGTGTATCACGGTTACAAGGCAGCAGACTCGGCTTCCTACGGATAAAAGGATTGCAACCTAGAGGGGTCTCCCTTTATATACTCGACGGTACGGGGATCAAGGGTCTGTACTAGCACTATCTGAAGCCAGATGGCAAGCGACAACTGCTAGGTTTAAAGACGCCGGAACACGTCTCTAACTTAGACCACTAAATGTTTCGTTAGGTTTCAATGTTGCCTTAGGTTAATTGAATCAATTTTACGTTGATTTTGTATTTATGTTTCAATTCCAAGGTCCTACCGAATGTTGAATCTCATGAATCCCTAAATGCAAGCTACATGCCATAAAACACCATTTCGTTCGATGAAAGGCTATCTATGAGAGAGTTAAAAGCTTCCAAGTGATAGCGACAATATGAACATACAAAAACATCCAATACTAAATCTAATGCAAGCTAATGAAACTGAAAAGCTCTTCCCTAGAATTATATAATGCTAGAAATTCGAAAGATTTTCCAATTTTCACTATGCTAATCAATAATGCAAAAGATTTTTTTTGTATTTTTCAATATATCAGAGTAAGTGCAACTAATGATATGAAAAATAAATCAAAACACCAATTTGAGAATGGTGAAGCGAGAGATGAAACAAAACAATTTCACTCAACTCAAAACAAGCCCAACAAGACTCAAAACAATGACTAAATCCCTCAGATCAAAGAAAAATCTCAAAAGAGACCCAAACAAGCCGTGTAATATAGGCTTGGAGTGACGAGAGAAAAATTGAACGAAAGAGAATACAATCACTCAATTAACGCAATCACTCAAATGGATCCAAGAAGTTGAATGCAGAGAAGCATAAATGAAGTTGACTGTGAAACCAAGGGCCCAAAACTCCCACGGGAGGCTCAGCAGGCTGAAGCACCTAGAAGACCTAGGGTTGAAAAGAAAAACGAAGAGAAGAGGGAAAAAAACCGAAGCATAAGGGCTATTCTCAGTCAAAAACAAACCCAAAGCATTCAAATCAAGCTAAGAAAATACCCAAAGACACCAAGATGGACCAAAAACTCCAAAATAGGGAAAACCCTAGCACCTACAGGAGTTGGCGTGACTGTCTGGCTATAATCCACGCCAGACAGGGGATGGTGCGAGTGATAAACTGGAAACTGGCACCAGCTGGCGCGACTATCAGGATAGAACCTGCACTAATCAAGCCAGCCTTGGAAAGGTGTAAATTTCGGAAAAACAGAGGTCAAATTGATCCTCTGGGGCTAAACAGGGGTCTCAGACTCAACAAAGATAATAAAAAAAGCAAGCTAAGCAATCAAAGACCAGGAAGATGACCTAAAGGACGAAATACAAACTCACACTAATCCCCAGTATGGTCGCCAATTTTTTAGAGAGGTAAATCCCCTCTGCGGACAGAGGCAATCCCACTAGCCCTAGAGTGGGTCTAGAAACAAACAAAACATGTTACGATATCGATTCCTAGTTACAAAAGACAAAGCTACAATGGATAGCCTACCTCAAGTCCTACACTGCTATTGTCAAAGAAGAAGTGCTGCTTCCCGTTCCTAGCTCGATAGATCACAATCCTTTCGCTCACCACGTCTGGACACATGTACACATGCAGAGAAAAACGACGACATACAACGTAATAATTCAAACATGTAACTATCAATTAGTCGGAAAAGATTGAATCAAATTTCATTACACAAACGAGCAATACAACGATGGAACCAATAACATAGTCGAGCATATATTAAAATGTGAAAGAAAGATTACAACCAAGTTCCGACGTCGCGTTCTTCCTTTGGCAGGGCTTCCAACGGAGCGTGTCTCACAAAGCTTGTTAGGAATTTAGACAAGGCTCTCTCTCTTATGGGGTTCTCCTTGGCTCTGCTCTCAATAGTCGCTCAGCTATAGTTTTCTTCCCAAATGTTCAGCTAGCTTGAAAATAGAGAGGGCATGATTTTATAGAGGGAGAAGGAGAGGTTAGGATCCCTATAATCATGGGACAGAGTCCTATCTCTTAGGAAGGTTCCATGAGAGGTGGAAAACCACTTCCTAAACAGGGAGATCCGGAGCCAAACAACCCAACCTCTTTTTGATGATTTGTTCTGAAGTTTTTAGAATCAAACTTCTGCCTTTTATTTTTAAAAAACATTCCCAAATAGGCTTGGCGTGGGAAATACACATGGACATAGTTCCAGGTGGCGCGAGCTTAGTGTAAATTTCCCAGGTCGGCGCGAGTGATGAACTGGCTGCTCGCGCCAATGCCCAAACATATGTTTTTAGTAATTTTTTAAGGAAATGTTCTCCAGGAGAATTCTTACCCTTATGTAGAAGGATGCCATCAAGGTGTTTTCAAGACATTTTACTATTCACAGGTCATGGGAATAGTCCTCCAATGTACGGGACGAGGGATTGCAGGGATGGTGACAAAATGCTGTGTAACAATGCCTTGTTTTGATGAGATGATGATGTTGTGTTGATTTTATTCTTAAGGAATGAATTCATACTTATATGCTTGTTCCTGATATTTCTTTTCATCCTACACCATAATCATATAGCCTATTTGGTCATTTGAGCTTGCCTACCTTGCCCCTTTATTCCCTTGCAATTTTTTCTCTTGTAACCCTAATGAGGGTTTCAAGCCTAGTTTCTAGAGGTCCAATCTCATCCAGCAAAAAAATCCAAATCAACCAAACCCTAATCTGCATATCTAGCCTAAAAACTCCATGATCTAGTAATATTGGTTGTGATTTCATTGAAAGAGCCCTATCAGCCAAGTAGGGCTAGCTACTAGGTTAAAGTGGTATGTGGTTACGTTTGCTAATCTCCTTCTCAGCCTTCAGAGATCTGGTGGAGTGATAACATTTTGGAACTATTTCAGAGGAGCGAGGTGAAAAATATTCCCTGGGAAAGAACGAAAAGGATCAGATCTGATTGTTGATGGTGAACAATGATCAAGCACAAGAAGGATGTGCATCATTCACCTGGCGACTCTAGTGTCGAAATATCCAAAGGTTCAAAATTTTCATGGCGACTCCACTTTTCAAGAACCATTATTTTGAAGAAATTATCGGTGACTTCATTGTTGTCAAAATGGATTCAACTGCTCGAAGGTATGCTCCTATGAATTGAGCTCATATTCTTGGTTTTCTAAATCGTATTCCTTGTATAGATTGGAAAACAAGACTGCCAAAGTTTAAATGTCAAGATGGAGAAGATGGTAATTTTCATTTGGTAAAATTTCATTTTCATATTCACAAACTTAAGATTGGGTTTCATGAAGATTGTCAGATGAAGATGTTCATGGATACCTTGGAGGAAAAAGTGATATCATGGTATGAGAGTCTACCATCTGCTAGTTTATATGTTAGGTCCTTATATTACTAGTGTAGTCCCTTATTGTTGTTAGTGTAGCCCACTTATTTCTATTGTTGTACCCCTATAACCACAATATTGTTATTATTGTACCCTTACTTTATTATTGTTAGGTCAGATAGGATTATATTGTGACCCCATGGACTCCTATATATAGAAGGAGGTTTTGTCATTTGTATCATCAAAGAATTGTTCATTTATGTAACGTAAAGGAGGTTTCCCCCTCAAAGTGGCTTATTTATAAGGCATTGGTATATCTTTTCTTCTATTTTTGGAGTTGGTTTCATAAAATTTGGTATCAGAGCTTTGGATTCTAGGGTTATGCTGCTCCAAACAGGTCATCATGGAATTTTTCACTATAATTTTTTTCTTTTCTACGAAGGTTCAGAAGCTGAAATTTTTATCTTGCGAAGCCGAAATCCCAAGAAAATTTGTGTAAAAATTTCAGATATTGGTTCGCAATATTTTTGGAGATATGATCTATGGAAGTTAGGGTTCATGCAAGCTCCAAAATTTCATATAAAATAGGTGACCTTGGTAAAATAGTCATAACTCTCTCTCTTAGCATTGGATTGGAATTCTGTAAAATGTGGCCGAAATTGAATGGACTATAGTTTCTTGTGTATCAATTTCAGAGCTGAAGGAGGAAAAAATGACACGTGGAACGTCGTACAAGTTCTCTCTACTGAACCAGTCCATAATTAGGTCATTGTGGGAGATTGGGCATAACTTTGTCTTTAAGCATCCAAATCAAGTCAGACCTATGGAATTCGAAAGAATATTTAGAGGACAACTACAGAATATTGAAGATCTGAAATTACGTAGATATATCAGTTTCAATATTGAGTTCCTCAAAAGAAATAAAAAGGTGTGTATTTTTTTCTTTTCAAATTGCATATGTCTTGTTTGAAAAATCAGCTTGAAGTGATTCGAAAGGAATATTGAAACATAGATATTAGTATTGGGTTCTAAAATGCCACCTATAAAGAATTCAAAACCCATTAAGCCTTCAAAAGGCTCTACTATGACTCATGAAGAGTTAGAAGTGAAACATGACATATCAAAATTACAAGAGCAACTGCACCAAATTTTGCTCTCGCAAAGAGCAATAAAAAATGAAATGGAAGTTTTGAACAAAGACGTGGAAGCTAAGATGGATGATTTGAAGAAAGGCATGGAAGTTAAGATGGATGGTTTGAAGAATGGGATGGAAGCTACTATGGACGGCATGGATGCTAATATGGATGAAATGGAAGCTAAGATCGATGAAAAAATGAAAGACAACATGGAAGACATGAATAATGATCTAAAAGAAGACATGGAAGGTTTGAAGGAAGGTTTGACAAGGTTGATACAAGAAATGATTCCTAATGGCGGAAAGATAGTAGAGAAAACTCATGATGAGAAAAAAATTAATTTTAATTGTGATTTCATAAACTCTAATGTTGGATTGAAGACCCACCATATTCCAAAGATCGATATGAGGAAGTTTGATGACAAGGATCCTGTAACATGGATATTACAGATGGATCAATATTTTGATCTCAATAATGTGCGAAACACACAAAAGGTACACATTGCAACTTTATATTTAGAACAAAATACGTTTGTATGGTATCGATTGCTTTGCTCCCGTAAAAATTTTTTCACTTGGTCAATTTTTACGGAAGAAATCATAGCACATTATGATGATACAAAGAGCAACACATTATTTAGCCAATTGATAAATCTCAAACAAAAGGGTTAAGTGGTGGAGCACATTTAGGACTTCCAAAAATTGAATATAAGGGTAACTGATATTCCAGAGGAACACAAGATTGATGTCGTCATAGGGACTTTAAAGGATAACATCCAACATGAGGTTTGAGTTTGGAAACTTGATTCATTGGAGAAGGCATTCAGGTTGGAAAGAAAAATTGACTGTAAAATTATGGTGACAAGGAAGCCTACCACTCACATCTATAAATATGGAAGTGTTGCTACTCCTAGACTTCCACAACCTACAGGGTTGACACTACAGTTGTGATAGCAAATACACTAAAGGTTATAAGTGTGTTGAGAATAAAATATTTTACATAGATTGTGAAGAGGAGGAAGAAAATGAACAAGAAACTTCAAAAGAAGAAGATATACACCAGGAACCAACCCTAGAGAAAGAATAAATGAGTCCGACCATTTCGTGTAATACATTGACAGGAATTACCACTCCTCAAAATCTCAAGACAGAAGGACATATCAAGAAGAAAAAGGTAATAGTGCTGATTGATTTGGGTAGTACCCATAATTTTATTCATTGCAAGGTAGCCAAGGAATTGAATTGCTTCCTTTACCCAAATCCAGAATGTCAAGTGATGGTTGAAAATATAGGAACTATAAATTGCTTTGGAAAATTCCATAATATCAAGCTAGCCATGGGGGAATATTTATTGAATAGTCCAATGCTTTCCATTCCAATGGGAGGTGATGATGTTGTACTAGGAGTACAATGGTTACAATATTTGGGGACGATAGATTTTAATTTTCAAGAACTTTTCTTGATTTTTTTTTTGGAAGGAAAGGAAGTCGAATTGTTGGGTATCACAGGGAGGCTGGGAAAGATAATAAGCTCTAATGTCATGACAAAGCTTTTGAAGAAAGAAAAACGAGGCATAATTGCACAATTATGCTCACAAGAAGTTCCAACATCAAAATCATCTATTTCTCTAGATCTCCAAAAAGTATTGGACAATCATTCCAAGGTGTTTGAAACTCCCAAAGGACTCCCACCTATTCGTGATCATGATCATTCTATTCATTTGATTCCAAGAAGTTTTCCTCAAAACATCAAGCCTTACAGATATCCTTATGCTCAAAAGAGCGAAATTGACGTATGATTGCAAAAATGTTAGAGGCTGGTATAATTCAAAATAGTCAAAGTTCTTTCTCTGCTCCAGTAGTATTGGTGCACAAGAAGGATGGATCATGGTGCATGTGTCCAGATTATAGGGAGCCCATTAATCTCACTATTAAAGATAAATTTCCCATTCCCATGATTGATGAATTATTGGATGAATTACATGGAGAAATTTATTTTACCAAGTTGGATCTTCCTTCAGGATATCATCAAATTATAATGATGACTGAAGATATTCAGAAAACAACATTTCGAACTCATGACGGTCATTATGAATTTTTGGTCATGCCTTTTGGCCTTACCAATGCAACTTCTACATTTCAAGGGTTGATGAATTCCATTTTCAAACCCTTCCTTAGAAAATTTGTGTTAGTATTTTATGATGATATACTAATTTACAACAGGTCTTGGAAGGATCATGTTCAACATGTTGATAGGGTGCTCAAACTATTGGAGGAGAAACAATTATATTCAAAACCTCCAAATGTTTTCTTGGAGTACAAGAGGTGGAATATCTAGGTCATATTGTATCTCACGAGGGTGTTAAGGTATACCCTAACAAAATTAAATCCATTAAGGAATGGAAAGTCCCCACAACCATAAAGCAGTTACGAGGATTTCTTGGGTTAATAGGGTATTAATAATTATGGGAGAATATCAACATCTCTAACAACATTATTGAAGAAATAAGATTTTTCATGGACTCATGAAGTAACTAAGGACTTTGAAAATATTAAAGAGGAAATGTACATAGCACTGGTTTTAGCTACGCCAGACTTCAAAAAAACCTTTATTGTGGAATGTGATGCCTCAAGAAATGGAATTGGTGTTGTTTTAATATAAGAAGGAAGACCCATTGCTTTTGAAATTCATGTAAATAAAGGAAAGTATTTACAGAAAGCTATTTATGAGAAGGAAATGTTGGCAATACTACATGCACTAAAGAAATGACGACCTTACCTAATGGGAAGACACTTCAAGGGAAAAGCTGATCATGATAGTCTTAAACACTTTTTGGAACAAAGAGCAGAAAAAATGGGTCAGAAAGATGTTGGGTTATGACTTTGAAATAATCTACAAAAAAGGGAAGCTAGATGTTGTTGCAGATGCACTCTCAAGAAAGGATGAAGAGGTGGAAGAATTGTTTTGTGCCATTTATATTATCCAACCAGATTGGATAACCGAAGCAAGGGATGAATGTAAGAAGGACGAAGAAACTGATCTAAGTTTAAAATTTGACAGTCATGAAACTGATGAAACTATACAGGAATTTGTTGTGAGTAAGCCAATTTGTGATGATGATTTCCTATAAGGAGATCAACTAATAGAGACCGTTGTCTTTCATGAAGAGGATAGGGGTGTCATGTTTGACAATCTTGAAGTATTTTTCTGTTCAAGGATGATGTAGACAATGAATTTGAGGAGTATGAGCCTAAGATAGACAACGTGTAAGAGATAGAGTGAGAGTTTCCCATTCTTCAGGAATTTACAACCAACACGTAAATAGCAGAAGGTGATACTTCCATATGCCTTCCTATGGATCAAAAACCAAGTGTACTTACAAATCAGAATGAAGGGTGTGTTTGTTTTTTTGCTGGATCTCAAGACAAGGTAACATTTCAAGTTATTGAATATCCTTACATTGATTTTCTGCAATTAACAGGGATGATATATTTTCTTGAATTTATGAATCATGAGGACATTTTTTAGTGGACACTCGGAGTCGCCTATTTTTTGCTTTTTTGTTTTTTGTTTTTTGGAAGGTAGTTTCATCAGGATTTGAAGCCCTCAAGTCTTGATGATATCCTGCCATCAATAAGTTTTGTACGTTTTTTTTAAGCCAGAATCAGTCAATTTATCATGTCAATTTTTCAATATTCAGCTTGGTTTTAAATTTTGACTCCATGTCCAATGGTAAGGCTACTTGGTTTACGATTTTCTTGACACCTCCAAGGAGCTGCCATCCCCAGCTGGAGCCAATGTTAGTGTCTGTCTTTACAAGCTGTAACCAGTGATCAAATGGACTCTTATCATGTCTTGTTAGGGTCCCATAGTCAAATTTTGGTCATTTCATTAGGTCTTCAAGAAAAAAATTGGTCATTGGGTATTAGGTCAAGGACTATTTTCCACTCCTTCCAAAATTTTCACATGCTGGTCCATGTCATCGCTCAGCTAAATGTATCATCATTTATATATTATTATCATCATTTTAGTCATCACCATTATGATTGCATTTAGTTATGTGTCTCCATTAGTTCATTAGGGTTTCAGTTACCAAATCTACTATGTCATGCATAAAATTTGACAAAATGGAGTGGTAATAGGCAAGTTTCTTCAATAAATTTTGATTTCAAAAATGTAATTTTATGTTTCTATATGTAATAAGTACTTCATGTTCTTAAAAGCTGCAGTTCAAAGTTCCAAAAAGATTCATTGCTCCAAAGAAGCCAAAAAATTTTAAGGTTACAAAGTTCAAAATAATGAAAGTCATGCTTGAAAATGAAATGTGGGGCCCATCATCACTCAAAAGGAGTAATTTCATGCTTATAAAAAGGCTAAAAGACACAAGCTCATTTCATTTTCACTCTTTTGCCTTCCTAGCATCGAGCTCTCATTCATCATTTCCTCACAAGTTTAGGCCCATACATTTTCAAAAATCGCGTTTTACCTCTAGTCACTGTGATTTTCCTTCTGGTGATGATATTCTCCTTCTGTCGCTGCGCTTTTTCCAATTTTATGAGATTTTAAATAAGTTCTCATTGTGTAATTTTTGATAATTCCTAGTTTGACATTTCTAAAAGTCAAAATGTGAATGTGGATGAATGTAAAAGTCAAAATTTAAATGTAAATGGTAAAAATGGAGTTGAATAGGTGTCTTATCCTCCATTTATTGCTTTGAGGATATGTCTCTAGTGGTTATGAAAAGGAGGAATTTTTGTGCAACCTCCCTAGGGTGTAGCTGAATTTAGATAGATGCATGTATTTGACTTTATTGCTGGAAAATTCGACCTCCAAGGGAGGATTTTAACCTCAGTAGCTATATGAAACCTTTTGTAATCATTTTCAAGGGTTTGATGTTGGAACATTGGGCATTGACCTAGTTTATTCTATTTTGATCAAGTAATATAGTGAATACATAGAAAATTGCAGATAAAATTTAGGGATTCATGTGATGAGCTTGTATGGCTATATTTTTCTTTAGTAATTCACTCCATTGAATGCAAACTCTTTCCATTACATATCTATTGCTTTCAATCATTGTCTTTACACTTCTTTAAGCAGGATTCATGAGTAATGCATGCCCTATTTGGATGAGATGATGATGTTGTGTTGATTTTCTTCTTAAGGAATGAATTCATACTTATATGCTTGTTCCTAATATTTATTTTCATCCTACACCATAATCATACAACCTATTTGGTCACTTGAGATTGGTCCTACCTTTCCCCTTTATTCCCTTGCAATTTTTTCTCTTGTAACCCTAATAAGAGTTTCAAGCCTGGTTTCTAGAGGTCCAATCTCATCCAACAAAAACATCCAAATCAAACAAACCCTAATCTACATATCTAGCCTAAAATCTCCATGATCCAGTCATATTCACTATGATTTCATTGAGAGAGCCCTCTCAGCCTAGTAGGGCTAACTACTAGGTCCAAGTGGTCTTTGGTTACCCTTGTTGGTCTCCTTCTCAGCCTTCGGAGATCTAGTGGAGTGACAACAAGGTCATTCAATTGCATACTACCCGCAAGGCAATGGATTGGACAAGTCTTCAAATAAGTATTTGGTCAATATTATCAAGAAGATGTTGGAGGTAAATAAGAAAAATTGGCACAAGAAACTCATCAATTCCTTGTGGGCAGATAAAGTAAGAAATAAGAAGTCCATATGCAAGTTGCCTTTTGAGTTAGTGTATGGAGTTGATACAATCTTTCCTACTTCTCTTGTTGTTCCAGTCATGAAGATATTGCAGGAAGTTGGCAACGAGCTGAATGATATTTTTCAGCAGCAGATAAACCAAATGATTCATTTGCAAAAAATCAGGGAGGAAGTGTTTCAAAACACTTCTAAGCTTTAATAAAGAATAAAGAAAGTGTATGATAGTAAAACAAAGGCAGATGACTTCAATATGGGTGATGTAGTCCTCTACTGGGATGCTCAGAATGAAGATAATGAAAAGCACGGTATGCCAATTCCAGCTAGAGCCAATGTTAGTGTATGCCAGTTCTTCCAGTCATCAAGGATCAAATAAGCTCTTACAAGGTTTTTTTAGGGTCTTAAAGTCAAATTTTTATGGTTTTAGTAGGTCTTCAAATAAAAATTAGGTCACTGGCTAGTGTGTCTAGGTATGTTACTACTCCTTTCAAAAAAATCATGTTTTGGTCATTACCCTCACTCATTTTGATGAGTCACCAACTGAAAATGTCTCCATCACCATCTCAGTCACACCACCATGGTCATCTTTCATCTCATTTCATGAAGTGTCACCATTAGGTCTTAGGGTTAAAATCATAAAAAATATGTCATTTATGCAATAAATCCAACATTGAATGAGATTAATATTAAAAAATTATCAATAAGGTTTTTTAAAGTGTAATTTCATTTTTATCATGAATGTAATATGCTTCTCAAAGGTTGTAAAGCTGCAAATTTTCAAACCAAAAGTGAAAAGACTTGGTGGGGCCACTTGACCACCAAAAGTGAAAAGTGATTTCCAAAGCTACAAAAGACCGAAAAGTGTTTTCATTTTCTCATTCCATCCTCAAGAAACCTATCTCCAGCAAGAAAACTCACTCTCACCCTCAGATAATAAATTCCATTGCTTAAGAGTGCAATTCCTCCTCAGCACTGCACTTTTGCTACACAGGTGTTGCGCACGCACTGCGATTTTGCTGCGCTTTCTCCCGAGTGTTGCATTTTCTCCATTTTGGCACAAATCATCATTTGAAGTGGATTATTTATCAACCAAAAACTCTAGTGTATCAGTGATAGGTAAGTGGGCCCTCTAAAACATGTCTTGTGTCTTCATTTTGTGATTGGAAGAAGAAATTCCCTCTTCTAGGGTTTCTATTTCATTTGCTTGGTTTCATGTTGATATTGATAAATTTCTGAAAGAAACCCTCAGACTGGAGTTCAGTCACCTTCCCCTACATATTATACATGTACCTAATCATTTTCCCTATCCCCTACTCCTCATTTTCCCTATTTTTCTACAAACCCTAGCTTAGACTAGACATTTCTAGGTTAGGACTGATTTTTACCTCTTTGGACCCCTTCCCCTCATCCATTCCCTCAATTTTCACTTTCCCCTACTCCCTAACATCTCTCCCTACCCTCCTAAATTTTCTCAAGAATTTAGGAATCCGTCAACCCCTTCATCTCCCTCAATTCCCAAAAATTACCCAAATCCTGTATTTTCCCCCTTTATTAAACCCTAAATCCCTTTCCCATTGAGCTAGGGTTAGCATGGATTTTGAAACCACTAATCAGAAAAGGCACAAGGGAGGTCATATCAGTAGGTATGAGCCCACTTAATAAAATGAGGTCATTTCTTCACCCTTCCTCAAAAAAATCATTTCAGGATGCTGGTTTCCTTACCTTTTGCCAAAAGGTGGAGGAATTTGGTTTTCATGACAAACTCACAAATAATTTTGCCACTAGATTGAGGAGAGACAAGGTGACAATTTCAGGGGTGGTGTTCATTCTTTCAAAAGAGATTATTGCCTTAGCCACAAGGATTCCAAACAACAGAGAAAAATAGTTCAAGGGCAGAGACCTTGACCTTGATAGCTAAAAAATGTGCTTGAAGCCAACAAACAAAGCAACTCCTAAACACATCTTTCCATTTAGGCACTTGCTAGAAAAATATGCCCCTCTCATGAAATTGACCATGAGGTACTTCACATGTGAGGGCAGATACTCAAGGCTATATTAGTATCATATGAGACTCTTGATGTATTTCATTGGTGTGAAAACCCTAAACTTACCTCATTACCTCTACAAGAGCATCGTAAAGATGGCAGAGAAGGTAAGGAGAATGGGAGAAAATCATCATGCTAGTTTGTTTCACCATGGCTTGGTGAAGTTCTTGGTTTTCCATAAGCTATCACATATCAATTTTTCATGGGAAGGTTTTGTTTATTCAAATTCTCTTTTGTATTCTCCATATCAATATAGCAGTCACTCTACACCCTTGGCTTTACTAGAATATAAAGAGGTTGCTTCCTCAAGTAAACCTACCAAAAGAGTTCCTAGGGTAGAGGTTACACAAACTTATGTTAGAGGTAAGAGGCTTGTGTTTGCTCCAAATATTTTTGAAAGGGCTAGGCCTACATCAGTTGAACATGGATCATCATCACTCCATGAGGCACCATTGCAAGATGAGGAGCCATTCCATCTTGAAACTGACATGACAGACTTGGAGGTGAATGAAGAGAATGAAACACTAGAGAAAATTATTTTGGAGAAGGATGATGAGATCAGAGAACTTAAGGAGATTTTTTCAAAGGCCAACTTCTGGGTTTCATTATTACAACAAGAGAATATGCAGTTAAAGGTAAATCAACTACTCTTAAACATGACTAAGGTTGATTTAGAAAAGATGATGTAAAGGGTAAGAAAATAGTTGATATTGATGATTCAGATGATCAAGAAGATAATTTTAGAAGAAAGAGACCAAGGATAAAAGGCCTCAAGAGGGCATTTGAGCAACAGAAAGAAGCATCTCCACTAAGAACTCAAATAACAGTTGATGAGCTCATCATGGTAGAAATTGAAAAAGACAAGGTAGGATGGAATGATAGAGCGAATTTCCAGATGCAAATGATTCTCAAGAAGGAAAATAGAAACAAAAACCTACAAATACACATGGCCATCCATTAATACACAAGGAATCATGTCTCCCAGGTAAGAATCAAGCAGTTGAAGAGAAAACTCAAGGAAATCCTAATGAGGAAAAAAGAGAAGGATAAGTTGGATTTGCTTGCTGAAGCCTCCATCAAACCATGACACATCATCATAAGACTTCATGGAACAATTTTGGTGAAATTTTGAAGAATTTTTGAAAATTTTTGTTTTTTGAGAATTTTGGCTAAATTGGAAATTGCAGAACAACTAAAAGTGCAGCACCTTGGCGCTGTAATTTTTCCTTAGGAATCCAAATGCCAAAAAATTGATATGGTTGGATAGATATTGACCCATGCATGTCAAATATCCACTTTGGGTGACTTTTCAACAAATTGGTGGAGAGAAAAGGTCAAAAAGGGGTCAAAAACTCACTTTCTGCCACTATTTTGAAATAGATGCTGCACTTTTTGGAGTACCTGTGGGAAAATCCATTTTTCTCCCTCATGGAGTGTCCATTTGGCTTTCTCAAGGTGTCTAATGAGAACTAAACATCTTCAGATTTCCAGAATATCTTTCAGAAGTGGATTTGGAGAATGGAAAGGCCTCCAAAGGCCTCTGACAAGTTAGGCGTTGTGCTTTATCAGAAGTGTGCTGCGCTTTTCCCTGTGTTCACTTTTTCGAGGATTTTCTCAGTGAAACTTGGTATGATGACGTAATTAATATTATTTATTGTTGATGTGATGTAAATATTATGTAAATAGGATTGTAATAGTCTGTTTGATGTAAATTTTGACCTCATTTATGAGGAAAAACTTAGTCTACTCTATTTGGAGGGTTTGTTCAAACCTCCCTAGACATTGGGGTTTTGTTGAGAGAATTTTGTGGGTTGTTCCAACACTAAGGGATTCGACCCATGAGAGAGGGGAAACTATTTTTGAGTTTATATGTTTGGATTTTTTAGTCATTTTGATGGTTGGACATCAGAGGGTGAAACTCTTGTAGCTTGTACTTCATCATTTTATACAGGAAATCAAAGGTCCAGTTGCAACTATTATTCAGGAATTCTCATGTTGTGTGTTTGTGATATTTTTTTCTCATTTTTATAGTTTTATATGAATGATATACTTGTCTCCTTACCACATCTTCCTTCTTCAGTGATTTTCCTAGAGGTTTATAAGCATAATTTTTTTCATGGAAGCCTTGTTTTGTTAGGAAGGTCATTTTGTGTAATTTTCCTTCTTGATTAATGAATTCATGGTGCACATTATCATTATGATCTATTGCTATTTAAAACCATACACTACATTGAAAAAATCCTAATCCATCACAAAAGCATAGCTATATTTCTCCTCTATATCCCATACAGCTGTAAGCTTTGATACTTTGACCTAGTTCCTTTGTTTTCATCCCTGATCGAGCATAAAAACCCTAAATATTTCAAAACCATAAAGTTGAGCTATCTAGCCTAAAATCCAGTCTTGATCCAGTCAAAACCCTTGGCTGGGCCTTTCATAGAGAGACCCCTCTTTGGTTTGGTAGGGCTAGCTACCAAACTAAAATATTGGTTTGAGGTTACCTCCGTCGATATCCTTTAAGCCTTGGGACATTCTGGAGGCTAATATAAAGTGTGTCATTGAATATGTTAATATAATATTTTTTTTTATTTAACTTTCTTCATGATGATGATGATGGCTATTCACATCTAGTAATATTAATATTGATTTGGCTCACTTTAGGAAGCAATCGTTGGGTTGATTTTCGAAGGAGATTTGGAAATTTGTCTTGTAATATGGTTTAGTGTTTACATGTTGTTGTGACTATAGATGTTTTCGATAATATTTTCCTGAGACTTGGGGATTTCCAAAGGAACCAAAAGGAGATGGAGACAATTTCCACTAGTACAACGTGAGTTACCCCCAATAAACTCCACTACCTTGCCTCCATTGCAATCCTTCACTAAATCCCACACTACACTTTGTTATATCTAATTTAAATCTATATAATCAACTTAAATCCCTTATAAAATGAATTTCATAAAAACGAACTCTAAGGTTGTAGGGTTCTGATCATGATCAAATGACAGAAGAAACTAAAGACCTACAACCTTGATTTGTGATAAAATTAGCCCCATTGCGTACTCGAAAAAGAGGTTAAGAGGATGTTGTGTGAATCGACATCTGAAATTTTTTAGGGACTAGAACAATGTAACATTTTCATGGTAAATAAAGTTTACCATCATTGTGCTTGCATCACTATTTATGTTGAAGGTGGCTTCTATAGATAACAACAAATGTAAACCCTAGCTATCAAATAATGGGGATCGTAAGAAGATGGATGTGAACCCTAAGGGTTTGCAATAGTCACCACCTACTATAGATATGAAGCAAGGAATCCCTAATTTCCTGAGGAAAAATGAAGGGAGTTTTTGAAGTAGTTTCTTAGGTTATACTTTGCTGTTTTTTCTATTTTTTTTCCTTGGCTTGTTACAATTTGAACCAAAATTTTCTGAGGCAGCATCTGAAGCATTTTTCTTGGGTTTTATCTCTGAAATTTTGAGGTTGAGTTTCTTTGTAATATATGAAGTTATTATCAATTGGGTATTGGGTTGATCTAAGAAAATTAATTGAGAACGATGAATGTAGGTAACGACAAAGCTAAACCCTAAGTGGAATTTTTACTAAAGCTATCACAAGAGGCTAGATTTCGAAGTGTTGAGGAAATCATAATTGAAGATTTCCTCTCCTAAATGAGTAGGTGCTAGTCCAAGCAATTGGAGTACAACCAAAGTCACCATCTTTCATTCCATGAAATCCTAAGCGTCAAGATCTCCCAGGGAGAATCACAAATAAAATATTTTAAAGAGTTGTGACCTAGACTGAACAGTAAGTGGATGCCATCACATACACAAGAGGCATCAACATGAGTACTATATGGATGAACTAGATGAGGTGGATTACAAGCATATTGATTGGATGCTCTCGATGATATTTTAGTCGAATGAGGAGTTCTAGAAACTACTAGGATGTGTCAGAGCTATGTGGTGAGTTTAAGGAATCTCGAAGTTATAAAAGAGGTAATTTCTCATGGAGAGAATCCATTAGAGAGTTTTTTGTTTATGGGTTTGATCATACTTTTTTAAAGACATTAGATTTCAGTTCGATAATGGTTAAAGACATCGAGGCTCTGGAAAAGGAGATGGAAGACCAAGAGCCTGTTAATACAAAATAGCAATTGACGAATATTATTCCATCCTCAATATCCAGACCAACACATGTAGAAGATATGCCTCATAAAAAACCCTTGACGAATGCACCATATAAGGAATTCCAACAAAAAAATCTTTTGACAGATCCATGTGAGTTTTAAGAGAAGGGCCATTTTAGGAAAGAAATACATAGGTAAGTGTGTAGAATGGAGAGAGGGTAATTCAAAGTGGTGTTGGGATATGATATTAGAATGAATTAGGTCTCAATGTTTTGTGAGAAATTTCTGGTCGGAAATTTTATGAGGAAGAAAGTGTCAAAACAAGATTTGGAGAAGTGGGTGGAAGAATATTTGGGGAAGAGCCTAGGCTATATTCCTCAAGTCTTATTGTTATTAGAGGGTTGGATCAATGTGGTTTTAATGAATAAATCATATACATACTTTGTGAGGAACAAGGTGTGGTTCTAGGGTTCATCAAGTCACATCCTTAAAATATGGAACTTGGCTTTTAAGTCGAAGATGGAACCATTTTTTGTTCAACATATATGGGATATTTTGGCTAGTTTTCCTAAATTGCTTTAGAACAGGGATTTTATGGAAAGAATGGGGTGAATACTTGGGAAATTCCTTTACTTCGATGAGAAGGTGTCAGAATCCACTTGAGTTATTGATATGAGGGTTCTAAAGGTGTTCATTGAAGCATACATCAGTAAAGGCTTAATTACCAAAATAGAGGTAGCTTGAGGCAACTGGGTTTTCATACAACCTGTTGACTACCTGGGAGTCCCGTTTATATTTTCTTGGTATCATGAAGTAGGGAATTTAAGATTCACTTTTCCATTCTTTACTTCAGCATTTTCGAGTAAGAAAGGGGTGAGTTCAAATTCTTGACGTGGATACTTTTATGCCAATCAAGACTCAGTAACGATATTATTTCTAGAGGAGAATGCTTCAGCGTTAGGAGGGTTAGAGAAGAAAGTTTCAGCATAGGAAGTTAGCCAAGATGATGGTGGTTCATTCCTAGAGAAAAATGAGGAGATTGATCAAGGATAAGGGAAACCCATTTCCTTTGAATCCTTAGATGCGGTGGAAGAGATGCTCCCAAAAAATTAGCCAATTGGTTGTTCATTTGTTTAAGTTAGCATTTCTCAGGAAGGGGGGGAGGTACCATTCTATATTAAGTTGAATCTCTCCCCGACAAGAAATAATTTTCTGTATTTACCATACCTTTTAGTAGGCACACCTTTTTCATTAACTCCTCTCTCTATGCCAACATTGTAGTTGACTCAACAACTCATAGGTGATGCTGGATTAAGTGGTGGGGGTGGAAGGTCATCACAGTGGACACATTTGACCGAATTAGGAGGGGAGGTGTCACAAAAACCAAGGAAAGCACATTCTCTTCAAAAAGGGAGTTTTCAATTTTCTCCAGGTGTCAAGGGTTTTAGATGCTTTTCCCCTATAGACTGTTTTAGTTGTCGAAATGGAATCACAATCAATGGGTGAAAAACATGGGGGGAACCAATGCTTAAATTATATCTAGATAAATTAAAAAATATTGCACTGAGTTTGGCTACCTCTCTAGGGTTATATTCCCTGGTGATAAAAAAAAATACTCAAAACTATTTTTAGAGGAGCCACAAGACACTTATTTCTAGGTAGTGTGTGAGAATTTGAATCCCAACTGAATGAATGCCCACTATAGGAAAAGGGTCTGTGCCAGAATATTTATTAGCTTATGAGTCCCACTCAAGCAAGAATTATGAGTAAAGGAAGAGGTGCCCATCAATGGAAACTCAATCTGATGAAAGGCATTTTTGAGTAGGTAATGGGTTTAAGAGGGAGGAATAGAAAGATGTGACAACATGATTGTCTTGATTTATGAAGTATCTTTAAGGGACTTAGAGATACTAGTCCCAATAGTGGGGCTTCTTGATTCTGATCCTCTCACTAAACATCAAAGGGGTGTGGGGACGCCCCAAATAGTGACCCCTCAAGCAATTATTATAGTCATATAAGTCAAATGTCCTTTTGTTGCAAGAAACAATGTGTATTGGAGAAAATTTGGTTGAATTTATTTATAATTTTTTAATTAGCTGGAATTTTAGTACAATGGACTTTAGATGTGTCTTGGGAGGTCTTTTGACAACCTGGAGTCCAGGGATACGTGAGATATTAACTTCTAGTTGTTCTTTCAGAATCATGTTAGAAGGATTCACCATGTTTGATCAAGTTCATTTCAAGTTGCTTAATTGTTATAGTCCTTACTAAGATCATAAATTTTTATGGGAACATGCCAAAGGATCAAGTTTCTTGTTAGATACTTTATGTATTGTGGGAGGAGACTTGAAACTTTTCATTTCAGACCAGGAACATTGGGTAATACATTCTAGACCGGATCCATTGGACCAATATTTTATTACATTACTATAAGAATTACGGCTTGTCAACATTGAACCAGTGCTAATACGCCCAATGCTGTACAATAATAGATTGGGATCTAAAGGGATCACAAAAATTTTGGACCAATTTCTAGTGGCCAAACACTTACTAGAAATAATTAGGCACTACAAAAGTTGGATAGGTGAATTTTTTGAAGGTTTTTTACAAGGCACTCCCATTTTCTTGCAACCGAGAAAGAAGGTAGATAAGAGAAAAGAACCACACATATTCAACTCTCATTAGATAAAATAAATTCTCCAATCTAGTTGGGTGTCTTATGATTCTTATAGTTCGGAATCTGCGATTGAACACTTCATTTTTAACCTAAAGAAGCTAAAAAAATTGGTCATCGTATGTGATTAGGCTCGCTAGGAGAGATAAAAGAAGGGATAAAGGAGTTGGAGGTTGGAATCACCCTATCGTATGGAAATCAACCAATTGGAATAATTTTAGACGAGGAACTAGAAAAAGTTCGAACTCTAGAAGATAAGAAAAAACACTTATGGACAAGAAGGAAACAACTTGGAGGGTACGTAGCCAAGTTCTTTGGATTGGACAGGGGGACGATAATGCCAAGTTTTTCCATAGTTTGTAGAGCATCTTATGGTAACCAACACCATATGAGAGATGATTGGGGAAGATGGATCTCTAATTTCTTCACAAGCAGGTTTGCGTAATTTGGCTCTCAGTTCTTTCCAAAATATATTTTAGGAGCATGAGGTTCCTAGGATTGAAGCACAATTGAAGCACAATTGGAGGTCATTAGAGTTTTTTCTAGAATGTTTGATAATGAATCTATTGATATTTGAAGAAGCCAGTTACATAGAATGAAATTCTACTAGTTTTTTAAAAATACAAGAAGGAAAAGGTCCCGAGACCTAACAACTAGACACCATAAATTTATTTAGAGTTTTTTGACCTCCTAGCTCAAGATCTAGTTAGCATCATGGACGATATTAAAGTGGGAGGAAGAACCACAGGGACAATCAATGCCACTTTCATAGCATGAATTCTAAAGAAGATCAATCCACAATATTTCGTGGAGTTTTTCCCTATATCTTTATGTAATTTCCTATATAAGTTGAATTCAAAAATTCTAGCTAGTTATTTGAAGGAACACTTGTCAAAAGGTATTTATAAAGAAATTTTTGGATTCTTGACAATAGAAAAATCCTTAATGCCATTGGATCAACACAATAAATACTAAATAGTATGAAAGTCAGGAAGCTCCCATGGTTAGTGCTTAAATTTGATCTGGTTAAAGATTATATTAGAGTTAATTGGGTCTTATTGAGACTAGTCTTACTACAAATTGGTCTGCTTCTCGATATTACTAATTGGATAATGGGATGTGTCACTTCAACGAACTTTGCAATATTGGTCAATGGCATACCGACTCAGTTTTTTTATATTATAGATGAATTTGACAACGATGTCCACTTTCATCTTTTTTGTTCCTACAAGTGGTGGAAGGCTTATGTCTTCTTCTCAACCAGGTGGCAAGGGAAGGGATAATCAAAGGTATACATGTATCCACACTGGTTAAACTCATAAAACTGTTATTTTTTTTATGACGTTCCCTTATTTGGACATGTATCGATTGAAGAATGGAGGAGTATTTGGAACATAATTTCATTGTATTGTGAAGTTACAAGCATGGAAGTTAGACCTTCCAAGTTAGTTATGTTAACTAATTGAGTTCCTGTAAGTCTAATTTAAAGTTTAAAATAATTTATTCCTTTCCAGTTTTTTCCTTTAGATGAGGGAATAAATTATCTTGGCTATGATTTTAAGGCTAACATTTATCGAGTTGTATATTGGATTTGGATGGTAAATAAAGTGGAATGCCGTATCAATCACTGGTGCAACTAATGGCTCTCTTTGGGATGTTGATCTATCTTGGTAAAATTAGTTTTGGAAGCATTCCTAGCCTATTGGTTGCCACTGGCTAGTGTACCAAGGATAATTCTGAACATAATTAGAAGTTTATGTTTTCATTTTCTTTGGAAAGGAAAAAATAGAAAGGGATTCATTTAGCAAGTTGGAAACATATTTTCGACCCAAAGAAAATTGGGAGGATGGGGGCTCAAAAAAAATTTCATTTTTGCAAAGGTGCTAGATTCCAAAAGTCTTTGGAGGAGTATGTTTGATGCTTGCTTATGGGGAAATATGATGCAAGAAAATTATTGGAAGAATAAAAAAAATTGAAGAATGGGTTCCATTAGAGACGAAGTCATGGTAGGGAGGGTCAAATATTTGGAAAGAATTGGCGTCAATGTTTGAAATAATAAAAAATGTATTATTTGGTAGGTAGGAAATGGAAGAAAAATAGAATTAAGCAAGGATCCATGGATAGGAGGTGATGGCCTAAAAAAAATCTCCTTAAATCTGGTAGTGGCATTAAATAACATATACATTTCTTCACTCTTTGAAGGAGTTGATCCTAGTGCAATGAGATGTCCCTAAGACCTTGGAAATCAGCTAATGCTTTGGACCTCTTAGGGAATCTAGCATGGGAATGAACATAATTTTCTTGTCACCTTCACAAAATGGAATTACAGTGAGTAGAGAACCATACAAATTCATGTGGAAAATGAACAAAGAATGAAGGGTGGTGACAAGGAAAGTAACTTATGAAGTGATGATGATGTAAGAAGTACAATCAAACCGTTTTCAATGGTATACATTTGTTTTGAAGTGGAATTGACCCTTAAAGCTATGCCCATTTCTATGGATTTTGCTAAATAACAGGATCCTCATGCAGGATAATATGATTGAAAGCTGAGGGTGGGAAGGGCGTACAAAAATAACCAATTTGTTGTAATAATCAAGATTCAGTGACTCACCTATTCATGGATTGTGTTTTTTTAGAGGTGGTGTGGAGAACGATATTGTTTGAGGAGGCTTGCATGGGGATGTAGTTAGGTAGGTCGTTAGTGGAATGCCTCATAAAGTTGATAAAACCCCAACCTTGGAGAAACTTTCTAGCCTTCCAAGTTTGGTCCTTTGGCATATTTGGTTACAACATAATATAACCATATTTGATAGTCAAGTTCCAAATATACAATAGGTGGTGCACAAAAAAAAAACAATAATGAAGGAACCAATCATAGAAGGTAGAAATAAGAAGATCTAAATTCCAATTGGTCTAATTTGAAGGTTTTGCCTTCTTTAATGGAGCCAAAACTCATATCAGGACTTATGTGGAGTGAGATTTGCTTTTTTTTGAAAAATGCAGCAAGAAAGTCTCAATTTGACTTTGCCTTGGTCAAATTGATAAAATTCAAATTTCCACATCAACAAACAACTTGGATTCATTTAACCTATGTGACATGACCCTTGTCACTCAATTAGATAAGTAAATTCGAGTTAGAGGACTTGGAGTTCAATTGAGCATGTGTGATTGCTAATTTGTAGCAATCAAGGTTGGTTATTTCAAGTTGTTTTCAGTTAAACTAGTTCTAACTATTGGAGGAGCTAGTGGAAGGTCAGTGTGCAGTGGGACTTCAGTATAACTCAATGATCATCTAGTTAACTAATCAATCAACCCAAAATAGCTAGTGCATGCAGAGAATTCAAGTTCCCTAGTTGTGGTGGAGATTCCAAGGAAGTGTAACATTATTTGTAGAATAGTCTTGAGTGTACATATGTTGCATGCAGTCAAATGATCAACCTTGGGAATTGCGTAATCATTTTGGAGGAAATTCCTAAATAATAGGGTCCTAATTTACTCAGGAATAGTGAAAGGAAATATGGGGCTTAAGTAGAGGTAGAAACTGAATAAGTATGGGTCAAAGTTTCTCAGTGAGTAGAGAGGCAGGTTTAGCTCACATTGAGCCAGAAATTGTAATACATCTATATTCATCATATTAATGCTAGTAGGAAAAGGGGTTTTTAGAAATTACATTCCCTTGGAAAAATACCGTGTGCATGTGTGTTATTTCTCATTGTGTGTTTTTTTATTGATGTTCTAAATTGTGAATGCAATTCCACAAAGCAATAGAGTAGGTTTTTGTCTTGTAATTTATAATAAAATTTCATGAGACTTTGAAAATATACACCATATTTTTTACATGGTATCAGAGCTGGTTTCACATTAGAACAAGAATTTCAAATTTGTTTCTTAGGAGGATCGAATTTGCAGTTTAGTGTGCAGAAATATCTCTACAGATTTGGGAATATGAACTTCAATGGGATGAGACTAGAGTATCCCTTGGAAGGAAGCTCTAATTTAATTACATGGAAGGATCACATGGAAGCGGTGTTGGATGACAAAATATTGCTAGAATATGTCAAAATAGACATTCCAAAACTAGGATCAACATATGCCTAGAACCTTGCTCAGTGGAAGAAAAATGTAGCCAAGGCAAGGGGAATAATATTAGAGGGAGTACAAGACCACATTTTCTCAAATATCCATGGGAAATAAACTCCTTTAGAAATGTGGGAATCTATGAAAAAATTATTAGAGAATAACAATGACCATAGGAAATTGGCGATCAAGGATAAACTTCAAAATATCAAGATGGAGAAGAATGACACTATTCCAAAATATCTGAGCAGATTTACACAAGTTCATGATGAACATGGCGGGGTTGGTGTAAATGTTGCAGAATATTACTTGTTAAGCCTAGCTCTTTTAGGCCTTCATAAAAGCTGCCATAACTACCAAGATTCAGTGAACGGGAGGTCGAAATTACCGAATTGGGAATGCTTATGGTCCAATTTGGTACAGGAGGAGATAAGGCAGGATACCAGAGATGGAACAACATCCACATAAGTGGAAGAGGAGTTTTCTCTAGTTGGAAAAGGATTGAAGGCCAAGGGAAAGAAGAACCAAGGTGAGGTTGAATCTAGCCAAGGGGGAAAGAAGAGATACTTTTCCAAAATAAAATGCTTCAATTGTTAGGAATCCAGGCAAATATGCTATGAAGTGTCCACACAAAAAGTATAGCAAGAAGGAGCCTATAGTAGGAGAAAAAATTGAAGCTTTGGCTTCACAATTTGAGCTATATTTCACCCTTATCGCATGCATGGCCATCACAATGATGGGGAGTGTGTGGTACTTGGACTTAGGTGCATTGTTCCACATGACAGGGTGTAGAGAGTTTTTCAGTGACTTGGAGGAGAAAGATATCCAGATGCATATTGATTTTGGGGATGATGGAAGGTACAATGTGACCAGGATTGGTACAATCACCTTTCATAGAGATCCAATATCCCCTCTTCAACTCAAGGATGTCATTTCATTTCTAGGCCTAAAGAAAAATCTCATATCTGTAGCAGTTTTGGAAGACCGTGGTTATGATGTAATCTTCAGGAAAGGGAAATCATTATTGAGACAAATCGCCAATGGATAGGTGAAGCGGATTTGGGTTCGTATGAAGAACCTATATTCACGTGAGGTAGAATATTCATGTACAAACTTGAGGAGAAATTCAAATATTAGAGATATGGTGGCTGAGAGGGAGTAGGATAGACCTCATAAAATGGAGCCTCGAGAAGTTGTGGAGCAACCAAAAATGGAGGGGAAGAGAGGAGGCAGAGTGGAGACATCCACTCAAGTAGAGAAGTCCAGTAGAGGGAGAGTTCGAGCCAAGTGGGAAAAGGAATCAATGGAAGCTATACCTCTAGGAGTGAGATGGAGTGATGTAGATCCCTATCCACACAATTGCAGATATTTGGGTAGGGTCCATTGAGTTGTTCTCCTCATGGATAATTACCTTGCTATAGGGGCCCACAATATTCAGTAGTAGGAGGATCAGTTTGAGTCAGATACTGAGGAGTGTAGAGGGGTGTTGATAGCAGAGAAGGAGGCTCAATAGTAGAGTGAACAACAACACATTTTTCTCAATAGACAGTTGCACAAAAAATTTATTCAATGTTTTTTGGATGCTTCTCAGTTGCAGATGCTGCAGTAGCAACAACAACAGTTAGAGATGTTGCTACAATAAATTCCACAGGTGAAGCATAAGGGTGGTTGATAATCCCTTTCTTGCTGAGAGGGAGTATTGAAAAATGCAACAAGAAAGTCTTAATTTGACTTTGCCTTGGTCAAATTGAAAAAAAAATGAATTTCCACATCAACAAACAACTTGGATGTAGTTAACCTGTGTGACATGGCTCTTGTTACTCAGTTAGCTCAGTAAATTAGAGTTAGAGGAGTTGGATTTTAGTTGAGCATGTGTGATTGATAATTTGTATCAATAAAGGTTTATTATTTCAAGTTGTTTTAAGTTAAACTAGTTATAAATGTTGGAGGAACTAGTGGAAGGTCTATTGTGTAGTGGGACTTTAGTCTAACTCATTGATCATCTAGTTAACTGATCAATTATAAAAAAATAGTTAGTGCATGCCGAGAATTCGAGTTCCCCAGTTGTGGTGTATATTCCAAGGCAACATAACATCAGTTGTAGACTAGTCTTGAGTGTACATGTGTTGCATGCAGTTAGATGATAAACCTTGGGAATTGTGAAATAATTTGGGACAAAATTCCTAAATAATAGGGGTCTAATTTCCTCAGGAATTTCGCAAGGAAATAGGGGCTCAATCAGAGGCATAAATTGAATAATTATAGGTTAGAGCTTCTCAGTGAGTAGAGAGATATGTTATTCACTTGTAGGTTGAGTTCATATTGAGCTACCAATTGTAATACACCTCTATTCATCAGATTAATGAAATCACATAAAAGGGTTTTAGCAATTTATTTCCCCTGGAAAAATACTATGTGCATGTGTGTTATTTATCATTGTATGTTTGTGATTGATGTTATAAATTGTGAATTGAATTATGTAGAGGAGTAGAGTAGGTTCGTGTCTTGTGATTTAGATTAAAATTTCATGAGAAGTTGCAGCTCTGCACCACAATTTTTAAACATTTCACTTAAACAACCATCACACATTTTGTCATAACTTGGGGCTAGGGCCTGGAACTAATAATCAAGAAAAAATATTTAGGCTTTGGCTCATCCTTAAATTTGTAATATACAGGCATGTGTATTTCTTACAAATATTTGGCGATTCTCAAGTGGCTATTCATTGGTTCTTGAGGATCGGTACATTACACAACTTGACCCTAAATTCTTGGAAAGAAATAAATCACCAATTAAAGAAATTTTTTGAGGAGTTGGAAGTATCACATATCCACAAGGAACACAACATTGATGCAGACAAAATATCAAAGGAATCATTACTCCAACCTATAGGACATTTAGTGATTATAGAAAAAGTCATTGATGTTCTTAGGGTGAATGCCAACAACATTTTATAAAACTGAAGCTGTTGAAGTCAATGGGACCTCACTTGTTTTTATGTTTGACTATTTTATGTTCTAGATTGTTAGAATTCAATAAATCTTAAAAGACTTGTTACAAAGATTGTAATTGAAAAATATATTGTATACTTTGGTTTCAATGAAATAACAAGTATAAAATTTTTTCCATGGGAAAAAAATATTATTTTTTATTTAATTTAAAATAAAAATAAGAAATAATTTTATTTTTATTTATATATTTAAAAATATTTAAAGGAATTGTTTTAAAATTATTATAGTTTTCATGAGTTGAAAATTTAAATGTTTATATTTTAACAAATTATTTGAAATTGAGATTTAATGTGGGTATATATAATGCAATTTTAAAAGAAAATGATTTCTTCTTGTTACGTAGAAGGCATATTATTTTGACCTACAACATTTTAGGAATCATCCAATATCTTATTTCATTATGGACCTCATTTAACTATGGAGCTCATGATAATTTATTCATATTTAACAATGTTGATTTTTGTATTGAGGGGTTTTCGCAGTGCATTATATTAGACATCATTTTTTGGGATTCAACTACATTAAGTAAGTCATTCATCTATGACCATTTCCATGAGAGGTAGTCGTAACTGACTAATTTCTCATTATTTTTGAATAATCCACTTAGCAATCATTGCATCGAGTGATTCTCATAGGGGTGAAGAAGTGAAATTGAAACTAGTGAAATGAATCACATAGCGTCAGTCATCACTATCGGGGTTTGCACGCGGTAACCAGAACTTCCAGGGAGGTCCCTATCTGAGATCACCTTTGGTTCAAGCACGCTCAACCATGGAGTTTTCCCCAAAATCAAGCCCACTTAGCTTGCTACCCCATTTTCAAAACCTTAACAAGTATTGTGAGTCATGAACCATTCAAGAAGAGCCCCATTCACTCTTTGTATTTAAGTATTGAGGGGTTTTTGAAGTGAATTATATTAGATATCATTTTTTTGGATTCAAATATGTTAAGTAAGTAATTAATCTATGAAAATTTCCATGAGAGGTTAGTCGTGACTAACTAATTTATCATGATTTTTGAATAGTCCACTTAGCACTCATTGCATCGGGTGATGCTCATAGGGGTGAAGAAGTGGGATTGAAACTAGTGAAATGAATCACATAGCATCAATCATCACTTCCGGGGCTTGCACCTGGTAACCAAGATTTTACAAACAAGATAAAATAAAATGTTTTTTATGAAAAAAGATAAAATAATTTTACTGAACTTATGGCTCTCAAGCTACTTTTGGGTTTCACTCATGAAAAACACATCCTTTCTCTTCAAGTTATCGAGGAATCTCAGTTGTATATCAATTAGATAAATGGTTCATATAGATTTCAAAACCTAAGGATTAAACCATTTGTGGACAAAATGATTCATCTAAAATATACTCATATTTCTTCGCCTCACATAAAGACAGGGAGCATAACGCTACAACAATCACCCTCTCCAAGGAGGGTATTATGATAACTCGTGGGACATAGGTGATCACAAAATTCTAAAATGACCATGCTTATGAGTTTTATCAACGTCCTTTAATTGAAGAAGAAAACTCTGATTAGTCATTTATGCTCATCACACTATTTTGTCCTCTTCATCAACTCATCTACAATGGATTGTCCACACAATTTCTATTTTCGTTCCATCACATGCATGCACATATTCAAGCTTTCATGACAATTTTTATCTCAGCAAACACAAATTTTGACATTTTTTTATAACATGCTCTCTTATGGCAACCATTTTCAACAAACTTCTTTATCACATGAATACATGCTTGACATGTATAAACAAAATGTAATTTTATTTCATGTTGAAATAAAATTACGCTTTTTATTAGGTATATATTTTTATAATAATAGGAATGTCTATATTGAAAATAGAGCACCACATTTAGAGTTTTTTATTATAATATTAAGTATATGTTCAATATTTAATTTAAAAAAATATCCATAGTCATCACAATTTAATAAAATATTGTGATTAAATTTATTAAGTTACTTACATTTTACAAATGAGTACTTTTGGTTATTTGTATTATTAAAAGATTTTTAGCCATGTAGCTCACTTCCAACCCTAATATTTGATGCCTTGCCAACCATGTTTCCATATTTATCTTTCTTGCTTACATCAGTTCCTATCTGCATGCATTAACCATTTAACTTATATGAATTAGCTAGTTATTAATTAACAATAAAATATCCATCCAAAAATCACTGCACAAATATTGAAATAAGAAGGTGGTAAGTACTCTTCAATACACATAAGGCCTCAATGTCATGTGACCCCCCCCGCTGGCTCTAGACATTGAGACCTTCAACAATATTGTAGCCAACGAGTTGAAATGGCAGAAGGCAAAGTCAACCCACTTTGTTAAGAAGTTAGAAGAAATTCCTAACATGGAGGTCTATACCCCCCAAGTGAGATCTCAGGCTCTACAACTTGTAGAGCATGGCCTAGTTGGTCAGCTCATGGGGATCTAGTCTTCCTCACATTTTGTGAGGATTTGAGTGGAGAAAAAATGGAAGCCAATGATTAAGGGTTCTCTCGTCTTCCATTTGTGGGAAGGGTTTTTTTACCTCATTCTTTGAAACTAAGGCAGATTGAGACTTGATTTTACAAAGTGGGCCATACTTTATGGGTTTTCAAGGGTTATATATGGATTATTAGAGTCCAAATTTTAATCCTAAAAGTGATGTGTCATTGGCAATTCTTACTTGGGTAAATCTCCCCTTCCTTCCTCTGCATTTTTGGAATGACACCATCTTTAGTGGTAATTTATTGGGAAAGTTTATTGATCTAGTAGAGCCACATGAAGGTTTATTGCTTGTTTAAGGATCTGTGTGGAAGTGGATCTGGATAAGGGAATTCCAACAACCATAAATCCGCACTTGGATAGCTAGCCTCACATCTAAGAGGTGGATTATCTAGCTTTCATTTAAATGCAAGATGTGTCATGAATATGGCCACTTTGTTATAATCTACAAAAAAAGGAAGGGAAACATAAATAAGTCGAGGAGGGGGAACAATGGAAACACACCAAAAGAAGAAGATCCTTAATAAGGCACACCAATAACCAACCTAGGGAACCTGATTAGAATGAAAACAAAGGGAAAGGGCCAACTTGCCCCCAAAAAGTTGGTACAATAAATGGAGAAGACACTAGCAGAATAAATGGGAATAAAGAGAGCAATAATGGTTATGCGGAATTGAATATGGTTAATGAATAAGGGGAAATCTCACAGAATATCGACACCAAATACAAAATAGAGGAAATTGTGGGTTAGGATGATGAGAACATGTTTCCCCTTGAGTATGACCTAGTCCATGCACATTTTATAGATCTGCTAATGAGAAATATTAAGTTCAGGCCCACATTTTCTAGCTCTATTGATGAGAAAGCAGATGTAGAGAAGGAAGAAGAGAAGGATTGGCTTCACAAGAATTATGGAAGGTATACTAACTAACATAAACGAATAGTGAATGTAGAAAAAGACAAATAATTGGGTACCCAATCAATTTTGGAGAAAAAAATAAAAGGGTATAGGAACACCAGAAACGGAGGAAACTCAACCCCATCATAAGGAGATACTTAGATAAGTAGTAAATAATGAAGGTTATCTCTTGGAATTTCATGGGGTTAGGGTTGAAAAAAAGAATAGAAGAAATGAAATCCCTATAAATAAATAAAAACCCTTAGTCCTCCTGGTTTAGGAGAGTAAAATGGGGGACCAAGAGATTATTAAAAATTAATGTAAAATGTGGCATGGTAGTAGGATCCTCTTGGTGAGCTCTTGTGGGGCCTTTAGTGGAGTTTTCACATTATGGGCTCAATATTAGCTCAAATTTCTTGACCAATGATCATTGAATCATTGGATGCCAACGAAGTTACTACATGTCCTTTAATTTAGGCATGCTCTATGTTAATCTATAAATGTTGGTCCATTTCCAAGAAAAATCAGTGTGTTGGGCTTCTTTATTGGATTTTGGAGACTCCCCTTTTGGTTCATAGAGTATTTTTGGAGGGTATTTTAACACTACTTTGCATTAGTGGGAGAAGAAAGGTGGAATTTTAGTAAGAGATCAATTTCAAGAAAATATGGAAGACTTCATGAAAATCCTAAACTTGTTGGATGTTAAACCAACCTCCAACAAGTTAACTTGGAATAACAAGAGACCTGACCTAGGCCATATAGTCGCTAGACTGTACCACTTTATAATTGTTGATTATTTTCTAACAAAAATAATCCTAGTATCCTCACACATTCTCCCTTGGAACAATTCTAACCACTACCCCATTAAATTGGAAATTCATGAAGATGAGGATTATGGCCCTATTTCGTTTCACTATAATCCATTTTTGCATCGAAAAGAAGGCTTTAGCGACCTAGTAAAATAATTTTGGAGAGTATGGATCCTAGAAAATATTATCTGGGACAAGAAGGTAAAGAGCCTCAAGGAAGCCTTGAAGCAGTGGGCCCCATAAGCAGAGGATTGATAGGTAATATTATATACAAGCACATCAAATGAGAATGGATTCCCTTCAGTCCAAAATAGAGGAAGGTCTTATTAATAATCATATTCTAACTAAGGAAAAGGAAGAATTTGGAGCCTTTCATAAGGCTTTGAAAGAAGAGGAATAAGAAGGGAGATTAAAATCCAAGATTCTATGGCTCCAAGTAGGAGACATGAATTCAAATTTTTTTCATAATCAAGCAAGGAATAATATATGGAAAAATAACATCAAGGAATTAGTGATTAGCGATAATAAAATTTTAGGGTTTCAACAAATCAAAGAGGAGGAATTTCACCACTATGTTGAGAGATACAGTGCTGTTGTTTCCGCTAGCCTTGAAACAAAACAATATATGCTAGAACATGTCCTTGAAATGATTTCTCATGTGGAAAATTTAATGCTCGTGAAGGAAATTTTAGAGGAAGAAATCGAAAATGTGGTGTTCTCATTTAATTTGAATAAATCTCTGAGAATAGACGAGTTTTCTGCTTACTTTTATCATTAGTTTCAGGAGGTAATAAAATATGATATTTGTAGAATGATTGACTACTATTTTAAACATAATTGAATGGGTGTAGGAACCAATACTTGTTTCCTAACATTGGTCCCAAAGGATGCAAATCCATTTTATTTTGCTATGTTTATAGCAATATCATTGTGTAATGTTTCTTATATAGTCATTTCAAATATTTTGGCCTTAATGTTGAAATTTCTTCTCCAAAAATTAATCTCTGAGATCTAGGGAAGATTTATACATAAAAGACAAATATTTGAAAAATAATATTATCCTAGTCCAGGAAGCAATTCATTCTAGTCAAGGAAGAGGAGACGAAGGCATGATCACTAAGCTTCATATGGCTAATGCCTTTGATTGGGTTAGACATCATTATTTATTCAATTTTATGTCAAAATTTGGCTTTGATGAAAGGTTTATACATTGGGTTCCCATCACCATTAAATCTCCTAAGATATCACCATTAGTAAATGGAAGGGAAACAAGATTATTTCTTGCTTATTGTGGCCTCTGTCAAGGCTACCCCTTTTCTCCCATTTTTATATATCATAATGGATAACTCTGTTACCAGAAGGTTGGAGTTTGAAAGAAGATGTGAGCATGTACTAGGTATTAGGTTTGTTCATGGAATAAATAATATAAATCACTCAAGTTTTGGATGATACCGTTGTTTAGGAGGGGCTTCTACAATAATTGCACGAAGATTTAAATTGGTAATTGATATTTTTTTAGATGCCTATGGAGGTATAAAAAACTCAAGAAAAGTGCATATTTATTTTTGGAATGCCTCCTCTCACAAGAAAAGACAAATAAGAACTATTATGGGCTTCTACCTTGTGGAGTATTGGAAATAAAATAAATATTGAGGGATTCTTATTTTTCTGAAATCAAATTCCTTGCAAGCATGGGATGGTGTCATTGGTAAATTTAAAATGATTTTTTTTACACGGGGAGCCTAGTAGCTCAACTTAGCTGGACACACTTCGTTGACTAAAGCACTTCTTTCTCCTGTTCCTTTGTACCAATTAAATTCCCTCCTTGCCCCAAAATGTGTTCTCCCTGTGATGGCTAAGGAAATCCACAAGTTTCTTTTGGAAGGGGGCCATTCTAACAAAAAAAATAGTTCATTTAATAAGATAGGAAACAATCAACTATCCAAAAATCCATGGAGGCCTTGGCATTAGAGGCCCTATGCTTATGAACAAAGAAATAGGAGAAAATTTAGGATGGAGGTTTATCAATCAGGAAAAATATTGGTGGAAGGAAGTCCTTAAGGCGAACTATATTTGGACAAAACGAGTTCGATGCTTAGAGTCAATTCACATTGGGAACCCCTATGATAAGCTCATACGTGTTTTGGAGACCTAGAAATGGAAGAGATATTAATTTATGGAGGGAAAAAATAATGGCCAAGCAACCCTTGGAATGAAATTATGAGTTTCTACCTGTTATACAAAATTGTGATCTACGGATAAACCAAATTCCCTAAGTGTGGTGTTTATCACTTAGAACAACAAAAGAAACAATAACTATCACTTTCTCTAAAACAATCAGATAAATAGAATGGGAAAGGAGCCCACTTGTGATTCTTTTGATTCTCCTTCTCCTTCTGTCGCTATTGCCGTCGCTCTCAATCCAACTCAATTCTCTAGATCGATTCCTGCAAACGCAAACAGAGAAAAAAAAACAACATGCAATATATAAGATATCTACTTATCTTAATCAAATAAAATTGATTAGATCTGAAATACATACATCATTCAAGAATACATTGCACAAGAAATAGAGACAAATGTATGGGAAAATGAACAACAATATTTATTAAAGAGTAGAAGGGGAAGATTACAACCAATGAATCGATTTTTTGTCAACCTACTCCAACTTCATTCCAGCCTCATCAAATCCAGCATTATCCCAGCAACATATCAGTACTTCACTCTCTTATCAAATGAGAATCCAAAAGCATAACTTTACCAAAATTCTTCCTCCTCTAGCATTAGGATGAGTGCCCAATTTATAGGGAAACTAATGGTATTTTATAAATGAACGACTTTCTAAAAATATAAAAGACATGTTTCCAAGTTCATAGGTGTTAGATGGACACTTGGATTCAAATTTTGACACATATGGACTCTTCTAGAAGGCAATGACCATGTGGAGATTCCCAGAACAATGAGAATTCTGCTCCCAGGTGACCAACACACCCTTGAATGTCGGGAAGTGAATTGCAGTGCAGCCTTGCATGGAGGATTTGGCACTACAATGTAATTAGTCCCTTGCAGGTGAGCGTTGGTGAGTCAGTAGGTCATATAACATATACTTCAAACCTTGGAAATCTCACAATAGAAGCCATGAATGAAATATTCTTCACTTAGGACATATAAAAACTGAAATATAAGGGGATGATAGACCCTATTTCATTGGTCTTGGGGATGATGTCCAAATTGACCAGGTCTTGGGGGATGATGCCCAAATTTACCTATAATAGCTGCCCCCTAAAGCACGAAGTCAAAATAATAATAGTATTTTAATGAGATGTTTTACGATGTGATGAGATAGAACTGAAGTGGATGGTGACCTGCATCAATCTTACAATACATTACATCATGATATATTTCTTCTTGATCACAAATTGCAAAGGGAGGCATTCCCATGCTCAGGACATAAATTATCTAATAACATGTACATAATTCAGAAAGTCATCTACATTGGAATGTTTCCCAATATAAACATGCCTAAAGATATAGGCCCATGTTCGGATGATGATCTATATGTAAAGTCATCATACAGATGATGTGTACAACAATCCTGAAATCCCAGCCCAGATGGATGAAACTAGATCCGGGGTCTTCTTATCTCGTTCACTTGATCGTTTAGGTACAAGTATAACTATGCAAATATATGATTTGAAGTTGAACATGGTAAGACATCGTTTGATTATCAGCCAAAGATGTGAGCTGTTAACAGGCGCGAGAAAAACACCATTGATGTTAATGGCTCTCAAGGTACTGCAGTATAGTTTGTAAGGCGTGAATAGATGATTTGACGTCGAACGCCAAATAAAATATTTCGGTCAAAGGTCCAGAAGCAAGAAACTTGTCAATGATGTAGCATGCCTCAGGGTACTAGAAGATGTTTCTAAGTAAACTTCCTGGATGATGAGATGATGTCGACAAGAATCAACTTTATTGTGAAACGAGAGTTACTGATTTCAAAGACAAAATGTGACTTGATATAGCAATGTTCAAGGATGATTGTCATGAAAATGAAGGTTTATGAGTATTGCAGAAGGATGAGGATTCACTGGATGACTTCTCTTGAACATATCGGTGACACTGAGATGAGTTGGAAACATTGACCCAAAACTGAAGTGAAGGTATGATGAACCATATGTATGAATGAACCGTCAAGAAGATTACCCAACCCAAAGGGTCATGTTCAAGAGCGAATTGCTATCATAAAGTGTTCTGTTCTTTTTCCCAAATTTTCCCTGGTCATTTGTCGACCACTACCTCTTTACTTTTTAACAAGCTTGAGGAGGGTAACATATGATTGATCTATAATTCAACCCTTCGGGCGAATGCATCAATATTTAATAATTTAACAAGTCTAGCGATAAATGAAACTCAATTCTTGCCATGATCGACAAGCCCATTGCTATTTTATGTTTTAACGAGCCTAAGGACATTGAAAACCTAATCCTTTTTCATATTTAGAGAGTTTGAAAAAGAGGAAAAAAGAAAAATCCATGAGTCCTTTTTTATAAATTTGTAGCTCAAGTTCGAAAAAGTGTAAAATGATACCCGAGAAAACCTCTTAGCCATGTTCATCTAAGGTTTTCCTTTTTTGTAAATAATATATATCAGTCCGGAAAAGGGTTAAACTTATACTGAGTAGATGTCGTTTCATTTACTTTTATGAACTCAAAAAGACAAGTGATCAGCAATATTTTCACATTATCGGAGTCTGAAAAGAGCTAAAAGAAGACTCCAAGGGTTCCTTTTCCACTGTTATCGAAGCTCAAAAAAGAAATAAAAGTGTGCTTCAAGTTGTTTTTCATTTTTATCAAAACTCCAAAAATAAGGATAAAGGTATGCTTTGTGGTCAAATATTTCTTGAATAAGTGTGCATGACTAATCTGCTGTATCAGCTGTAAAACCTGTTCAGAGCACCATAAAATGGATTAAAAATATTTGTTTCATAGCAAAAATGAATAAAAACCATAGTGACAACATTAAATATGATTTTGAAATAATAAAATTGACTAATTAAAAGGGTTTTTACCATTCATTTTTACCATTCCAAAGTTACCATTTGAAAAATAGGAGCGCTGAACCAATTTTTTCCCCTGAACTTCAGCAGTTGATTGCGAAAGATTATGTGGATAATTTCCCTCGCCGTTTGATCCAGGTTGGAGCTATAAACCTTCTCTTTATTTTAGTATCATTTTCATTGCATTTCATGGTAAATTTTTAGTGTTTTGAGCCCCTTAGGGTAAATATACTATGCTCAGAGGCAAACACACCCTTGAACGTCGAAAGGTGCGTTGCAGTGCACTGAAATTGAAGGCGAGATGCACTGCAACGCTCTGTCTCTTGACCTGGGGTGTGTTGGGCACAATTTCCATTCATGTTTTTGATGTGTGCCCACAATTTTCCAAGTTTTTTGCATGAAATGGATCCTAATGAAGCTTATGATTGTGTTTTAGGTATTCATCAGATCAAAATGATGATTAGATGGAGGGAAAGAGAACATGAAGAAAAAACATGATTTCCCTAAATGATACGGGTACAGTAAGAGCCCTTAGAGATTGTAGGTTGCTAAAGTACTTCAGATTGTCAGGTATGAAGTAGAAAATGGAACTATTGGAGTTCCTTGTCCGTTCATGGGATACGGTACTACAATATTTTCACATTGGGGACAAAATGGTCCCAATATTAGTGGAGGACATCTATTTTCTCACAAGGTTATTGAGGCGAGGTTCTCCCATTTCTCTTTCAGGATCTGCTCTTGGAGGAGAGACAGTGAGAGATTGCATACTGCAGCATTACCATACAGAGACTGAACCAAGTAAGGATGGGAAAATAAACATCCGCGATGTACGTGATTTTTCTTTGAGGACCATCCTATTCACTATCGCAAAGCTTTCTGGTTCCTCTACATTGCATGTGACAAATAGATCATTCATGCAGTATGCACTAGAGTGTTTGGAACCAACAATATTTAACTGGGCCGAAGTTGTCCTCTTTCATACGAAAGAATAACTGACCAAGGAAAATGGAGGAAGGAAGAAGAATTTCAACTATGGCTCGATATTGATCTCCTTTTCCTTAGAGCAGATTCCATTGATGCAACCCCAGCATGTTACACTGGGTATAACTGGCCCTAGAGATCCATAGATGTAGAGATGGGTAGAATTGATGGCTAGACATGCTGGTCAAACGACCATCGTATTCTCTACTTCATTCTACGCCTGGTTTATACGACAGATGATCGCCATCAATGGTTATGCATATGCAGGCGTAGACTTCCGAGGAGATCCAGATTTGATTCTACTAGACTTCGCTCAATGGGGTGAAATTGGTAAGAATGTTTTGACCATGTTTTTTGATTTTTCTAAGGTTTATACATGTTTTTGTATTTTTATGTTTCCCAAGACTAAACTAAAGTTTTGATGTATGCAGATGTAGGTCGATTTCGACTAGTGGGTCAACCAGAGCAGAGATCAGAGGAGCCAGGAGAGGGTTATCGTGAGAGAAGTCCTCTGAGATTTAGATATGAACGAGACTGTTGCTGAGCTACAACAACACATAGAGGGATCGACTCTCGGGGTTCCAGATTGTTGGATCAAAGAGTTATCCATGAGGCTGCAGCACCACACTATTGGTGTTCCTAACCTTTGGATGCAGTTATTGTGTAGGATAGATAGATCAATAGCTTGTTATCATGAGCATCACTAGTTTAATTTGACATTTTGCATACATTTTGAGGTTAGATGACTAATGTATCTTGGGCACAAATTTTGTAAAAACCTATAACTATCTATCTATTTTTTTTCAGTGTTTTCCTATGTTTATTTCATAATCCTATTCAATTATGTGATATGAATTGAAAATATGTCTTTACATGTGTTGCAAATGTCTGTTTATAACATAATTTGCTAAGGAATCAGTTAATGTGTTCAAGTTTATGGAAATATGTTGATATTGAATGAAATCGAAATGTCTTTCCAAAAGTTGAACTCTTAGGAACATATGCTATAGTGTTGGATTTATGATAGTATAAACACTAGTAAGTTGCAGTACAACAAGTTGTGAGTCTAACCTAATGATGATGTGGTTAAAACAAAATTAAATAACATTAGAGAGAATTTCGATCAACGCGCTATACTCAACGATATTTTTTGTATATCGATTGATACAAATCCCTTGAAAACTCACTAACTCGCCATTCAGAGTGAAAATGTCAGATGCTGAAGAGGACAGATTCTAAGAACTACGACTAGCACCATCACCATACCCAACTAATGGTTCCAAAGACTCATACATCTGCGATGAAATGTAAAGCAGATTAATAACTTCAATAAAACTCTAGAAAAACAAACTAAGACGGTAAATGCTAATCAAAAGCATATATACAATATAATACAAGAGTTCACTACACTCATGTTTAAGCATAGTAACGTTTCATATACAACCCATTTCGGGGCTGCACCAATGGAATTCCATCATAATATACCAACTCGTAGGCGCCCTTAGCAAGAAATATTTTGAAAATATAGGGGCCATGCCATAACAACTGAATTTTTCCTGTACCTATTACATCAGCTTCTTGATCATAAAGTAAGAGCAGGTCACCCTCTGAGAAGATGCGAGGCTGGACATGTTTGTCGTATTGCGCCTTGATTAATCTCTTATGCAGTTCGTGGGCCAATGCGGCTTCACGACGCATTTCATCAAGATGGATGAGGTTAAAAAAACGCTCTTCTTTAGTATAGGTGTCAGGTAACAGGTCAAAATCGAGTTTTAACGATGGTATTTCACACTGGATAGGAAATATAGCTTCTAGACCATACACCAATTGAAAGGGGGTAAATCCAGTTGCGTTTCTCACCGAGGTTCGGTATGCCCACAAATATGAGTACATAATCAAATGAAAATTTCGTTTATGAACTCCTATCATTTGTTGAAGCATTCGTTCAAGATTCTTGTTAATAGCCTCAAATTTTTTGTTGGATTGTGGATAATAAGGAGTAGAACTATCATGCGACAGTCCTAATTTGGCAGTCAACTCATTCATCATGCGATTTCAAAAATGATTACAATGATCTGTGAATATAGCCTGTGGAACATCAAATCATGAGATGACATGATTAAAAAAGAATAATGCAGCTGTTTCGCTTGTGTTATTGAATGTAGGCATCGCTTTGGCCCACTTGGTAAATTAGTCTACTGCGACAATAATATAACCATGCCCCCTGGTCAAACGAGGGTTGCATGTCATGAAGTCAATGCCTCATTTTGCAAATGGTCCCACAATGATAATAGGATGCATCGGCACTTGCAGTTTGCGGATTTTATGATCAAATATATGGCACGCATGACAACTTCTGACTGCGAGGATGCAGTCACGAAATATGGTAGGCCAAAAGTAACTAGTGCGGAGTATCTTCTATGCGGTAGCATATCTAGACAAGTGTCTGTTAAGCCCCAAAGATGTTCTTCTCTTTCACCACATTCCACTTCATTTTCTTTGTCCCTCATCAATTACAGGCTTAAATGATCAATAGGATTAATTAAAATTTCTTTAAGAATTTATATAATGACTAACTTGCTATGTTTTCATGATTTTGTTGTTGTACTAATTTTTGACTAAGACTCGACTACAGAATACAGGCATTCTGTAGCCAGTTATCTGTTCTGCAGCTATCCTCATGTTTATGTAGGTTCCAGGTGTCACTGCAAAGAAAAAGGCATATGGGTGAAATCCGCAACACTTCCCCATCATCTCTTGCTCCCCACGAAGTCTGAGTTAAAGTATCCAAGCGGTTATGCACGTAGAAGAGAAGCAGTTTCCTATCAAAACACAGACTCTACAGATGTTCGCAGTAAAGCACAAGACTGTTAATAAGAGTTTTAATTTGATTAGAAGTGGGAAAGACACTTATCCCTATTTTTATCAAGAGTAGCTATGTAATTTCATTATAATTATGACTCGAGAGACTGAGAAATTGTTAGCTAGATTTATGTTTTATTGCTAGGTCTCAGAAGACCGTAAATACTCTGTTTTGAAGAATTTCTCTTTTAATGAAAGAAGCATCACTTTATTGCAAGAGTTGAGTCAATCTTGAGTAGATTTATGTGCTAATCCGGTGGTAGAGGGCCCCTGCTACCTGAGAAGCTTTGTTCATATGGTTTAGATAAGTACATTACCCTCGTTTCATTCTTAGTTTAATCAATTTCTTGAACTTTGCGTTTTATGTTCACTTGCATTGGATACTACAGTTTAGTCTTGTTTTCAAAAATTATTCCAAAATATCACTAATATTGGATGAGGTATAACTGTAGTATTTTAGGAGTTAGTTGCATTTTGTTTTTATGCTCAATTACATCAGTTGTTACAGCTAGTCATGATCTTATAAACTCTTCCAAAATATCACTAACTTCGGATGATACATAGCTATGGTGTTTTAGAGCTTTGTTGTGTTTTGTTGAATTTTATGCTTTCATGCTCATTTACATAACATGTTGCAGCCAGTCCTGTTCTACAAATTATTCCAAAATACCACTAATTCCGAATGAGATAGAGCTGAAACATTTCAGTGATTAGTTGCATCTTTAGTCTAGTCATAGCACTCCGGAGGTAGATGTCATTCTAGTTTAATTCTGTCACTATATTTCAAGTTTGATAATGGCACTCTAGTTCAGTTTTAATGCACTGCATTTCAAGTTAGATTAGTGGCATTCTAGTTCAGTTCCAGTTCACTGTATTTAAATTTAGGTTAATGACATTTTAGTTTATTTGTGGTCACTGTGTTTCAAGTTTTATCAATTGCATTCTATTTCAGTGTCATTCATTGTTCTTTAAGTTGTGTTGACTGTCAAAATTAGACTTCACGGCCTTCATTGTTTACAAACTAATCTTGTTCTGACTTTCTATTAATGCATCATCATATGGACAGGAATGAATTAGTTATATCAGTTTAAGGCCTTGATTGTTTTGCAATCTTTTGCAATTTCACAAATAAGCCTTTTTCCCAAAACTATTCTAGAAAATCTCTAACTTTCGAATGAGGTTTAGTAGTGACAAGCTGAGCTGCATAATGGATTAATCTTAGCATTACAAGTTAATTTAGAGTAGAAATCTTATTGTGCTACAAATAGTCTCTTTCAATTGTGTTCCAATAAACTTCTAGCCATGGATGAGATTCTTTGTAATATTGTAAGATGATTGTTTACTTAGGAGAACCTCATTTGCACTAAACTTGTCCTTTCCTCAAGCTATTCCAACATATTTCTAATGAATGAATTGGATGAGTTTATGTTGTGAGTTATTGAGTTCATGTTGTGATTTATTTCTTTGCCATGAGTCATTATCAAGCTTTTCATTTTCTGCTCTTTAGTGCCTTACACAGTTTAGAATAGGTTTTGCTCTATTTTAGTGTAACTATCCACTTCTCTTTACCAACATTTAGTTCTTTTCCTTTTTGACATAAAACCATAAAACCAAAAACATCATAAAAACACTAAATACAACGTAGTGAGAAATAGATACCTAGGCACATATAGTGCACCTCACTTCAGCGCTTTACTAGCCCTGGTTGACAATTTATGACCTCAATTTAGGAACACTAAGTTGAGCACTACATTGTCCACCACAAGCCCCAACATGAAAATAATTTAAAACCTTTTCAGCCTCCTCATGAGTGAGGCACCTCCTTAAAATTGTATCGACACCACGACGATAAAGTGTATCGCTGATGATCAGATAATCTTTGGCTTGGTATCGTATATGTTGTTAATGAGAGCGAGAGGTATCAGGCTGAAAATTCTGGGTTTGGAGATAAATGATAAAATCCCCATACCAAGGATTAGATGTTTCGATCAGAAAAAAAGACTCATTAGGAATTGATGGTTCTGAGTAGTAGCATTACTATCAGAGGGAAGGTATTAGAGATGCTTAGCCAAAAATAAAGACTTCTTTGACTTGGATTTGATGAATTCCAAATCAAATTCCTGTAAAATAATGATCTATTTTGAATATTCCCCCCCCAGCAATTGATGCGACATAATGTATGCCATAGGGTTGCAATATGAAATGACAATGGTCTTCCGGAATAGGATATAATGGAAAAATATTTCGACAGCTTGAACAACCACCAAGGCAATCTTTTCGACGTATGAATACTTCACTTCCGTATCATTGATATTACTACACAAATAATATATTGGATGTTCTATCCCATCTTCTTCTTGGAACAATACCATAGTAATGGTCATATCTGTCGTGAAGATATATAATAAATAATCACTCTAATAATTGAGGGGATACATTAATGACAATCGGACAAGTGTATCCTTGACAACATCAAAAGAAGCTTGTGAAACATTATCCCAATGGAAGGGAATCCCATTTTTCAAGAGACGAGTAAATCCTTTAGCCATTTCGGAGTAGTTGGGTATGAACCTCCTTAGGAAGTTATCCTTTCCTTGAAGTTTCTGTAACTGAAGTAAATTTATGGCATGGGAAAATCAAGAATGCCCTGGACCTTTAGTGGGTTGATTCAAATTCCTTCTTTTGAGACGACGAATCCTAGAAAATGACCAGAACCAACACAAAACACACATTTATGTGGATTGAGGCGTATTTTGTACTGTCGGCAGTGTAGAAAGATAAATCTCAAATGCATCGGGTGATTAGTTCAGTTTCGTGAATGCGCGGGTAAATCGTCTAGATAAGGTTGAACAATGTGCTTGATGTCATTGAAAGCATAATCCATTTCTCTTTGAAATGTTGCCCCAACGTTCTTTAAACCAAATGGGAGTTTACGATAAGAGAATGTGCCCCAGGGACAGATGGATGTTGTCTTATATTAGTCCTCTGGGCGGATATTGATTTGATTGTAGCCAATAAATCCATCCATGAATGAAAATATTTCACATCTGACACAATCGTCAATAATCTTGTCGATAAAGGGAGTAGGATAGTCGTCTTTTGGATAAGCAAGATTGACATCCCGATAATCGACGTACACTCTGTTTGTCCCTTGTTTCTTTATGACATGAGCAATGTTGGAAACCTAATCAGTAAGAGGAATAGGGTAAAAGAAACCAACACACAAAAGTTTTTCAAATTCTGCTTTAATGGCAGTGGCCTTCTTCGGATGAACAGGACGAAGGCGTTGACGTACCAGTTTGCATTAGGGTACATTTTAATGGTTTGTTCAATGATATTAGTATCTATGCCTGACATTTCCTCATAATACCAAGCAATATATCTCATAATTCATGAAAGAGAGAGCGATAAATTTCGATTTCTGAAGGAAAACAAGACATGCTGACATGAATGTTTCCTACAACGCCGGGTTTGGTCTAAATATCGATAGAAATGGTTTCTTCAATATTTCATAAATTTCTCTTGGATTCAATTGCATTAATGGGAAAATAATTCGAAAAGAAAGTTTTGATCGATGGGTGATATAGTTCAATAAGATTATCTTCTTCATAATCCTGAAGACGGGAATGATGATGATGATCTTCCCATGGTTCTCCTTCTGGAATCATGGATTCCACAATGCTCTCATCAGTCAAGAAAGTGGATGAAAAAGGATAAGATGGATTACCAAAATCTAATGAACGATCGATGCAAACGATTGATGACGATGATTTCAAATTCTCCACCCAAGCCATATAGATTTATTGCTATGCTAGCTCAATTGGGCTGGTTGGCAGAAATTCATCCAACGTAACAACTTCATAATCATCCATAATCTTCCTTAAGCCAGATGGAATGGAAGATATCATGTAATAGGTCTCTATGCTTGCAATTTCTGCCGATGTCGCAGACGGCGATAATGCAAAGGTTCCCATTAGGGAAGAATCATTTAAGAGTCATACACAAATTTTTTGAAGTGATAATTAGGGTGTGTGAACTAACGGAACACTTCCAGTTACCTAGGAACTAGAGGCGAAGAAGGAGAGTTGATTGATGACTGTGATAACACATTTATGTGGAAAGGCGATCATTCTAAAATATCTAGAAATGATCGCAATCATAGCATACACCCATGGCCTTCCAAGTAAACTATTGTAGTCAAGGGGTCTGTCAACAACCTCAATTTCAACATTTACTGTTTGCCCCCTAGTTCAACATGTAGGTTATTGATGATACCACAAGGCTTATATGTACGACTATAAAAAAACTTTCAACGTCATGGGCGATTGAGATAGGCGCTGTGAGCCAAGTGACTTCTAGCATTTTCGAGACATAATGCACGTATATTCTTCCTCATCAATAATAGTATGATGAATGAGGTGATTGAGAACATTTAATTGGATGGAGAATGCCAATTCTGCTAGTAATTGCGGCACATAGCCCGTATGATTAAAGACTACAAGATTAGAATCGGTCGGGTCGATTCCACCAATTGCCGACAACAAAGCCTAATTTTAGGAGGGACAATTTTAAAGTACCTCAAGCATCGACATAGTTGAGGGGGATTGAGCCAAATATTCAACTACATTATAATTTTGAGCAGCTTGGGCTCGAGGATTGAATGTCGATTTATGAACGACTCCCTTTGGTGGCTTTATTGTTAACTTAGGAATAATAGTTGGTGGAATAGATTCCGTAGACAGATTCATGGTTGAGGCAATAGGTTGGTTAGTAGCCTGACTACTGTAATATTTATTACATGTTTACACCAAAACGTCAATTTTTTGCTTTGTGACAGATAACATAAGCACTTGGGAACTAGAAGCTAGATCCGTAGCAACCAAAATTATGTCTGTATTTGCAAATGGGTCTGTCAACAAAACATATATAGGCGAGGTCTTAATTAATTTTGAGACTTCAGTACGTTGAGGGAAGTCTCGAAGAAAGTGCTCCTCATTACATATCATGCAAGGGTAACGAGGTTTCCGATTGTTTCCAGTTTGTTGATTAGATGATTGTTCCTGCGGGGTTAAATTTTTCTTTTTATTCGTTTTCCCCTTTTTCTTACTTCTGGTTTGCTTGTCACTTTTTCTTTTGTCAGATTACACGACATGAATTTTGGAAGACGGTGGAGGATCAGATGCAATATAGTGATGTGTGCTTGCAGTACCGATCATACCGTCACTGGCATGAGAGTCCTTAGATGGGGGAGGAACAATAAAATTAGATCACAGCACGTTGGGAATTTTCTCATAGAGCATGCCAGGATGAGTATAAATCAAATCTAAGTACTGGGCACGAGCAATGACCTGCTCTTTAGTGATGAAGCCACCCTTTGCCACATCCTCGATGATAGATGGCAACAAGGACTTAATGAACCACTCAACAAGGAGCTGATTAGGAACAAATGTCTTGACCATTCTACGACGAAGACACCACTCATGAATATGATCAGAAATGTGAGTAGAATTAGTCTCTTTGAAATTGGTCAATAGTTCCGTTCCAGTTTCATATTGTATGGGTAACTGGAAGTGGTTCAAAAATGTAGTAGATAAAGTGGCGAAATTATCAAATGAAGCTCGTGGTAACTCAATGTACCACTTCACAGCCGGACCAGTGAGCGTATGCTGGAAAATACATAGTCGAACAAAGTCATAATTTAAGGAGTTGGATGAACACCACAAATGATAAGTCATAACATGTGTCGACGAGTCTTCTCCAGGGTTTCCATTGAACTTAGGAATATATAAGGGTAATTTATGTGGTATCACCGACCACCAAGGAGCATCGCTGATTGGATCGTTGGTAGGCCAGTTTAAATTAGGTAATTCTAAAGTTGCAACAAAGGGAAAATGTCTATTTAAGTCAAGTTGAGCATAGCTAGGGTACGATGGAATTGCTTGGGAAATAGGCCCTTGAGCACCAGCATAAAGAATTTGTTGTTGGTAACCCATATAGGGGTTGTTTGGATAAGTAAACATTTTAGGATTATGTTGACCAAAACCTAGGTAAGCTACTTTTTGTTGGACTGATTGTTGTGGCATTTAAGCTTGTGGCTGCCAAGGAATCTGTCCACCAAGATTATAGCCCAAACTAGAATAGCTTGGACCCGGTTGTGAATAAGGAAAACCCGGTTGAGCTTGCGACATCCCATAATAGGGTAATCCAACTTGTGAATAAATAATTCCTGATACAGGTGGTTGTTGTAAACCAACTGAAGGAGTTGGAGTCTTAGGGCCCAATACTTGAGGGTATTGAGTTGAAGGACCCACCTAAGATGGTCCAAGTACAACACTTTGAGCCTGTAATAGGGGTAAGGATGTATTAACAAGTGGTTTTGATGTGGGTGCAACAGGTTGAACCGTTTGATATGAATACACAACTGTTTGTGGTTAAACAGGAAAAATAGGTTGCCGCTGAAAAATAATCATTCCAAAATTAGGATGGCCATATAACGACATATTACTATCAAAATGGGTGACCATAGGTTTTCCCCCAACATTAGGAGTATAATAAGATGGAATATATTTTTCTCCAAATGACGAGAGTCAAGTTGAGATTGTACTAGATGGAATATACCCAGATGGACCAACTTGATATTTCCATGATGATGTATAAAAGGATCAAGCCATTCAATACTCATTAGAGATGTACCAGATAGAATACCATATGATGACATTGGTGAAGTCCATGGGTTTGATGATGCACCAGAGAAGGTTCCAGATAAATATTGGTAACTACGTGGGACGGAAGGACCACCATATAGATGTGACTCTGGTGATGTGGTGAACATCGACGGGGTAGCAACAATAAATGTTGTCTCAATTGTAATAGATGGTACAACTGAAGATGTTGACTCAACCATGTTCATACAACCCAATGTCTACCTTATAGGACCTACGGGAACTCGAATTTACACATGATCAGAGAAAGCAGTGTGAGGTGATTGAGGAAAATACTCATAAAGTTAAATCTCCTCCCCAAAATGAGTTGGAGTTGAAGGTGTTTCGTCTTGTGGTATTTCTTCAATTGAAATCAAACCAGGCGGAATAAATTTTTCGTTAGGCCCAAGATATATTTTAGGTGGTTAACTGCGTGATATGGGAGACTCAATGGCTACAATCAACTATGGAGCGACCGATATAGAAACAAATTCCGGTTGCTTGACTTTGGGATCTAGATGTTCTGGTAAAAGAATGACAGGATCCAGATCAACTTCCAGTTGAAAAATGTTGGGTTCGGGAGGTATGGTCTCACTGATTGGATGGATCATGACCACAGGTAGCTATGAGGACTCCATCTCAACAAGAATAGATGAACCAGGATTGTAGAAACAACTCAAGATGACTCTGGTATATGTGAGGATGATGTCACACCAGAGGTACTAACAATATTAGTTTTGGTAGAACGATGTCCCCTTCGCTAACCATAAATGGTTTCCAGTGGTAAAGGTGGTTTAAGTGCTATTATACGTGAACGAAGGGGAATGGGATCTTATTCTTCTAGGATGACTGATTAATTTTATGAAAAATACAAATAAACAAAATAGAAGGGTAATTATAGGCAAAAGGTTTACCAAGTAATTGTGAACTGCAGAATACCTCCTAGCGAACCAAGAAGTATGGGTAGACAATCTCCCTGAATGCTGTGTTTAGTGTATCGCAAGTTACAAGGTAGATGAATCGGTTACTTATGGATGGATAACAACCTAAATTTTTCCTCCCAAACATACCCGAAGGTACGTGGAGGCCCAAGTCTGTATCAACACTGTCTAATACGAAACTGCACAGTGAGAGCACACCCTTATAATTTTCGTATTAGAACACCGCCTAATATACCCGAAGGTATGTGGACGAGCTCCACTATACTTACGTATGTGGAGTGAGGTATCACACTCATAATGTATTGCAGACAAGTTAGCGACAACTGCTATGTTTAATGACACTGGGGCACGTCTCTAGCCTAGACCTTCTAAATGTTATTGTTAATGTTCCAATTATTTCTTATGTTGATTGATGTAAATTTTATGTTGATCTTGTTTAAAAGTTTGTATTTGAGGTTCACTGCGTGATGTAATGGAAATTCCTAAAAATTCAAACTAAATGATATGAAAACTTTTCAATTTAGCTTTTTCAATGAAAACACTAGCTACTAAGGGAAAGAGAAATCAATTTTTGAGCATTCAACAAAGAGCACAAACTAAATGTAGCTTTCATAACTTGTTCCTATGCAACACACACAATTCACTATATGCACATGCATGTTTTTCTTTTCAACTCCCTTTAATGTGAATGAAAGAAAGGAAACTATATGCACAATTAAATCAAATGAGTTTTTTCTTATGAGAAACGAAGAATGAAACAACAATTTCTATTAGGAAAATGAAGAATGGAACTACAATTTTCCTACAGGAAATGATGAATGAAACAAAAATTTCCTTCTCGAAAACAGAATTGATCTGATGCAGAAATGAAATACTTTGAATTTGATTTTCCAATGATAAAGAAAAAAACTAATGAAACATTGAACAAATTTAGGAAGAACATGAAATTTTATTGGTCTCTAAGAGGTATCAGGCATCTGAGAATACAACAAACAGGTGGCTAAAATTGAAAGCAATGAAAATTTTTGATGGAATTTGGTTGCTTGAGGGGACAAGTCAGTCTCTAAGGGGAGACAGTGCATTGCAGATCACCCCTAAGTGGGAGACAGTGCACTGCAGTGCATTGTGTCTTGACCAACAGTGTGTTGGGCGTAGCTAAGATTGAAAAATCAAGTAGAAAGACACACTTCTAATGCAATTTGTTCATTCAAATGACTGGTAACAGAAAGTAGATGCTACTGATGAAGATAAATAGAGGAAAAAACACCAGGAAAGATAGGATACTCCCCAGAGGAGTCACCAATTTATTATACACAATTGTTATCTACGGATAAACGAAATTCCCTAAGTGTGGTGTTTATCACTTAGAACAAGAGAGGAAAGAATAACCATCACTTTCTCTAAAACAAGCATATTTATAGAATGGGGAAGGAGCCTACTCGTGATTCTTTCGCTTCTCCTTCTCCTTTTGTCGCTATTGCCATCGCTCTCAATCCAACTCAATTCCCTAGATCGATTCCTGCAAATAAAAACAGAGAAAAACAAACAACATGAAATATACGATATATCTAATTATCTTAATCAAATCAAATTGATTAGATTTGAAATACATAAATCATACAAGAATACATTGCACAAGAAATAGATACACATGTATGGGAAAAGGAACAACAATATTTATTAAAGAGTAGAAGTTGAAGATTACAACCAATGGATCGATTTGTTGTCATCCTACTCCAACTTCATTCCAGCCTCATCACATCCAGCATTATCCCAACAACATATTAGTATTTTCACTCTCTTATCAAATGAGAATCCAACAAAATAACTTTACCAAAATTATTCCTCCTCTAGCACTAGGATGAGTACTCAATCTATAGGGAAATTGATGATATTTTCTCAATAAATGACTTTCTAATAATATGCAAGACATGTTTCCAAGTTCAGAGGTGTTAGATGGACACTTGGATTCAAATTTTGACACATATGGACTCTTCTAGAAGGAACTGGCCATGTGGAGATTCCCGGAACAACGAGAATTCTGCTCCTAGGTGACCAACACACCATTGAATGTTGGGAAGTGCATTGAAATGCACCCTTGAATAGAGGATTTGGCACTACAAAGTAGTTAGTCCCTTGCAGGTGAGAGTTGGTGAGTCAGTAGGTCATATTACATATACTTCAAACCTTGGAAATCTCACAATAGAAGCCATGAATGGAATTTTCTTCTCTTAGGGCATATAACAACTGAAATATAAGGGGATGATAGACACTTTATCATTGGTCCTGGGGATGATGTCCAATTTTACCACGTATTGGGGGATGATGCCAAATTGACCTATAACACTACCTTCAAGGGAATTATTTTGTTTTCAAGGAAAATCGACACTAGCAAAAATTTCAAATTGGGACACTGTAGACAATTGGATAGGTTGGAATCTTGGAGGAGTCCCTGCAAACTTGCAACATATGGCTTAAAAACTTTGAGACAATTTGGTTGGTTGTGCTTCATGACACCTAAAGGAGGAAGATCTATTTGGATGGAAGCATTATTTGTACTTGGTGAAGGAGCGTTATGCATCCTTTCTATTCCCTCAACACGCCCCCCTGCCCCCAGATCAAGTACTTGGAAGAAGATATGGAGAACCAATTCCAATCCAAAGGTAAATTCCTTCTATTGGCTCCTTGTGCATAAAAAAAATTGACTACTGAGAAATTGAGAAAGAGGGGCATTCAAGGTCCTTTGAGATTCTTACTTTGCAAGAAACAAGAGGAATATATTCAACATATTTTTATGGAGTGTTCATACATAAAAGTGGTATGGTTGGATGTGTCTACTTTGCTTTCAAACCATTTAAAATGGCCAAATTCCCTTTAAGAGTATTTTACATCATGATAAAAAAAATTATGCCGGGAGTATTATCAGAAATCCTTTTTTAAAAATGATTGGGAAGCACTTCAAAAATTAATTTGTTGGAGGGTATCGATAGTTGGAAATAATGTAATATTCAATAATCTATATTTTTTTCCACACTCTACAACCATGAAAGCTGTTATTCTATGCTTCAAGTTTGGGGCTTTAAAGTTTTCTAATGAATTCTCTCAACATGGATTAGAAACACTTTAAAGGCAATGGTGTTCATAATTTTCTAATTTGGACATAATTCCTATAGCTATGGAATGGAGTAACATAAGTTCTTAGGTATTTTGGAAGTTAAGATTGACAAAGGAAAAATTATGATATTGGAAGAAACATCGAGAAGGATTGATCCCCAGTTTTGATGGGGCTTCGAAAAGGAATCAAAGGGTGGTAGGAGGGGAGGGATTCTCTATGGCCCCAAGGAAGTTAAAGTTGTAAATTATTCATGGGGTTTGGGATGCATGGCAAACAACCAAGTTGAAGCTTATTCCCTATACAAGGGGATTCAGTTAGCCAAAGAAAAACAAGTAACTTCTCTCACTGTTTTGGGAGACTCCCTCATTCTTATTCAACATTTGGTGAAATGATCCTCTCCAAGGGACAAGACATTAGAAAGTCTTATAAGGAATTAGGAAAACAACAAAAGGGTTCTCCTCAATAACATACTTCCATGTTCTATGTAATCTCAATAAATATGTGGACTTATGTGCTAATTAATGGTGTAAACTAAGATTGGGAGATTTAAAAATCAATGGTCAAATCATGTCTTCTCCTATTCCTTGGAAGTTAAATGGATTGACATTTCACAATTATGAAGGATTGATTTTAGCTCAATTATAGAATGACATGTAAATTTTGTTTTTTGGTGTGTCAAATTTTTAAGGTATATACTTAGAAAACCCGGATTTTGTTGTCTTATTTGGAGTCCCTCTAAGTTTGTAGTTTTATTGGATAGGAAGGCTTTGGAAATTTTCTTGAAGATATAACTATATACTACCTAACATATTTGCTACAATCTAGACTCAAACTTGCATATAAATACCAAATGCTCATTGTAATTAAAAAAAAAACCAAACAAAAACAAAACATGGAATAATTCAATAACCTCTTATCAAATATAAAAATGGTTATATATATATATATATATATATTTTTTTTTTAAATCTTGAATTTCTTATATATAATATTTTTCTATTAATTATAAAAGTTATTTTTTTCAATTTATTGTTTCTACTAGTGTGTTTTATTTTATTTTTAATTTTATAAATTAATTAAATTAATTAATTACTTGATATAAAAGGTTTTAATATCATTTTTTATATAATGTTATAAGCAATAAGGACAAATTTATATTAAATATCATCACAAAATGTATAAACAAATTTATATTAAATATATTTTTTGATACAAAGCGCCGGAACCTGTGTCTAAGCGAGAAAGTACGGTTGATTGACTGAGTTGTCCTTGAGAAGTTGGGGTCGCCCATAGTGGGAAACCGACCCATTAAACATAAGAAGTTGGGCCGCCCATAGTAGGGAAACCGGCCAGAAACTTATACAAAACATGTGAATAACTTCAAAAACAAAGCAAGAGACATCATTTTGCCCAACAGGTGGGTAACCAAAACAGTAAAACATGAAAAAACCAGCAGTAATTGAGCCCAAGGGCTCAGCTCTTATCCTCAGAAGACAGCGGTTCCTCTTCAACTCTGCATGCATATTCATTTCTTGTGCTGTTGTCCTCCATTCCTTCCTGGCTGTCAGACTTCATGTTCTGGTGCTCAGCTTCAGTGTTGGCTCCTGCGTGAAGAGAAGGGTTGGGGCGAAGGTCAAGGGGAGGGGGGGGGTCAGCAGAAAGGGGAATTTCTTCACGAAGGGAGACAGTGATGAGGGCGGTGATGATGGAGTCATAAGAAGTACAGTGGAAGTGAAGTTCCGCATTCTGAGTGGTCTGCCTGATGGTGGTTCCTCGAACCCTGTTGATTGGAGGAGTGGGCTGACAGGGATGGGCGGTGGCAACTGAGGGAAGGGGCTGACGGGGAGGAGCAAGAATGTCAGGTGGAAAGGAATGTCCGGGAGGCTCAGAGTAAGCGTCAGGATGGCCAGAATCATCATCAATAATTCGTCCACGCCCGCGTCCTCTGCCAGCGAGGAGACCCCTGCTTATGCCTCGACGTCTACCATCACGTGAGGGTGGCGAGGGGGTGAGGTCGTCGCCCTCAGAGGAGGAGCTGAGCTTAGAAAGGGGCAGAGGAGGAGTGCCAGAAATTCGGCCTCGACTAACACCACGACGAGCTCTCATTCTTTGACGAAGTCTGGGCATGGCTAGCAACAAATGACGCAGACGAGGCCTGCCTAAGTAGGGGTCTGGAGAAGGGGAGAAGGTGAGGAGACCACCGGGATGACTCTGACTATGCAGGATAGCCGGAGAGCTGAAATTTCGATTAGCAGAAGGGCGAAGATCCTGAGAATTCGAATTGAAATTGGAGAGAGACGGAGTACCTGTGAAGGAAATGCTCGAAAAACTAGAAGAGGCGCAAGCTCTGCAACAAGGGCTGTTGGAGAAGTGGACGCCCGGCACCGTTTCCAAACAAGCCCAAACACTGCATCGATGCCCCGTATTCGTTTTGCAGCTAGAAGTGGCTGCACCAGGGGGGCAAGCGCTGCTCAGAGGGAGCAGAATTCTCTCATAGCTTCCGTCTCTCTGCCTTTCTTCCATAACGAAAGCAAATACCAACAACAGCGCCATATACCAGAGAACGGAGGTGCAGTAAATACCATAGTGTTCCACCCAAGGCGTATTAATAACGCCAGGACTGTGAACACGCGAGGCCATGTGGGCAGGGCATGCAAACAGCTTTGGGAGCTGCGTGGGTGCCGGAGGCCCATTAATTCCCTCTGTCAGCCGCATCCGTGATAAACAAATTTATATTAAATATCATTAAAAAAATGTATAAAGATATACAAAATGTTATATTTTGAGTGAGTTTAACAATGAATAACATCCGTTTATAAAATTAGTATAGTATATATATTTTTGTAAATTTTAGTTATATGAAAATGAATTTTTTTTTTCACAATAAAAGACTATATATATTAATTTGATCTTTAATTTAATTATGAATTTAAAATTAAATTATTATTATTGTTTTTTTGTAATTTATAGGAATCCACAATTGCTTGACACAAGGTCAATTCTAGTGTTATATCTTTAGGGGTCTATGACTTGTCCTCCTTTTTGTACATCAGGTCACTATTGGGAGATTGAACCTTATATCTTTAGATTTACATGATTTCACTTCACTTCAATCACCAATTGAGCTACCCCTAAGACATACTTAAATTATTATTATTATTAGAATGTATAATTTTAATTTTAATGATTTTTTATTTTAAAATTAGTAACTTTCTATAACATAAAAATAATATATAACCTAAGATTTATATGAGATAATATTTAAATTAAGATAACTATTATTTTCCAATTATTTTGATTTCATAAAAAAATATTTTTAAATGTTAGAGATTGAACATTGTTCATTTTAATGATTGGTGTTTTCATAATAAGATTTTTAGAATTTCTATTCTTTAAAAATAAAAAATTATTGGTGTTTTCATAATAAGATTTTTAGAATTTATATTCTTTAAAAATGAAAAATTATTGATGGTTTATATTTAATAGGTTCATAATACTTTTTTATAATATGTAATTTAACGATTGAAGTAGGGGTTTCAAACCTTTTATTCATTTTCCATCTTCATTCTTGTCCTTGTGTTACAAATTCTCACATTATAAATGACATATAGGTATTTTTTATTTTATTTATTCATTTATTTTTAAAAGTTAGGCACAAGTGGTTGTTGTGTTATGAAGTATTATATAAATCATGAAATTCAAAGTTCAAATTTCCCACCGAGCAAGTCAACAAAATAAAAAAGTTAAGCACAACCTTGAGGTTGCTAAGACCTCACTTAACTAGAACTTAACATGAAAAGACAAAAAATATTACTAGTGCTACAAGCAAAAATCCAATAACAATTATTGGGCAAAATCTCCAGACATCTTCACTAACTCCCCTTATCCAAAGAGGAGATGTTGGGTGATTTCCTGGCTAGAATGATCAACTTGCAGTCTATGCTGTCAAATTTTCACTCTAGTTTTACCAATTTAATAAAATTTTCATTCTAAATCCTGCTGTACCTCCTTATATTGCGTGTAATATTAAAATAACATTTAACCTTTTCCCAACTACATGCCAATAAAGTGATAAAAGCAAATATAACATACCAAATATACTAGGAGTTATCGCTAACATGTCAAAACTAGCGCTTTTAAAGACGCTTATAAATATTTAGATTGCTATCCATATTTATTTACTATCATTAATTTATTTTTTATTTTTTTATGATTGTATTAATTTTAATCGTAAAAAAAGGGATTGATTTATTTAAACTAAAGGTATATGTATTTATCGAACCGACGCTCTTGCAATAATAACTAATACTTTCACGAATATGCAGATTTTTTTTTATATATATTAAGGAAATGATTATGGTAAACGCGCAGGAATCGCATAATAATAAATAATAGTTTTGAAAGGGAAAATATTACATTTTATATGATTTATGATTTGTATAGCTAGTTATGAAGGTGATGGCCTATCTTCACATACCACGCTGGCTTTGGTATATGAAAATATTTGTTTGGTTATTATTAATTTGTTTGGTTGTGTATATAGTTACATTCAAAGTGTCTTTTTGAAATTGGTTAGGTTAGGTATGGTATGGTATTTTTTCCTCTCTGTTTGACATTTGTTGTTTTAGTCATTAAATGACATTGACATTTGTTGTTTTACCCATTGAATAACATATCTATCTTTTTCATTTTTTTACATCTATTTCTTTATTGTTTTTTCCTTACTGTTTTTTTCATTAAATGATTTCTATTTGCTAATTTAAATAACAATAACCTCTGTTACTTTAAATAACGATAACCTTTATTACTTGAAGTGTTGGAAAAATCCCTTAGCAGGAAATTCGAGCGTTTCAAATTCTTAAATCGATGGGGTAGAAGACTTTTTTCAAAATGTTCAAATTCCTTAAACGATCGAGGTAGAAGATTTTTTCCAAAAAGATTGAAGGTTTAAATCTCACATTTGTTAGGAAACGTACTATTTAAGTTCCAACATCAACGTCAATAAAGTAGTTTTAGTTACCCCTGAAAGTTTGTCCAGGAGGAATTCATTAAAAATTCTTTGATTCCCTCTGTAAATGGTCCAATTATAGTTAGGCACTGCACTACAAACCCATTTTTAATGTGCAGGTAGATAAGATATCTTGTAGTGTGGTGGTTCGAGGTTTCATTGACATTCTTGTAAAAATCGATTGTTCCCAAGATTTAATACAATTTTGCAGTTGAGCATGATGATATTTTGGAAAACCCCGTATTCAATTTTATTGAATTTGGATTTGTTTTAATCAACCATTTAATTTAATTAGAATTCATTTGAATTTGAATTTTACATCAGTTTTATCTTTCGAGATAAAAAATAGTAATATTTTAATTTTGTGAGGAGTATTAAGACTTTATTGCTTTTACGTAGCATCTTTTAGTATAATGTTTTTATGTTGCATTCTTTCTGTATATGATATGGTCTTTAGACTTGGATATCTAGTATCAACATATATAGTATAGGTTGTTAAGACTTTTTATGTTCTGGTTGACTTATTTTGAACTTCGATGGCCAAAATACCTAGTTTCCTGCGGGCAGGTTGAGGTTGAGGTCTAGTTTTGTATCTTTTGCCCGATTTTATTAATAGAAAATAGAAGGTACCACCTAAGCTTACAAAAAAAATGTTTTAATTTTGTAAATATTAAATTTCAATAATTTTGATATTTTAATTTAAAATTCATATTTTTTTAGTTTAAATATGAATTTTTTTAATATCATTGATGTTCTTGTTATTAGTTATATTAATTTTAATTTACTAGATTTTAATAAAATGGATAAGGAATGAGTTGCTTTATATTAATACTTTATTTATTATTAAATATGTTGATTTTTTTATATTATGTTTTATTATGAAGTTTTAAAGAGTTTGCTATATATTTCAAAGTTAATTTTAATATATATATTTTTAAATATAAATAATTAGAGTTTGAAGTAATTTTAAGAAGTTTTGTATTTTTCACAGTAATTATTTTGTGTTTAATTATTATATATTTAATTATAGCCGTATTTTTAATAAAAACTTATCTTTAAATGAAAATGATAATGTAGCAAATATTATTTTTAATTTTAAAATTACAAATTATAAAATATTTCTAAAATTTTCTTCATAATAATTTAGAGATGCTGCAACATGAAAACTTCATGTTTATATTATATAATATAGCAAGAACTACACAAATCTCAAAAAGAATTTTCCTTTTTTTCTACAACCAAAAATTCATTGATTTGAACTTTATTCAAGACTAACAAAAGCTTTATAACTATTTCCTTTTCATTTTTTTTCTATACTTTATTCAAGACCAACATAAGCTTTATAATTATTCCATTTTCATTTTTTTCCCAACAAATCTGTCTTTCTATCTTGCATGAAACCTGTGTTTTTCAATTTTGGCAATATATATGTTTGGAAATATTTTTTATTAGTATTATATTTAATTAATTTTTAATATCTAAATTAAAATTAATTTTGTTATAGGAGCATGTTGAGTTGGTGGTTAGGCTGGACATGATGCACTACTTTCAATGCTAGGTCAGGGAGAGTGTGGTGGTGGTTTGGCCAGGATGCACTAATTTCAATGCAAGGTCAGGGAGAGTGTGTACCTTGCAGAGAAAGTGGAAAAGCTGAAGACTGGGATGGCGCATTTCAAATGGATGGCGCACTTAGAAGGGCACATCCAGTGCAACTTCTGCCCTCTGCCACCTCTAGGAACAACCCCCAGCAACCCAACTTATATTACATCAGATGCTTAGTATGCTCTCTGATGTTTTTTATGTATTGTCTGTATTTTGGTGCTTCAGTCTCTCTAGTTTATGGAAGCTGTCCTTAAATTATTTTTTGTATTTTTTTCTCCATATGAATAGAATATTGAATTATAATTTTTTTTAAAAGTTTTTTTATTTATTTACTTTTAATGTTTTTGAAAAAGAATAATAATGATAATGATAATTGAATTTAAAAATTATGGCTAAATTAGATATTAAATTGATATATGAAATTTTTTCATTTAAATTTTATAAAGCTATATATATTTTAATCCTCTTTGAATTTGAACCTATAACATTTTACCAAAGAAACACATACTCTTAACAGTGGCTATATATATATATATAATTTCTCTCCTTTATATTTATACTTTGTTAATATGAAATTGAGATTTATAATTTCTCTATTCCATAGATATATATATGTATATGTATATGTAAAATAAACAATTCAATAATATGAAAATTTTCCAAACTATAAATGCATATCATATACTTAGTAGCTACTTTTTCTTATCCAGAGATGAGTGTTTACTTATTGTTTCAAATTAAAAATGGGGAAAATTTTTACTCACTCATTATTAAACGAGTAGTCTTTAGTGCGACTTTCAACTCCATTATTAAAGATATACTTAGTAGGTACTCCTTCAAATTAAGAGCGAGAGGTGTTTACTTACTGTTTCAAATTAAAAATGGAGAAATTATTTACTCACTCATTATTAAAGATATACTTATTAGGTACTCCAAATCAAGAGTAAAGAGTGTTTATTTATTATTTCAAATAAAAAAAATGAAAAATTGTACTAGCTCATTATTAAAGAAAAGTAAAACATAATAAAAAAATGATTAAGAATGTTAACATTCAAGTGATGAAAAAATTATCATATCAATTAAATAACTCACTTTCATTTAAATTAAATATTCCCATTTAAAAAAATATATTATACTTATTTTATTTTTTAAATATAATTATTTTTTAAGTTATTCATAAAAATTTTTCACGTAATCAAATTCACTTTTAATTAACATTATTCTAAAATTTTTCTCATTTAAATCTTTATATTAATAAGAGATTGGTAACCTCACTTTTTATAATTATATCACATATTTAAATTAATAAGAAATAAGAAATAAATATGCATAACTATAATATAACATTGAAAATAAAATATAAATAAGTAGGCTGAATACAACAAATCAATTACTGAATTCATAAAAAGTTTTACAAGAAAAGAGTTCTTATTTTATTAAAATATAATGAATTATCTTAATCTAGAACAAGGAAAGGTACACTGGTTTTACATAGGATGATTATGATTGTGTAATGATAAAAAATAAATATATTCATTTTTAGGATGTGGTTATGGAGCTTCACGTTCAAAATCCATGATACCTATGATGTAGTGCTTCCCAATACATGAAACATACACCTTAAATTAAATTTGATTTAAAAAAGCCATTTTTGACATGACATCCATGATACCTATGATGTAGTGCTTCCCAATACATGAAACATACACCTTAAATTAAATTTGATTTAAACAAGTCATTTTTGACATGACCTTTTACATTATTCTTGATGCTAGCATATTAATAAATATGATAAGATTTACATTAAATTATATATTTTTAAATATTTCCTTTACCCCAAGAGCTAGCTCCTAGGATATCTAATTAACTTTTCATGTTATCTTTGAATGCCTCACATTCTAAAATGAATTGTTTTTCTCTTTCCACTTTTCCCAATTCGAAAAAATATGCATACATACTCTTTCGTCCCACAGTTTTTTTTGGCCTTTTCCAGCACCATGTTTCACAATAAAGTTTATGAGAATTAGTCCTTAGCTGATCAATAAGAATTTTGACTCTCTAAGAAATATTATCCCCTATGTACCCTTTTTGTTGATGACTATGAATGTGATTAAACTCTTCAATATAGTATTTTTTCTTTCTCTCGACTCCTTATCCCACTACACTTGTGAAACCCTAGCTCTTTATCCCAAGAAAACTTGTAAAACTTATCCCTAAATTATGATTTTATGTTGTTTTAAATATATTTTTAATTATAAATCAATTTAATTTAAAAGCTGGTTCTGTTATTTAGTCAAATTGTGATTTTATGTTTTTTAAAATGTAACATTAAAATGATTTAAATTTAATAAATAAAATTATAAAAAAACACAAAACCTAAAAGGTAGAAGATTTAAAGAACAATGTTTTGGCTTAGATCCATTTTAACCACATATTTACCAAGTGTAGGATCTATTCTCTTGATATGTGAACCTCTTTTAGAGTGTAAAATTTGAAAAAAAGTATGCACGTGAAGAGATTTAATCCTCTTCAAAATGAATCTATATTGGTTCTATGTATGCATATAGCATGTGTAACTTCTCATTTTTAAAACGATATCTTTCAATGCATAAATGGATACAATGCCTTGAAAGTTTATTTGGACACTTGGATTGTGTAAAATACACCACATAAATTTGCAATTCCAACAAATCTTTGCTAGACACAATTTAAATTTAAATTTAAAACTGGTATTAATGGCTCCACTAAAATGGCTCCAAATTAATTTAAAATTTTTAAAAGGAGAGAGCTAAACTTCTAAAACAAACCCCCTTCTTTATGTTGATTGGAGAATATCCTGGAATCTGAAGGTCACTCAAGTGAATGGCACTCTTTATTTAATCCCACTATCAATACACAATAACTTTAGTCATTTCCTCTGTGCAATTACATTTTTTGTGGGCTAGTGCCCACTAGGACCTATGGTAATGTTTCTCCTCATTACCCTGCATGTTATAGCTTGGATATAAATATGTATATAACATTTTGACATAGTGGCATGATTTGAAAAATGATTTAGCCAGGAACGATGGTTTGAGCAACATCTATCAGAAAGACATCGCCACAAGTGTGAGACTGTTGCAACCTTGAACATATTACGTCCCCTCCATCCTCCACCCTTTAGGTTGTTATATTTCCTTTACTGCAACATTTTTTCAGTAACAACATAGGCATATTCTATTCCTTCGGTGTATTTTTACATCTTTAGGAGCAATTTCTAGTAAGTTATGAAAGTGAGGCAATGCATATCCCCGCTTCGTAGTTTTATGTGTGTGTGTGTGTTTTTTTAAATTTTAATATGTATGCTTGTTTAATTTTTGATTAGCCATATGTTATTAGGGAACACAAATTAATAGTATAGATGTGTGGTTTTGAATGATAATAATAACTTAAAATTTATGACATAGCTATATACATTAAATAGTCTTGTAGAGTTTGTAGAAATACGAAGATGACCAAGTCTATTATTATTTTGGATATCTTATTGTTCATCCAGAAAAAAAGGCTATAAATTAAAAAAATAAACATTTAAATGGAGGGGGGTTCACTTAGATAGGGTGAAGGTTGATTGTGTCCTCATCAAAGTTATAGAAATCCAAATCAGCTAACTTCTTCGCCATTAAATATACCCATGTGTTCATTTTTTTTGAAATGGAGTTGCAATTTATCAATGCAAAGGAGGATCTCTTGCTAGTATTCAAACCTATCCACTAATCTTTTTTTCCATTATAGTTTGATGTGCTAGTATATGTCGATCATATTGAGGCAACGAGTTCATTTGGTGTAGGTATTTCTTGTTTTTTGAATCCAACATCTAACCTCATATTCCACTTCTACATCCGAGATACAACGATACTCTACCTGAGCTTCCTATTAGGCAATATTTATTTCATGTTGGATGGCTTGTGGAGTATCAACCTAGTATGAAGCTACAAACCTTTCTACATTTTTATGACCCTTGAATGTGTCAGGTGTCTCCTTCCTTATCATTCTCGATGACTTGAGGAGAGACCAGACCTCGACATGGTATCTAGGAGGAGGGAAATTACAAAAAGAGGGACGGTGGGAGAAAAATTTAAGGCATTGTTTGAGACAGGGGAAAAACAAAGCCACAAACAATGTTTAGTCAATTTAATGTCTCAAATTGCGATCATAAATTATCGACCGAAGTTGGTAATCTTATGAAGTGCAAGTGCACTATATATGCTAGAATATTTTTCTTAATTTTATTATGGTGATTTTATATGTTTAAAGTTGTTTTAAGATTTTTTGTTCATTTTGAATGTCTAAATGAAATTGAGAAACTAAAATTATAATTTGTGAAATGAAATCTAAATTCAACTAAGTTCCAAAACTATGATGAAAATCTTATCTTAGCTTGTTAATAGTTAATGATTGACTTTAAGAAAAACTAAAGTTCTAGAAATAAGAAGGAACTCTAATATTTTTTTGTATGCTTTTGGAAACTTTATATGAATGAAATTTAAAACAAGAAATTACCAAAGAGTATTAACACTTATTAAAATAAATATTTTAATGATTGAAAAATAAAACTTGCAAGAAGGAAGAAAATGAAATGTTTTTAAGAACGGAAACTAATCTATTATAAACTATATTGCATGAAAAGAAATTAATTTAAATGATGATAACTTAAAATGTACTAAATTAATATATGCTGGCTACTATGATAAATTGTCTCTACATCTACCCAATCATAAATAAATCATCTATATTAACATAATGATATTCTGAAAATGATGCTAATAAATAGTGAAATAACAATGATAAACCTAATCATCTACACTATCGAAACCCAAAAATAATTACAATGTAAATGAAAGCGAAGCGTGATCCGTATTTATGCATGAACACAACATAATACAAAAAAAACCATAAATAAAAAAATACGCAGATATAACACTTCATTTCATTAATATCAAAGAATTGAAATTTGTTTACAGACATAATGGAAATAAACTAGCTAGGGCGTTGGTAGCTTATCTCTGAAAAGAGATGTGGTGGCTACAAGCCTCTGAACTATGTTACAATGAGGCTTGAGGGCCTATTTATTGTTGAGAAACAATCAAAAACCCTAAACATTCAAAAATCTAACCCTAGGAGATAATTCACCAAAACTATGGGCCCCGTTTGGGTAAATTGGTACATCAAATTCCCGGGGACATAAATTTGGCATATTATCTCTGGTTTTCCCAAAAAACGTCATTTAGGGCCTCAAAATGGCTCCGGAAGTTCGGACCCGAAAAACTGCTAAAAATAGTAAATTGTGCTATAATTAAGGAAACTAAAAAACTGAAAGAAACAATGGCAGGGCCGCAAGTGGAATAGGCGGGTGGCCACCAATATCCACCTGGATCATTCCTCCCCCCTTAGGAAGCAATGGTCCCCATTGCGCATTGAGTTCCTCCATGAGATGAGGAAACTTCTGCTGAACTTGGTCCCTGGTGAACCCCTTGCCTTGGTGCAGGAGTTGGCCAACTTTGACAACCCGATACAGTTGGATCTTCTGCTGGCGATTGTTCTTGATTTGCATGTTCATGATACAATCTATGGTGGCCTATTCCATGCAGTATGGGTTTAAATATGTTGGTGTGAGTTGTTTTACAATGTCGGAGGTGTCTAGTAGAGGTGGGAAGTAGGGCCGAAGGCTGTGCACATTAAATACTGGGTGCAGACCAAGGAATGGTGGAATACTGAGCTCGAAGGAATTGTTTCCTACAGCCTTGGTGATGGTGTACGACCCATATCAGGGCGGGAAAAGCTTGCGGTGGGGTCCAGTGAGGCGCTCCTTCTGCAAATGTAGCCACACTTTGTCGCTCACCTAGAAGCTGTGTGGCAACCAATGTTGATCATTTCATTGATTGTACTTAGCATTGGCTCTATCCAATATGTCATGAACCTACTGGCGGATGTGCTAAATGTCCTCAATGAAGTTGTTTGCTTTGTCAGCTTCAAACTGGACATGAGCCAAATAGGCCCGAGTAGCCACAAATGGCATGGCTACATCAATGGGACATATTGGCTGGAACCCCAGGCCCACCTGAAAGGGGCTGTGGTCGATTGAGCTGTGGAGAGCCCGATTATAAATGTGTTGTAAATATGGAAGGCTCTCATCCCATGTGTGTGGATGCTTTGAATTATACATGTGCAAAATGTTTACAATCATCCTGTTGATGACCTATGTCTGGCCATCAGTTTGGGGATGGAAAGCTGTGGACTTAGTGAGCTTGGTGTCCAACATTGAACAGAGGCTAGACCAAAATTTGCTGAGGAACCTGCTATCCCGATCTAAGATGATAGACCGTGGGATCCCAAAGTGCACCCACACTTGTTCAAAGAATAATATAGCAGTGACTTCTGCTATGATATTCTTCTTGCATGTTGACTTAATGGCCATCTTCAAGAATCTGTCGACGACCACAAAAACACAGTTATTTCCATGCTTAATAGAAGGAAGGCCCAACATGTAATCCTTGGAGATGGATTCCCAAGGTTTATTAGGGCTAGGTAGCGGAGTATAGAGGCCTTGCTTCTTGATGGTCAGTTTGGCAATGACACAAGAAGTGTAGGATCTGATGTACTTCCCAACATCCTGTCGAAGGTTCGACCAATAGAAATACTTTTTCAGTACTGCCATTGTTTTCTCGACCTTGAAATTCCCAGTGACTCGACTGTAGTGTGCTTCCAAAATCATATTGGCACGCTCACTTGAAGGAACACAAAGGTGTCCCAGGTGACATAGAAGTGCATCCTAGAGGTGAAAATTTGGAACTTGTGTACCCTCCAAGAGTGTCTTGTATGTGTGGCCAAATTCCAGATTTCTTTTGTAGAGAAGCGACCAATCAGAAGTATCGTACCCTCAAGAGTTGAGAACGGTGGTTAGCGTCACAATCGGTGGTCGACTGAGGCAGTCTGCAACATTATTGGTGTTGCCCTTATTATACTTGATGTTCAAATGAAATTGTTGCAGATATGTGGACCACTTCTGATGGTGATCATTCTGCAACTTTCCTTGTGTTTGTATGAACTGCAGGGGTTGGTGGTTTGTGTGGATGATTGTTTCCTTCCCCAAAATTTAATGCTTCCATTGGCGACACACCTACACAATGGAATAAATTTCTTTGTCATAAGTGGGATACTTGTGGACTGTGTCGGATAATGTCTCATTGTGATATGCCACTGGATGCCCATGTTGAGTAAGAACTGCCCAAATAGCATAGTTAGAGGCATCTATCTCGATCTCAAATGGTTTTTGCAAGTCTGGTAATGTGAGAACTAGGGCATAGCATAAGCGATGTTTCAATTCTACGAACGCATTTTGTTGAGATTCCGAACAAAATAATTTTTCTTTCACTCCTCCCTTGGTGACTTGACTCAAGGGCCAAGTGATATGAGAAAATCCCAACATGAACCTGTGGTAGAAATTAGCAAGAACCAGAAAGCTGCGAAGCCTTGTTAGAGTGGTTAGGGCCGACCAATCCCGAATTACTTAGATCTTGGTTGGATCCACTTGCACCCTTCGTTCATCAATAATGTATCTCAGAGACTGAACCTAGGTCATGCCAAAAGTGCACTTCTCCAAATTAGCACACAACTTATGTTGTCGTAGTGTTTGGAGGACTTGTCAGATGTGGTGGAGGTTCTTTTCCCAAGTCTAGATGAAGATCAGGATGTCATCCAAGTACACTACTACAAATGAGTTGGTGAATGGCCGCAAGATGTCATCCACCAACCTCAAGGTCGCGGGAGAATTCGTCAACCTGAAAGGCATGAACAACCATTCGAAAAGGCCCTCCTTAGCTTTGAAGGCAGTCTTCCACACATCGAAGGGTTTGATTGGTACCTGGTGATACCCAAACTTCAAGTCAAACTTGCTGAAATATTTCTCCCCTTTGAGTTGATCCAGAAGGTCATCAATCCATGGGATTGGGTACCTATTCTAGAAATTTATCTTGTTTAGCACCCGATAGTCAATACAGAGTCTCCAAGTCCCATCCTTCTTTTGCACCAACACGATCGGGCTCCCTTAGGGTGATGAAATCGGTTGGAAGTGACCTTTTTGCAACAGTTCCTGAATCTACCTCTTGATTTCATCGTTCTCCAAAACAGAGCACTGATAGATCAATACATTGGGCAACAACGCGCCTGGGGTTAGATCGATGGGGTGATTGAACTGACAGTGCAGAGGCACCCCTGTGGGTGAGGTGAATATGTCCTTGTTCTCCTCCACTACCTTGTCCATTTTTTGTTGTCGTGCAAAGGAGCCCTGCCTGGAGGTCGTGGCCACAATCTTCTTCTTTCCCTGGAGGCGAATCATCAAGAAAACAAATTTCCTAGTTTTGGAAATGAGCTTACTACATTGTTTTGCAGTAACCAAAGAGATAGTCGTAGGTGGTGGTACCTTTGGTATCCTGTACAACTTATTGCCCAAAGTAAAAATAACAATGTGAGGTTGGGACTCATACACACCATGTCACTTCCACAAGCATGGTTGGCCTAATAATACATCCATAATATCAAGAGGAGAAATGTCACATGATACCTCATCCGTGAAGGGATGCTGTAGGGAAGGCGACACTTTTGGATGATGAAAAGGTCCCGTCCTTGGTGGAGCCACCCAATGGTGTATGGCTGTGGATGTGTTGTGGTCAGCAAGCCCAACCGCTTCATGACCTTTGCTGAAATGAAGTTCTTTTGGCTCGCACTGTAGACAATGAACTATAGCAGGGAACCCTTTACCCACATATGGGAGTGGAAGAGACGCTCCTCCTCCTCTAGATCTTTCGGTTCCTCCTTCTAGATCTTTGCAGTGGCAACGATGGAGTTGGGATCCGCATCAATAATCTGCTTCCCTTTGTCATTCCCCTTGTCGAATTCTGATTAAGAGTCAGAGCATGCATATGATTCAGAAGCCCTCATCTCGTCCACCAGTGATTGCTTGGTCCGACACTCACTTGTGTTGTGAGTGGAGCTCTTATGGAACTCACACCACTTTCCTGTGTCCTTCTTCGGCTTCTTGGTGTTGTTCTTTTCTTGCGGCTTCTGTAGGTTATCTTGGGCTACCATGCCTTGGCTTTGTCCTTTGTTCTGTAGTTTGGGGGCACCTTTCCCTTGCTTTTGATTCACATATCTAAAGTATCGCTTCTTCTGTTTGAATTTTTTCTCAATCTTGGCAACATATCGGTATGCCGTACCAAGCGAGGAGATGTCGAGGAACTCCATTTCCTCCTGAATGTATTTTTGCAGACAACTGTGGTACTTCAACACCAAATGTTTCTCCAAATCTTTGATACCCAACTTTGTGCGCAGGGTATGGAATAGATTCGTCGGCTCATGCACATCTTGATCCCTTTGCTGCTGCAGTGTAGTCCATTGTATGTACTTATCCTCATAGCTCCCCATGGGATAATATTGTTCCTTGATGACATCTTAGAAAGAATTCCAAGTGGGTATGACCGAGAACAGAGAGGGTTCCCCCTCGTCCTTTTTATCACAGTAGGTTTCCCACTAGTTCTTGACATGGGGGGTAGTTTTAGGAGTGCAAAAATAATGTTCTCCCGGTCAGAAAAGTCATGAACCAAGAAATATCCTTCTAATAGATTCGACGATCTGTCTACAATGTCTGCATCTATTTGGCCCTCAAATATGGGAATGCTAAATTTTACTTGTACCTTAAAAGGAGTTGTGCCTCCAGTGTGGCTGTTGGATGTAGATGCACCGCCAAAGGGCAGTTGTTGAAGGATTTGGGGAAATTTATCCATCATCGCATTCATTTATTTTTCAAGGGCCTCCTTGAGAAATATTTTGATAGGATCTCCTGCTCCCTCATATTTCTTTTCATGCCCCATGGGCGACCTTTGGGGTTTGCGAGGTTGATCTTGCAAAGGTTCAACCAGATCGAGCCCTAACTCCTTATACCCTGACCTTGTCGGGGAAATGCAAAAAAGGACCGAGAAAGAGTAAACCACTCTTATACCACTAATCCAAATTTATGAAGGAACACAAAAAAATACAAATATAACCATAAATACAAAAATCTAGCGGAAATAAAACTTCATTTCATTAATATCAAAGAACTGAAATTTGTTTATAGATAGAATGGAAATAAAATAGCTAGGGCATTGGTACCTTATCTCTGAGAAGATATGTGGTGGCTACAGGCCTCTGAACTATATGAAAATGAGGCTAGAGGGCCTATTCATTATCAAGAAACAATGGAAAACCCTAAACATCCAAAAACCTAACCCTAGGAGATGAAGTGCCAAAACTATGGGTCCCATTTGGGTAAATTGGTACATCAACTTCCTGGGGACGTAACTTTGGCATACGATCTCCGCTTGACGCACTCAATACCTCATTAGAAATATATATCTGAGGAATACAACTTTTGAGTGAGAAAAATCAATCTATAGACCCACGTTTCACCTGGTTTTCCCAAAAAACATCGTTTAGGACCTCAAAACGGCTCCAGAAGTTCAGGACCCAAAAAACTGCTAAAAATAGTAAGCTATGCTATAATTAAGGAAACTGAAAAACTGAAAGAAACAATGGTGGGGCCCCAAGTGGAATAGGTGAGCGACCACCAATATCCACCTATATCAAAGCATATGTCTAAAGTATGAAATTAAATCATGTATTTAGACCACGAAACACAAATGAAAATAGAGTACATTTATGCTATAAATCACAACGGAAATAGAGCATGTATCTATTTGAAAAATACAACGAAAGCATGAAAAAATGAACTATGAAAGAACAAGAAATTAAACAAATAAACCTCTTATGTGCACAGGCCCTCCACAACATAATGGCTTTTGTTCTATTCTTTACTAGCTATGCATTAAGATTCTAGAACGCTTCCTTCTTCAATTAGTGAATAAAAACAGAGTTTAAGTATATAACAATCTCGCAATAATTTGAACTTGTTTCACAATTACACAACCTGGTATTTATAACAGTATTGTATTAAATTTTTGAGGCTTTTACACCTTCTGAGACTAAGAAAACTATGTATGAAACACTAAACATAAATGCAAATTTCATTGCTTCACAATTTTCTACGTGGAGAGAAAATCGTGAAGCCTCAATATTTATTGCTCGCTTGTTTCGGTTCCTATTTTGACCGTCCCTTTGGCCGCAAACCTAGGTGCTTTCTTACCTAATTTTGGACAGATGGATAGGATAGGATCCATGACCAGGTCATTTATCAACTACCCATATGTTTCACTTCTTCATTGATTCTTCAGAACCTGCTGAACCGTGGCAGTGGCTACAAAAACATAGTTTAGATGCAGAATTGCATTAATTCCGTAGCTAAATACAAATTTTATTCTAATAATAAGGAACATTTGAAAATATGAAAAATAGATGATTAGGATATGTTACCGAGGAGGACTAGGCTTTTCTGTGTTTATGACTTTTTCCTTTCCTTTCATGCTATCCTTTTTGTTTTTACCAACTTGCTTTTTGAATTTTCCCAAAATTTCCGCAATGGGGATCTCATCCTCTGACTGTTCCTGAGATGGTTTTTCATTCTCAAAAAATATTTCAACTTTTCTTTTTCTTCCTCTTCTTTCCTTATTACAACTAGGTTGTTCTTGTTATTTTTCTTGGAAATGGTTTTGGATTAAGAAATTTTCCCAAGTGTCCCGTAGGTTTTTAAGATGGAATTCAATAAGAATTTGAATTAACCCATGATGTTACATTGTATTATCTATGAATTGAATTCTCTTCTGAACAATTACTACCATATTCTTCAAGCTATGCAATAAAAAGTATGGAATATTTATTTCCCTATATTGAAGGAAAGCCATTAACAACCTAGCATGATAAAAGAATATACATCCGAACCTTCCCTCACAGGTAACAAATTTCTGGATTATCAATAACATATTTCTCCATTTTCCTTTAAGAGCTGTGCTAGGAATTCCTTTTCAGAAAATGCTAGTATCCATACCTGGGTTCTTTAGGAAGTTTTTTCATCCTTCCCCTTCAATTCCTCTGTTTTTAAACCATCTTTCTCTTGTCTTCGGTAGTCTAGTAGCTTCTGCTATGAAATGTTATGTGATTGCAAGCTTGATATCACTGATTTCAACTTCTACTCCATCAAAAGGTATGGCGAAGGATTTAGTAACTTCTTTATGAAACCCTTCGATTTTTTCCACAAAATTGAGCCACTCTGCTCTCTGTAACATTTCCTTTATTTGCGGGTAACCTTCCTTAAACTTTCTCCCTATAGGCTCTGTCCTCACAATTAATCCTGTAGCTGTCGAGAAGCTTCACCTTTAGGAATACCTCTTTTTACAGGGTAGAATGAGGGTTTCAATATTAGTTTGGGAACATGGATGAATTCTGTTGTGGAATGGTCGATATGTTCAGGTGAATGAGTGAATGATGAAGGATTCAGGGTTATTAAGAGCGTGAGTGGGGTTTTAAAATGGAAAGTTACCGCTTGGATTACTAACCAACGAAATCAGAATCATCGTTGGGGGGATCGTGTAAATGATGAGGGTTTAGTGGAAGAACGTGAAATTGGAATTTGATTTGACATGATTACTCCTTTTAATAATGTCATTTGAACTGGTGGTATAAAATGATCATCTAATTCATATGTAAATGTTTGCAACCTTATTATTAAATAAAATTTTGTATTTGCATACCTTAGATGTTGCTAACCTTCAATTGTTTCTCATTGTCCTTGTTCTTCAGGCGTTCTCCAGTGTATTCTTCAGTATAGCCTTCATTTTCTTTAGTAAAAAAAGGTCCTTTTATATTTGAGCTGCAAAAATTCATAAGAGCTGCAAAATTTTATGAGAGACGCAGAAACTCATTAATTTCGTAGCTATACTTTTATTTTCTGAAAAAGAAAAAGAAAAAAAGAAAGGGAATACAAAGAATTGGGATTTTTAGAATACGAATAAAGAAAATGTAAGGTGCCAAAAACAAATCTCTGGTTTTAACCTTATATTTCTTGCATAAAATTACCAATCAATGATTGGTTTTCATATTTATACAAAATATTTATTTATTATTATTTTTTATAATATATATATATCTAAAAAGAAGACTTCTATGTTGGAGAAGAAGAAAAAATCTTTTCAACCAACTACATATCAACATTCTCTTGAAAAATCTTGATGAATTCTATTTGTCAATGGCTTGCGATAGATCCTTAATCGATTTCCATTTATGAGGAACTTTTTATTCACCAATAGTTCTAATCTTAACTGATCCATTATCAAAAACTCTCTCAATCTCATAAGGTCCAAGCCAATGAGTTTGAAATTTCCTTTGAAAATATTTGAACTCTGAATCAAAAAGAAGTTCCCAATCTCCTGCTTGAAATTTTCTTTCTTTGTTGTATTTTTCATGCCATCTGGATCTCTATTGCTGAACTAGGTTGGTATTTTGAATTGCATCTTATCTTATCTCATCAAGCTCATTGATTTGTTCCATTCGATGCCTTTGTGCCTCTGACAAATCAAGTCCCAGTTTGACTGCCGTTTTAAAGGTTTTTATTTGGAACTCTATTGGTAACATGACTTGCTTCCCATAAAAAAGTTCATAGGGAGTATGTCCTATTGTGCTTCTGTGGTACAGTAGGCCCATAAATATTTTGGAATATTTTATGCCCAATCCCTCCTATGCAATTGTACAGTCTTTGTGAGGATTACTTTAATCACTTTATTATTGGGCTCTACTTGTCCATTTTCCTTTCGATGATATGGAGTTGATTTTCTATGCTTGATTTAGTATTATTCCATGATCTCTTGCACCATTCTGGATGTAAACTGAGTTCCTTGATCTGTCACAATTTCCCTTGGGACACCAAAATGAGTAAAGATATCCTAAAAAATAAATGAAATTACAACATTTTCATTAGCAAAAGAAAGTGCTTTAGCTTCTACCCATTTAGTGACATAATCAATGCACACAAGAATATACCTATTTTGTCTTGATGGTGGATTGATTGGTCCAAAAAAATCCAGAGCCCATTTTTCAAAGGGTTCGATAAGTACCTATGGTTGTAAGGTAATTTCATCTGAAGGAACATGTTTCCCCATTCTCTAACAACTATCACATCATTTAACATATTCCTTGGCATCCTTGAAAATGGAAGTCCAATAATATCGTAAGAGAAGGATTCTATAGGAAGTTCTCTTGTCAACAAAGCGTCCACCACATGGCTCATCATGACATGCATTTAGTATTTCAGGTATTTCATCCTCTCGTACACATCTCCTAATGATGAGATCTGGACCTGTCTTGTACAATTCTTCAATTACCCATGAATAAGATGCACTCATTTGAATTGTATTCCTCTTTTCTCTAGGAAACAAATATGATGGTAACTTTCCTGTGGCTAAATAATTAGCAATGTCTGCAAACCATGGATATTTAGTAGATATTGAAAAAAGATATTCATCAGGAAAACTATCTTCTACTGGTGTATCATTGTTATCATTTTGAAGTCTAGACAAAAAGTCAGCACCTGTTTTTTGTTTTCCAGGTCGATCTAAAATGGTGATATTAAATTCTTGCAATAATAGTAACCATCTTGTGATTCTGCCATTTGTAATTGATAAATTCATTAGATATATAATTTCAGAATGATCTATGTAAATGAAAGTTTCATATCTAGTGATGTAATGTATGAATTTGTTAATGGCATGGACAACTTTTAAAAACTCTTTTTTTTTTTTTTTTTTTTTTTTTTTTTTTTTTTTTTCAGTAATAGTATAATTTAACTTCTCCAGAGTCAAATTTTTACTTGTATAGTAAGTGGCATAAGGGGTTACGTAATTTTGTCCCAATACATCTCCCAGAGCTGTCTCTAAAGCATCAATTGAGATATGAAAAGGAAATTTCCAGTTTGGTCCTCTTAGGATGGTTGCTTCAAAAATATTTTTTTTCAAAGTTTCAAATGCCTTTTGGCACTCAGGATTCCAATTAAATTCAGAATCCTTTGTGAGAAATTTGAAGGGTGGAGATGCAATATTTGTGAAGTTTTCTATAAATATTCTGTAGTATCCTTTAAAACCAAGAAAAATCATAACATCTTTTTGACAATTTGGGATTGCTAATTTGGAAATAACTTCAACTTTAGATGAGTCCACCTTAATTCCATTTCTTGAAATATGGTGTCCTAAAACAATTCCTTCAGTAAACATCTTAAAACATTTTTCATGACTTACATCTTATGAGATCTTTTTCAAAATTTTCAAGGGCTTCTTCAAAATAATTTCCATAGACTGTAAAATCATCCATATACACTTCCACACAATCATGAATTAAATCAGAGAAAATACCTAATATTGCTATTTATAAAGTTGCAGATGCATTGGATAATCCAAAAGGAAGTACTAGGTAAGCATAAGTCCCCCATGGAAAGGTAAAGGTGGTTTTGTATTGATCTTATGGTGCTGTCTGAATTTGATTATACCCACTAAAACCATCCAAAAATGAAAAATATTTCTTCCCTGCTAGTGTGTCTAAAACTTGATCTACGAAAGGTAATGGAAAATTATCCTTTAAAGTAGCCTTATTCATTTCCCTATAGTCAATACAAACTCTCCATTTTCCATTCCTTTTAGGGATATTTACTAAAGGAGAAACCCATTGACTATCTAATATTGGATAAATAAGGTTTACATTCAACATCTTTTGTAGTCCTTCCTTTACAATTTCCCTAAGATTTGGATTCATTCTTCTTTGAGGTTATCAGATTGGTCTAGAATTCTCCTCAATATAGATGTGACATATGCAAGTTTTAGGGTTGATTCCTTTCATGTCAGTGTATTCCCATGCATATGCAGAAGAATTTTTTTGCAATGTTTTTATTAATTTCTCCCTTTGAAATTTTTCTAGGTTTTCGTTTACATTTAAAGTTTTACCTGGAAATATTTCAATTGAAGAATCACCAAATTATTCCATAAAATATAAATACATTTGTCTGGATGATAAGTATTCAATATTACATTGTTCTTGAAATTTTTGACTACTCTCACATTGTGAAGATAATTCATGATTTTCTATTGAATTTAGAATTTGATTTTCTTCAATAATTTGTGAGATAGTAAAAATAGGTTGTATGTCATTGTCATCATCCATCCATTCTTCATTTTCTGCTTCTATCATTATTTTTTCTGGAGGGTATAATGTGAATTTCTTTGATGAACTTCCATTAGAGATAAACATTTCACCAGATCTACAACTGATGAAAGCATCAATTGTAGCTAACCAAGGTCTTCCTAATATCAATGGATGTCCTCCCAAGTTATTCTTGGGAGTTAAGATCATAAATTCAATTTGATATTCCCAAGAATCTAGGGATACATAAATGTATTCTAATACACCATCACGTTTAATTATAGATCTATCTGCTAGTTGTAACAATGTTGGTGTATATTGAAGATTTTGAAGTTTTATTTGTTCCATAGTTTGTTTACTCATGATGTTTATGGATGCTCCTAAATTGAACAGTGTGTTTGGGATTTCGATACCATTGAAGTGTGTTTTCACAATGTGACTTCTTGGATCCAAATACTTTTATATTGTTGTTTTTCCCATCATGATATCTGGAATTTTCCCTACTAAGTGTATGCTTTTGACTTCCTTTGTTTTTCTCTCGGATTTATTTATACTCAACTTTCTTATTGTTTTTGCAAGGATTGGAATTTATTTAATGGCTTGTAGCAAAGGAATTTTGATACAAACATTATTCAATTCATCTAATATATCATACTTAGGCAACATGATTTTTTTCTACCCCTTTATCAATTTGTAGTCTTCCAGGGAAATAAGGTTTTGGTATAGATACTGAAGGTTGCTCTATGATGGGAGTTGAGTTTATTGGATTATCTTGTGTTTGATTTTGAAAATTTTTATTCTGATGAAGAGATGTCCCTTCTTCAGAATGATTATTTTTATTTTGAATATTTTTATCTCAATGAAGAGAAATCTCCTCATCAGAATGATCATCCTTTTCTTTTTTCTAAATAATAACTTAAGGCAACTTATTTTCTAATATTATACTAGATCTAAGTTGAACATTATTAAGATCTAGTGGAGTTATCATATAAGTCTAAAATTTTTGCCCCTCCATGTTATAAATAGGTTGTGCATTTTTATTGTTTGGGATTGGAAGTGGTTGAGCAGGTAGTTGGTTTGGCCTTTGTGGAAATGGTAATGAAAGTTGTGGGTTTTGATTTTGAAATTGAGGTTGTTGACTGGTTTGAGGAAAATGTTATGGTGGAAAGTTTGGATAAGATTGTGGATATTGGTCATATTGAGAATATCTACCATAAGGATTTTGTAATCCTTGTGTCCAAGGTTGGGGTTGAGACTAGGGCTGCTGCCATGACATTGATGCATTCCAGTTATTCTGTGGGGATTGAGTATACATCTGAGTGTTGAAACCTTGAATTTTGGTCCTTCACATGGTATTATAGCAATGAAACAAAGAGGATCTATCTGATTTGAAGTTATTTAATCTTGGAAAATGACTTTAAGACGTGGAATGGAAGGACATTTCTTTGTTTCATGATTTTCGATACCTATGACACAGGTTTATATGATTTTTAAATAAAGATGGCATTCTCTTAAGGCACGTTTCTTTTTGCACTTAGGAAAAAAGATATATAAGACATCACTTTCAGTTCTTTGCTTTTTTTGTAACTTCAAGGTGTCTATTTGTTCACTAAGACTTCCTAAAATATCTTTTTTGAACTTATCAAGAAAATTGCCTATTCCAACCCTACTTACTGTTCCAGCTGCAGATTTATTAACTCTAGAGAGAATAGGATCTCTTGAACTCCTCCAAATTCTTGACTTTCCTCTTGAAATATGTATGCATAATTCAGAGATGTCAGGAAATGATAGCTGAGAAATGTCTCCTTTTCCCATCATATTAAGAATATCTATGGATTCATCTCTAATGGATTTCAACAAGAGAGCTTTTAAAGCATCTTCATCCAAAATTTCCATCTTGGACCTTTTTAGATTGTAACTGAATCTCTCAATCAGATCCTCCAAGTTTTCATCTTCTCTTTGCATCATCTTAAAACTTCATATTTTTGATTATGAGGTGTGCAATAATCCTTGTATTTTTGTAAGAATGCGTTCTTCATTTCTTCCCATGTGCTAATATAATGTGTTATTAAATCAATGAACCATTTTAATGCTATATCCTTAAGAGTTGCAGGAAACAATTTCAATTTTGAGAATCGAGTAAGTAGTCATATGATCTACATAAAACTTCAAATTCAAAAAGAAATGTTTCAGGATCTTCACTTCTTAATCCATGAAAATTGGGAAGGATTTTGGGTGAGATATTCTTCATTGTGGTAGTAGTATCTTCATCAAGTATAGGAAATCCAACATGATCTATTTATCCTCTACCTCCTCTTCCTTCTCCTCTTCCTCTTCCTTTACCTCGTCCTCCACCTCCAATCCTAGGTACACCTCCTCCTAGTCTTAGCTAGTCATCATTCACATTGTGTACTTATCCTTCCCCTTCTCCAGCCATTGTATATTCTTCAAAACTAATATAGGATTCTAAATTTGGGATTGTTTGTTCCTCTTCTAAATCTTCTGGTTCCTCTATCAATGGTATATTAAAGAAGACTTGTTCTTCTTCTTTAATAGGGATTTCTAGCTCCTGGGAAAAAAGTTGTTCTACAATAGAGGTTAGAAAAAATTACTCCTTCTATTGGGGATCTGTGATCTTCTTCTTCCACAACTTCTTTAGTTGATGAAGTTGGAGAGTCTCTAAGTTGAATTTATGATCTTAATACCTTAGGAAGTTTATGTATACCTTCTAAGAATGGAATGCGAGTTTGGGTGGATGGTGTGGCACTACGAGGTCTTGATGGAGTGAGCGGCGTTGTTGGGATCAAACTTCTACCTCTAGCTAAAAATATACCTCTAGAATCTCTTTCTCTACAAATGCCATTTTTTATGTTTTTTTTTTTTTTTTTAGATTAAGAGATAAGCCTCTTATTTACACTCCCCCGGTAATGATTCCAAAATTTTTAGTCAATTTAATGTCTTAAATTTATATCATAAATTATCGACCAGATAGTTGGTAATCTTATGAAGTGCAAGTGCACTATATATGCTAGAAGCCTTTTCTTACGTAATTTTATTATGGTGATTTTATATGTTTAAAGTTGTTTTAAGATTTTGTGTTTATTTTGAATGTATAAATGAAATTGAGAAACTAAAATTATAATTTGTGAAATGAAATCTAAATTCAACTAATTTCCAAAACTACGATGAAAATATTATCTTAGCTTGTTAATAGTTAATGATTGAATTTGAGAAAACAACGAAAAATACGGCTAAAGCATGAAAAACTGAACTATGAAAGAACAATAAATTAAACAAATAAAAATATTCTGTGCAAGGGCCCTCCACAACAAAATGACTTCTTATCTATTCTTTACTAGCTACACATTAAGATTCCAGAACGCTTCCTTCTTCAATTAGTGAATAAAAAAAGAGTTTAAGAATATAACAATTTCGCAATAATTCGAATTTGTTTTACAATTACACAACCTGGTATTCATAACAATATTGTATTAAATGTTTGAGGCTTTTACACCTTCTCAGACTAAGAAAACTATGTATGAAACTCTAAACAGAAATGCGAATTTCATTGCTTCACAATATGCTACATGGAGAGAAAATCATGAAGCCTCAATATTTCTCACTCACTTGTTCCAATTCCTGTTTGACCGTCCATTTGACCGCGATCCTAGGAACTTTCTTCCTTTATTCTGGACATATGGATAGGATAGGATCCATGACCAGATCATTTATCAATTTCCCATATGTTTCACTTCTTCATTGATTCCTCAGAACCTGTTGAACCATGGCAGTGGCTACATAATTGCATTAATTCCGTAGATAAATAAAACTATTATTATAATAATAAGGAAAATTTGAAAATATGAAAAATAGGTCATTATGATACCTTACCAGGCTAAAATGTGCATTTCAATACTTGTTTGAGCTTATGGAGTTGTCAAAAAGAAGGAAATATAGTGAAAATGGACGTCAAGAGTGAGGCAATATTGAGGCTCACAAACAATATGATGATAACATAGGATGGCGACAAGAAAAGAGAGGGGAGTCTGTGTAAGAAATGACCAGAGGAAGAGGAGCCTTTCCCAAAATGATTTCACAGAAGTAGGGATAAATGAAATTTTTTCCATAGGAAGAAACATCAAGACCCTAAATAAAGACAAAAGACAAATCCAAGTTTGAATGGAAAAACTCAAGAGTGAATTCTTAATGATTAAACCAATACATACAACCTTTGAAGTCATTGTCATGGGTAATGGTCTACAGAGAGGAGCCAAAGTGAAATAATGAATTCGAGTCAGATGAAACTCCCCTGATTTCAGCATGAACTAGTGGTTAATGAGACTATCCAAAATCCTAGTTGCATGTCCATACTCATCATGAGAATGCTAAGTATAGAAGAAATTTTCTCACTCAAGGAGATTGGTGGTAGGTTGTTATCTTGATTGTAGGGGTTTTCAAGGGAGGACACCCACCATTTTTGTTTTTTTTTGGGTGGGGGTGTTGTGACTTTTATTATTTAAAAATATTAATTTTTGTACTATTTATATGTTGTATGTTATGAAGGTAAGGATGTGAATGCATATCCTCATCTATTTATTATTTTTATTTTTATCTTTATTATGTATAATATAATTAATTATGAATATTGGTTATGAAGTTTATTTTATTTTTATAAATTTGATTAGCTTATATATATATGACAAAGTGGAATGGAAATTGAGAAATAAATTGTATAAGATGAGTCACCAATTTTGAGACTTGTATTTGCACTTAATAGTGCACCCTTGCATGGAGGATTTGGCACTACAATGCAGTTAGTCCCTTGCAGGTGAGCGGGTGAGTTAGTAGGTCATATAACATATACTTCAAACCTTGGAAATCTCACAATAGAATCCATGAATGAAATGTTCTTCACTTAGGGCATATAACAACTGAAATATAAGGAGATGATAGACCCTATTTCATTGGTCCTGGGGATGATGTCCAGATTGACCAGGTGTTGGGGGATGATGCCCAAATTAACCTATAACAGATGCCCCCTAAAACATGAAGTCAAAATAATAACAGTATTTGGATGAGATGCTTTACGATGTGATGAGACAGAACTAAAGTGGACGGTGACCTACATCAATCTTACAATACATTACATCATGATATATTTCTCTTGATCACAAATTTCAGAGGGAGGCATTCCCATGATCAGGACATAAACTATCTAATAACATGTACATAATTCAGAAATTCGTCTACATTGGAATGTTTCCCAATATAGACATGCCTACAGATATAGGCCCATATTTGGATGACGATCTGTATATAAATTCATCGTACAAATGATGTGTATAAAAATCCTGAAATCCCAGCGCGGATGGATGAAACTAGATCCAGGGTCTTCTTATCTTGTTCACTCGATCGTTTAGGTACAAGTCTAACTATGCGAATATATGATTTGAAGTCTAACATGGTAAGACATCGTTTGATTATCAACTAATGATGTGAGCTATTAACAGGCACAAGAAAACCACCATTGATGTTATTGGATCTCAAGGTACTGCAATACAGTTTGTAAGGCGTGAATAGATGATTTGATGTCGAACGCCAAAAGAAATATTTTGGTCAAAGGTCCGGAAGCAAGAAACTTGTCAATGATGTAACATGCCTCAGGGTACTAGAAGATGTTTCTAAGTAAAATTCCTGGATGATGAGCTTATGTCGATAGGAATAAAATTTATCATGAAACGGGAGTTACTGATTTCAAAGACAAAATGTGACTTGATATAACAATGTTTAGGGATGACTGTCATGAAAATGAAGGTTTATGAGTCTTGCAGCAGGATGAGGATTCACTGGATGAATTCTCTTGAACATATTGGCGACATTGAGATGAGTTGGAAACATTGACCCAAAACCAAAGTGAAGGTATGATGAACCATATATATGAATGAACCGTCAAGAAGATTACCCAACCCAAAAGTCACGATGATGGAGTGAAAGTGTCATGTTCAAGAGTGACCTGCTATCATAAAGTGTTATATTCTTTTTCCCAAATTTTCCCTGGTCATTTTTCGACCACTACCTCTTTAATTTTTAACAAGCACGAGGAGGGTAACATATGCTTGATCTATTATTCAACCCTTCGGGCGAATGCATCGCTATTTAATAATTTAACGAGTCTAGCGATACATGAAAATTGATTCTTGCCATGATTAACAAGCCCATTGCTATTTTATGTTTTAACGAGCCCAACGACAGTGAAAACCTGATCCTTTTTCATATTTAGAGAGTTTGAAAAAGAGGACAAAAGAAAACTCCATGAGTCCTTTTTTCGTAAATTTGTCGATCAGGTTCGAAAAAGTGTAAAATGATACCTGAGAAAACCTCTTAGCCACGTTCATCTAAGGTTTTCCTTTTTCGTAAATAATCTATCTCGGTCCAGAAAAGGGTTAAAATTATACTGAGTAGATGTCATTTCATTTAATTTTACGAGCTCGAATAGACAAGTGCTCGAAAAACTTTTCACATTATCGGAGTCTGAAAAGAGCTAAAAGAAGACTCCAGGGGTTACTTTTTCGCTGTTATTGAAGCTCGTAAAAGAGATAAAAGTGCACTTCAAGTCGTTTTTCATTTTTATCAAAGCTCGAAAAATAAGGATACAAGTATGCTTTGTGGTCAAATATTTCTTGAATAAGTGTGCACGATTAATCTGCTATATCAGTTGTAAAACCTCTTCAGAACACCATAAAATGGATTAAAAAAAATTGTTTCATAGTAAAAATGAATAAAAACCATAGTGACAGCATTAAATATGATTTTGAAAGAATCAAATTGACTAATTAAAAGAGTTTTTACCATTCCAAAGTTACCATTTGAAAAATAGGAGCTCTGAACCAGTTTTTCCCCCCAAACTTTAGCAGTTGAAGGTGAAAGATTCTATGGAGAATTTCCCTTGCTGTTTGATCCGGGTTGGAGCTATAAACCTTCTCTTTCTTTTAGTATCATTTTCATTGCATTTCATGGTAAATTTTTAGGGTTTGTAGCCCCTTAGGGTAAATATACTACACTCAGAGGGAAACATGCCCTTTAATGTCAAAAGGTGCATTGCAGTGCACTGAAATTGAAGGCCAGATGCGCTGCAACACTCTGTCTCTTGACCTAGGGTGCATTGGACGCAATTTCCTTTCATGTTTTTTGCTGTGTGCCCACAACTTCCCAAGTTTTTTGCATGAAATTGATCCTAATGAAGCTTATTATTGTGTTTTAGGTATTCATTGGATCAAAATGATGATTACATGGAGGGAAAGAGAACATGAAGAACAAAACATGATTGCCCTAAACGATCCAGGTACAATAAGAGCCCTCAGAGATTGCAGGTTGCTAAAGTACTTCAGGTTGTTGGGTATGAGGCAGCAAATGGAAATATTGGAGTTCCTTATTCGTTCATGGGATTCAGTACTACAATATTTTCACATTGGGGACAAAGTGGTCCCAATATTAGTGGAGGACATTTATTTTCTCACAGCGTTATCAAGGCGAGGTACTCCCATTTCTCTTTCAGGATCTGCTCTTAGAGGAGAGACAATGAGAGATTACATAATGCAACATTGCCATAGAAAGACTGAACCAAGTAAGGATGGGAAAATAAACATCCGCGATGTACATGATTTTACTTTGAGGACCATCCTATTCACTATCTCAAAGCTTGCCGGTTCCGCTACACTACATGTGACAAACAAATCATACATGCAGTATGCATTGGAGTGTTTGGAACCAACAATATTTAACTGGGCTGAAGTTGTCCTCTTTCAGATGAAAGAATAGTTGACCAAGGAAAAGGGAGGAAGGAAGAATAATTTCAACTATGGCTTGATCCTGATCTCCTTTTCTTTAGAGCGGATTCCATTGATGCAACCCCAGCATGTTACACTGGGTATATCTAGCCCTAGAGATCCACGAACGCAGAGATGGGTAGAATTGATGGCTAGACATGCTGGTCAATCGACCATCGTATTCTCTACTTAATTATTCACTTGGTTTAGACGACATATGATTGCCATAAATGATTATGCATATGCAGGTGTAGACTTTCGAGGAGAGCCATACTTGATTCTACCAGACAATGCTCAATGGGGTGCAATTAGTAAGAATGTTTTGACCATGTTTTTTTATTTTTATAAGGGTTATACATGTTTTTGTATTTTTATGTTTCCCAAGACTAAACTAAAGTTTTGATGTATGCAGATTAGGTCGATTTCAACTAGTGGGTCAACCAGAGAAGAGAGCAGAGGAGCCACCAGAGAGGGCTATCGGGAGAGAAGTCCTCCGAGATTTAGATATGAAAGAGACTATTGCTGAGCTACAAAAACACATAGAGGGATTGAATCTCGGGATTTCAGATTTGTGGATCGAAGAGTTACCCATGAGACTCCAGCACCACACTATTGGCGTTCCTAACCATTGGATGTGGTTATTGCATAGGATATCTAGATCAATAGCTTGTTATCACGAGCATCACTAGTTTAATTTGAAATTTTGCATACATTTTGAGGTTAGATGACCAATGTATCTCGGGCACAAATTTTGTAGAAACCTATAACTATCTATCTATTTGTTTTCAGTGTTTTCCTATGTTTATTGCGTAATCCTATTCAATTATGTGATGTGAATTGAAAATATGTCTTTACATGTGTTTCAAATGTCTGTTTATAACATAATTCGCTAAGGAATCAATTAATGTGTTCAAGTTTATGGAAATATGTTGATATTGAATGAAATTGAAATGTCTTTCCAAAAGAAGAACTCTTAGGAACATATGCTGCAGTGTTGGATTTCTGACAGTATAAACACTAGTAAGTTGCAGTACAACAAGTTGTGAGTCTAATCTTATGATGATGTGGTTAATACCAAATGAAATAGCATCAAAGAGAAGTTCGATCAATGCACTATACTCAACGATATTTTTTGTAGATCGACCGATACAAATCCCTTGAAAACCCACTAACTTTCCATTCAGAGTGAAAATGTCCCACACTGAAGAGGACATATTCTATGTACTATGAATAGCACCATCAACATACCCAACTAATGGTTCCAGAGATTCAAACATCTACCATGAAATGTAAAGTGGATTAATAACTGCAAGAAAACTTTAGAAAAACAAACTAAGATAGTAAATGCAAATCAAAAGCATATATACAATATAATACAAGAGTTCACTATGCTCATGTTTAAGCATGATAGCGTTTCATATACAACCCATTTTGGGGTTGCGCCAATGGAATTCCATCATAATCTACCAACTCGTAGGCGCCCTTAGCAAGAAATATTTTTAAAATATAGGGGCCATGCCATAAGAACTGAAATTTTCCTGTACCTATTACATCAACTTCTTGATCATAAAGTAAGAGCAGGTCACCCTCTGAGAAGATGCGAGGCTGGACATGTTTGTCGTATTGTGCCTTGATTCGTCTCTTTTGCGCTTCGCGGGCCAATGCAGCTTCACGACGAATTTCATCAAGATGGATGAGGTTAAAAATATGCTCTTCTTCAGTAGAGGTGTCACGTAACAAGTCAACAACGAGTTTTAATGATGGTATTTCACACTAGATAGGAAAGGTAGCTTCCAGACCATACACCAATTGAAAGGGGGTAAATCCGGTTGCGTTTCTCACCAAGGTTTGGTATGCCCACAAATATGAGTACATAATCAAATGAAAATTTCGTTTATGAACTCCTATCATTTGTTGAAGCATTCGTTTAGGATTCTTGTTGATAGCCTCAACTTGTTCGTTGGATTGTGGATAATAAGGAGTAGAACTGTCATGCGATAGTCCTAATTTGGCGGCTAAATCATTCATCATGTGATTTCGAAAATGATTACCATGATTTGTGAATATAGCCTATGGAACACCAAACCATGAGATGACATGATTGAAAAGAATAATGTAGTTGTTTCGCTTGTGTTATTGAATGTAGGCATCACTTCAGCCCACTTGGTAAATTAGTCTACTGCGACAACAATATAACCATGCCCCCCAGTTGAACGAGGGTTGCAGGTCATGAAGTCAATGCCTCATTTTTCAAATGGTCCCACAACGATAACAAGATGCATCGGCACTGGAAGTTTGCGGATTTTATGATCAAATATATGGCACGCATGGCAACTTCTGACCGCGAGGATGTAGTCGTGAAATATGGTAGGAAAAAATCAACTGGCACGGAGTATATTCTATGCGGTAGTATATCCAGACAATTTTCCACCACAAGCCCCAACATGAAAATCATTTAAAACCTTTTCGGCCTTGTCATGAGTAAGGCACCTCCTTAAAATTGTATCGACACCATGACGATAAAGTGTATTGCCAATGATCAGATAATCTTTGGCTTGGTATCGCATATGTAACTGTTGAGAGCAAGAGGTATTGGGCCGAAAATTATGGGTTTGGAGATAAATGATAAAATCTCCATACTAAGAATAAAATGATCTGATAAAAAACAGAGACTCATCAGGAATTGATGGTTCTGATATAGTAGAAGTACTATCAGAGGGAAGGTCGCAGAGACACTCAACCAAAACTAAAGAATTCTTTGATTTGGATTTGATGAATTCCAAATAAAATTCTTGTAAAATGATGATCCATTTTTAATATCTCCCCCCAACAATTAACATGACAAAATGTATGTCATAGGGTTGCAATCTGAAATGACAATGGTCTTCCAGAATAGGATATAATGGAAAAATCTTTCGACAGTTTGAACAACCGCCAAGGCGAGATTTTTGACGTATGAATACTTCATTTCCATATCATTGAGATTACTACTCAAATAATATATCAGATGTTCTATCCCATCTTCTTCTTGGACCAATACCATAGAAATGGTCATATCTGTCATGACGATATATAAGAAATAATCACTTTAATAATTGGGGGGATACATTAATGACGCTCGGACAAGTGTATCCTTGACAACATCAAAAGAAGCTTGCGCAACCTTATCCCAATGGAAGGGAATCCCATTTTTCAAGAGACGAGTAAATACTTTAGCCATTTCGGAGTAGTTGAGTATGAACCTCTTTAGGAAGTTAGCCTTTCCTTGAAGTTTCTATAACTGCAGTAAATTTAATGGCACAGGAAAATCAAGAATGCCCTGGACCTTTAGTGGGTCGATTCGAATTCCTTCTTTTGAGACGAAGAATCCTAGCAAACGACTAGAACCAACAAAAAACACACATTTATGTGGATTGAGGCGTATTTTGTAGTGTCGGCAATGTAGAAATATAGCTCTCAAATGCATTGGGTGTTTAGTCTGGTTTCGTGAATGCGTGGGTAAATTGTTTATATAAGGTTGAACAATGTGCTTGTTTTCATTGAAAGCATAATCCATTGCTCTCTGAAATGTTTCCCCAACATTATTTAAACCAAATGGGAGTTTACGATAAGTGAATGTGCCCCAGGGACAGATGGATGTTATCTTATATTGGTCCTCTAGGCGGATAGTGATTTGATTGTAGCCAGAAAATCCATCCATGAATGAAAATATTTCACATCCGACAAAATCGTCAATAATCTAGTCGATAAAGGGAGTATGATAGTTGTCTTTTGGACAAGCAATATTGACATCCCAATAATCGATGTTCTCTTTGATTGTCCCTTGTTTCTTCATGACATGAACAATGTTGGAAACCCAATTAGTAAGAGGAACAAGGTAAATGAAACCAACACACAAAAGTTTTTCAACTTCTGCTTTAATGGTAGTGACCTTCTTTGGATGAATAGGACGAAGGTGTTGATGTACTGTTTTGCATCAAGGTACATTTTAATGGTGTGTTCAACGATACTAGTATCTATGCCTAGAATTTCCTCATAAGACCAAGAAAATATATCTCAGAATTCACAAAAGAGAGAGCGATAAGTTTCAAATTCTGAAGGAAAATAAGACACGCCGACATGAATGTTTTATTCAATGCCGAGTTGGTCAAAATATTGATAGAAATGGTTTCTTAAATATTTGATAAATTTCTCTAGGATTAAATTGCATTAATGGGAAAATAATTTGAAAATAAAGTTTTGATCGATAGGTGATATAGTTCAATAAGATTATCTTCTTCATAATCTTGAAGATGGGAACAATGATGATGATCTTCCCACGGTTCTCCTTCTGGCATCATGTATTCTACAATGCTCTCATTAGTCAAGAAAGTGGATGAAAAAGGATAAGATGGTGTACCAAAATCTAATGAATGATCGAAGCAAACTATTGGCGACGATGATTTTAGATTCTCCACCCAAGCCATATAGATTTATTGCTATGCCAGCTCAATTGGGTTGGGTGGCAGAAATTCATCCAACGTAACAACTTCAGAATCATATGTAATATTCCTTAAGCCAGATGGAATGGAAGATATCATGTAACAGGTCTCTATGCTTGCAATTTCTGCCGACGTCGCAGGCAGCGGTAATGCAAAGGTTCCCATTATGGAAGAATCATGTAAGAGTCCTACAACAATGTTTTGAAGTGCTAGTTGGGGTGCATGAACTAACGGAACACTTCCAGTTACCTGGGAACTGGAGGCAAAGAAGGAGAGTTGATTGATGACTGTAATAACACATTTATGTGGAAAGACGATCATTCTAAAATATGTAGAAATGATCGCAATCATGGCATACACCCATGGCCTTCCGAGTAAACTGTTGTAGTCAAGGGGTCCGTAAATGACCTCAACTTCAACAGTTACTATTTCCCCCCCAGTTCAACATGTAGGTTATTGATGATACCGCAAAGCTTATATGTATGTCCATAAAAAACTTTCAATGTCATAGGCGATTGAGATAGGTGCTGCGAGCCAAGTGACTTCCAGTAGTTTAGAGACATAATGCACGTAGATTATCCCTCATCCATAATAGTATGATGAATGAGGTGATTGAGAACATTTACTTGGATGGAGAATTCCAATTTTTCTGGTAATTGCGGCACATAGCCCGTATGATTAAAGACTACAAGATTGGAATATATTGGATCGATTCCACCAATTTTCGACAACAAAGGCTGCTTCTAGGAGGGAAAATTTTAAAGTACCTCAAGTGTTGACATAGCTGAAGGGGATTGAGCCAAATATTCAACTATATTATAATTTTGAGTAGCTTGGGCTTGAGGATCGAATGTTGATTTATGAACGACTCCCTTCGATGGATTTATTGTTAACTCAAGAATAACAGTTGGTGGAATAGATTCCCTAGACGGATTCATGGTCGAGGTAGTAGGTTGATCAGTAGCCTGACTACCATAATATTTATTATATGTTGACACCAAAGCATCAGTTTTTGGCTTTGTGACAGATAGCATAAGAACTTGGGAACTAGAAGTTGGATTCGTAGCAACCAAAATTGTGTCTATATTTGGAAATTGGTCTGTCAACACAACATATACAGGCGAGGTCTTAATTAATTTTGAGACTTCAGTGCAGTGAGGGCAGTCTCGAACAAAGTGCTCCTCATTACATATTATGTAAGGGTAACGAGTTTTCTGATTGTTTCCAGTTTTTTGATAAGATGATCATTCCCGCGGGGTTAAATTTTCTTTTTCTTCGATTTCCCCTTTTTCTTACTTCCGGGTTGCTTGTCACTTTTTCCACTTCACGACCAGACCAATGAGCATATGCTGGAAATACGTAGTCGAAAAAAGTCATCATTTAAGGATTTGGATGAACACCACAAATGATAAGTCATAACCTGCATTGACGAGTCTTTTCCATGGTTTCCATTGAACTTAGGAATATTTGAGGGTAATTTATGTGGTATCAACGACCACCAAGGAGCATCATTGATTGGATCGTTGGTAATCCAATTTAAATTAGGTAATTCTAAATTTGCAACAAAGGGCAGCTATCGATTTAAGTCAAGTTGAGCATAGCCAGGGTATGATGGAATTGCTTGGGCAATAGGCCCTTGAGCACCAACATAAATAATTTGTTGTTGGTAACCCATATAGGGGTTGTTTGGATAAGCAAATGCTTGAGGATTATGTTGACCAAAACTTGGGTAAGCTACTTTTTGTTGGAATGATTGTTGTGGCATTTAAGCTTGTGGCTGCCAAGGCATCTATCCACCAAGATCATGACCCAAACTAGAGTAGCTTGGACCCAGTTGTGAATAAGTAAAACCCGGATGAGCTTGCGACATCTCATAATAGGGTAATCTAGCTTGTGAATAAATAATTCCGGATACAGGTGATTGTTGTAAACCAACTGAAGGAGTTGAAGTTAGAGGGCCCAATACTTGAGGGTATTGAGTTGAAGGACCCACCTGAGATGGTTGAGGTACAACACTTTGAACCTGTAATAGGGGTAAGGATGTATTAACAAGTGGAGTAGATGTGGGTGCAACAAGTTGAACTGGTTGATATGAATGCACAACTATTTGTGGTTGAACATGCAGAATAGGTTGCCACTGAAATACAATCATTCTAACATTAGGATGACCATATAACGACATAGTACTATCAAAATGGGTGACCAAAGGTTTCCCCCAGCATTAAGAGTATAATAATATGGAATATATTTTTCTCCAAATGACGGGAGTCCAGTTGAGATTGTACTGGATGGAATATACCTAGATGGACCAGCTTGATATTGCCCCGATGATGTATATAAAGGATCAAGCCGTTCAGTACTCATTAGAGATGTACCAGATAGAATACCATATGTTGACATTAGTGAAGTCCATGGGTTTGAGGATGCATCAGAGAAGGTTCCAGATAAATATTGGTAACTAGGTGGGACGGAAGGACCACCATGTAGATGTGACTCTGGTGATGTGTTGAACATCGACGGGGTAGCAACAGTAGATGTTGTCGCAACTGTAACAGATGGTACAGATGAAGATGTTGAATCAAACTTGTTCATATGACCCAATGTATACCCTATAGGATCTACGGGAACTCGAATTGACACATGATAAAAGAAAGCAGTTTGAGGTGATTGAGGAAAATACTCGTAAAGATAAATCTCCTCCCCAAAATGAGTTGGAGTTGAAGGTGTTTTGTCTTGTGGTATTTCTTTAATCGAAATCAAACTAGGTGGAAGAAATTCGCTGTTATTCCCAAGATATATTTTAGGTGGTTGACTGCACGATATGGGAGACTCAATGGCTACAATCGACTGTGGAGCGACCGATATAGAAACAAATTTCGGTTGCTTGACTTCGGGATCTAGATATTTTGGTAAAATAATGACAGGATCTGGATCAACTTCCAGTTAAAATTTTTTGGGTTCGGGAGGTATGGTCTCACTGATTGGATGGATTGTGACCACAGGTTGCTGTGAGGACTCCGTCTATGTTGTGAAACCAGCTCCAAAAATAGAAGAAAAGATATATCAACACCTTAGAAATAAGCCACTTCGAGGGGGAACCCTCCAATACATTACATGAATGAAAAATTCTTCGCTGATACAAATGACAAAACCTCCTTTCTGCTCTGAAGTCCATGGAGACCTGATAGCAATCCTAGTGGGGCCATGATAGCAATCCTAAGCTAGAGCCTATGATAATAATGTAAGGGCACAATAATAACAATATGGGGGTTACAGGGGTACAACAATAACAATAAGGGGGGCTACACTAACATAATAAGGGACTACACTATTAATATAGGGACTTAACAGTCTCAACAATAGTAGATGAACCAGAATTTGTAGAAAAAACTTGAGATGACTCTGGTATATGTGAGGATGATGTCACACTAGAGGTACTGATAGTATTGGTTTTAGTAGAACGATGTCCCTTTCGCCGACCAAAAATGGTTTCTGGTGGTAAAGGTGGTTTAAGTGCTATTCTACATGAATGACGGGGAATGGGATCTTTTTCTTCCACGATGACTGATTAATTTTATGAAAAATACAAATAAACATAATAAAAGGGTAACTATAGGCAAAAGGTTTACCAAGTAATTGTGAACTGCAGAATACCTCTTGGCGAACCAAGAAGTATGAGTAGACAATCTCCCCGAATGTTGTGTTCAGTGTATCACAAGTTAGAAGGCAGGCGAATCGGTTACCTATGGATGGATAACAACCTAAAGTTTTCCTCCCAAATATAATCGAAGGTACATGGAGGCCCAAGTCCGTATCAACACTATCTAATACAAAACCGCACAGTGAGAGAACCCCCTTAAAATTTTCATACTAGAACACCGCCCTATATACCCGAGGGTAAGTGGACGAGATCCGCTATACTTACGTATGTGGAGTGAGGTATCACACTCAGAATGCATCGCAGAAAAGTTAGCGACAACTGCTATGCTTAACGATGCCGGGACACATCTCTAGCCTAGACCTTCTAAATGTTATCATTAATTTTCCAATGCTTTCTTAGGTTGATTGATGTAAATTTTATGTTAATCTTGTTTAAAATTTTGTATTTCAGGTTCACTGTGTGATGTAATGGAAATTCCTAAAAGTTCAAACTAAATGACAAGCAAACTTTTCAATTTAGCTTTTTCAATGAAAACACTAGCTACTAAGGGAAAGAGAAATAAGTTTTTGAGCATTCAACAAAGAGCACAAACTAGATGCAGCTTTCATAACTTGTTCCTATGCAACACACACTATTCACTATATGCACATGCATGTTTTTCTTTTCATCTCCCTTTAATGTGAATGAAAGGAAGGAAACTATATGCAAAAATCAATCAAACAAGTTTTTTCTTATGAGAAACGAAGAATGAAGCAACAATTTCTCTTAGGAAAATGAAGAATGGAACTACAATTTTCCTATAGGAAACAAGGAATGAAAAAAAAATTTCATTTTCAAAAACATAGTTGATCTAATGCAGAAATGAAATACTTTGAATTTTATTTTCCAATGATAAAGAAAATCACTAATGAAACATTGATCAAATTTACTTTTCAAAGGAGGAAGAACAAGAAATTTTACTCGTCTCTAAGAGGTATCAGACATCTAAGAATACAAAAAAGTGGCTGAAATTGAAAGCAATGAAATTTTTTGATGGAATTTGGTTGGCTGATGGTACAACTCAGTGTCTAAGGGGAGACAATGCATTGTAGAGCACCCTTGAGTGGGAGACAGTGCACTGCAGTGCATTGTGTCTTGACCAACAATGTGTTGGGTGAAGCTAATATTATAAAATCATGCAGAAAGACACACTTCTAATGCAATTTGTTCTTTCAAATGACTGGTAACAGAAAGTTGATGCTACTGATGAAGATAAACAAAGGCAAAAACACTAGGAATGATAGGATACACCCCAGAGGAGTCGCCAATTTGTTATACATAATTGTGATCTACGGATAAATGAAATTCCCTAAGTGTGGTGTTTATCACTTAGAACAACAGAGGAAATAATAACCATCACTTTCTCTAAAACAAGCATATTTACAGAATGGGGAAGGAGCCTACTTGTGATTCTTTCGCTTCTCCTTCTCCTTCTGTCACTGTTGCTGTCACTCTCAATCCAACTCAAGTCGCTAGATCAATTCCTGAAAATAAAAACAGAGAAAAACAAACAACATGAAATATACAATATATCTACTTATCTTACTTAAATCAAATCGATTAGATCTGAAATACATACATCATTCAAGAATACGTTGCACAAGAACTAGATACACATGTATGGGAAAATGAACAACAATATTTATTAAAGAGTAGAAGGGGAAGATTACAACCAATGGATTGATTTGTTGTCAACCTGCTCCAACTTCATTCCAGCCTCATCACATCCAACATTATCCCAGCAACATATTAGTACTTTCACTCTCTTATTAAATGAGAATCCAACAACATAACTTTACCAAAATTATTCCTCCTCTAACACTAGGATGAGTACTCAATTTATAGGGAAACTGATGGTAGTTTCTCAATGAATGAATTTCTAATAATAGGAAAGACATGTTTCCAAGTTTAGAGGTGTTGGATGGACACTTGGATTCAAATTTTGAAACATATGGACTCTTCTAGAAGGCACTGGCCATGTGGAGATTCCTGGAACAATGAGAATTATGCTCCCAGGTGACCAACACACCCTTGAATGTCAGGAAGTGCACTGCAATGCACCGTTGCATGGAGGATTTGGCACTGGGTGAAAATGTGAAGCTGGGTTACACTTTTTGCCCTTTTTTGAGAAAATTTTTTCATTTTTTTGGGTTCTTCAACTTTCTGCAAACTATAACAATTTTTCCGTGTAGAATTTCATTTTGCGGTAAAAATAAAAGTTGTGAGAAATTTTGTTAGCTTTCTATTACTTATTTTTTGAAATTTTTTTATGTGGATTTGATATGTCAACTTAGCATTTCTTTGAGTGTGTGTTTCTTAACAATCAAAGAATTCATAAGTAGTCATGTTATGTTGCAACGTTGTATTCATTGAAAATTTGTGTTTTTGAAAAAACAAAATGTGTTACAACAATCTAGACAGAGTCTACTTTGGTTTCGTCATATTTACAAAGCCAATGGATGCATATCATAATTACTAGAATTTTTTGAACTGGTCTAATACGAAAAACTGCGTATTTTTGATATGTTTCGTGTGGCAACAAATTTCTTAACATATAAGCTATAAACTAAAAACCTAAAAGCTACCCATTAGAGTCAACGGACCAATGTAATGCCCCATAATTTTTTCAATTTTTTTTACAATGTATTTTGGGAGACACAAAATTTTGATTTCACTGAATCACGATGACCCTAAAAAATTGTTTGCACTCATTTTATTAGAAAAATAATTAAAATTAATAAACGTTTACGAAATTCCATAAAATTTATATTTCCTGAAAGTAGATTCAATTCTAAAAATGCTTGTCTTGGTTCCGACAGTTAATTAACAAGTTTTCATGGAGTTTAATCAGTCCAAAGTTGCAGAACCGTTTTCAGAGCCTGGGTCTGCGTAATTGGTGTCGCGTTAGTTCGGCCGAACTATTAGTAATAGTTCGGCCGAACTATTAGTAATAGTTCGGCCGAACTATGTTTTCCGCTTACGAGCAGTTAAAACTAACGTCACAATAGTTCGGCCGAACTTATTATCAAAAGTTCGGCCGAACTATTGTGTAATTTTCCGTCGGCCGGAAATTTTTGTGGAGCCCCCTAGAAAACACATATTTCGCGGTCAATATAAATTGCCGTGAAATGATTCACAATTTTCGCACATTTCGCACTTCATTTCATCTTGCAACTTGGTTTGAATTCAAAAAATTTTCTTCAAAGTTTGGGTTTAAAAGAATTTTTTGGAAGACATTTTCTGGAGGCGGCGTGATTTTTCTTGGAGGTTCAAAGTTTGAATTTAAAGAACTTTTTTGGAAGACATTTTTGGAGGCGACGTGATTTTTCTTGGAGGTATGTACGTGTTTTGTGTTGAAATAAATATTTTGAGCTTTTTTGTTCAAAAATTTTTCTTCACATTTTAAGATTTAAAGAATTTTTTTGGAAGACATTTCTTGGAGGCGGTGTGATTTTTCTTAGAGATATGTACGTGTTTTGGATTGGATTACGTATTTTTTAGAAAAGATTTTTTTAAATTAAATTTTTTGTGATATTGTTTGTAATTGAGTTATTGTCTAATTTTTTAAAGGAAATTTTTTGAACGTCATACCCTATTAGCATGGGAAATCGAAGAACTTGTGTGAGAAAATATGATCGAAAAAGAAAGCCCGAGGAACGTAGAGAAGAGACGAGACAATATCGCAAAAGAAAGTTAGAAGCTCTCTCAAATATTGAAGAGGAAAATCAACCTCAAGCAGAAATTGAAGCAAGTATGTAAATGTAAATATTACATGCTCTATTGATATATATTTAAAATTTTCCTAATGTAAAATGTAACGCTTAATTTTTATTTGATAAACTAGTTTGAAAAATATTTTGTTTGATGTAAACAGACAGAGATATTCCTCAAAATATTGAAGAAGAAAATCAACCTCAAGCAGAAATTGAAGCATGTATGTAAATGTAAATATTATGATCTATTGATATATTTTTAAAGTTTTCCCAATGTAGAATGTGAAGCTTAATTTTTATTTGATGAACTAGTTTGAAAAATATTTTGTTTAATGTAAATAGACATAGGTACTCCTCAAAATATTGAAGAAGAAAATCAACCTCAAGCAGAAATTGAATCGGGTATGTAAATGTAAATATTATGATCTATTGATATATTTAAAATTTTCCTAATATTTATTGACATATTTATTAATTTAGTTATTTATTGAATATGTACTATTTTTTCGAATATGTACAGATGAAATCACTATCGATAATGAGATGTTAGAAAATGTCGACACTCACACATATGGAGATAAAAACCTGACTATATTATACGATATCGTGTCGAGAAAATTTTGGAAATGTTTTTCAAAACTGAGGTGACAGTTCAAGCTCAAATGTTGAAAGGTCTCTTATCATCAAGGAAATTAAAAGAAGCGACGACACTATTGGGTATTCGAAAATCAACCAAAGATAAAAAAAATGAAAGAAGAGGTGATAAAAAATATGAGTAGTGCTATAGAGTCAATTAACAGATCTAGAGATAAAGATGTTTCAAATATACGTAGAGGAATACAAATGGCAATGGTTTCACCAAGTACTCAAGAGAATCGCTTGAATCTAACATCTATGGCACGAGCACTGGGAACCTCACGAAAAACTCTGCACAAACATCGAAAATTTCGACTGCAAATAGACGTAAATGATGAACTCGCTTGTTGGAGAGCTATTTGTAGGCAACCATACAAAGATAGACTTGGAGAAGATGTTAAAAAAATAATATATGAATATTGGAAGAACAATTCGCGTGTTTCACCCACCGCAAGACATGTGATGCGAAGAAGAATAGCACGAAATCAATACGAAGAACATGAAAAACATCTCTTGGAAACCACTCAAATAGAGTTATTCAACAAGTTCAAAGAAGAGAATCGTCAAATTCAAGTTTCACTCAGTGCTTTTGCTCAACAAAAACCATGGTATGTAAAACCTATCACCGTACGCGACACTTGTTGTTGCCGTTATCATGTGGAATTTGAGTTATATTATGACACATTCCTTGATTTCGCTAGAACATTATGGAAGGATTCACCTCCTCCTTCCACTATCCGTGAATTCATATCTCAAATTCTATGTGAAAGAGAAAGCGATGAACTATTTTACAAAAGAAATGTGTTGGTGGTAAAAAATGCGATGATTGTGGAAATTTGACTAAATTTCAAAACAAATATCGTATTGATATAAATGATCAATCATTGTCCAACATGAAAGTGAAATGGAAGAGATACGAATATACCAATACATCGATTCAAAGTGCAGATAGTGTTAAAAGAATCGAATTACGAGAAGACGAAATTTTTCTAATAGACTTTTTGAGAAAGTTTGAAGCAGAAATTTACAAATACACCATGCATTCCCATAGAGCTCGATGGCAAGACTTGCAATTCAAAAATCTCGTGAAGTTTTTCCACCAGGAACCATTTTGTCAGTGATTGATTTTGCAGAAAACTACACATTTGCTCCACAAAAAGAAATTCAGAGTGAATACTATCACTCTGACCAAGTCTCCATGCTCGTTCATATTCTATATAGATATGCTGAACAAAATGTCGATCATATAGAAAGCACGAGTGAGAATCGACATATCATTAAAGAATATCATTTTTATATCAGTGACGATCGTACGCATGATACATGTTTTGTACAACATTGTTTTGGAAAAATTTATGATTCATTGAAAAATCGTGGAATAACATTCAATGAACATTGGATATGGTCAGACGGATGCGCAGGTCAATTCAAATCTGCACGATCATTTTTTGGTTGTGTCGTCTTCATAAGAAAACCTCCATTAAACATTGTTGGAATTTCTTTGAGACTGGCCATGGAAAAGGAGAACATGACGGTGCAGGAGCATGCATAAAACGAGCACTTCGAAGATATCAAATGAACCACTTTGCACGCCGACTTGCAAACGCCGAAGAAGTTGTTCAATGGTGCAAAAATGCTCTAAGCCATGAGATTAACCCATCACGAGAAGTGCAAAGGTACATTCAATTTAATTTATATTGGTAATCTAATTTTAAACATTGTACATTTATCATGCAATTTGATTATTTTTAATTGTATTTTGATATCATATTTACAAATTTTTTTTCTAATTTTCCATATAAAGGTTTTTCTGGCATATTGGAATCGGAGACGTAAATAGATCAATTGGAAATGAAGTTGGAACAATAAAAGGGACTCGAAAATTGCATTCAATTCAAACAAAATTGTCCACAAATGTGTTTGCATTGGATTAAAGAAAATATTCTTGTTTTTGTGATGTTTGCATAGACAACACAAAATCCAATGACATCTGTGAAAACAAAATGTATGTGAACGATTGGAAACATACAGAGCTAAATACAAAGGGAAAAATGTCTGTTGCAATGATTGAAGAAATGGAATCCGAGGAAACTACAATATCATCCGATGGTGATCGAGTTTCTGATCTTGTTAGAGAAGGTAACAATTGAATTACTTTTTAATGATTTAAAGATTTACAAATTTAAATTTAAATATGCATAATTAAATGTTAAATTTATTTTATTGTGCAGGAGATGTTTTTGCCGTAATTGCACCTATTGACAACGATGAAAATGTGAAGTATTATTTGATGCGTTGCACTGAACAAAAAATGAAATTATTACAAGACTATAATGATCACGGATTTCAGTATGACAAAGGGTCTATTATACCGAAAGGTTATTTTTTCAAACAAACTCGTCAAAGTGGAGACTTTGTTTACTTCGAAGACTATGAACCTAATTCCATAAGTTGTCAATATAGTCACTTGGTGTGTGCAGCACGCATAAAGTTGATAGAAGTTCAATCAAAGAAAAAATCAAAAATTAAGAAATGGAAAATGTCAAAATCCGATCATGAATGGATTATTGAGGATGGAATTCCATTAGAATTTTTTTGAGTGAAGTGTCAGGACAACAATTTATTATCTTTTAAACCTTTCAGTACTCAACTAAAAATTGAACTGCTTATGTTATTTGTGGTTTGCAAATGTTACAAATTGTTTGGGTACAAGCACGTGCTCTAGTTTCCACTGAAAATAGCTTTTCTATACATGTGCATTGATTAAAAATGTTAAATATGTATTGGATATATATATTCTAGAATGAAATTAATTGTTCTTGTATATTAATTGTTTTTGTATATGTTCTCCGACCATATGGTACAAACTATTTCACTTTATTTTGTAAAGTCAGATTCCGTCCCCATATGGCCTAGCCTCCAAGGGACGAGATAACAAGTGGTTGTCCCCACTTGCCCGAATCTCGGCTTTTAAGTACAATTTTACTGTTTATGTCGAGCATCTTACATGATGTCCTAGCCAAAGATAGATTCTCTTTGTTTCAAGTTTCTAGTAAAAGTTGTCACCGAATGCCCCGCTCGAACTCTTGTAGTAAACACCATACCTCATCTCTCTTGCTCTCCAATATTATTAGGTTTAATTATTATAACACAAAAATCGTTCTACATTATCAATAATTTTTTGCGCTTAAAGTAAAATCAATGAACACTATTAATCCAATGTCTTTACAAGTAATGTATCATCATACATGCAATTATATCAAATTAGAAATCAACATATACAATGAAATAAATGGGGATTGTCTTGTTGCAAGTAACATAATTTCAATTTACCATATGTGCAAATGTAGGTTGAAACCATCCAAAACTTTAAGTTGTAAATTGAAACCATCCAAAACTTTAAGTCTTAAAACCCTTTCGAATATATATTGTGCATCATTAAAACATTTAACATTTAAAGTTCATTAAATATCACATGCAAAATGTAGATTGAAACCATCCAAAACTCGAGTTTTAAAAACTTCACATGCCATGCCAATTATAATTCAACAATCCAACAAAAACATTTAACAAATTAAATATCACACGCCACACTAAGATGACCACACTAAGAGGATTGGTGCACTTCGTTTGGAAGGAGTCAATATATGTCGTATTGGAGCGATTAGACAGAATTCGAAAATGAAAGAGCTTGAACCAATTCAAGCAGACCCAGGATCGAATTGTTCTATGGAGCTTCATGAGAAGAGATATGTGAAAAGCATTGTTAATCCATGCCAATTATAATTCAACAATGCAACAAAAACATTTAACAAATTAAATATCACACGCCAAAGTCGTTTCAAGTTTTTGGTAAAAGTTGTCGCCGAATGACCTACTAGAATATTATAAATACTCACTTTGTAAGATCATTTGGCATTCGAAAAAATTCGAAAGTCTTAGACTGTCAATCAATTTAAAGCATCATTCACCATAGGGAGTGTAAAATATTCAATGTAGGTTGGTGACAATGCTCACTCCTAGCTTGAAGCAGCGCCAATGACCAATTCTTTAATGAATTCCAATGCACTAGACCAACGTTGGTTCAACCTACTTGGTTTTTCACGCAAGAAATTCCAAGGATGGACTTTCTAGACAAACTGCCGAAATTGAAAAGCTTGACATGGAGATACGACAAGGTGAACAAAGACTTCAGGAACTCCTTATGGAAAGGGCTCACTTGAAGGAAATAAGCACCACGTTGCAGGGTAAAGTCAAGAACATGGAAGATAAGATCAAGAGGGACTTTCTTGATCCGAAACCTATTGGTTTGAAGAAAGAAAATGCATGTGTTGGCACACTTGGAAAAGAAGACGACCACACTAAGAGGATTGGTGCACTTCGTTTGGAAGGAGTCAATATATGTCGTATTGGAGAAATTAGACAGAATTCGAAAAAGAAAGAGCTTGAACCAATTCAAGCAAGCCCAAGATCAAATTGTTATATGGAGCTTCATGAGAAGAGATATGTGAAAAGCATGCTGTTAAGCCAAGGGCTAGTTAGAAAAACATATTGGAAGAGGAAATGTTGAAGAAGATTGCGAAAGTAAGGCACAAGACAAGGAGGAATGATGATGAAAAGCACACATGTGAGAGTAGGGTCATGGTTTGGAAAGATAGACTTAAGAGTCATTGACATGGATGATCATTCTATGATGGACCATACCAATGATGGACCGAGACAGTCTCTTAATTCTTGTGATCAATCTTAAACTATTTTATGAAAGATAGATAAACCATTTAAATATTTAGCTCAAACTCTTGTAGTAAACACCATACCTCAAGTCTCTCTTGCTCTCCAATATTATTAGGTTTAGTTATTATAACACAAAAATCATTCTACATCGTCAATAATTTTTTGCGCTTACACTGAAATCAATGAACACTATTAATCCAATGACTTTACAAGTAATGTACCATCATACATGCAATTATATCAAATCAGAAATCAACATATACTACATAATGAAATCAATGCGGATTGTTTTGTTACAAGTAACATTTCAATTTACCACATGTGCAAATGTAGGTTCATATTCTATCATTCATGTTACACTGAAATCAATGAACACTATTAATCCAATGACTTTACAAGTAATGTACCATCATACATGCAATTATATCAAATCAGAAATCAACATATACTACATAATGAAATCAATGCGGATTGTTTTGTTACAAGTAACATTTCAATTTACCACGTGCAAATGTAGGTTCACATTCTATCATTCATGTAGTTTTAAAAACTTCAGATACCATTAGAATTATAATTCAACTATCCAAAAAAAACATTTAACAATAAATATCACATGCCATGCCAATTATAATTCAACTATCCAACAAAAATATTTAACATTAAATATCAAATGTCAAATGTAATTCAATGACAACATTACTTCACATTCACATGCCAAAAGTACTAAAACCATCCAAAGAACACCGAAATCAATGAACAAGTTATTAATCCAATGACTTTACAAGTAATGTACCATCATATGTATGCAATTATATCAAATCAGAAATCAACATATATAATGTAATGAAATCAATGGGGATTGTCTTGTTACAAGTAACATTTCAATTTACCACATGTGAAAATGTAGGTTCACATTCCATCATTCATGTAGTTTTAAAAACTTCAAATGCCATGCTAATTATAATTCAACTATCTAACAAAAACATTTAACATTAAATATCACATGCCATGCCAATTATAATTCAACTATCTAACAAAAACATTTAAAACATTAAATATCACATGCCATGCCAATTATAATTCAACTATCCAACAAAAAAATTTAACATATGTCCAAAAATATGTCCAAAAAACATATTGTAATAAAATATGTCCAAAAATTGTAAATCTCACTCAAGTATCAAACTGTATCAAGTTTAGCAAATTTTAAAACCATCTAAATTTTGAAATAAAATCAAATCTACTGTATGTCTTGTCCGTCAAATGGAAGATCTAGCCTCTGGGTCCCGGTTGGCTCGCTATCTTGTAAAGGGAAAACCTACATACACAATGTACATGTACTTGAACATTAAAATTTGAAGTTTTAAAAATTAACGAGAATATATATATCTATAACTTCATGTAAAAAACAAAATATAACAAAAAAATCGCGCAATACCTCGTAAGGTTGCCTCTCCATTTGATGAAGAGTATCTGCCATAGAAACATCTCTAGTGGTAACCTGTACAATATACATGTATAGTTAAATATAAATTTATATATATATATATACATAAATAATTTATATAAATTAAAAACTTTCAAATGAAAATGCACGTGTGTACATATATATAAACTTATTTGAACAATAATATTAAAAAAAAGAACTAAAGACAACTTCTTCAAATGCTGTGGATGTCCCTATCTCCGTCGCTAAAGTCCTCTGATTAAAAAAATCTTCTATACAAACCTAAATTCAAAAAATTTTAAATAACTCAAAATATAGATCTCTCTCTCTATATCTCAATTTTTTATGGAACTTTTTGAGGTAACATAAATTTTGAACTTGTGAAAAATTGTCCATACTTGGTCATCTCCCAAAGAAGTAGAAGGTATATCTCCTAAAGAAGAAGAAGGTACCGGGATCCCAAAAACATCAGACGGAATCGGTACCTGTTAAAACATTTTATCGAATTATATATATACATACATGTACATGTGTGGCAACAATTATTTATTTTAGAGTCACTTAAAAAAAACTAACATACATGTGCCAACATATCATGATGGGCAGACCCATCTGCATCATTTGAGCCAGAGGTCCCGAACGTAATATTAACATTTTCATCACGCATCATGCCTGAGAACTGCAAATGGTGTTTTAACATATAATCATACCTTTTTGTTAGATTAATGTACACATACAAATAAATGTATACATGTGTACATACACATGTATTTATTACAAATTGTACACATGTATATGTAAATATAATTTCAAATCCTAAGGTCACTAACACATACCGCTCCGGTGCCCTCTTCCTCACGAAAAATTAGGTCTTGCAGACCATTGCGACAATTTATTGCGTATGTTCGGAGATCTTCAACATTCATGTTGTAAATCTCCTCATCTGTATGATAAGCAAAATTGGCACGTGCATATTCACGTGCTCTTTGTCGATTTAAGCCAAGATCGACTCCACTCAATCCGCTATGAACATTTTCGATCATAACATCTCTTGCTTCACGACTTATTTGAGAAGTCGCATCCATCTCTGATCGCAAGGTTTCGACTCGAGACGGCCGACTCACCAATGGCGGCTCAGGGCGAGGCAACTCCACATCTCGCTTTGCGCCCTTACGTTGACATAATCGACCTCTCCCCGGGCCAAAAAATTCTGAAGAAAGATCATTGTAGTCGGGTTTCATACCCTTAAAAAATTCTGCATAAAACATTTGTGCAAAATAAAGAGGAACCTCATCGTTCCATGGAAGCCTTCCAAAGGCCGCAAGATGTCGACTATACAAATATTTTGCTATGTCCGGGTGCTTGAAATACTGCACCTTCAACATCTTTCTTTTTGGCCCTTCCTTATAATTAAACATTGACTTAGCCTGGTCTCTTGAAACTTGTTTTTTTATGTCCTGCCATTTATCGGGACCTATCACTGCTTCTCTTCTCTGTCTCATCACTTCTACAAACGAATCAGTGGTTGGCCCCAAATCTTTGTACACTTTTACCATTTCACTCAATGAATGTGTAACTATCCGTAGGCTTTGTCTACTCTCAGCAGGTAGAGTCAAATCCTGGAGATCTGTCTGCAATTTTGCATAAAGGCTTTGACACCTTTGTAAGGTGCATTCCGCCATGTTCCTTTCCCATGGTATATCAGTAATCTCAGCCGGATAAGTTGTGCTAGGTTGACAGCCTTCTTCTTCAATGTAGCACGCTGCCCTGCGTCTTTTTTGACCACTGGCTCGAACATTTTGAGCCTCTGCATCAATATATATATAATTTCATATATTAGAAAAAACACGTGTAAAAAAAGTTGTAAAAATTTAATGAAAAAATATTGAAATTGATGGCAACCTTGATGTTGTTGGTTAACATCATCTCCAACATGACCCTGCTGAGAACCAACCCCAGAATGACGCTGCTGAGAACCAGACCCACAGTGCCCCTGTTGAAAACCAGCAGCCGTTGATTGCTGGCCTTCGGGGGAATAAATATCACCCCTTCCCCCAACCTGCTACCAGGCATACCTCGACCGGTTGAACCTTGGCCACGCTCCATGGATGGAGTAGAAAGCCTTCTCCTCTTGCCTCCTAAAAATTAAAATATGAAACTTGTTAACAACTAATTTCACTCACAAAGTTAGTAAAAAAATCAATTCCATATGTACACACATGTATGTAGATTTAAGATTATATTTAAATACCGTGAACATCCTCCGATCCCCGAGACTCCATATGGGATTCGGTTGATCTTCGTCTTTCATCCTCCATGATATATATCTATTGGTCGACATTCAAAAAATAGATTTCAAAAAATCAATACCTCAGAGTAAAATCCAATTTGGGGATGTTAAATCCAATATGTTCTATATTTCTTACATTTCAGCCCTCCTATTTTTCTTTCCAACCAAGGTTTATAAAATAACATGAGAAGCAACATGAGACTTAGAACAATCATATTCATTATCTATATGGAAGGCAAGAATGATTATATCCCCTTGAGCTTAAGGGTATGTAGTTTGTCAATTTTTATCATATATTTTTTGGTAAGTGTAAATGTTTTTTTTATCTATAGTACACGTCATGAGTTCCCCACTTTTACCTTATGTAAAGCATGATTCTAGGATTACTAAAATTTGTACTTGGTTTTTTAAGAATATATCAAATAAAGTTTTTGAGAAGCAAATATGGCTTTTTCCTTAGAATTTGGCACTTTGAATTTCCTTACCCATATTTTTTGTTAATGATTATAACCTTAAAATGGCTAATATTGGTTTGTCATCATCATCTAAAAATGACTTGGCACATGAAAATTTACCATGTCCATCATCATCACTTCACACCATCTCATACATGACCCCTTCTACATATTATATGCATGAATTTTTGAAATGTCATCCTCTACCTATCCCATGAATGGATTGTGACAACATGTGAATAAAATACAATTTATAAGCAGAAGATAGTTTCTAGCTTGTCCTCCTCCATCCGCCCCATAGCTAGTGATTTCTCAATTTTCCACTTCCAACTTTCTATTCTCGAAATTCATTAGCAGCTAATTTTATCGATAGCCACACCACTATACATATAATTATCATATTATACACTACTACATTAATGAAATCTAAGTTGTTTGTTATTGTAAAGTCCAATAACAAACAATGTTAATTGAGTTTAGTAGTGTATATAACAATTTCTTTGACTTCCAAGTGTGTTGTGACTAAATAGTAGAATTAACTACCAAAATGAATTTCCAAAATAAAATGTTGGAAGAGAAAAATAGGCAATCATTAGATATGGAGTGCGTGGAGGCGGACAAACTTATACTGATCATTTCCTTATCAAATTTCCTTTATTCACCTAATGTCACAATCAATCGTGGTCTAGATAGAAGGGATGACCTACCATAAATTCAATCATAGAATGTGTAGAAGGGTCATATGTAGATGGTGTGAAACGATGATTACAAACATGATAATTTTTCATCTACTAGGCCATTTTGAGATGATGATTACAAACTAGTGCTAGCCCATTAAAGGTTATAATCATTGGTGCCTAATGTGGAGTGGACAATTTAAATCAAGTTCGTATCAAAGTACAATTTAGCTCATTTTAGTCAAGGTTAGTTAGAAGAATTAGCTATTGGTTTCTACCTTCAATTTCCTCTGAAAATGAATGTGTACGTGCTTTCGAGAGACATTAGAGACATTAGAGGAACAAGGTCCAAATTTTTGATGAAAATGTGCTATGAAAGTAAAGGGTTTTAAAGGAAAGCATGTACAAGGCATAGTTGAGCCAAATGTTCTTTAAGAAGGGCCTAATTATTTGGGTCTTGGTTATGGAAAACATGGAAAATGCTCCAAAGCCAAGGAGGCTTGTGAGGTTTGTGTTCATGATGAATGGAACATGTACATAGTTTACCTTAAAGTCGTTGTGTTTTACGAATATTAAAAAATGAAGAACTTCTATTTAGATCCATTCCAGAGATTGACTGCAGGGGCATTTACTAGATATGTCACCTTTCATAAAAGATGAGATTCAGAGGCTACCTGGCCCTTTACAGACTCTGCCTATAGAACTTGTAGAAGTAAACACTAGAGGCATTAACAATATCAAAGAACTAGACATGGGAATGTGTCTCTTTCCCTACGCAAAAAAATAATTCTTGAGGTAGTTAATCTTCATAGACAGGTCATCAAGCAAGTCAATGTGATCATCCCTCCTTCCCTCCCTTCTAAAATAATTATGTTTTGCGGGTCAGAAAGCCCAAATATGGAGACAATTATCACCAAATCCAACGTACGATTATGCATGATGGAGAATATCTAGCGCTTTCCCTTGTTAAATATATTAACAAGGGAAAGCGCTAGAGATTCTCCATCATGCATAATCGTACGTCGATGCTTATAGAGTGAAAAAACTAAAAGAATCAACTTGTAGGGTCATTTTAATGGGGGGTGGAGAATTCCTGGGTCTTTGCAAATTAAAAGTATGGTGCATGTTGCATGAAGCAAGATGTTGAAAGTAGAGTTATGTTAAACACACATAAATGCAACAAATATGGAAATTTGTACATGAGCTCTATTATTTGACTTAAGAGTCAGTTGTTTGAATTTAGGCATGTTTTGTCAACTTGTTTTTGGTTGATGGTTTTGTACACCAATATGTAAGAGTACACGGACATATTCACATGATGTGAATTTTTTTTTTCTTTGAAGGAGAAAAATGACGTGTTTTCAGTTTGATGGTTTTGCTTGTGACAAGACGTCACAAGATTTTGCGTAGGTCCACTCTTTAGCGAGAGCCTCATGATTACAACCTATCCGTGACAATCAAATGGGAGTGCATCCTTATTTTGAAAACAAGTAGGATTCTAAGCTACCTAGGACTCAAACCATCATTTTTAAATTTGAAATATAATGGTGTTGTTTGAATGCCTGAATCCACAACCCTAACACATGAAATCACTAATCTAATTACAAATGAAATAAATAGTTATTTTCTTCAAAATTAAAAATATAACTAAAAACTAAATTCAACATAGTTGAAAGAAAAAGCAGCGCCATTGAAATGGTTTGCTGACAAATGGTTAGATTTCTTATCCAATTAAGGCCTAGCATGTATTTTGATGTTTCATTAATTTCTTTGCAAATTCAAAGTATCCAGTGCATGTTGCATGAAGCAAGATGTTGAGAGTACATGAGCTCTATTATTTGTCTTCAGAGTCAGTTGTTTGAAGAGGCATGTTTTGTCAACTTGTTTGGTTGATGGTTTTGTACACCAATATGTAAGAGTAAATGGACATATTCACATGATGTGAATTTTTTTTTCTTTGAAGGAGAAAATGATGTGTTTTCAGTTTGATGGTTTTGTTTGTGACAAGACGTCACAAGATTTTGCGAAGGTCCACTCTCGAGCGAGAGCCTCATGATTACAACCTATCTGTGAGAATCAAATGGGAGTGCATCCTTATTTTGAAGGAGAAATTTCAATAGGCTTTAGGAAATTTAATTTCAAGTCATTTAATTTCACTAGAAATAATTCAGAGGTACATGATATGAATAGTATTTAGGAAGAACAATAGTCCCTCATGGAATATGAAGAAAGTAGCCACTTCATTTTGTATATATGCATGCTTTGAGTTACTTCTCAAAAAAATTCAAAACATGTGTATTTATTACTCTACCCATCCCGATTTTCATAGGATCCATAGCACATACATTTCTATATGCACCCTAGTTGTTGTAAGGCCTAATTATTTCATCACTTTCAAAGGAATTACATCAGTTCTTTCTCCTAAATCTAGCATATAGTTGTGTAATAATATTTTATTTATAAATAGGAATATATGAAAATGTTTATGAATTACATTTTTATTCCCTTGATTCATCTTTTATAACTCTATAGGATAATCCTCAAAAGTAGGGTCATCTACTTCATCAAATTTTAAGAACTTCTTAACCTCATATCTTTATTTCATATTTGCATAACTTCCACAACTGGGATAGAAACAAGATATTTTCCAACCGTTGAAGTAAACCAACATTAATTTCATTGTACACTCTTTATATAGGTATGGTTGAATGTTGTACATCTGGTACATAGATCAATTTGTTGTTTTCATTGTTTACTCTTAGAAATTATTTGAAGTGGGAGCGAAGAGTTGGTTTCTTCTTAGGTTGGCTTACATTTCCTTTAATATGTGATCCATGCCTTTCTCTAATTCATATTTTTATCTCTTGTATTAATTATGTTATTCTTTCTATGTATTGTTCAAGTACAAGGGGGTGAAATAATTTCTTATGATTTTCTAAGTGGTGAGGTCGTTTGAATCTCCAATAGTTGTGTTGGTGTGGTGGGAAACTATCAAACTGTATAGCTCATAGAGAAACAAATTCTAAAATAGAAATTAATATTAAGATATGGAATAAGTAGATACTTTATAGCCATAGATATGTTGTATTGTACGGTTACACATTCTGTACTAACTATAGACAAATAATTCAGAACTGAAACTAAGGTAGACAGACATATCTCTAAAATGTATATTTATGCTAAAAGTAGAAATTCAATATCTCTAAAATGTATATTTATGCTAAAAGTAGAAATTCAAAGCATCTTTGCAGAGAGAAATTCTGTACTAACTATAGACAAATAATTCAGAACTGAAACTAAGGTAGACAGACATATCTCTAAAATATATATTTATGCTAAAAGTAGAAATTCAAAGCATCTTTGCAGAGAGAAAACATTCTAATATTTGATACTGAATTACATCTGAGCAACAGTTAGTTATACATGAATGAAAATAAAAAGTACAATATTGTAAATAGTTACTAGTCACCAGACTATTGTTTTCTTCCTCTCATTGAGCAGACTTTACAGTTTTTTTTCTGAGGATGGGTGAGCTTTTCTTCATTTGATGTTTGGATTTCAAATTGACTGGAGACTCCTTTCAAAAGGCGGGTCTTTATATTGTCTTTGGCTGGTTTCCTTGGGGTGTACATATCACCTCTTTTTTTTGCGTTTTGAGGACCATGAACTACAAAATGTATCCCTTTCTGGTTTCTTCAGAGCGTTGTTGGACTGTTTTGAAGATTGCAGGGGGTCGAAGTCACACATTGGACAGCTTGATAGGTTGCTGTGGGACGAAGTCTCATGTTTGTTTTTTTCAAACCTTGCATTGACAGTTTGACTGCAAAATCGCTTTCTCTGTACTTGTGCGTTTGGAGAAGGCGTTTTTGTGTGCTGGTTCACATTTTGAAGGGTTCCTACTAGGGGCTGGACACTGTCACTCTGGCGTGAACGCTTCCACTGGCTTCTTAACCATCTTTGCCTACATACAGAAGGGTATTCGCTGGCTCTGTTTTTTAATGGAAAACTGAACGGGTTTCTGTTCCTTAACAGTTCTGCACTATATTTTTCTCGGTTGGCAGGTTTTTTCTCTGAGGTTTTTCTCTGAGGGAATTCTTTTAGCAGCGTAGTGTTTGTGCCAATTAGGACCTGCAAGCTCTTCTTAGGTCAAACAGCTGGGTTTTGTATTATGTAATTTATAAGTTACTGGACCATGCATAGTTTCTCACTATGTAACTGCCATTGTATACAAACCACTGGGTTTGTCTCTCTGAACACACAACAATGTGTTTTTCACAATGTAATTTTATAACTCACCTGGAGTAAATAAAATTATGCTTTTTTCTCGAGGAAAAAAAAAGTTACTAGTCCATAATAGAGATGTCTGACGGATAAATAAAGGTATCGCATAGTTAAGAAATATTCATATACCGTCGTATATTTGGATGTAACAAATTATGATCTAAAATATATGCAGGAAATAGTATGTGCATAATTTCAAGATGCATTCAGGACATGTTACTGTGGACAAAACACTGACTATAAATAAGTCATGGTATAGAAAATATAAAATATCTTCATTTAAACCAAATAGAGCCTTATATTTAGAAGCTAGAAACATATTTGTAAACTGTCCAACCCTAAGAGTTATAGGATTACATATAATCTTTTTATAATAAATAAAATTACAATGAAACACTCTGTCTCCTTTTCACAAATTTGTAATAGTTCTTAGAAATTCTACGCAGAACTACATGTAAGAAAACCAGTAGGTGTCCAACCAACCTCTGAAAAGAAATAGCCCTCGACCAGATGCGGCAGAACCTCAACCAGATGCGGCAGACCAGATGCGGTAGAACCTCGACGACAGAACATAAATTCGCGCGAAAACAATGAAACAGTAAACTGTTACCCTTCGCGGGCGATTTATTTATAAAAACGTAGTTCGGCCGAACTTTCAACTGAGTTCGGCCGAACTACCATTTCCGGTTTTTCAAACCTCCGGAAAAAATTCCGTTTGCTGGGCCGTCACTGTGCCGTCAATATAAACGGACTCAAAAGTTCGGCCGAACGTACTAAAACAGTTCGGCCGAACTATTATAAAGTTCGGCCGAACTTTATAAAATGTTCGGCCGAACTATTGCCGAAATTTTTTTTTTGCCCCCGATTCTCACAAAAGTGTAACCCAGCTTCACGTTTCCGCCCCACTGCAACGTAGTTATTCCCTTGCAGGTGAGGGTTGGTGAGTCAATAGGTCATATAACATATACTTTAAACCTTGGAAATCTCACAATAGAAGCCATGAATGAAATGTTCTTCACTTAGGGCATATAACAACTAAAATATAAGGGGATGATAGACCCTTTATCATTGGTCCTGGGGATGATGTCCAGTTTTACCATGTATTGGGGGATGATGCCCAAATTGACCTATAACACTACCTCAAGGGAATTATTTTGTGTTAAATGAAAATCGACACTAGAAAAAATTTCATATTGGGACATTGTAGACAATTGGATAGGTTGGAATCTTGGAGGAGTCCCTGCGAACTTGCAACATATGGCTTAAAAACTTTGAGACAGTTTGGTTGGTTGTGCTTCATGACACCTAAAGGAGGAAGATATATTTGGATGGAAGCATTATTTGTACTCGGTGAAGGATCGTTATGCATCCTTTCTATTCCCTCAACAAGCCCCCCCGCCCGCCCCCGCCCCCAGATCAAGTACTTGGAAGAATATATGGAGAACGAATTCCAATCCAAAGGTAAATTCCTTTTGTTGGCTCCTTGTGCATAAAAAAAATTGACTATTGAGAAATTGAGAAAGAGGGGCATTCAAGGTCCTTTGAGATTCCTACTTTGCAAGAAATAAGAGGAATATATCCAACATATTTTTATGGAGTGTTCATATATAAAAGTGGTTTGGTTGGATGTGTCTACTCCGCTTTCAAACCATTTAAAATGGCCAACTTCCCTTTAAGAGTATTTTACATCATGATAAAAAAATTATGTCGGGAGTATTATCACAAATCATTTTTTAAAAATTATTAGGAAGCACTTCAAAAATTAATTTTTTGGAAGATATGGATAGTTGGAAACAATGTAATATTCAATAATCTATATTTTTTTCCACACTCTACAACCATGAAAGCTATTATTCTATCCTTCAAGTTTGGGGCTTTAAAGTTTTTTAATGAATCCTCTCAACATGGATTAGAAACAATTGAAAGACAATCGTGTTCATAATTTTCTAATTTGGACATAATTCCTATAGCTATGGAATGGACTAACATAAGTTCTTAGGTATTTTGGAAGTTAAGATTGTCAAAGGAAAAATTATGATATTGGAAGAAACATTGAGAAGGATTGATCCTCAGTTTTGATGGGGCTTTGAAAAGGAATCAAAGGGTGGTAGGAGGGGAGGGATGCTCTATGGCCCCAAGGAAGTTAAAGTTGCAAAGTATTCATGGGGTTTGGGATGCATGGAAAACAACAAAGCTGAAGCTTATTCCCTATACAAGGGGATTCAGTTAGCCAAAGAAAATCAAGTAGTTTTTCTCACTGTTTTGGGAGACTCCATCCTTCTTATTCAACATTTGGTAAAGGGCCCCTCTTCAAGAGACAAAACATTAGTCTTATTGAAATAATTAGGAAAGGATGGAAGGGTTCTCTTCAATATCATTTTCCCTTTTTCTCCAACATCTCAATAAAGATGCATACTTATGTGCTAATGAAGGGTGTAAATTAAGGTTGAGAGATTTAAAAATCAATGGCCAAATCATAGGCCCTCTCCTATTCCTTAGAGTTAAATGAATTGACATTTCACAATTAGGAAGGATTGAATTTTCGCTCAATTATAGAATGACATGTAAATTTTGTTTTTTGGTGTGTCAAATTTTTAAGGTATATACTTACAAAACCCGGATTTTGTTGTCTTGTTTGGAGTCCCTCTAAGTTTGTAATTTCCTTGGATAGGAAGGCTTCGGAAATTTTCTTGAAGATATAACTATATACTACCTAACATATTTGCTACAATCCATACTCAAACTTACATATAAATACAAAATTCTCATTCTAATTAAAAAAAAAACAAACAAAAACAAAACATGGAATAATTTAATGACCTCTTATGAAATATAAAAATTGTTTTATATATATATGTTTTCAAAAAACTTTTAATTTCTTATATATAATATTTTTCAATTAATTATAAATGTTTTTTTTCCAATTTATTGTTTCCATATGTTTTTTTAATTTATTATTTTAAATTTTATAAATTAATTGAAATAATTAATTACTTTATAAAAAGTTTTAATATCATTTTTTATATAATGTTATAACCAATAAGGACAAATTTATATTAAATATCATCACAAAATGTATAAACAAATTTATATTAAATATCATCACAAAACGTATAAAGATATACAAAATGTTATATTTTGAGTGAATTTAACAATGAATAACATCAGTTTATAAAATTAGTATAGTAAATATATTTTTGTAAATTTTAGTTATATGAAAATGATTTTTTTTATTGCACAATTAAAAGGCTATATATTAAATTGATATTTAATTTAATTATGAATTTAAAATTAAATTATTATTATTGTTTTTTTTGTAATTATGCTGTAAAGTGTTTTTATTTGAAAACAACTCTCCTAAACTGTTACGATTGAAATAATGTCATCCTTAAGATTAAATATTTTTATTATTAATCCGTTATAAAGAAAAACCATTTAGATATAATCCATAACAATTTTAATAGAAAACAAAAACTTCAAGACGGTAAAACCCCGCACTCCCATATGGTAATCTGGTTGTGTATTTAGCAGGCTTGGAGATGATTGCATTGTCTTCTTGCAGAGCGCCGTTGTGGGGGTATGGAGACATGGCAACTCTGAAGGCATGGCTATAATGTTTCTTCCTAAATTGATGCTTAACCTTCTGATAAAATGTCAGTAATTTTATAGATTCTTGCTACGATGTTACTTTCCTTCATATGTCTCTTTGCTATGGTTTTTCTTATTGATCTAATTCGATTATTTATTTCCCTCCTAGGCACTCTCAGGACTTTAGTGATCAGAAAGTTTTAAGCTTCGCTTAATAGTGCCTCAACAACTTCCTTCTGTTATCATCAATTTATGGACATATAACTTTTCCTTCTCCTATGTTAATTTGCATTTCTTAAATAATTGTTTCATTTTCTGGTTTGCAGCCATATTCAGTTCCATAGAATGATTACTCTGATATAATGTGAACTTATTATGCAGGGTTGATCCAAATTTCTCGACCATACACGTAAATAGTTGTGTACAAGGGTTTCTTCAAAGATTTATTACTCCTTACTCTGAAACTTTCCCAATTAGTTATTTCATTAAGTGAATTCAACTCTCGTCTTAAGAAAATTCTTGAAAAATGGTTTCCACATTACCTTGGGTTGTGATATGGTCGTGGGTTCTTTCCAGAATACATGTATTCTAGCTTGCCCTTTTTTGACATATAATTCTTTTAAAAATTGTTTATTTTCTCAAAGATTTTTCTTTTCACTTGTAATTAATAGAATCTGAGCCCCTAAGTAGTTTCCATTTCTTTTAAAGGGCTTGTAAAAGTAAGTGAGTTTCCAATCATTGAAGGGGCTCCTATTTTGATGTGAAGCAAGAAAGGAATCAATCTTAATGTTGTATTTATTTTTGGGTTATAATTTTTTCCACCAATATGCTGACCTCCTCTTCCTCTTAGAATAAATTATTGCAGGTACTTCTACAATTCCATTCATTTTAGCTACACTTGACAGAACAAATTATTGCAGGTACTTCTACAATTCCATTCATTTTAGCTACACTTGACAAAGGACTTTCCTCCACTTCACAATTCTTGTGCTCCAGGTAGATTTTACTCGGGCCACTCCTAATCTTGTTGTTCAATTTAGGATGGCTACTCAAGTATGGAAAATGTAAGGTTGTACAACAAATTGAAGAAATTTCTTTCTAGTTGAATCCGCCCATGACCATGAGCACAAACCATGTTATTAATGAGAGAAGGATAAACTCATAAGCATGGACATGTTATTAATGTGGAGAAGTGTAAATTACAAGTTTTCAAAATTCAATTGGAGAAAGTGGGATGCTTCAATTGGTTCATGTACTTCTCTTCATGTGTGCGTATATTTGCAATGGGAAACTACTCACAAAACATATGAAAAACAAATCTTATTTAATAAATTTCAAAATAGGTATGTGCAATATTCAGGTCTGTGGCCATGAATAGAACTCTGACCTGACCTTGTGTTGCGTGCTATAAACAGTCAAAATTAAAGGTAAAGCGCATGTACTGGAAACTATCGTTATTTTCATTTATTTAAATTTCTTTCGAAACAATCTTTATTTTCATTTATTTAAATTTCTTTCATCTGTCTCCATCCCTGATTCCATGCTTTTCTCTTACATATGAAATAAAAGTGCTCAACAGTTCCATGGCTAGCATCCAACTCGTCCAGTAAAGGCCAGTTGTCGAATCTTCACTTGCAGATTCTTATTGTGAATGTCATTTAACAGTTGAAGCGTTGGTATAAACAGTCAAATCGAATATCAATGACGCAACACCAGTATTTACCTACCTATGTTCTATCACGGATTTATGATATTCAACACTGCATAACAGTGAACATAAATAATGCAAATTTCCATAGCAATCTGATTGTCCAATCCAACGTTAATTGCCCCCGGCATGATATTCAACACTGCATAACAGTGAACATAAATAATGCAAATTTCCATAGCAATCTGATTGTCCAATCCAACGTTAATTGCCCCCGGCAATGTAGGTGGGCCATCAGTTCATCTCAGAAACCGTTAAAATCCACAAAGATATTCATGTTTCAATGCATAAGGTGTCTTCTGATTGTATATGTGTGTATATGTTAGTGGAGTGTGGAGAGTAGAAGTTTAATGAATATATTTTAATATAATATTCAGAATTGCAGGTTTTTTTTTTTTTTGGTGGTCTCACATCGTAATTTAGCTGTTATTCACATTTGAACAGCCCGATCCTCTACTCATAAACGGTCAGATTGTGTATGATAGATTAAATCACATATTTGAATGGTTATCGGCAGCCATAAACAAACGTATTAAATAGTTATTGGCTCCCAATAATTATTGATATAATAAATTTTTTGTTTTTCTTATAATAATTGAAATCATAGTGTTGAGTATCTTAATTTGTAATTGAAATGATATATTTATGAAAGGTTGATATTAGTTTTACCAGAATTGAAAATAAAATATATATACTTTTAATTATATTAATTATTAAAAGTTAAAAAGTGTTAGTATATAAACAGATAAAAGTTAAAAAGTGTTAGTATATAAACAGAGGTTTAGAATTTATAATTGTTTTATATCTGAGGAATATATAAATTAATTTAAAATAAAAAAAATCAATTAAATTTATTTTGGTGATTTGAAAAATTATTGCTATTTTTCTATCCAAATTTAATTGATATATTAAATTTTGATATTTATTAATATTTACTATTTTATATTAAACTACATAAAAAATATATTTATTTTTATCATTCATTTATATAATTTATTATTAATATAAACACTATCTTAATACATAAATATTATAAAATAATAATTTACTTGGTTTTTTTGATCTTGTCTTAATGATGAATCACACTGACTGGTTCGAAACGCGTCGACCAAAATTATTTTGATGTGATTTTTGCTGAAAGATTTTCTCACAATTTATGGATCACAGAAGCCAAATTCCTAATAACTAAGATTAATATTACATTTATTATATTTGAGACTTGAATGCCTAATTGCATTGGTTTACTACAAGGAACACATTTTGTCCAAAATATAATAAATATAATGTACAATTAAAAAAAAGAAGTTATTCTATTTTGTTTCCCATGGTTGACATGATATATTTATCAATGAGTTTAGCATGTTATTAAAAAATGAAATTTTAGTAAATGAAAAGTATTATGTATTAAATAAAATGTTTAAAATTTATATAATGAAATTAAAATTTTAAAATATAAATCTTCCGGGAAATCACATAATAAATCTTCTGTTTGCTTCTCTCTTCATGGTATAAATGTATATGTCAGATCAGCCAATCTTCGTTATCTTGATGATGAATTACAGTTGGTAGTTCGAAACACGTTGGTTCCTAAATTTATTATGTGATTTCCCAGAAAATTTATATTTTAAGATGTTATGGATCACATAAGTTCTCACTCTCAAAAATTAAAATTAATAAAATTCATTTGAGTGATTTTAAAAATTATTGTTATTTTTATATATCAATTATTTTCTATATATATAAACATTATTTTAATGTATTTATTATCAAATTGTTATATATTTTTTTATTTATATTTAATTTAATTGATATATTAATATAGATTCTTTCAATTTTCGATTTATTAAACATCAAGATGCATCAAATTTCTCATGATGCAAGTTTTATTTTGAGTTTAGAATTTGAGGAAAATTTTGTAGTTCTAAAAATTTGATTTTTCTTAGCTCTATGTTAGTTTTGAGCAACACTCTCTTCCTTTATATCTACACATATATTGAATATTTTTGTTATTAGTATTTTTTCCTATATGCATATATTCAATTTTCTTTTATTGTCAATATATTTTAAAATGCTATATATCAAATCAAGATTAAACAGTGACATGATTGCAAATCTCCTTCATACTTTAAGTTTGAAAACATCTAATAATGGAATAAGAATTATTGAGTCTTTCTCCCTATATAGATGCTTGATGTTAAAGTATTTTACTCAACATGCATGTTGAAATATTTGATGTATGACCCATATTAAATTTTTCTTTACTATTATTATTTTTAAATATTATATATCAACTCCATCTTAAAAATGAATAAATTATACATCTCTCGTAATAAGAAATAAAAACTATTTATTTTATTTTATTTTAATTGACTTTATTTTTCCTTAACATAGACATTGAAATATTTTATTTATGATTCATAGTAAAATATTTTTTCACATTTAAACTAAACATAAAATGAATTCAACATAATGTAATACTAATAATATTATTTTATGTCAATTTCATGTTAAATAATGAATATTAATTTTTTTTTTTTTTTCAATTATAATATCTTTACTAAAATTCTATTAAGAATTTTATTATTATTATTATTATTATAAACAAGTAGCTCAAATTCAAAAAAAAATAATAAGGTTTTTCCTTCCCCTTCAACTCGTTAGACTATTGCTACTCCTTGATAGTGTGCTATTCCAGGATTACATATTTATGTATGTAATCGATATTTAAGTTTCTTTTTCCTTTTTAAATACATTTTATTTTCCCAAAGTTTGATAGGGCATATATATATATATATATAACCCTGGTTCATTGTGTGGGAAAACTTAAACTTTATATAATATGTATATCATTATTTCTCTTCATAGTATAATGTATATATCAGACTCATTACTTCGTTATCTTGATGATGAATTACAAGCTTGGTAGGTTTAAACACGTTGGTTCCCTAAATTTATTATGTGATTTCGTGAAATTTATATTTAAAAATGTTATGGATCATATAAGTTCTCACTCTCAAAAATTAAAATTAATAAAATTCATTTGAGTGATTTTAAAATTATTGTTATTTTTATATATCAATTATTTTCTATATATATAAACATTATTTTAATGTATTTATTATCAAATTGTTATATATTTTTTTATTTATATTTAATTTGTCTCTGATATATTAATATAGATTCTTTTCTAATTTTCGATTTATTAAATAATCAAGATGCATCAAAATTTCTCATGATGCAAGTTTTATTTTGAGTTTAGAATTTGAGGAAAATTTTGTAGTTCTAAAAATTTGATTTTTTCTACCTCTATGTTAGGTTTGAGCAAATACCTCCTTTCCTTATATCTACACACATATTGAATATTTTTGTTATTAGCATTTTTTCCTATATGCATACATTCAATTATTTTTATCGTCAATATATTTTAAAATGCTATATATCAAATCGAGATTAAACATTGACATGATTGCAAATCTCCCTCGTACTTTAAATTTGAAAGCATCAAATAATGGAATAAGAATTATTGAGTCTTTCTCCCCATATAGATGCTTAATGTTAAAATATTTTACTCACCATGCATGTTGAAATATTTGATGTATGAACCATATTAAATTTTTCTTTACTATTATTTTTTTTAAATATTATATATCAACTTCATCTTAAAAATGAAATAAATTATATATCTCTCTCATAATAAGAAATTAAAAACTATTTTATTTTATTTTATTTTAAATGACTTTATTTTTCCTTAACATAGACATTGAAATATCTTATTTATGACTCAGTAAAATATTTTTTTACATTTAGACTAAACATAAAATGAATTCAACATAATGTAATACTAATAATATTATTTTATAGCAATTTCATGTTAAATAATGAATTTTTTTTTTCTTTTTTTCTTTCAATTAGCATATCTTTACTAAAATTCTATTAAGAATTTTATTATTATTATTATTATTATTATTATAAACAAGTGGCTCAAATTCAAAAAAAATTGATAAGATTTTTCCTTCCCCTTATTGCTACTCCTTCATTGACTGTGTGCTCTTCCAAGGTTACATATTTATGTATGTAATCGATACTTAAGCCTCTTTTTCTTTTTTAAATACCTTTTATTTTCCCAAAATTTGATAGCATACATGTATATATATATATATATATATATATATATATATATATATATATATATATATATATATATATATATATATATATATATATAACCCTGGTTCATTGTGTGGGAAAACTTAAACTTTATATAATATGTATATCACTCTTGAAACAAGGGTGTCCTATTATCATCATATATTATGACTACAATCTTTACACCCATTCATGTCATGGTAAAGGGAGAGGGCCAACCTATACACCAGATTATTATTTCGATAATATGAGGGTTTACATTCCTAAGCTTCAAACATTCTTGGGTTAGCAAAGGTTTAAGGGTGATGACAACAAAATTAAGCTACTCAAGTATGGAAAATGTAAGGTTGTACAACAAATTGAAGAAAGTGTTTTCTAGTTGAATCCATCCATGGCCATGAGCACGGACCATGTTATTAATGGAGAGAAGGATAAACTCATGAGCACGACCATTGAAACGACAGAGAGTTTGGAGTTCTGCTTCAATCGCTTGAAGATTGCAAAGTAAGAAATCAAGAAAGAATATGAATCATGGTGAAGGTCGACAGATGAGGTCACTCGTCAGAGGAAAGAGGCTTGAATATAAAATGTAACAATTTAGAAACAATTAGATGTATCTTTCAGATTGGAAAGATTTGAGGTCAGATCTGGGTTGGCTTCCACATTAACATGATATTTGTAGTAGCCTATTTTCACCCGGCATCCCCTAAAATCGCGTTATTTATATATAGTCTTTTTCGTTTGAATCTTTTTCCATGTTCTTTAAATTTTCCGCTTGTAATTTGAGAAGGATCCTTGAATTCATTCTTTTTCTCAATTTAGAATTCAATTTTTTATGTTTTCCACTATGATCATAAGGTTTCTATTTCTTATGGCGCCCACCTCATGTCAAGGTAATGAATTACAGTATGTGCAGCTCTACAACTAGACTCTCTTGTTCATGATGTGCTTAGCTTCTTTGTTCTCTTTGTGCATATAATGGGATACTTATATTTTCATACGAATAATTGTAATTGAATAACCCAATCCTATTTTTGTAGTTGAGCATTCCCTCTATACTACTCTTTCCTACCTGTATGATTCATGTGAGAGCATTTCCTCTATACTAATCTTTTCTATGTGTTCTTCTTTACAACGTTTCCTTTGCAACTTATGGTGCAATTTCTAGTTTATAGGAATTCACAATTGGGTCAGTCTTTTACTTGCGTGACACAAGGTCAATTCTAGTGTTATATCTTTAGGGGCCTACGACTTGTCCTCCTTTTTGTAGATCAGGTCACTATGGGGAGATTGAACCTTATATCTTTCAGTTTACATGATTTCACTTCACTTCAATCACCAATTGAGCTACCCCTAAGACACAATTAAATTATTATTATTATAATGTATAATTTTAATTTTAATGATTTTTTATTTTAAAATTAATAACTTTCTATAACATAAAAATAACATATAACCTCATATTTATATGAGATAATATTTAAATTAAGATAACTATTATTTTCCGATTATTTTGATTTCCTTAAAAAAATTATTTTTAAATGTTAGGGATTGAACATTGTTCATTTTAATGATTGGTGTTTTCATAGTAAGATTTTTAGAATTTCTAATCTTTAAAAATAAAAAAATTATTGGTGTTTTCATAATAAGATTTTTAGAATTTATATTCTTTAAAAATAAAAAATTATTGATGGTTTATATTTAATAGGTTCATAATACTTTTTTATAATATACAATTTAACGATTGAAATAGGGGTTTCAAACTTTTTTTTTCATTTTCCACCTTCACTCTTGTCTTTGTGTTACAAATTCTCACATTATAAATGACATATAGGTATTTTTTATTTTATTTATTCATTTATTTTAAAAGTTAGGCACAGGTGGTTGTTGTGTTATGAAGTATTATATAAATCATGAAATTCAAAGTTCAAATTTCCCATGGGGCAAGTTAACAAAACAAAAAAGTTAGGCACAACCTTGAGGTTGCTAAGACCTCATTTAACTAGAACTTAACATGAAAAGACAAAAAATACTACTAGTGCTACAAGCAAAAATCCAATAACAACTATTGGGCAAAATCTACATCTGCACTAGCTCCCCTTATCCAAGGAGGAGATGTTGGGTGATCTCCTAGCTAAAATGATCAACTTGCAGTCTATACTGTCAAATTTTCTCTTTAGTTTTGCCAAATTAATAAAATTTCCCAGCTAAATCCTATTATACCCTTTTATATTGCATGTAATATTAAAATGACGTTTAACCTTTTCCAACTTCGTACCATTATAGAGTGATAAAAGCAAATACAATATACCAAATATGGGAGGAGTTATCTCTCCTTTCGATTGAACTCGCAACATGTCAAAACTACCGCTTTTAAAGACCCTTATAAATATTTAGATCGCTATCCATATTTATTTACTATCCTTAATTTATTTTTTATTTTGTTATGATTGTATTAATTTTAATCGTAAAAAAAAGGGATTGATTTATTTAAACTAAAGGTATATGTATTTATCGAACCGACGCCCTTGCAATAATAACTAATACTTTCACGAATATGCAGATATATTTATATATATTAAGGAAATGATTATGGTGAACACGTAGGAATCGCATAATAATAAATAATAGTTTTGAAAGGGAAAATATTATATTTTATATGATTTATGATTTGTATAGGTAGTTATGAAGGTGATGGCCTAACTTCACATACCACGCTGGCTTCGGTATATAAAAATATTTGTTTGGTTATTATTATTTTTTTCGGTTGTGTATATAGTTACATTCAAAGTGTAAAATATTACATTTTATATGATTTGTATAGCTAGTTATGAAGGTGATGCCCTATCTTCACATACCACGCTGGCTTCGGTATATGAAAATATTTGTTTGGTTATTATTAATTTTGTTTGGGCTGTGTATATACTTACATTCAAAGTGTAAAATATTACATTTTATATGATTTATGATTTGTATAGGTAGTTATGAAGGCGATGGCCTATCTTCACATACTATCGCTCGCTTCGGTATATGAAATTATTTGTTTGGTTATTATTAATTTTTTTTGGTTGTGTATATAGTTACATTCAAAGTGTTTTTCTGAAATTGGTTAAGTTAGGTATGGTTTTTTTCCCTCTCTGTTTGACATTTGTTTTTTTGCTGTTTTAACCATTAAATGACATGTCTATCATTTTTTTTACATCTATTTCTTTATTGTTTTTTTCATTATAAATGATTTCTATTTGCTAATTTAAATAACAATAAACTCTGGTACTTTAAATAAGGATAATAAAGTGTTGGAAAAATCCCTTAGCAGGAAATTCGAGCGTTTCAAATTCCTAAAACGATGGGGTAGAAGGATTTTTTCAAAATGTTCAAATTCCTAAAACGATGGAGGTAGAAGATTTTTTTCAAAATGATCGCTAGCTGAGCTCAGCCATCGAGTTGGCTGTTTCGATCAGGGATAGAATTTAATGGGCAAATTGTTTGTCATGAGGTGATTTTATGATTAAATATAGCTAGATTGTTTTCATAATCGTCAATATTTTTTTTCAAAAAATTAAAATTAATATTTCAGTTGCTGAAATCGTAATCCTCAAATTTAACGAGTAATTCAAATTTGAATTCCTACTTACTTCCATCTAACTTTGACGAGTGATTCAGATTTGAAATTCCTACCTTAATCCAAGTCGAATCTCTCATCCAAAATCACATCCGGAGTGAGAGGCCAAATTTTCCAAAAAGGTTGAAGGTTTAAATCTCACATTTGTTAAGAAACGTACTGTTCAAGTTCCATCATCAACGTCGATAAAGTAGTTTTAGTTACTCCTGAAAGTTTGTACAGGAGGAATCCATTAAAAATTCTTTGATTCCCTCTGTAAATGGTCCAATTATCGTTAGGGACTGCACGACAAACGCATTTTTAATGTGCCGGTAGATAAGATATCTTTTACAAGGGTGGTAGTTCGAGGTCTCATTAACATTCTTGTAAAAATCGATTGTTTCCAAGATTTAATATAATTTTGCAGTTTGCAATTTTTTTTTTAGGTTCAGATTGCAAGATAGTTTATGCAAATATACTGTGTAAACATTTGTATGGAAGGCAATTATACTTTGTAAGTAGGTAGGTTATAGGTTTAAGTTTTTGTAAGGAAGGAGGATAGACTGATTCTTCTATTCACTATTTCTGACATCTTATGAATAGATAGGTGACTTTTCCCTACACCGATGAATGTACTGTTTATATATTTAATAATAAACAACGTTTTTTTCCTTCTGAAAAAAAATACAATTTTGCAGTTGAGTATGATGATATTTTGGAAAACCCTGTATTCAATTTTATTGAATTTGGATTTGTTTTAATCAACTATTTATTTCAATTAGAATTCATTTGAATTTGAATTTTCCATCAGTTTTATCTTTCCAGATCAGAAATATTAATGTTTTAATTTTGCAAATATTAAATTTCAATAATTTTGATATTGTAATTTAAAATTCATATTTTTTGGTTTAAATATGAATTTTTTTAATAGCATTGATGTTACTTTTTGTTATTAGTTATATTAATTTTGATTTATTAAATTTTAATAGAATGAATAAGGAATGACTTGCTTTATATTAATACTTTATTTATCATTAAATATGTTGATTTTTTTATATTAGGTTTTAGTATGAAGTTTTAAGGAATTTGCTATATATTTCAAAGTTAATTTTAATAAATATATATATATTTTTAAATATAAATGATTAGAGTTTGAAGTAATTTTAGAAATTTTACTATTTTTCATAGTAATGATTTTGTGTTTAATTATTATATATTTAATTATAGTTGTATTTTTAATAAAAGTTCTTTTTTTTTTCTCAGAAGAAAAAACCCTGGTTTATATTTATATTGATGTACCAGATCATTTAGAAACCTTTGAAGATCATTACAAAATCATCCCATAAAAATAACATTGTCACTTTGTTCTTAGCTATAACTAATAAGAAGAAACGTACCTGTCACTACCGATAGTCTTTGAATCTCAAGATTAATACATATGTAAAAGCTTTTGAGAATAACTAAAGGCTATTATAGCTAAATAATACCCAATTTCTTTTTGCAAAAAACAAAAATACCCCATTTTGGGTAAAAACACTGGAACAAGAAACATTAAAATATGATGCATTTCAGGAAAAGCGCTAGATACTCAGTAAAATTTCACCATGCCAGTTGCCCCAGCTCCTGAGGCGTCACTCAAAATATAGTGCATTTCTCCAAATACTCCTCTTAATCTTTTTTTTGACAAACTGTCTGTCTCAGAGTTTTTTTCTCTTTAGATGTGGCTGAAATGGATAGTTGTGAAAGAATTCTTCAGTTCCATAATGCGCTTCAGCCATGCAATAAGATTCCCAGGAAATAGCAAGGTTCCCATGTTAAGGTGATCTAGGAGAACCTTAGAGTCACCAAAAACCCATAAGTTGTCTATACATAATTGAGAGGCGAACCATAGTAATCCCCATAAGGCCAGAACTTTCGCTCTAGTGTTAGTCCCCACAACTCTGTACCAATAGATCTTGTAATGGTAGGTTGGAGAGATCATTAACCATGCCCCACACCCGCATCTAGACTGTTGAGAAGCCCCATCGAAAAAACCCGCCGGGTACTATATTTCGAAAGGTCTCAGCTGTTTTGACATATCCATCGGGGGCCTCTATTTAGTCTTCAAACTCTCTGAGTCCTGAATTATTTGAAGTACAATCCCCTCCGGGCTACATTTTACCTCCTCGAAAAGCCACCTATTCTGGCTATACCATATATACCAATGATATAATGCTGGAATGATTCTTAAAGATGAAATACGCTTCTGCCACCAATTTATAAATATAGTAGTGTTGTTCAACATAGGTTCCTTCAATTTAAAAAACAAACATAGATCCTTTAGGACTTTCCTGGCATATGTACAGGTGTAAAAAAGGTGTACATTATTTTCCTCCTCCTTCATGTAGAGCCTATAGTAGCCCGGTCCAATATTCCCCTTCCTCTGCAGATTTACCCAAGTAAGGTTCTTATCCATCAGAACCAACCACAGGAAGATTTGCATTTTAAGCTGTGCGTTATTCTTCCAAATATTTTTAAAAACATAATTAACAACCATCTGGTGTTGTTGTAAATACAACTTGTTATAATTTTCAGTGACCAGAATCTGGCCAGCCTTTATCGAGCCTCCCCAAATTACTCTATCTTCCCCCATGCCGAATAGTAAGCCCTGACTTCTCAGGTCAACGGTATATTCCTCCCATTCTTCCTTCAAATGCTCCGGAAAATTCCAAAAATCTGGCGACTTCCATATTGGAATACCTTCAATCACCTCTAAAATAATTTGACCCAGATAAAATAGACCTCTCCCAATGAGGCAGCATATAAGTGAATCTCTCAAGGGGAAAGATGATGAAAGTCCCTGCAGGCTAGGGTGACTGATCTGGATTTTAGCTCCACTTCCAAACTTCCACTTCAATTTCTGCGAAAACCAACTCTAGCACATTTTGAAACCATTCCATATAGCTGAGGCTCTCCTTTCATTTTTCCATCCAGTCATAAATAAGCTTTCCACCCCCAACTCATCCAGATATTTGTTTTTGATAATGTTATTCCATATTCCATTCGACATGAGACCCCTCCACATGGACTTCATGAGTATAGCCTGCCCAAAGGTATGCAACTCCTTTAAACCCCATCCCCCAAGTTCCTTTGGTTTCATTATCAACTCCCACCTCACCAGATGGTATTGTCCCTTCTCTTTTCCCCCATTCCATAGAAAGTGTACCAAAATTTGTCTAATGTTGTTCAGGGTCTTTTTATGGATGGAATAGAGGTGTGCCCAATACACTATATATTGATGTAATACCACCTGGACCAATATTAGTCTACCTCCTTTTGACAACCATTTATATGACCATCCCCTAATTCTCTTTTTCACTTTCTCTATCATCTAGCTCCAATCCCTTATCCCATACCTATTTGGATTCATATGGAAGCCCATATATTTAAACCTCGAATCCAGAAGAGCAATTTTCATGTTAAAAAGGGTGCCCACAACAACAGCCATATCCTCTCCCCCCTCCACAAAGTAAATGCAAGACTTACCAATATTAGCCATCATACCGAAGGCCGAACATAATTTTGAGAAAATTTCATCAAAAACCTACTAGACACTAAAAAATAACAGTCCAAATAGTAAAACGTCATCCAAAAATAAAATGTGGCTCATCTCCCTGCTAGGAGTTATTCATATACCTCTAATGCGTCCATTGCACATTGCCCTATTTAGTTTGGAGCTTAAGGAATCCATTACTAGAATGAAAAGAAGTGGGGAGAGGGCACAACCTTTCCTCAGCCCACAACCCAGCTTGAAGAAACCGGTTGCCACACCATTTATAATGACCGCCATAAAGTTTTTACATACACACCCCATAATCCAATTTACAACCCCCCTGTTAAGACTGATCTTATATAATATCAAACGCAGAAACATCCAGTCGAATCTATCATAAGCTTTGCTGAGGTCGAGCTTCATGACCATTTCCTTCGACTTTCTCGTGTAAATGGAATGAATAATTTCCTATGTGGAGGCCACTGCGTCATGTATGCTCTTGTCCTTTAAAAAACCTGATTGTTCGGGAGAAATGAACTTGGATAACACTCTTCAACCTCTCCACAATGGGCTTAGACACTATTTTGTACAAAGTGTTGCACAATGATATTGGTCTATAATCATCAAAATTTTTTTCCCCTTTCTTCTTTGGGATGAGGACTAGAAACGTTGAGTTTATAGCCCCCGAGATCTTGCCACTGCATTTTGCTTCCTCAACCAATTCGACAATGATGTCGATAAAATGATCATCGAAATGAATGAAGAAATATGGGGTCCAGCCGTCTGGCCCCGGGCTCTTATCCACCGCGAAGGATTTTAAAATTGAGAGAATCTCATCTTTGCAAGCCAGCTTCATAAACTTCTTATTCTCCCCATCATCAAACATTTTAGGAAGATCCGCCACCGCCCACAGTTGATCATCCTGTACATCCCTCCCCTGCTCTTTAAATAGGTCTTGGAAATGTTTGACGACTTACAATTGAATATCCTTCGATGAAAAGAAAGTAGATCCCTCGTCATTGATCAGCCAAATTGCATTAGAATTTTTTCTGCCTGTCGCAAATGCATGAAATAACTTTGAGTTTTTATCTCCTTCCTTTAACCAAACCACCCCACTCTTAAGTCTCAGTGACTATTCCTCAATAAGAAGGATTTTCCTTTTTTCCCTTTCAATCATCTTTAGTCTTTCCCAGGTACCCTCTTTTGGATAAATCAGATTCCATCTCCTTCAACAGACTGGTGGTTTCTTATTCATAGAGTAAAAGGCTGGTTTTTAGAGATTCCTTCTTCTCCCTCTCCCATTTTTTCACCTCCCCCCTCATACCACAGAGAGTACCTGCCATATAATCCATCGCCGATTCCCCCACTCCCCTTGGGTTTGATAACATAAAATTATTAACTAGAGAAATGAAGGATGGGTCCATGAGCCATACTCTATTGAATTTAAATGGACGACCCCCCGCAATCCTCTTGAAATTCCATACCAAAGTAATGGGCCTATGATCTGAAATGGAAACATCCTCCACACTGGCCATCCAATCCTCCATCCAAGCCAACAAGGTTGATTTTTCTATGAAGTGATCAATCCTTTTTCCTATAAAATCCCTGCCCTGACGTCCGTTGAACCACGTGGGGACCAAGGACTTCATCTGTAGATCACATAATTGATAAGAATTAAAATAGTCATTGAGAAAACCTGCCAATGGGTCACTTCTACCTCCCCCTCCCCAAATCTCTACGACTTCAAGTGTAGTGTTAAAGTCACCCGCAATAAGTAGATGATCCAAAAGAAAATGAAAATGATAGTATAGAAAATATTATTTTTAATTTTAAAATTATAAACTATAAAATACTTCTAAAATTTTCTTCATAATATTCTACAGATGTTGCAACATGAGAACTTCATGTCTATATAATATAGCAAGAACTACACAAATCTCAAAAAGAATTTTCCTTTTTTCCTACAACCAAAAATTCATTGATTTGAACTTTATTCAAGACTAACATAAGCTTTATAATGATTTCCTTTTCATTTTTTTTTCTAAAATTTATTCAAGGCCAACATAAGCTTTATAATTATTCCATTTTCATTTTTTTTCCCCAAAAACATGTCTTTCTATCTTGCATGAAACCCGTGTTTTTCAATATTGGTATTATATATATATTTGGAAATAATTTATTAGTATTATATTTAATTGATTTTTAATATCTAAATTAAAATTAAGTTTGTTATAAGAGCATGTTGAATTGGTGGCTAGGCTGGACATGATGCACTACTTTCAATGCCAGGTCAGGGAGAGAGTGGTGGTGGTCTGGCGAGTCCAAAACCACCTTGTAGAGAAAGTGGAAAAGTTGAAGACCTGGATGGCACACTTCGAAGGGCACATCCAGTGCAACTTCTGCCCTCTACCACCTCTAGGAACAACCCCGAGAAACTTGACTTCTATTACATCAGATGCTTAGTATGATCTCTGATGTTTTTTATGTATTGTCTGTATTTTGGTGCCTCTGTCCCTCTCGTTTATGGAAGCCGTCCTTAAATTGTTTTTTGTATTTTTTTCACCTGGTGCAAATTTTGGTTAACAAACCAGGGGAGATGGATGTATACTTTTTTCTCCATATAAATAGACTAGAAATTGCACCACATGTTGCAAAGGAAACACTGTAAGGTTGTGGTGTAGGAAAGAATAACATATAAGAAAGAAGAGGTAGTATGAACTTTCTCGGCTCCAACTAATCCTCTAGAATAAGGGGTGGAGAATTATGTTTACTAGACGTCAAATCAAAATATCCATATTGGGTAATTGATGTAGAACAACTTATTTGTTATTAATTGCATGTAAGATGTCTTTTTCCATAATGGTTGAGACATTTTGGCCAAAGTACTTAAGACCTCTATATGACGAAATTTGCATCTTTTTCTTTTTCTTTTTTCTCCATGAAGGATGCACTTGGTTTTTATGACCAAGTTGGACAGACTTCACCCTTCCATGAAATTGTTTGCTTCTATCACATTCGCAATGTTGAATTCCTTTGATACTACTCCTAGAACTATGATGCTGCTCTACAGGTAGAATTATTTAATGGAATAAAAACTTATCACTATGACATGTTTTACTTCATAAGAGACTAGTAAGAAGCTTAAGTATGGTAAATCCACATTCACTTGTCATTTGAACACAGAGCATAGAGTTATCTTAATGGTTGATTTTATGGATAAGAGACATTTGGGCCATTTTTAACCCTTGGGGATGATTAATTAATCACACTTCACATAATATATATTAATAAATTATCTACACTCATATTTCCATAATTCCTCTTTGAATGACCAATATTCCACTTCTTTGGAACTTTTCACCTCAGTCAGAATAACAAACATCATGAAGACCCAAACGTAAAAACAAAAAATCAACTCATAATCACGGAATCTAGCGACTTCTTTAAGGATCATAATTCAAGACTTTAGTGCCTTTTAAAGATCATTTATTTTCCCATAAAATAAAAAGAAACAATCAAATTTTGTAGTGACAAGAATGGGAACGAATTTTAAATGTAATAACTCCCTTCCCTAGTGATAGTAATTTTTTGTTTTGAAATGAAATTATTTTCCTGATCTTTTAAATAATAGATTCCTCCCCAATTGACCCTTTAGAGATACATTTTTTTTCAATTGATTGCAATAGGTATGTGTCTTTTGTCTATTATTTTCCGAGTCATTGAATTTAAGGGCAGAGGTAAAGATACTACTAGACAAAAAAGAGCAGAGTGACTAAATGTCAAATGAAAATAACATTGAGGAATCTCTTCTGATTTTCTCATGTGGGCTTTCTTCAATTGATGAGGCACTAGGAACTTTCTCCTCCAGAATAAGCGGTGGAGAATTATGTTGAGTGAACTACTACTCATGTAATTTTGACTCCTCCTTATAATTGGAATGTTTCTCTTCCCATAACTCTATCTCGAGTTATAATTCTAGCTTTCTCTTGTTTATGAATAAATTGTCTCTATATCACTATTGTATGCCTTTTTTTGAGCGCTTTCTTGAATCAGTGAGATAATGTAGCTCATTTGGATTCCAAAATCCTTGAGTAATCCATTTTCTGAAGAGTCCTCTTTTGTTTTTAATTTTGCTATTTAGTCCTCCATAACCTTGTCAACGTGGTTTCCTTCTAAATAATCATACATTCTTGATAAGTATCCATTTTACTACTTTTCTTCTTCCATATACTTCAGATCTAAATGAATGGAACATGAGATAAGCTTCGTGACATTTTCCAATTTCCAATATTTTTCATTGCACTTCTCATGTGTATCAGGGAAAATGGATTCCATACATTCAAGGTTATGTCCTTTTTAGGGCTTGTTGTAAGGTTGGAAGCTTCTCTTCACCATGTCTCCTTTCTTTTGTATCCTTGATTTTGATACAAACAATTGTTACCGACCCTTTAAAGGTAAATTTAGTGTTATTTAAGAAATGAGAATTATGAACATTCATCATTATTGCTCAAAATAAATCATGTCCTTTGAAATAATTTGGAAATTTAAAAAAGATCAAATATTTAAAAAAAATCATTATTAATTTAATTTTTTATATATTAAGAATAATACTCATGAATTATAAAACAGTTGTAACATAAATAATATATAACAAAAAAAAACCATGTATTTTTGGAATAATAAAATAGTTGTAACAAAAATAATACAAAACAATAAAAATTATATATATTAGGATGTATGAAAATTTAGATACATTTTATTAAGTAAAATTTTAAAAGAATAATAGTTAGAAACATTTAAAAATAATTTTATTAAATAATTAGTTTAGATCCAGAGTTAAGATTGATTTAAGCCATTTTAGTTCCCCCTATAAAGAAACTACATTCCACATGAATACCATGGGTCAATACCATGGGCTGTATTTATAGTTTATCATTATTTTATTTTATTATTTTATTTTTTATTGTATTTCAACCTAGTTAAAATTTTCATTACATTATGTCAATATTTTTATTTAATTACGCTGTAAAGCGTACCTATTTGAAAACAACTTTCCTGAATGACTAAGTGTACTATTATGCACCCTTGATTTGAATGTTAGAAGATTCAAATAAACTCTACCTTACGATTAAACTCTCTTATTTTTAATCAGTTATACAACTTAAATATATATTAACGGTGATAATTTCTACCGACATCAAAACTCAGTGAGGGTTTCTACTCTCATACATCGAGCTCATTTTCTTCTCTCGTGGCTGCGAATTTGTTGACAAAGGCAAGGAAATTACTGATTAATTCATTGAGCTCATTGTAACCTGCGGCGGTGGACATGGCTTCAGATGTGGCTTCTCTCTTTCGATTTCAATGGCTTCTAATTTTGCTCTCTTCCGATTCGACTGTAAAATGAATGGTTCTAATATTGCTCTCTTTCGATTTCAATGGCTTCTAATTTTTCCCTCTTTCGATTCGACTGTAAAATGAATGGTTCTAATATTTATCTCTTTCAATTCGATTTATTTTTCAGCCTGTGTAAAATGAATGGTTATAATTTTTCCCTCTTTCGATTCGATTTATTTGTCAGCATGAAATTGGTGATTCCAATTTTTCCCCCTTTCATAAAAAGAATGGTTCTAATTTTGCACTCCATACAATTTGATTGATTAAGTCATTGAGCTCATTGGAACTTGTGGCGATGGACATCAAAGAAACTCCGAAGGAGTATGTGTTCTACACCGACGTTCTGGGCTTGACAAAGTCCGACATTCAGGTAAGTAGCAAAAATTAAATCCAGTAAACAGAATCCTTAATTAGAGTTTTATTTTATTGACAAGGAGGGTTAGTGTCGAAAATTAATTCCAGTGAGCATGGTTTCTTAATTAGGGTTTCATTTTAGTAACACAGAGGGTTTATTTTTTTTAGGTATATGTGGAAGAGGAGAAGGTGTTGGTGATAAAATGCCAGGGAGGCAAGCGGAAGCGCAACGCTATCGAGGATGAGGAGGGCTGTAAATATCTGAGAATGGAAAGAAATAGAAACCCTAAATTCTTGAGGAAATTCACGCTGCCTGGCGATGCCAATTTTGAGGGAATTTTTGTATCGTGTGTGGATGGGGTTTTGACTGTTACTGTGCCCAGGATTCCACCTGCCATGAAGTCCAAGACAATTCAGTGCTGTCGAGGATGAGGAGGGCTGTAAATATCTGAGAATGGAAAGAAATAGAAGCCTTAAGTTCTTGAGGAAATTCACGTTTCCTGGAGATGCCAATGTCAAGGGAATTTCTACGTCGTGTGTGGATGGGGTTTTGATTGTTACTATGCCTAGGAGTCTGCTTGCCATGAAGTCCAAGACAATTCAGATTTCTGTAAACTGACGATAGAAGAAGGCGTTTTGGTTAATCCTTGTTGTCTCTTTGTTCTTGTTTTTAAGAAAATTATGATGTCGTCGAAATCCTCAATACAATCTTTGAGGGCCGTCTTTTCTCTTTTATTCATCCTGGATTTTCTTGTTTTCAGGCCCGTGGCCCAGACAAAAACATTGCGAGGTTCACCGTCACGGCTGCCTTCACAACATCACTCTGCTTGGCCCTTTCCTTCACAACATCACTCTGCTTGGCTCTCAGAGACCCAGAGTAGGAAGAGAGTGACGAAAAGCAGAGATTCAAATGCAGAGTGACTTTGCAAGAAGTTGTGATGAATTCCGTCATTTGAATGTTGAGAAATGTGAGACAACACTAAATGAAAATTTCACAGAGACAAGATGAGAAGAGGCAGTTTGATCTCAGATATAATTTTCATTTGTGTATTCCACTTTTCTTTAGTATATTTCTAGATGTTTGTTTTGACTTAAATACCTAGTAGATTTATAGATGTTTGATTGTTTCTATTCTGCGAATGTTGTTCTGGACCTATACTCAGTCTCAGGCTGAGCACATTGAAACTTATCTCATTCACTAATAGGGTAGACTAAAATAGGAATGGAGCCTGGTGGAGGGCTTCTCAGAACACTCTGTTGCCCTGACCAATGAACCAAATCCCCAACAAGAATGGAGCCTGGTCGATGGCTTAACACTTTGTTGCTCTGAAAAGTGAACGAAATTCCTATAGGCTTATTTGTATATTATTAATTGATTAGTATCTAACTGATAATAATACTTTAATATTTGCAGGGAATGACAACCTTGACAATTTCAGCCTCTGTTTCTGCCTCGGGAAGAGATGGCCTAGAAGATCCTATGCAAAAAGACTGAAGAAAATGTGTATAAGGAGATTGAGATTATGCAGCATCTATCAGGCCATCCTAATGTTGTCACACTGTGAGCGGGGTATGAAGATGAAGAATATTTGCATCTTGTGATGGACTTATGCTCTGGTGGACGTCTCACTGATGAGATGTTTAGGACTGGATGCTACTCTGAGCATCGCGCAACAAACTTGATCAAGGAATTAATAATGGTCCTTAAATACTGTCATGAGTTGGGCGTTGTTCATCGGGATATAAAACCTGAGAATTTTCTCCAAACCATTTCCGGACTACTACAGGTAGCTAGTTTTGGCTTGTCCATGCGGTTTGCAAAAGGTATTTGTTTGTGAACTGCATCGTAATCAACTTTTTTTCTGCTGACAAAACATGTATACAAGGAAATTATCATCATTATTACAATAATTCAGTAGTTTTTCTTTATGTATTTTACTGTGAGTACTTTTTTACGTTCAAATAGGTCAAACCTTCTATGGGGTGGTAGGGAGTCCCTCATATATTTCCCCTGAAGTTTTGGCAGGGGCATATTCATAAAAGGTTGATGTTTGGGGGGCTGGTGTCCTCCTACATTCTCTTTTGATAGGCATATTACCATTTCGAGGAGAATCTATTCAAGCTATATTTGAGGCAATAAAACTAGTATAGCTAGATTTTCATTTTGAAGACTGGCAATCCATACAGGGCTAGCAAAGGATTTGCTATCAAGGATGCTTTCAAGGGATGTGGAAAAGAGACTTTCTCCACAGGAAGTACTAAGTGAGTAAAATTGTTGCATTACTGAGCATTAAACATTTTGTATACCTATTATCTTTATTTTCTCTAATAATGTAATTATGAATCTATTGACCATATTTTCATCTGTGGCTGCAGACCACCCTTGGATCAAGTTTTACATAGATCCTACTGTAAATATTCCAGCAAGCACCCCAAAATGGAAAAATTGTTTCCTTTCTGTCAAGGGTCAATGTTTAGAAGAATCCCCACTTCCATTATCTCCATGTAAAATGGAGAGAAGAGCACAGTTTGCAAATTCAATTCCAATAGAGTATGGAGAAGATGAATATTTCTGCGGGCCTTTGCAGGGTTTCCCATGTCTAAGACAACAAGATATTAATTAAATTGTAGATGCTCTTGCAGCCACTATTTCACAAATAAAATTATTTGAGTAAAAAAGGAGCAGACTGCGTGTTCTTGCATGCCCTATTCCACTGCAGCGCTCATCTCATTTAAAACGTAGCTTGTGTATAGCATTTTGAAAGCATGCCATTACTGAATATTACTGACTTACAGTAAGTAAAATTGTTGAATTCTTGGGCATTACATATTCTGTATATACACTCTCTTTATTTTCTCTTAAATGCAATTATAAATATACGACTGTTACTGGCAATATTTTCCTCTGCGACTGCAGGGCACACATGGATCAAGTTTTAATAGAATCTAACGTATAGACTCTAGCGAACATGTGAAAAAGAAAAAAGCATATCCTTGTTGTTAAGGGTGAATCGTTGGAATAATCTCTACTTCCATTATCTCCGTTTAAAAGGGAGAGAAGAGCACAGTTCACAAATTCAAAAATTTCAATTCAACAGAGCATACAGAACATGGATCTTTATTTTGGCTTTTTCATGGTTTTCCACATCCAAAACACCCAGCGCTTGAGGTCCAAGCAGCAGGGAAATATGATCTTATAGATGCTTGTGCAACTGCCATTTCACATATAAGAATATCTGAGCCTAAAAGGGGTAGACCTTGTGTTGCATGCCCTGTTCCACTCCAGTGCTCGTGTAACTTAAGAAGCAGCTTGTGTACATCATTTTGAAATCATGCCATTGCTGACTGTTACTGACTGACGATGATCATTATTTATTGATCTCTTGTCTCAAGATGATGATAACTGAGGAGTGACCCATTCACTAGATAATGAAAGGTGAAAACTGAAAATATATTAAAATTGATTGACTCCATTGTTTGTGCCAGCTTAAGATGTGTTGAGCCCACCAAACACTGATAATTACTGATATCAATCTATGTACAAGAATTGAATGGTTTATTTTGTTATGTATATATATCTCCCCTTTAAATGAAATTGCAAAGCAGTTGGAAAATTCCAAGATATCAGAATTGTAAATTTATCATTTTAATTGAGATTGTGTAAATGATTGTTGGTTCTGTATAATCGTGATTTTATTTTTCAATATGTAAATTGTTTATTTTTTCACATTTTCTACAATTTTTATTTTTTTATTTTATTTTAGGAAAGGGATTCTATGTTGACAAGAGTGATTTTTCCTTTTTTGGCTCTTTACCTTTCTTTGAAACCTTAGTTGAAACATAGCTATGTATGCCTTTCGAAGAACTTTATTAATTTTCTTGTGGTATTGGGTGTTTGTAACCCATGAGATGGTTTTGTTTCCCATGAATGAGGCCATATTTGGGACCAAAAGGAAGTCACAAATATAGGCCTTTGTGGCCTGAATTCGATGGTGTTTGCGAGCAATAATGATATGGTTTTGTTTAGTCTTTTTTTCCCATGAATAAGGCCATATTTGGGACCAAAAGGAAGTCACATATACAGATTTTCCCCTGGCTGCAACATTTGGCTCTCATTTTCTCTGGTATATTCTCTATGTTGAAGGAAATGTGCATGTGCACTGAGATTGGAGGGCTTGAGTTCATGCCCGAACCTCCTCCCACATATTATAAGAATCTTAAAAGTAGAGCTGAGATGTTGAGCTAGAAGTATATTGAGTGCCAAGATTTTGGGGTTTTGGTAGATAGGGATGATCAAGGAGTGCTTAAATATTTATTTTTAATTAAACACTTTCTGCCCAATACATCCTGATCAATTTCGCAATATGATCACAGTTTCAAGCTAATACTATTTATGAATAAACTTATTGAATGATGATATTTCATCTTAGGACCAACTGATACTTATCTAAAAATGATATTAACATATGTAGTTGTAACCAAATTATGTAACCGAATAGCCCATGATTCCTGCATGATTTATGTGAGAGCATTTCCTCTATACTACTCTTTCCTACTTGCATGCTTCATGTGAGATCATTTCCTCTATACTACTCTCACTATGTTACTGCTTTACAACGTTTCCTTTGCAACATATGGTGAAATTGCTAGTTTACTTTTATTTTTAATTTTGTGTAATTTGACATAGTATTATAAAAATATTTACTTGATCTAATGGCCTAAAACATTTCATTCATCTAACATTTGATCCAATGGCTCAAACATTAGTATAAATAAAATTTTTATAATACAGAACAAGAAAAACTATGTACATTTGGATGTATGAAAATTTAGATACATTTCATTAAGTAAAATTTTAAAAGAATAATGGTTATAAACATTTAAAAATAATTTTATTAAATAATTAGTTTAGATCCAGAGTTAAGATTGATTTAGGCCATCTTAGTTCCTCCCTATAAAGAAACTACATTTCACATGAATACCATGGGTCAATACCATGGGCTGTATTTATAGCTTATCATTATTTAGTTTTAATATTTTAATTTTTTATTGTAATTTGACCTAGTTGAAATGTTCATTACATTATGTCAATCTTTTTATTTAATTTACTTTTATTTTTAATTTTGTGTAATTTGACATAGTCAAAATGTTAAACATGACATTATAAAAATATTTACTTGATCTAATGGCCTAAAACATTTCAATCCTCTAACATTTGATCCAATGGCTCAAACATGGACACAGTGTTTAGGGGAGTTGTTTTCAAATAGTGACGCACAAATATCGACTTACCAAAAAAAATTGAGTTTGTTATTTATTTATTTTTAATGTTTTTGAAAAAGAATAATAATGATAATGATAATTTAATTTTAAGATTATGGCGAAATTAGATATTAAATTGATATATGAATTTTTTTCATTTAAAGTTTATAAAGCTATATATATTTTAATCCTCTTTGAATTTGAACTTATAACATTTTACCAAAGAAACACATACTCTTAACAGTGTCTATATATATATATATATATATATAATAATGAAAATTTTCCAAACTATAAATGTATATCATATACTTAGTAGGTACTCTTTCTTATCGAGAGATGAGTGTTTACTTATTGTTGTTTCAAATTAAAAACGGGGAAAATGTTTACTCACTCATTATTAAAGATATACTTAGTAGGTACTCCATCAAATCAAGAGTGAGGGGTGTTTACTTATTGTTTCAAATTAAAAATGGAGAAAATGTTTACTCACTTGTTATTAAAGATATACTTATTAGGTACTCCAAATCAAGAGTGAAAAGTGTTTACTGATTGTTTCAAACCAAAAAAGAGAAAAATTGTACTAGCTCATTATTAAAGAAAAGTAAAACATAATAACAAAATTATTAAGAATGTTAACATTCAAGCGATGAAAAAATTATCACATCAATTAAATAACTCACTTTCATTTAAATTAAATATTCTCATTTAAAAAATATATATTATACTTATTTTATTTTTTAAATATAATTATTTTTTAAGTTATTCATAAAAAGTTTCCAGTTAATCAAATTCACTTTTAATTAACATTATTCTAAAAATTTTCTCATTTAAATCTTTATATTAATAAAAGATTGGTAACCTCACTTTTTACAATTATATCACATATTTAAATTATTAAGAAATAAGAAATAAATATGCATCACTATAATATGACATTGAAAATAAAATATAAATAAGTAGGCTCACATAACAAATCAATCACTGAATTCATAAAAACTTTTACAAGAAAAGAGTTCTTATTTTATTAAAATATAATGAATTATCTTAATCTAGAACTAGGAAAGGTACACGGGTTTTACATACGATGATTCTGATTGCGTAATGTGCATGGAATATATATACATAACAAATAAAAACTAAATATATTCATTTTTAGGATGTGGTTATGGAGCTTCACGTTCAAAATCCATGATAACTATGATGTATTGCTTCCCAATACATGAAACATACACCTTAAATTAAATTTGATTTAAACAAGCCATTTCTGACATGACCTTTTACACTATTCTTGATGCTAGCATATTAATAAATATGATAAGATTTACATTAAATTATATGTTTTTAAATATTTCCCTTACCCCAAGAACTAGCTCCTAGAATATCTAATTAAATTTTAGTGTTGTTTTTGAATGCCTCACATTCTAAAATGAATTGTTTTTCTCTTTCCAATTTTCCCAAATAGAAAAAAATAGGCATACATACTCTTTGGTCCCACAATTCTTTTTGGCCTTTTTCAGCACCATGTTTCACAACAAAGTTTATGAGAATTAGTCCTTAGCTGAGCAATAAGAATTTTGGCTCTCCAAGAAATATTGTCACATGTATACCCTTTTTGTTGATGATTATGAATGGGATTAAACTCTTCAATATAGTATTTCTTTCTTTCTCCCCACTCCTTATCCCAAGTAAACTTGTAAAAATTATCCCTAAATTGTGATTTTATGTTGTTTTAAATATATTTTTAATTATAAATCATTTTAATTTAAAAACACGTTCTAATATTTAGTCAAATTGTGATTGTATGTTTTTTAAAATGTAACATTAAAATTATTTAAATTTAATAAATAAAATTATAAAAAAAAACAAAACCTAAAAGGTAGAAGATTTTAAGAACAATGTTTTGGTTTAGAACCATTTTAACCACATATTTGCCAAGCGTAGGATCTATTCTCTTGATATGTGAACCTCTTTTAGAGAGTAAAAATTGAAAAAAAGTATGCACGTGAAGAGAATTAATCCTCTTCAAAATGGATCTATATTGGTTCTATATATGCATATAGCATATGTAACTTCATCCTCTTCAAAATGGATCTATATTGGTTCTATATATGCATATAGCATATGTAACTTCTCATTTTTAAAACTGTATTTTTTAATGCATAAACGGATACAATGCCTTGAAAATTTATTTGGACACTTGGATTGTGTAAACTACATCACATAAATCCTCAATTCCAACAAATCTTTGCTAGACACAATTTAAATTTAAATTTAAAACTGGAATTAATGGCTCCACTAAATTGGCTCTAAATTAATTTAAAATTTTTAAAGGAGAGAGCTAAAATTCTAAAACAAGCCCCCTTCTTTATGTTGACTGCAGAATATCCTGGAATCTGAAGGTCACTCAAGTGAAAGACACTCTTTATTTAACTTTAGTCATTTCCTCTGTGCAATTACATTTTTTGTGCGCTAGTGCCCACCAGGACCTATGGTAATGTTTCTCCTCATTACCCTGCATGTTATAGCTTGGATATAAACATGTATATAGAATTTTGACATAGTGGTATGATTTGAAAAATGATTTAGCCAGGAACGATGGTTTGAGAAACATCTATCAGATAGACATCGTCACAAGTGTGAGACTATTGCAAGCCTGAACACATTTCATCCCCTCCATCCTCCACCCTTTAGGTTGTTATATTTCCTTTACTGCAACATTTTTTCAGTAACAACATAGGCATATTCTATTCCTTTGGTGTATATTTACATCTTTAGGGGAAATTGCTAGTAAGTTATGAAAGTGAGGGAATGCATATCCTCTATTCGTAGTTTTTGTGTGTGTGTGTGTGTGTTTTTTTTAAATTTTATATGTATGTATGTTTAATTTTTGATTATCTGTATGTTATTAGGGAACACAAATTAATATTATAGGTGTGTGGTTTTGAATGGTAATAATAACTTAAAATTTATGACATATCTATATACATTAAATAGTCTTGTAGGGTTTGTGGAAATACGAAGATGACCAAGTCTATTCTTATTTTGGATATCTTATTGTTCATCCAGAAACAAAGGCTATAAATTAAAGAAATAAACATTTAAATGGAGGGGGAGTTCACCTAAATAGGGTGAAGGTTGATTGTGTCCTCATCAAATTTATAGAAATCCAAATCAGCTAACTTCTTCGACATTAAAGATACCCATGTGTTCATTTTTTTAAAAGTGGAGTTGCAATTTATCAATGAAAAGGAGGATCTCTTGCTAGTATTCAAACCTATCCACTAATTATTTTTCCATTATATTTTGATGTGCTAGTATATGTCGATCGTGTTGATTCAACAAGTTCATTTGGTGTAGGTATTTCTTGTTTTATGAATCCAACATCTAATCTCATATTCCACTTCTACATCCGAGATACAACGACACTCTACCTGAGCTTCTTATTAGGCAATATTTATTTCATGTTGGATGGCTTGTGGAGTATCAACCTAGTATGAAGCTACAAAAATTTCTACATTTATATGACCCTTGAATGAGTCAGGTGTCTCTTTCCTTATCATTCTCGATGACTTGAGGAGAGACCAAACATTGACTTGGTATCTAGGAGGAGGGAACTTACAAAAAGAGGAATGGTGGGAGAAAAAGTTAAGGCATTGTTTGAGACATGGGAAAAACAAAGCCACAGACAATGTTTAGTCAATTTAATGTCTTAAATTGCGATCATAAATTATCGATCGGAGTTGGTAATCTTATGAAGTGCAAGTGCACTGTATATGATAGAAGCCTTTTCTTACTTAATTTTATTATGGTGATTTTATATGTTTAAAGTTGTTTAAAGTTTTTGTGTTCATTTTGAATGTCTAAATGAGATTGAGAAACTAAAATTATAATTTGTGAAATGAAATATAAATTCAACTAAGTTCCAAAACTATGATGAAAATATTATCTTAGCTTGTTAATAGTTAATGATTGACTTTGAGAAAAACTAAAGTTATAGAAATAAGAAGGAATTCTAATATTTTTTTGTATGATTTTGGAAACTTTATATGAATGAAATTTAAAACAAGAAATTACTAAAAAGTATTCACACTTATTAAAATGAAGATTTTAATGATTGAAAAATAAAACTTGGAAGAAGGAAGAAAAGGAAATTTTTTTAAGAAAGAAAACTAATCTATGATAAACTTATATTGCATGAAAAGAAATTAATTTAAATGATGATAACTTAAACTGTACTAAATTAATATATGCCAGCTACTATGATAAATTGTCTCTACATCTACCCAATCATAAATAAATCATCTATCTTAACATAATGATATTTTGCAAATGATGCTAACAAATAGTGAAATAATAATGATAAACCTGATCATCTACACTATAGAAAGCCGAAAATAATTACAATGTAAATGAAAGCAAAGCGTGATTCGTATCTATGCATCAACGCAACATAATACACATAAAGCTATAAATACAAAAATGCAACGTATATAACACTCCATTTCATTAATATCAAAGAATTGAAATTTGTTTACAGACAAAATGGAAATAAACTATATAGGGCGCTGGTAGATTATCTCTGAGAAGATATGTGGTGGCTACAAGCCTCTGAACTATGTTATAATGAGGCTTGAGGGCCTATTTATTATTGAGAAACAATGGAAAACCCTAAACATCCAAAAACCTAACCCTAGGAGATAATTCACCAAAACTATGGGCCCCGTTTGGGTAAATTGGTACATCAAATTCCCAAGGACATAAATTTGGCATACCATCTTCGGTTTTCCAAAAAAATGTCGTTTAGGGCCTCAAAACGACTTTAGAAGTTCAGGACCCGAAAAACTGCTAAAAATAGTAAATTGTGCTATAATTAAGGAAACTCAAAAACTGAAAGAAACAATGGCAAGGCCCCAAGTGGAATAGGCGGGTGGCCACCAATATCCACCTAGATCATTCCTCCCCCCATAGGAAGCAATGGTTCCCATTGTACGTTGGGTTCCTCCATGAGATGAGGAAACTTCTGTTGAACTTGGTCCCTGGTGAACCACTTGCCTTGGTGCAGGAGTTGGCCAACTTTGACGACCAGATACAGTTGGATCTTCTGCCGGCGAGTGTTCTTGATTTGCATGTGCATGATACAATTTGTGGTGGCCTGTTCCATGCAGTCAGGGTTTAACTCTGTTGGTGGGAGTTGTTTTACAATTTCGGAGGTGTCTAGTATAGGTGGGAAGTAGGGCCGAAGGCGGTCCACATTAAATACTGGGTGCAGACCAAGGAATGGTGGAATACTGAGCTTGAAGGCACTGTTCCCTACAACCTTGGTGATGGTGTACAGCCCATATCGGAGAGGGCGAAGCTTGCGGTGGGGTCTAGTGAGGCGCTCCTACTGCAAATGTAGTCACACTTTGTCGCACACCTGGAAGTTGTGTGGCACCCGATGTTGATCATGTCGTTTATTGTACTTAGCATTGGCTCTATCCAATATGTCATGAACTTGCTGGCGGATGTGCTGAATGTGCTCAATGAAGTTGTTCGATTTGTCAGCTTCAGACTGGACATGAGCCAAATTGGTCTGAGTAGCCACAAATGGCATGGCTACGACAATGGGACATAGTGGCTGGAACCCGAGGCCCACCTGAAAGGGGATGTGGCCGGTTGAGCTGTGGAGAGCCCGGTTATAAATTTGTTGTACATAGGGAAGGCTCTCATCCCATGTGCGTGGATGCTTTGAATTGTACATGTGCAGAATGTGTACAATCATCCTATTGATGACCTCTTTTTAGCCATAAGTTTGGGGATGGAAAACTGTGGACTTGGTGAGCTTGGTGTTCAGCATTGGCCAGAGGCTGGACCAAAATGTGCTGAGGAACCTGCTGTCCTGATCTGAGATGATAGATTGTGGGATCCCAAAGTGCACCCACACTCGGACAAAGAATAGTTTAGTAGTGGCTTCTGCTGTGATATTCTTCTTGCGTGTCGACATAATGGCCATCTTCGATAATCTGTCAATGACCATGAAAACATAGTCATTTACATGCTTAGTAGAAGGAAGACTCGACATGTAATCCATGGAGATGGATTCCCAAGTTTGACTAGGGGTAGGTAGCAGAGTATAGAGGCCTTGCTTCTTAATGGTCAGTTTGGAAATGTCGCAAGCAATGCAGGATCTGATGTACTTCCCAAAATCTCATTGAAGGTTCGACCAATAGAAATACTTCTGCAGTACTGCCATTTTTTTCTCGACCCCGAAGTTTCCAATGACTCAACTGTAGTGTGCTTACCAAATAATCTTGGTACACCCGCTTGAAGGAACACAAAGGTGTCCCAGGTGACATAGAAGTGCATCTTAGAGGTGAAAATTTGGAACTTGTGTACCCTCCAAGAGTGTCTTGTATGTGTGGCTGAATTCAAGATTTCTCTTGTAGAGAAGCATCCAATCAAAAGTCTCATGCCCACAAGAGTTGAGAACGGTGGTTAGTGCCACAATCAGTGGTCAACTGAGAAAGTTTGCAACATTATTGGTGCTTCCCTTCTTATACTTGATGTTCAAATGAAATTGTTGCATATATATGGACCACTTCTGATGGTGATCATTCTGCAACTTCTCTTGTGTTTGTATGAACTGCAAGGGTCGGTGGTCTATGTGGATGATTGTTTCTTTCCCCAAAATGTAATGCTTTCATTGGTGACATGCCTACACAATGGAATACATTTATTTGTCATAAGTGGGATACTTGTGGATTGTGTTAGACAATGTCTCACTGTGATATGCCGCTGGATGCCCATGTCGAGTAAGAACTGCCCCAATAGCATAGTTAGAGGCATCTATCTCGATCTCAAATGGTTGTTGCAAGTCTAGTAATGTGAGCATTGGGGCATAGCATAAGTGTTTCAATTCTATGAACGCCTTCTGTTGAGATTCTGACCAAAATAATTTTTCTTTCGCTCCTCCCTTGGTGACTTGAATCAAGGGCCAAGTGATATGAGAGAATCCCAACATGAACCTGCGGTAGAAATTAGCAAGAACCAGAAAGCTGCGAAGCTCTGTTAGAGTGGTTGTGGCCGACCAATCCCGAATTACTTAGATCTTGGTTGGATCCACATGCACCCCCCATTCATCAATAATATATCCCAGATACTGAACCTGGGTCATGCCAAAAGTGCACTCCTCTAAATTGGCACACAACTTGTGTTGCTGCAGTGTTTGGAGGACCTGTCAGATGTGGTGGAGGTTATTTTCCCAAGTATAAATGAAGATCAAGATGTCATCCAAGTACGCTACTACAAATGAGTTGGTAAATGGTTGCAAGATGTCGTCCATCAACCTCACGAATGTTGCGGGACCATTTGCAACCCTAAAGGCATGACCAACCATTTGAAAAGGCCCTCCTTAGCTTTGAAGGTAGTCTTCCACACATCAGAGGTTTTGATTGGTACTTGGTGATACCCAAACTTCAAGTTGATCTTGCTAAAATATTTCTCCTCTTTGAGTTGATCTAGAAGGTCATCAATCCATGGGATCAAGTACCTATTCCGGACAGTTATCTTTTTCAGCGCCCGGTAGTCAATACAGAGTCTCCAAGTCCCATCCTTCTTCTGCACCAACATGATCGGGCTCCCACAGGGTGATGAACTCGACCAGATGTGAAATTTCTATAGCAGTTCCTGAATCTAGCTCTTGATTTCATCATTCTCCATAATAGAGCACCAATAGATCGGTCCATTGGGAAATGACGCGTCTGGGGTTAGATCGATGGAGTGCTTGACCTGACAGTGTAGAGGCACCCCTGTGGGTGAGGTGAATATGTCCTCGTACTCCTCCATGACCTTGTCCATTTTTTGTTGTCATGTGGTGGAGTCTTGTTTGGAGGTCGTGGCCATAATCTTCTTCTTTCCCTAGGGGCAGATCATCAGGAAAAAAAATATCCCGGTTTTGGAAATGAGCTTACTACATTGTTTTGCAGTAACCAAAGAGATAGCTGCAGGCGGTGGTACCTTTGGTACCCTATACAACTTATTGCCCAAAGTAACAATAACAATGTGAGGCTAGGACTCATACACAACATGTCACTTACACAAGCATGGTTGGCCTAATAATACATCGAAAACATGCTGTAGGGAAGGCGACACTGCTGGATGACGCAGAAATCACGTCCTTGGTGGAGCCATCCAATGGTGTATGGCTGTGGGTGTGTTGTGGTCGGTAAGCCCAACCGCTTCACAACCTCTGCTGAAATGAGGTTCTTTTGGCTCCCACTGTCGACAATGAACTCTAGCGGGGAACCCTTTACCCACATCTGGGAGTGGAAGAGACGCTCCTTCTCCTCTAGATCTTCTGGTTCCTCCTTCTGGAACTTTGCAGTGGAAACAATGGCATTGGGCTCCACATCAATAATATGCTTCCATTTGTCATTCCCCTTGTTGGGTTCTAATTCAGATTCAGAGTATGCATCTGATTTAGAAGCCCTCATCTCAGCCACCAGTGACTACTTGGCCCGACACTCGTGTTTTGAGTGGAGCTCTTATGGAACTCACACCAATTTACAGTGTCCTTCTTCAGCTTCTCGATGTTGTTATTTTCTTGCGGCTTCTATAGGTTATCTTGGGCTGCCATGCCTTGGATTTTTCCTTTGTTCTGTAGTTTGGGGGCACCTTTCCCTTGATTTTGATTCGCAGATCTAAAGTCTCGCTTCTTCTGTTTGAATTTCTGCTCAATCTTGGCAGCATACCGGTATGTCGTACCAAGAGAGGAGATGTCGAGGAACTCCATTTAATCCTGAATGTATTTGTGCAGAAAACTATGGTACTTAAACACAAAATGTTTCTACAAATATTTGCTACCCAACTTTGTGCGCAGGGTATGGAATAGATTCGTCGGCTCATGCACATCTTGATCCCTTTGTTGCCGCAACGTAGTCCATTGTATGTACTTGTCCTCATAGCTCCCCATGGGATAATATTGTTCCTTGATGATGTCTCAGAAATAATTACAAGTGGGTACAACCGAGAACATAGAGGTTTCCCCTTCATCCTTTTTATCACAATAGGTTTCCCACTAGTCCTTGACATGGGGGGTAGCTTTGAGGAGTGCAAAAATAATGTTCTCCTGGTCGGAAAAGTTATGAAACGAGAAATATCCTTCTAATAGATTCAAACATCTATCTACAATGTCTGCATCTATTTGGCCCTCAAATATGGGAATGCCAAAATTTACTTGTACCTTAAAAGTAGTTGTGCCTCCAGAGTGGCTGTTGGATGCAAATGCGCCACCGATGGACAGTCGTTGAAGGATTTGGGAAAATTTATCCATCATCGCGTTCATTTATTTTTCGAGGGCCGCCTTGAGCAATATTTTGATAGGATCTCTTGCTCCCTCATATTTCTTTTTGTCCCCCATGGGCAACCTTCAGGGTTTGCGAGGATGATCTTGCAAAGGTTCAACCAGATCGAGCCATAACTCCTTATACCTCGACCTCTTTGGGGAAATGCAAAGAAGATCGAGAAAGAGAAGGCCGCTCTGATACCATTTATTGAAATTTATGCAGGAACGCAACAGAATACAAATATAACCATAAATAAAAAAATGCAACGGAAATAAAACTTCATTTCATTAATATCAAGTAACTGAAATTTGTTTAGAGACAGAATGGAAATAAAATAGCTAGGGCACTGGTAGCTTATCTTTGAGAAGAGATGTGGTGGTTATAGGCATTTGAACTATGTGAAAATGAAGCTTGAGGGCCTATTCATTATTGAGAAATAATGGAAAACCCTAAACATCCAAAAACCTAACTCTAGGATATGAAGCACCAAAACTATGGGCCCCGTTTGGGTAAGTTGGTACATCAACTTCCCGGGGACGTAACTTTGGCATACGATCTCCGTTTGACGCGCTCAATACCTCGTTAGAAATATCTATCCTAGGAATACAACTTTTGAGGGAGAAAAATCAATATAAACCCATGTTTCTCCCAGTTTTCCCAAAAAAGTCGTTTAGGGCCTCAAAACGGCTCTGAAAGTTTAGGACCCAAAAAACTGCTGAAAATAGTAAACTGTGCTATAATTAAGGAAACTAAAAACCTGAAAGTAACAATCGTGGGGCCCTAAGTGTAATAGGTGAGTGACCACCAATATCCACCTAGATCAAAGCGTATGAAATTAAAGCAAGTATTTGGACTATGAAACACAAATGAAAACAAAGTACATTTATGATATAAATCACAACGAAAATAGAGCATGTATCTATGTGAAAAATACAATGAAAGCATGAAAAAATGAACTATAAAAGAACAAGAAATTAAACAAATAAACCTCTTATGTGCAGGGGCCCTCCACAACATAATGGCTTTTGATCTATTCTTTACTAGCTATGCATTAAGATTCCATAATTCTTCCTTCTCCAATTAGTGAAGAAAAACGGAGTTTAAGTATATAACAATCTCACAATAATTCAAACTTGTTTCACAATTACACAACCTGGTATTTATAACAGTCTTGTATTAAATGTTTGAGGCTTTTACGCCTTCTGAGACTATGAAAACTATGTATGAAACTCTAAACAGAAATGTGAATTTCATTGCTTCACAATTTTCTACATGGAGAGAAAATCATGAAGCTTCAATATTTCTTGCTTGCTTGTTCCGGTTCCTATTTTGACCGTCCCTTTGGCCGCAATCCTAGGCACTTTCTTCCTTGATTCTAGACAAATGGATAGGATAGGATCCATAACCAGATCATTTACCAACTACCCATATGTTTCACTTCTTCATTGTTTCCTTAGAACCTGTTAAACTGTGGTAGTGGATACAGAAACATAGTTTAGATGCATAATTGCATTAATTCCGTAGCTAAATACAAATTTCATTCTAATGATAAGGAACATTTGAAAATATGAAAAATAGATGATTAGGATACATTAGCAAGGAGGACTAGGCTTTTATGTGTTTGTGACTTTTTCCTTTCCTTTCATGCTATCCTTTTTATTTTTATCAACTTGCTTTTTGAATTTTCCCAAAATTTCTGCAATGGGGATTTCATCCTCTGACTGTTCTTGAGATGTTGTTCATTCTCAAATAATATTTCAACTTTTCTTTTTCTTCCTCTTCTTTCCTTATCATAACTAGGTTGTTCTTGTTATTTTTCTTGGAAATGGTTTCAGATTAATAAATTTTCCCAAGTGTCCCCTAGGTTTTTAAGATGGAATTCAATAAGAATTTGTATCTCTTATGAATATTTAGTACCATCTTCTTCAAGCGATGCAATAAAAAGTATGGATTATTTATTTCCCTATATTCAAGGAAATTCATTAACAACCTAGCATGATAAAAGAATATACATCTGAACCTTCCCTCACAGGTAACAAATTTATGGATTATCAATAACATATTTCTCCATTTTCCTTTAAGAGATGTGCTAGGAATTCCTTTTCTGAAAATGCTAGTATCCATACCTGGGTTCTTTAGGAAGCTTTTTCATCCTTCCCCTTCAATTCCTCTGTTTTTAAACCATATTTCTCCTATCTTCGGTAGCCCAGTAGCTTCTACTATGAAATATTCCGTGATTGCAAGCTTGATATCGTCGATTTCAACTTCTACTCCATCAAAATCTCTGGTGAAGGATTTAGTAACTTCTTTATGAAACCCTTCAAAATTTTCCACAAAACCGATCCACTATGCTCTCTATAACATTTCCATTATTTGCGGGTAACCTTCCATAAACTTTCTCCCTATAGGCTATGTCCTCACAATTAATCCTGTAGCTATTGAGAAGCTTCACCTTTAGGACTACCTCTTTAACAGGGTAGATTGAGGGTTTCAATATTAGTTTGGGAACATGGATGAATTATGTTGTGGAATGGTTGATACGTGCGGGTGAATGAGTGAATGAGCAAGGCTTCAGGGTTATTAAGAGAGTGAGTAGGGTTTTAAAATGGAAAGTGACCATTTTGATTATTAACCAATGAAATCAGAATTATTGTTGGGGGGATCATGTAAATGATGAGGATTTAGTGGAAGAATGTGAAATTGGAATTTGATTTGACATGATCAGTCCTTTTAATAATGTCATTTGAGATGGTGGTATAAAATGATCATCTAATTCATATGTCAATGTTTACAACCTTATTATTAAATAAAATTGTGTATTTGCATACCTTAGACATTGCTAACCTTCAATTGTTTATCCTTGTCCTTGTTCTTCAGGTGTTCTCCAGTGTATTCTTCAGTATAGCCTTCATCTACTTCAGTAAAAAAAGGTCTTGTTATATCTGAGCTGCAAAAATTCATAAGAGCTACAAAATTTTATGAGAGCTATAGAAACTCATCAATTTTGTAGCTATAATTTTATTTTTTGAAAAAGAAAAAGAAAAAAAGAAAGGGAATACAAAGAATTGGGATTTTTAGAACAAGAATAAAGAAAATGTAAGGTGCCAAAAACAAATCTCTAGTTTTAACCTTATATTTTCTGCATAAAAATGCCAATCAATGATTGGTTTTCATATTTATACAATATATATATATATATATATATATATATATATATATATATATATATATATATATAAGGTAATAAAAAGAAGGCTTCTAAGTTGGAGAGGAAGAAAATTTCTTTTTAACCAACTACATATCAGCATTATCTTGAAAAATCTTGACAAATTCTCTTTTGTCAATGGCTTGTGATAGATCCTCAGTCGATTTCCATTTACAAGGAGAGGAAATTTTTCTTCACTAATAGTTCTAATCCTGGCTGATCCATTATCAAATACTCTCTCAATCTCATAAGGTCCAAGCCAATGAGTTTGAAATTTCCCTTGAAAATTTTTGAACTTTGAATCAAAAAGAAGTTCCTAATCTCCTGCTTGAAATTTTCTTTCTTTGATGTATTTCTCATGCCATCTGGATCTATGTTGTTGAACTAGGCTGGTATTTTGAATTGCATCTTGTCTTATCTTATCAAGCTCATTTATTTTCTCCATTTTATGCCTTTGTGCCTCTGACAAGTCAAGTCCTAGTTTGATTTCCGTTTTAAATGTTTTTATTTGGAACTCTATTGGAAACACGACTTGCTTCCCATAAAAAAGTTCATAGGAAGTATGTCATGTTGTGCTTCTCCATGTGGTACAGTAGGCCCATAAAGATTCTAGAAGCTTTTCTACCCAATCCCTCCTATGAAAATGTACAATATTTGTGAGGATTACTTCAATCACTTTATTAGTGGACTCTACTTGTCCATTTTCCTTTGGATGATATGGAGTGGATTTTCTATGCTTGATTTTGTATTCCTTCACGATATTTTGCACCATTCTGGATGTAAACTGAGTTCCTTGATCTGTCACAATTTCCCTTGGGACACCAAAACGAGTAAAAATATCCTCAAAAAGAAATGAAACTACAACATTTTCATTAGCAAAAGAAAGTGCTTTAGCTTCTACCCATTTATTGACATAATCAATGCACACAAGAATATACCTATTTTGTGTTGATGGTGGATTGATTGGTCCAAAAAAATCCAGAGCCCATTTTTCAAAGGGTTCAATAAGTACCTGTGGTTGTTTCCCCATTCTCTGACAACTATCACATAATTTAACATATTCCTTGGCATCCTTGAAAATGGAAGGCCAATAATATCCTAACAGAAGGATTCTGTAGGAAGTTCTCTTGTCAAAAAAGTGTCCTCCACATGGCTCATCATGACATGCCTTTAGTATTTCAGGTATTTCATCCTCTCGTACACTTCTCCTAATGATGAGATCTGAACCTGTCTTGTACAATTCTTCAATTATCCATGAATAAGATGCACTCATTTGAATTATCTTCCTCTTTTCTCTAGGAAAAAAAAATGATGGTAGCTTTCCTATGGCTAAATAATTAGTAATGTCTGCAAACCATGGAGATTTAGTAGATATTGAAAAAATATATTCATTAGGAAAACTATCTTCTACTGGTGTATCATTGCTATCATTTTTAAGTCTAGACAAAAATTCAGCAACTTTGTTTTGCTTTCTAGGTTGATCTAATATGGTGATATTAAATTCTTGCAATAATAGTAACCATATTGTGATTATGCCATTTTTAATTGATTTATTCATTAGATATCTAATTGCAGAATGATCTGTGTGAATGAAAGTTTCATATCCAGTGATGTAGTGTATGAATTTGTTAATGGCATGGACAACTTTTAAAACTCTTTTTCGGTAACAGTATAATTTAACTCTGTCGGAGTCAAATTTTTACTTGTATAGTAAGTGGCATAAGGGCTCAAGTATTTTTGTTTTAATACATATCCCAGAGCTGTCTCTAAAGAATCAGTTAAGATATGAAAAATAAATTTCTAGTATGGTCCTCTTAGGATGGGTGCTTCAGAATTTTTTTTTTTTGAAAGTTTCAAATACCTTTTGGCACTCAAGATTCCAATTAAATTCAGAATTCTTTGTGATCAATTTCAAGAGTGGATATGCAATATTTGTGAAGTTTTCTATAAATATTTTGTAGTATCCTTTAAAACCAAGAAAACTCCTAACATCTTTTTGAAAATTTGGGATTGCTAATTTGGAAATAGCTTCAACTTTAGATGAGTCCACCTTAATTCCATTTCCTAAAATATGGTGTCCTAAAACAATTCCTTCAGTGAACATCTTAAAACATTTTTCATGTCTTACATATTATGAGAAATTTTTCAAAATTTTCAAGGGCTTCTTCAAAATAATTTCCATATACTATAAAATCATCCATATACACTTCCACACAATCATGAATTAAATCAGAGAAAATACCTAATATTTATGTTTATAAAGTTGAAAGTGCATTGCATAATCCAAAAGGAAGTAATCGGTAAGAATAAGTTCCCCATGGAAAGGTAAAGGTGGTTTTGTATTGATCTTTTGGTGCTGCCTGAATTTGATTATACCCACTAAAACCATCCAAAAATGAAAAATATTTCTTCCCTGCTAGTGTATCTAAAACTTGATCTACGAAAGGTAATGGAAAATTATCCTTTAAAGTAGCCTTATTCAATTCCCTATAGTCAGTACAAACTCTCCATTTTCCATTCTTTTTAGGGACAAATACTAAAGGTGAAACCCATTGACTGTCTGATATTGGGTAAATAAAGTTTACATTCAACATCTTTTGTAGTTCTTCCTTTACAATTTCCCTAAGATTTGGATTCATTCTTCTTTGAGGTTATTAGATTGGTCTAGAATTCCCCTCAATATATATGTGACGTATGCAAGTTTCAGGGTTGATTCCTTTCATGTCAGTGTATTCCCATGCATAAGGTGAAGAATGTTTTTGCAATGTTTTTATTAATTTCTCTTTTTGAAAATTTTCTAGATTTTTGTTCACATTTAAAGTTTTACCTGGAAATATTTCAATTGAAGAATTACGAAATTCTTCCATAGAATATAAAGACATTTATCTGGATGATAAGTATTCAATATTACATTGTTCTTGAAAGTTTTAACTACTCTCACATTGTGAAGATAATTCATGATTTTCTATTGAATTTAGAATTTGATTTTCTTCACTAATTTGTGAGAGAGTAAAAATAGGTTGTATGTCATCGTCATCATCCATCCATTCTTCATTTTCTACTTCTATCATTATTTTTTCTGGAGGGTATAATGTGAATTTCTTTGTTGAACTTCCTTTAGAGATAAACATTTCACCAAATCTACAACTGATGAAAGCATCAACTGTAGCTAACCAAGGTCTTCTTAATATTAATGGATGTCCTCCCAAGTTATTATTGGGAGTTAAAATCATAAATTCAGCTAGATATTCCCAAGAATCTAAGGATACATAAATGTATTCTAATACACCATCAGGTTTACTTAAAGATCTATCTACTAGTTGTAACAATGTTGGTGTATATTGAAAATTTGGAAGTTTTAGTTGTTCCATAGTTTGTTTACTCATGATGTTTATGGTTGCTCCTAAGTCAATCAATGTGTTTTGGACTTCGATACCATTGATGTGTCTTTTCATAATGGGACATCTTGGATCCAAATATTTTTGTATTGTTGTTTTTCCCATCATGATATCTAGAATTTTCCCTACTAAGTGTATTCTTTTTACTTCCTTTGTTTTTCTCCCGGATTTCTTTATACTTAACTTTCTTATTGTTTTGCAAGGATTAGAATTTCTTTAATGTCTTGTAGCAAAGGAATTTTGATACAAACATTATTCAATTCATCTAATATATCATAGTTAGGGCACAACACATTTCTTTTTCTACCCCTTTATCAATTTGTAGCCTTTCAGGGAAATAAGGTTTTGGTATAGATACTGAAGGTTGCTCTATGATGGGAGTTTAGTTTATTGGATTATCTTGTGTTTGATTTTGAAAATTTTTATTCTGATGAAGAGATGTCCCTTCTTCAGAATGATTATTTTTATTTTGAATATTTTTATCTCGATGAAGAGAAATCTCCTCATTAGAATGATCGACCTTTTCTTTTTACTAAATAATAACAGAAGACATCTTCTTTTCTAATATTCTACTAGATCTAAGTTGAACATTATTAAGATCTAGTAAAGTTATCATATAAGTCTGAAAATTTTAACCCTCCATGTTATAAATAGGTTGTGAATTTTTATTGTTTGGGATTGGAAGTGGTTGATCAGGTAGTTGGTTTGGCCTTTGTGGAAATGGTAATGAAAGTTGTGGGTTTTGATTTTGAAATTGAGGTTGATGACTAGTTTGAGGAAAATGTTGTGGTGGAAAGTTTGGATAAGATTGTGGATATTGGTCATATTGAGAATATCTACCATAAGGATTTTTTAATCCTTGTGTCCAAGGTTGGGGTTGAGACCAGGGCTGCTGCCATGGCATTGATGCATTCCAGTTATTCTGTGGGGGCTGAGTATACATCTGAGTTTTGAAACCTTTATTTTGTGATCCTTGCCATGGTATTATAGCAACGAAACAAATAGGATAATTATTATTTGGAGCTATTTCCTCTTGGTAAACAACTTTAAGACCTGGAATGGAAGGACATTTCTTTGTTTCATGATTTTCTATACCTATGACACAGGTTTCTATGATTTTTAAATAAAGAAGGAATTCTATTAAGGCATGTTTCTTTCTGCACTTAGGAAAAAAGATAGATAAGACATCATTTTCAGTTCTTTGCTTGTTTTGTAACTTCAAGGTGTCTATTTGTTCAGTAAGACTCCCTAAAATATCTGTTTTTAACTCATCAATCAAATTGCCTATTTCAACTCTACTTACTATTCCAGCAGCAGATTTATTAACTCTAGAGAGAATAAGATCTCTTGAACTCCTACAAATTCTCGACTTTCCTCTTGAAATATGTATGCATAATTCAGAGATGTGAGGCAATGATAGCTGAGAAATGTCTCCTTTTCCCATCATATTAATAACATCTGTGCATTCATCTCTAATAGCTTTCAACAAGAGAGATTTTAAAATATCTTCATCCAAAATTTCCATCTTGGCCCCTTTTAGATTGTAACTGAATCTTTCAATCAGATCCTCCAAGTTTTCATCTTCTCTTTGCATCATCTTAAAAACTTCATCTTTCCGATTATGAGGTGTGCAATAATACTTGTATTTTTGTAATAATGCATTCTTCATTTCTTCCCATGTCCTAATATAATGTGTTATTAAGCTAATGAACCATTTTAATGTTGCATCCTTAAGAGTTGAAGGAAACAATTTCAATTTTGAGAATCGAGTAAGTAGTCATATGATCTACATAAAACTTCGAATTCAAAAAAAATGTTTCAAGATCTTCACTTCTTCATCCATGAAAATTGGGAAGGATTGTGGGTGAGATATTCTTCATTGTGGTAGTAGTATCTTCATCAAGAATAGGAAATCCAACATGATCTATTTATCCTCTACCTCCTCTTCCATCTCCTCTTCCTCTACCTCTACCTCGTCCTCCACCTCTAATCCTAGGTACACCTCCTCCTAGTCTTAGCTAGTCATCATTCACATTGTGTAGTTCTCCTTCCCCTTCTCCAGCCATTGTAGATTCTTCAAAACTAATATAGGATTCTAAATTTGGGTTTTTTGTTCCTCTTTTGATTCTTCTGGTTCCTCTATTAATGGTATATTAAAGAAGACTTATTCTTCTTTCTCACTAGGGATTTATAGCTCCTAGGATAAAAAAATTTCTCCAATAGAGGTTAGAAATATTACTCCTTCTATTGGGGATCTGGTATCTTATTCTTCCACAACTTCTTTAGTTGATGAAGTTGGAGAGTTTCTAGGTTGAATTTATGATCTTAATACCTCAGGAAGTCTATGCATACCTTCTAAGAATGGAATACGAGTTTGGGTGGATGGTGTGGCACTACGAGGTCTTGATGGAGTGAGCGGCGTTGTTGGGATCAAACTACTACCTATAGCTACAAATCTACCTCTAGAATCTCTTTCTCTACACATGCCATTTTTTATGTTTTTGTTGTTTTTTTTTTAGATTAAGAGATAAGCCTCCTATTTACACTTCCCCGGAAATGACGCCAAAATTTTAGTCAATTTAATGTCTTAAATTGCTATCATAAATTATCGATCGGATAGTTGGTAATCTTATGAAATGCAAGTGCACTATATATGCTAGAAGCCTTTTCTTACGTAATTTTATTATGGTGATTTTATATGTTTAAAGTTGTTTTAATATTTTGTGTTTATTTTGAATGTCTAAATGAAGTTGAGAAACTAAAATTATAATTTGTGAAATGAAATCTAAATTCAACTAAGTTCCAAAACTATGATGAAAATCTTATCTTAGCTTTTTAATAGTTAATGATTGAATTTGAGAAAACAATGAAAAATACGGCGAAAGCATGAAAAAATGAACTATGAAAGAACAAGAAATTAAACAAATAAAAATCTTCTATGCAGGGCCCCTCCACAATAGAATGAATTATGATCTATTCTTTACTAGCTACGCATTAAGATTGCAGAACGCTTCCTTCTTCAATTAGTGAATAAAGAAAGAGTTTAAGAATATAACAATCTCACAATAATTCGAATTTGTTTCACAATTACACAACCTGGTATTTGTAAAAACCTTGTATTAAATGTTTGAGGATTTTACGCCTTCTCAGACTAATAAAACTATGGATGAAACTCTAAAAAGAAATGTGAATTTCATTGCTTCACAATTTGATACGTGGAGAGAAAATCGTGAAGCCTCAATCTTTCTCACTCGCTTGTTCCAGTTCTTGTTTTGACCGTCCATTTTATCACAATCTTATGCACTTTCTTCCTTGATTCTGGACAGATGGATAGGATAGGATCCATGACTGAATCATTTAGTAATTTCCCATATGTTTCTCTTCTTCATTGATTCCTCAGAACCTGTTGAACCGTGGCGGTGGCTACAAAATTGCATTAATTCAGTAGATAAATAAAATCTTATTCTAATAATAAGGAAAATTTGAAAATATGAAAAATAGATCATTATGATACCTTACCAGGCTAAAATTTTCATTTCAATACTTGTTTGAGGTTATGGAGTTGTCAAAAACAAGGAAATATAGTGAAAATGGATTTCGAAATTGAAGCAATATTGAGGCTTCACAAACAATATGATGATAACATAGGATGGCAACAAGAAAAGTGAGGGGATTCTGTGTAGGAAATGACTAGGGGAAGAGGAGCCTTGCTCAAAATAATTTCATAGAAGTAGGGAGAAATGAAATTTTTTCCATAGGAAGAAACATCAAGACCCTAAATAAAGACAAAAGACAAATCCAAGTTTGAATGGAAAAACTCAACAATGAATGCTTAATGATTAAACCAATACATACAACCTTTGAATTCATTGTCATGGGTAATGGTATAAAGAGAGGAGCCAAAGTGAAATAATGAATTCGAGTAAGATGAAACTTCCCTAATTTCGGCATGAACCAAGTGGTTGAGACTATCCAAAATCATAGATGCATGTCCATACTCATCATGAGAATGCTAAGTATAGAAGAAATTTTCTCACTCAAGGAGATTGGTGGTAGGTTGTTATCTTGATTGTAGGGGTTTTCAAGGGAGGACACCCACCATTTTTGTTTTTTTTTGGGTGGGGGTGTTGTGACTTTTATTATTTAAAAATATTAATTTTTGTACTATTTATATGTTGTATGTTATGAAGGTAAGGATGTGAATGCATATCCTCATCTATTTATTATTTTTATTTTTATCTTTATTATGTATAATATAATTAATTATGAATATTGGTTATGAAGTTTATTTTATTTTTATAAATTTGATTAGCTTATATATATATGACAAAGTGGAATGGAAATTGAGAAATAAATTGTATAAGATGAGTCATCAGTTTTGAGACTTGTATTTGCACTTAATAGTTGAAACTTCCCAATAAAATCACTTATTCCAAAATCGGATAAATGTTTTGCACTTATTATTTATTTTTAATGCATGGTCATAATTTAAATTTGTTAAAAAGTGGTTATTTTTTGGTTGTTGAAAATAATGAGAAGGGAGACTAACATCTTTGACCTAAAATTTAACTTGAATCATTTTATATGCATGAAATTACAAAGATCAAATGATAGCATTATATAACCACTCATAATAAGATTATTCAAGGATACTAAATCCACTTCTGCATTAGAAACAACAATTCTATCAATCTAAAATTGCAATTTGATTAAAGATTATATGACCAGATTTAAGAGATGACACACTGGAGAAAGTCAAAATTATAGAATGTTTAGCCTTATTCTACTATACATAACTAAAAATGGTTAAAGTAGTAACAAAAGGCACCCCTTTCTAGCAATTCATTTTAGTGAAATTTCTACATAAATCATGGTTTTAGTTGAAGCATGGTTCTACCATGTCATAAGGGATTTTGAGATTCTAAATCAACCCAAAACCTTTAAAAAACATGAATTGTGCTAATTGATCAAAATGTTGAGAAAAATGAATTTGGTAAACTATGAGACAATTCCTACTATCAAAGGTGAAGTGAAAACTAATGGAAACATTGCCCTTAAATGAAATTGTAAATCCTCTTAATGTTAAGTTATTTTACTAAATTGAGATATCCTTATTTTGGAATTTCCTTCCACATTTGAATGGTTACATCATGCATATGTAGGTTTACATGTTCTCCTTATATGTGAGACAGATTGTGTGCTTGCATGATTGAATAGTAAAATAAGATAGTTACTGGTTAACTACAATATGTTTGGTGATTTAGAATCTTCTATATAACTATAAAATATCTTTATTTATTTATGTTATTCTACATTAATTGTGTTTTTTTTACTTCCTCATCATATCAGAATCCCTATGCCAATAAATATAACAACAAGGCACTAATACACCTTTCTAACATAATGGTTTATTAATTATAAGATATGCATGCTTGCTTGCTCATCATCATCATCATCATCACACACACATAGAGAGATATATATATATATATATATATATATATATATATATATATATATATATATATATATATATATATATATATATATATATGCCAATTACACTTTTAAACAATGCACTCTAAAATTGTTTCTATTATATAGAAAGCCCTCTTACCTTTAATAACTTAAAATATCCTCTATGCACTTGAGTGGTCGCATTTGGTTCACATGTAACCTAGGTTTCCGACAAAATTATGTAATATTTAAGCCAAGAACCTCCCATGTAAGTGATGTTACCAACAAACTAACTTGGGTAATATTTGAGTAAACTAAAAACCTCATAGCAGATTAATGCCACCCTTTTATCAAATATTTTTCCATTAGCATATGTATTAATCCAATCCGTTAAGCTTATTGACCAATGCCTAAATTGACTTATAAAACGGAAAAAAATAAAAAAGAGCCAATTTTTTTTTAAAGGTGAAGTATTAACTTTTAGTGTTGGTGGAAAGGAATATATAAAAATCATTTAAGCTTATTAATTGATGCTACATATACCTCCACAACACTGAAATAAATATATAATACTAATTTTTAATATTAAATTTATGTGATGTGATTGGTCTAGGAAGTTTGAAAAAACTAAAAAGGATTTTTCCAAATAAGAGAGATCACCCTTTCATTATACAAATAAAAAAATGAATATAGATACATATTTGTATGGACCAAAAACCTTTGGGATGAAAAAAATTAAAAGCCACAAAGGAGTCCAAGTAAGTAACTGAAGAGGACCGTTACAACCGAGTTATAACCAACCAAAAGGTTTTGAGATATATTGACAAAAATTCTAGGAAGATTCAAAACCAAAACTACTAATCGAGCAGACCCAAATATCTAAAGTCATGAACTATACTGGTACATATAAAAAAATCATAAAATTTACGATCAAAACTGAAATATTCATTAAAATTTATAGGAAGCGATCCAGCTAGGCAAGTGAAGATCAGTCGGAATTTGGAGAGATCCCCACCTTAGAAGCTGAAGACCTCTTTGTTCTTTGAAAAATATGCAACCATCCTCCACCTATAAAGATATTTTGGACAAGAGGTATTCCTATTGATTCCATTCTCTCAATACATGCTAGAATAATAAATTTTGAAAGAGCCCTTTGAGATTTTGAATGCGGCCCATCTAGTGCTTCAGAGAGAGGACCCTTAGATGGCCCTTTCCCAACATCCAATCCACCACACACTTAGAATCAACAAATATATTCATAGTGGATATATTCAATGTAGCTGCAAAAAATAAAAGGGCCCAAGCAAGCACCACTTTTGCCTTAATATTTGTCCTTGTACCTTCATTCAACCAAATATGGAAGGATACATTGTCCGGAAGGAAAATGATGGCTCCCTTTCCACAAACCCCATCTTAATAAGCTCCATCAAAGAACCCAACATTTTTCAGAGAGTGAAATGGGATGAAAGCAAAAGGATCAACTTCTGTAAGGCTTATGAGGCTTGAAATAATCCGAAAAGAAACCTAGAATATGGCTTAGGATGCAATTTATATCTTTGGATCTACCTTCAAATATGAGTTTGTTCTATACTTTCCAAATACCCCATGCAATGAAATTGGGTAATGCTTATAACTGCCCCTGTTTTGATCCCACCAAAGAAGGCATTGGTCTAGGGGCATCATTGGGCCATTATCCTGTAATTTTAATACCCCAAGGATATTTGACAGAGGGATCTGGAAAACTCACACTTGAAAAACAAATGATTGACATTTTATGAATCTTTTATGCAAAGAACACATACATTCGGCCCATGAAAACCTTTCTGCAATAGGCAATCCCAAGTTTGGTTATAGTTTTCTAAGGCAAGCCAGATAAAGCATTTTAATTTTGGGGTGATAGGCCAATCCCATAATTTAGAATGCCACCAACAAACCATTTGCAAAGGGTAACACTCTGATATAGAAAAATAGTCATGGAGAGTAGTGATATGCCTGGACGAGGAGTTCCAGACCCACACAAAAGAATCATCCTCTTCTAATAGAGTAAGACCACTTGAAATGATGGATTTAATAAAACTGCCCCATTCCATAGAAATTGAACCCCACAGGCCCAAATCAAGGGCATTTTCCATATACCAGCTGTAAAATTCTACGAAGAAAACATTAAAAAATGATAAAGTCTGGTAACACCCTGAGAATATAGTTGATTGGAAAGTTAAAAAGATAAAAGAGAGAGAATGGGTCCCCCAATAATAGGAAAAAAACATAATTTGAACTGATCTCCCCTACCAACCTTCCACATCATCAGCTTTGGGTTCCACGGAATAGTGACCAACATTCCCCTCCATACATTCAAGCTGGTACAATGAGAGGGATGGATAAAAGACCAAAGGCAGTCCATAAGCAATGAATTGTGTAGGTATTCTCCAATATTATTTTGCTCCAAATGCCATCACCAATGATTTCCTTCCAAGTTATCTTCATGGCCAGAGAAAGACTGGACCAGTGGATTTTTTTAAACCCCCACTCGCTTTGGTGCTTTGGTGGAGAAAGGTATCCCACTTGACCAGATGGTAGACTACACATTTGTGTCTATCATTCCATATGAAATTGCTCATGCATTGGTGTTAAAATTGGCAACAAGGGCCAAATTCCACTTTGGTCAAATCCTATAAGGAAGATATTTGTAGCATTGAATTCCTCTCATCGAGAGGACCAAAATTGATCTAAATATCATTAAATTTGGACAAGGAAAATATTTGTTTATTCAAAAAGGAATTCTATAGGTCATGATTTTTTTAGGCGGGAAAAGTTGAAATTTTGAAATTTAAATTTTGCCTCCAATTTTCAAGGTCAAATTATTATATATATTGGCATCCCTCATCCTCTAAGATCATCCAAAAAGGAGTGCGTTCATCTCTTGGGAAACTACAAATTAGATAAACAAGGAGGATGTATTGTTTGGGTCTGTTCTTTGGCACATTGGTCTCCCATCAGTCTGAGTTAGAAGCAATCATGTTGCCGTAGGTCTGAGGGAAATTTCGGGTTATGTTTCTGGTATGGTTTCTGTGTTAGTATCTATCCAATAATCCAAGAATCTACGAAAAAATATTTGATAGATCTAGCTGCACCCTTGAGAGTCCTAGCAAAGTTGATAAGAAGACCTATTTGGATCGTGTTTCTTATAAACTTGTAGACCGAGTTTGGGACGACTAGGAAGCGTTTAGGAAAAGCTATATGGACATATTTTCCTGCATGTTCTATGGGTTATTATCTGTTACAGGAGACGTTGTAGTTACAAGAGACGTTGTAGTTCTAGTTTGGTACAGGGAGGGATGTGCTGGAGCAAGGCCAAAGATAGGGAACTAGACCCTTACTAATCAACGCAGTATTCAAGGCTTAGAAAAGGAGGATTAGTGGATAATTTGAAGAGGTTTTAAGTCATACATTGAGGAGATACATGGGGTCCAGAAGCCCTATTCATAGGGGATGAAAAATTCAGAAGTCTGCATAGGACCGAGACCAAGAAAGTAGAAGAAGTATTCTTTGACCAACATTGATCTTTGGTTGGAAAAAAAATTTGAATTGCAGAATTGACTGGGCTATCTTCTTTTTATTTGGACAGTGATATTGGCAAGTCAATATATACTCCTTATTGTGATCTCTCTCTCTTTGTTGAACATTTGATTAGAATAATAAGAAGAATTTTTCAAGGGTTTTCCCCATCATGGGGTTTTTCCATGGCTTGTTCCATATCGTTGTCATTAGGGGAATTTTGAGGTATAAAATGGACCTCCTAAGGAAATCATAAAATAATAGTGGAAATAATAAAATAAGATTAGATTACATCATCAAATTTTAGAGGGAAAAAAGAAAAAACTATTTTTTCAACTCGTATTTTCAACTTATATCCCTACGAGTTTACTCAAATTTCAAGCAGAAACACTTGTTGGATGCTGAATTTAATTCCTCATCTAACGAGTACCCATATTTCATATTTTCGATGGACCCTTCTACACAAAAAATGAGAAATACATGAAAAAAGTAATTGCAATCATGTTTTTTCATGTATTTCCCATTTTTCATTTACCAAGGTTCATCAAAAGTATGCAACATGGGTACTCCTTGGATGAGGAATTGATTTTTTCATCCAATGAGTACTCCCACTCTAAATTTGAGTAAAACCTTAGGGAGATAAGTTGAAAATATGAGTTGAAAAAGTAGTTTTATTATTTTATTATTTTTTAATCATTTTACTTTTTTACTCCAAAAATGGTGAATCATCCCCCATGGTTGACATCATTATCTTGAATCATCTTGGTTCGTATATGGTTTATTTTGGTTGTACATTTTTCATAGGAGGCCCATTTTAGACCTCAAAATTCCCCTAATGGTTCTTGGCTTGTCTTCTGCATTTAGCATTAATGTTCTTTCATCAGTTACTGTCATATATTAATGTTGAATGTGATTGCTAATGGATTAATGAAATTTATTATAGGCTAATGAAGTAACTTTCTTAAGCAAAGAACATGTTAACTCAAATTAACATGGTATCAGAGCTCAGGTTATGACAAGCCCAAGATGGAATAAAAGGATAGATGATCCAGGAAAATAAGATTTAGAAGAGGAAAGAGGATTTTTTCTTCACCCAAAGGTTTTTCCCATATTCATGGTAAGTGCACCTCATCTTCTTAAGGGGACAGAAAAGAGAATCCCTCAAATGCAACGATGAATTCATGGCCCTCATAATTAATTCCAGATAGCAGTACATCCATTCATATGCAATGTTGGGCATCTTTCAAACCCTTATTAGTTTCTGGAACCTCTTTTTTTTATATGGAGGAATACCATGTGATCCATATGAATCCAAAATATGTTTGATTTTGAGCTGAAAATTTGTATGGGTAATGCAATACAAATCCACACATAGTGCAATTGACTGGACATATTTGAGAGGATTAGATATTTTAATTATTATGATGACTGGCATGTTCCTGATTTTTAGAAACATCATCACTGGAACTTGAAGTATAGGGGATCAAAGCAAACTTAGTGAAAGCGCATGACACATGTGACATGGCTCATGTTTGGGCTTGTGGTTTGAGTCTGATCTATGCAACAAATAGTGATTATTTCATTCATATCTCTATGATTACGATGATGTGCCTATATGGATACAATGGCATATATTGGTTGTTCCTATGGCATCATTTTTTTTCCCAACTAGTCGCATCCATTCATATCTACTTTCTGTGTGTCTTTAAAGGTCATATCTCTTTACTATATGTGACAAATCTTCACTGCTAATTGTATTTTATTGTTGTGATGCATACCACTTCGCTATGAGTTGCATCTCACTGTAGTAGGCTATCACTATGTTAGTGGGTAAATTTCATCATAAATATTATCTATGCATTTAACATGAGGTTATTCGTTAAAGAAGAATCCTATTTTATTTACCAATTAGGGTTTTTGCTATGATAACCTAATCATTGTATTTTCCCTTATATGAAGGATCTGCTATGTCAAGTGATGAAAAATTTACTTATGATTCAGTAATTACAGTCTTGCTCTTATAGTATTACCTCTAAGATATTTCCTCTATTATAGTATGAAAAATGGAAGCTACCTTTAACATGTTGGTAGATTGGATGGGTAACAGAAATCTTCAAATCAATGACCTTATTGGAAGTATTACAGTAATAATAGCCACACAACGCTATCTCTTACATACACCCTAGATAACAATATGAGACAAAATTCTACATGGAAATGACCCTTGGTGTATCAGTGACTTAAAATGCCAATAATGATAGTGCTCTTACTCCTTCCTATAATGCCAGTAATGTGATTGCAACCCTCTCTCTCTCTCTCTTCCTTGTTTATTTCTCTAAGTTCAAAAACGTAGTTGTGAACTTTGGTATACAAGGCGAATTAAACCTTGTCTTGAAGATGATCATTATTTGAAGGCAAATTTTTTCTTCTGACTCTTAGTTGTTATGGATCTAATGATCAATGGAAAATTCATGTTTTGGTTAATTATCATTTTTACAACCCTCTTGTTGTTTTATCCTTAAATTTGTGCACAACAATTCCAAGACACTACTTTAGATAACTAACCTGGTATTAAGTGCTTTTGGAGGAGCTATTGTGGAAACATGAAAATCATTATGTTGATTTGAAAGTTTCTATAAGGATTGGGAAGATAACCAATTAGATTTTAAGAAAGGGTAAAATTTATCACTATCCTTTGCAAAAGGAATCTTCAAATTTTACTTTTGTTCAACACCAGAAATAATAAAGGCCATGAGTTGCACTTGTGTCAAGAGCCCTTGATAAAGGTTAAAAATTTATCAAAATAATCTTCCTATAATATTTATGAATAGTAAGATAACACACTTACATTCCTTAAATGTTCTTAAGTGTCAGGCCTTACTGACAATGAATCTTGCATCCTAGTGAGTCAAAGACATTGTTCATTATGACTTGTTTTTGATCGAGGATTACATGGATGTGGCCTTCCAACCATCAATCTAGTAACATGTTTTGTAGCAATATAAAGAGAGCATAATAAATCAAGGTTAAAATTGACCTATCTTTCTTAAGGAGGAAAATATTTCCAGAAAAGATGAAGATCTAGAGCTAGAACTTCTATATGTAGCTCTATGACATCAAAATCAACATTATGAACAATTTCGTCACAATCCTGTAGCTATGGTCTTAATTTGGATAGCCTATATTTTGAATTTTTCCCATCAAGAATAAGTTACTGTGATCTACCTGAAACTGAAATTACAACACATCTAATAAGAAGTGCATCTCTTCTATAGTCATAGCCACATAATAAATCTCATGAGAAGATCATTATTATAAAGATTGAGTAGTTTATGACACATGGAAAAAATCATTTAATATGCTCATCGTTGAAAGCTAGATGACTATCTAACATAAGGCTTCAGAGGGAGCTATAGATAAGAAGCAACATGATTGGCTGACTTTGGTGCATAAACCATGGGATGAATATCAGGGTGTATATAGCTTGATGGATATGCTTCGAACCAACATAATTTTCCTATGTTCAAAGGGAGATATGATCTGATAGATAATGATCCTCTCATACAAAGAGGAAGCTGATATCTTCCTTTCAAATAAAAAGTGGAAGTCATCGAAATGCCTATTTCTAATTTAGTACATTGGAGAGCCTCCAAGGTTTATCATTTAAGCATATTGCTGACAACCTTTCATAAGCCTCTTGGAAAGAAGCTGACAATATGTGCACATATAAGTGTTGTACCTATTAAGTCCCACCTTTATATCTACAAAGTAGAATGGATCTCATGACGAGAAGGTTTCCAAATGGACACTTTGCACTTTAGGAATACAAGCTTAGGCTTGTGACCTCCCTATTCAAGAGGGAGTAAGAGCAATTAAATATCTTCTTCATTCAAAAGAAAAGAGTTTATTAATTGTTGCTACAATATGACTTACTATAAATAAATATGTTTGCTATGTGTGTATATGTATATATATATATATATATATATATATATATATATATATATATATATATATATATATATATATATATATATATATATATTTAGATATATATGGATGCTAAAGCGTAATTACATATTCCCATAAAGATTCGATTCATATCTGATCCGAAAACAAAGAAATATATTCGAAGGAATATTGTTATTTATCCATTGCTTGGTATTTCAGTATCCATATATGGTATACAGATTGATGATCTATTCTTCTAGTTGAACTCTTGAATCTCTCTAACTTTACTTGATCAACCATTATTCCAAAAACACATTTTAGTTAGGTCGATCATGTTAAGTGTATAGGCACATGGATATCACAGTAATTGACCATAAGGCAATGAATTAGGTTACCTCTTACGCTGGACGGTTCGTGGGGTCTCGCCATTAGGGAAAAAATGATTCTTTTTCGAGCTAAATCTTAAGAATTTTGAGTAACACACACACACACACACACACACACACACACACACACACACACACACACACACACACACACACACATATATATATACACACTTTTGTATGCTATTGAATGGATCAATGAGGCTCCCATTGATCTAGTATTGATTATCCAGAAGAATCTTGGCACTATTCCCTATATGAAGGGATCCTTGGCTAAAGAATTGAGCTCTTGGAGATCTTGAGGGCTTGGGGTACTTATTGAGCTATAATCAACCATGGTGGTTGACATTTATGTAGGGTGAGTGGTTCAAATTCCCCTGCAATTCATGCCATATGCGTAGGATGAGTGGTTCACCTTCTCCTATGGCATATGAGTAGGATAAGTGGTTCACCTTCTCCTGTGGGTACCCAAGGGAGAGATGCATATAGGAATATGTTGACATGTCAGTGGGATGTGGTTCATCCTTTCCCCACATGTAGGATGATCATTCCCTATGATTTATGGTTGACATGTCGGTGGGATGTGGCCTTTCCCCACATGTAGTGTTCTTCCTACGATTATTGGTTTGCATGCGTGTAGGATGTGGATCATAATTTCCCTACTCTATGTGTTTTGCATGCATGTAGGAGGTGGATTCATCCTTTCCATACATATGGTTGTGATATGTGTTTGTAGGATGTGGTTCATCCTTTCCCTACATATGATTGTGATGTGTGTTTGTAAGATGTGGATTCTCCTTTCCCTATGTGTGATTGTGTGCAAAATGTGATATATTATTTACTTATTGGTGTTCCTGCATCATCCTACCCATGTGGTCCGGGACTCATGGTAAGTACCTCTCATCTGGCCAGTGAGTTGGAAAATGAGGATAGATACTATAAAACTACCGATGGACACATCGTGTACTGCCGTACTCTCTATGATAGGATGTATGGTGTTCAACAACTTGATCAAGGATCAAGTCTGATTGGGTTAGTGGAGAGTGGCAAGGTATTGGGACTCACTCTCAATCAATTATTCTTCATTATTTCTTCATAGTGCAGTAGAGCAGAGAAGAACAGTGCAGGGATGACTCAGATGGTATAGGTTGACAGATGGATTGATAGGTGGAATTCTACCTAGTTGAGAGGGAGTGTTAAAATTGGAAACTAGGGCCAAATTCCACTTTGGTTAACTCCTATGAGGAAGATATTTGCAACATTGAATTCCTCTCACCAAGAGGACCAAAATAGATTTAAATATCATTAAATTTGGACAAGGAAAATTTTTTTTTATTCAAAAATAAATTCTATAGGTCATGATTTTGTTTAGGTGGGAAAAGTTGAAAATTTGAAATTCAAATTTTGCCTCCAATTGTCAAGGTCAAATTATTATATATATTGGAATCCCTCATCCTCTAAGATCATCCAAAAAGGAGTACGTTCATATCTTGGGAAACCATAAAGCAAAGAGGACATGTTTTTTGGGTCTATTCTTTGGCACATTGGTCTCCCACCAGTCCAAGTTAGAAGAAGTCAAGTTGTCATAGGCCTGAGGGAAATTCTGGGCGATGTTTCTGGTATGGTTTTTGGGTTAGCATCTATGCAATAATCCAAGCATCTATGACATAATATCTAAAATATCTAGCTGCACCCTTGAGAGGCCTAGCGAAGTTGAGAAGAATACATGTTTGGCTTGTGTTTCTTATAACCTTGTAGGACGAGTTTGGGATGACAAGGAAATGTTAAGGAAAACTATGTGGGAAGATTTTCTTGCACGTTATGTGGGATTATTCTCTATGATGTGAGCTGTTGTAGTTTTGGTTTGGTATAGGGAGGGATGTGTTGGAGCAAAGCCAAAGATAAGGAACTAGAACCTTACTAATCAACACAGTATTCAAGGCCTAGAAAAGGAGAATTAATGCATAATTTGAAGAGGTTTTAAGGCATATACTGAGGACAGACATGGGTGCCAGAAGCCCTAATAAGAGGGGCTGAAAAATTTAGAAGTATGCGTAGGACCGAGAACAAGAAAATCAGAAGAAGTATGCTTTGAACAAAATTGATCTCTAGTTGGAGCAAAAGTCTGAAGTGCATACTTGAATGGGATATCTTCTTTGTATTTGGAAAGTGGCATTGGAAATTCAATCTAGACTCCTTATGTTACTCTCTCTCTCTCTCTACTAAACATTTGATTATAATAATAAGAATAATTTTTCAAGGGTTTTCCCCATCATGGGGTTTTTCCCTGGCTTGTGTCGTATCATTGTGTTCTTGGCTTGTCTTCTACATTTAGAATTAATGTTCTTTCATTAGTTACTTTCATATCTTAATGGTGAATGTGATTGCTAATGGATTAATGAAATTAATTATAGGCTAATGAAGTAACTATCTTAAGAAAAGAACATGTTAACTTAAATTAACAGTTGGTTAATCTTATGAATAGTCGACTTAGCTTTATTTGCAAGAGAAAACCAAAACACATGGATAGTCTCCAATTCAGATTTGATCAAGGAAATTTTTCCACCTATTGAGAGCCATTTATAGCTCTAGTTGTTCACCTTGCCTTCAATTTGATTTAGTAGTTGAATCCAATCCTCCACCTTATAGAAATTTGGTTTGATGAAATATCCTAGGTAATGAAAACCTTGGTACACATGAGACATCTTATAAGGGATCATAGTTTCAATGTGTCAGGAAGTTTGTGCAGAGACATTATTAAAGAAGAAAGAAAAATTGTGTTCACTGATCATTATACCCAAGGCTGGACAATAGGTAGAGAAAATTATACTAAAAGTGTTCCACTAAACTTTAGTGCCATCACACAGGGTAAGCATATCATCAAAAAAAATCATATGAGTGAGATATACAAGTTTTGTCACCTTTAATCCTTTAAGACATCCTTCATTCTTCATTGTAATAATCATCCTACTCAAACCTTCGATTACTAAGATGAATAATAACAGAGATAGAGGACATTCTTTCTGTAAACCTCGTGAAAATGATAAAAATTCAAACAAAGCCCCATTTATAAGCACCACAAAGTTTATAGATGAATTACAACCCATAATCCAATTGGTTGTCAATAGATCTATGCCAATATGGATGAGAAAAAAATGCAAAAAAGACCAGTTCACTCTGTCATAAGCCCTTATAAGGTCCATCTCAAGGATGATAGAACATTGCTTCCTTAATTTTATAGAGTGGAGCACCTCTTGAGTAGAACCAACAACATCATTAATTGATCTCCCTATGAGAAACCCAAGTTTCCCATGGATAGAGATTTTGATATTACACCTTTCATCCTTGATGAAAAAACCTTTATATTCACCTTATATATTATATTACATAATGAAATAGGCTGAAAGTCATTGAAGGTCTGAGGCTTTGAAAATTTTGGGATCAATTCAAGGAAAGTAGAATTGATGGCCATGGACACCCTTCTAGTCACCCTCATCTCCTCAATGACTTTGAGTATGTCTCCTCCAATAAAATAAATAAATCCAAATATAACTCTACAATATATCCATCAGGCCCTAGACTTTGTCCTTAGGAAAGGAGTTCAAAACCTCCTTAATCTCATTCAAGGTTACAAGATTTTCAAATATAGCATTGTTGGCCTCTGAGAAAATTCTAGGAAAATTTTAAATGACTTGAAGTTGATTTTGAATTATACAATCATCGAGGTCCCTAAAAAGATCTAAGAAATGATTCCTTGCTAGCTTTTCCAGATCTTATTGAGAAGTATATGACTTTTCCTCATCATCCAAAATGTCATAAATGACATTCTTTTTCTTCCTATAGAAGGTGTACTTATGATTTTTTTGTTTGTTTGTTATGGTCACCCTCCTTAATACATATTTCCCTGCTTTTCAACCTCCATCATTCCTCGTCCATTATGAGCAGACTTTATTTCCTTTCATATAGGATGCACATCCTTTTTTCAGATAATTTGGGAACCCTGTGTGAATAAAATTATTTTGACACGTGTATAATTCAGATTCAATGTTATCCAGCGTTTTGAGTCGCTCACCAGTAAATTTTTGGGCCCAAAATTTTACATGATTTTTTAATTTCTTCATCTTAAAAGTCATAGAATCCATTGCGGAAAATAAAGGATCCACCCAGATATTGTTCCAACGCTCATAAAGAAGAGAAATAAAGGATTTCTCCTTGACCTAATATCTATTAAATTTGAAGGGATACTTTGAGGAGGGATTTTGGAAATCCAACCAAAGAAAGATAGGATAATGATCCGATATGGATTCATAAGATATCCAAGATCTATATTTTCCCACTCTCGATACCAAAGGATTAACAACCAGGAACTTGTCAAGGAAATTTTCCATCGCCTCAGCCCTTGATCTTCCATTTTTCCATCAATAAGATATGGGAGGATGTCGATAAAATGTAATCATAGATAATCCTTGAAATCTCTTGTGAAAAGGGGTCATACTGAACTTTCTCTCCCAAAATATCTCTAACCAAGGACATGAAGTTTAGGTCACTATAAAGGATAAGGGACCGTTCCACCAAAATCCCACTATTAAACAAAAGGTTCTAGAAGGCCTCTCTCTCCCGATAGGGACCATAGCAGTTTACCATGATTACTGGATCAACCATACCTCTGAGGTGCCCTTCCAAGATAATACTGACCATTAAATAGTAAGGTATAAGGGAGGCATCCCTTGGATTCCAAATAATATCCAACCCCCCAAACTAACCCTCCACACCCACAACAAAAATACACCAGCCTCCACATATTTTAAGAAGAATATATTTAGCTTTATTCACATTGACATTGGTATCTTGGAAAAGGATGATCGATAGACGTGGGATGGACACTAATCTATGAAAGGCTCAAATTTTGGGAGGACCCCTGACTCCACTAAGATTCAAAGAAATGATGATCGTTGGTAAAATAAACAAGAGGGTTTCAATGCTTTAAGGGCCCTATTAGATTCAGGAAGAAGGTTGGATTCTAAAAATGGATCATCTTGTGATATAGCTTCATGATGGGAAATGCTTGTCTTTCCAGGGTGAATTTAACAAAGGGGAAGGGAAGGTTGGATTAGCTTCAAGGTTTAGTGATGAAGAATAAGAAGGGGTAATATGGAAAATGATCTCTTTGTGATTTAGAGGTTGGTTGTCCTTGACAAGGTGATTTTCTAGAAATACCGAGGTGAATATATAAGATTTGGAAGAACCCAAAGAGTGAAGAGAGGGGTATGTCGATAAGGGAAAGAGGGTTCAAGAATAGAGGGGTGGAGACTTAGGAAGAGGAAGAGTATATAGATCATTTACATAGTGATGATGCATTATGGAATAGGGAAAGATATGAAAGAATGAGTTATTAGCTATGAAAGGTTTAGGAGCAGGGCTTGTAAGGCTACCAATCAAAAGAGAATTGTCTGTTGAAAGGGCTTGAAGGAGCTTACCTGAAATCACATCGAGCAAGGCTAAAGGGTTTTTAGCATGAGAGGATGTATTCCCATCACTGTCAAACTAACAAGAAGAGGGTTCCATATCGACTTCATCCATCAAGTTTGGAATGGCTGAGTCGGTCTCCACCTGTCCATGCACTAACATCATTGGAGATACTCCTTCAATAATCCCTTTATCATTAACGACCCCAACACATGCATATTTAGACCTAAGGTTTTTCGTCAGCCAATATTTTTGACTAGAGGAAGTACATGCATACTTCGACTCACATGAATCACCCTTTTCGAGGGTTTCATCTGATACATCGATAAACTTAAGATATGAATGCACGCCCTTAAAACCTTGGCTAAGGTTTTGAATACCCCTCGAACTTGAAGAGATGTAGACCCCTTTTAGTTGTCCCGTTTGGTGACAAATAGAGAACCTAAATGTAGCCTTCAAATAATCCACCCATTGAGTAAAATATACATCACCCAGGTTGATATCTAGTTCAATAGGAAAACCATTTTGCAGGTCCATCTCAACTAAAGCCCATAAAATGAATTTATCAAAAGCAACCAAAGACATTTCCTAAAAGAAAATGATTTTTCCAATGTTGTTAACCCCTTTTATAATTATATGCATTGTCCATAGCTCTAGAGGGAAGCATGCCAGCTTAACCCATAGATAGTGGGAATTGGCTTTTTCAGTGAGAGGATTGAAGCCTATCTTCCATCTCTACAACCATAAAAACCCTCTACCGATAACCCATTCATGAGGACAAATAGTTAGAAAACTACCTTCATCTAGAAAATGGAAATGTATTCAATTGTTCATTGGGAGACTGAAAGTAGGGAAATATTCGAGCAAAGGTTTCCAATGTATGTTTAGCCATGTTAGTATCTGGTCCTTTGAGAGCGCGATTTTATGAAACTTTCCCATTAGGGCACACAGAGAAAGGATTTCCACTTGGATCAACTCAATATCACAACCTAGGGATACACAAGGCCTCTTGATTCTAGATGGTAAAGAAGTAAGAGAAGACTGGGAATCCCCATTCTTGTGGGAATGGGCTTGAGAGGATCTCGAGGATAGTATGACCCACCCATAGTTAGCTCCCATGAAATCTCAGGAGGTAAAAAGATAGAAGGGATAA